>VONZ01000091.1:450000-1110000 GCA_012976165.1 Labeo catla | reverse complement strand
TTCTTACCGTTTGCAGGTCGAGAACGAGCTGAAATCTATTTGCAATGACATACTGGATGTACTGGACAAACACCTCATTCCTGCAGCCAACACAGGAGAATCCAAAGTTTTCTACTACAAAATGTAGGTGTTTAGGACACATGCAAAGTACATGCATTTAAGACTTTAAAGGTCTCTTAGATGGGTGAGGTTCTGCTGCGTGTTAAATATGACAAAACCGGGTTTGTTTCTGTAGAGCATGACACTATTTTCTTATGTAGGTCATGCATTTGATTCCCAAGAAACATGCATAATTATAAAATGTATACCTTGAAGCATACTAATCATGCACACTAAATTGCTTTTGATACAAGAATCTGTCAAATGCAGATATTGCAGATATATTTTAAAAGTGAACCCCTGAATTGTTAGCATTTTATTTTTGTCTGTTTAAAAAAAGCAATGCATGCTTAAATAGAAAGTTTAACCAAAAATGAAAATTAGCTGTTAATTAACTCACCCTCAGGCCATCCAAGATGTAGGTGACTTTTTTTTTTTTTCCTTTAGTAGAACAGTAAAGAAGAGTTTTAGTTGAAATTGTTGTCCTTAGGAAATAATAAAATGCAAGTCAATGGATACCATCACTTTGAGAGTGAATATCCATGGCTCCTGACGATATATTAAGGTTTTGTGAAGCAAAATGATTGGTCTGTGCAAGAAACTGAGCATTATTTACAACATCATTACCTGTAATCCAGAGCCTCAGGCAAACAAGGCAATCTAAATGTTTTCCACAAACTGGTTCTTGTGGACAGTTTGTTTCAATGAGCTGGTTCAAATAACTGAATTACCAATTTGTTTAGATAGTAACACAATGATACAATACATGCAATTATATTATTAAAGCACCCAATAATGATGCAAAAAGCAGTTGTTTCACATGTCTAAAGCATATAAAATAAACTGGACTTAATCAGTTTGGTACAATTTGGACAAAAAAGGCATATGAATACCTGGAAAATGTGCGTAGTGTGCATTTTGATGATACAGCATACAGCAGCCTTTATGCTTTGTTTTTTTTTTTGGTTTTTTTTTTTAAACATGTTTTTGACAGTAATAACACCAAATAGTCATTGTAGCTAATAAGAAGATAATGAATCTTTTCACCCATGCTTGTTTTTGTGTCTTGTGTTTGCAGGAAGGGCGACTACCACAGGTACCTAGCAGAGTTTGCCACGGGTAATGACAGGAAGGAAGCAGCGGAGAACAGTTTGGTCGCGTATAAAGCAGCCAGTGACATCGCCATGATTGAGCTCCCGCCCACACATCCCATCCGACTCGGACTTGCACTCAACTTCTCCGTCTTTTACTACGAGATCCTTAATTCCCCCGACCGCGCCTGCAGGTTGGCTTTTTCTCCTCACTAAAAGTGTGTGATGTTTTTTTGTTTGACGTTAACTTGCTTCTGTCCCATATTATTATGCATAGACTTAATTTAGTGTCATTGAGATACCATTATATTAATATTTTGAAATCGGTGTTTATTTTAATATTTAGTTTTCTTTTTTTTTTTTTTAAATGTCTGTATGGTTTATTAATTTTTATTTCAGTTATAATTTTTTTTTTTTTTTAGTTTTATAATTTTAATTTTAATAATTTTAGTTTAAATTTATGTAAGCAAATATACATTTAAATAAATGTAATATATTTTTAGTAAATGAAGTTAAACAAAATGAAAATAAGGTTTTTTTTTCATTTATTTATTTTAATTACATTTTATTTTATTTCCCATAACAGTTAGGGTTTTTTTTAGTAGCTATAATAATCCTGTGGCTAAGTAAGCCGTTTGTAGTTTGATTCCCAAAAATGTGTAATAAATGTGTCTGTGTTTGCTTGATTTCAAGACATTCATAAAAGTTTAAATTCACTCATGTAAATGACAAAATAAATTTCATCACTTTGCTGGAATATTTGGATTTTAGGTTCTCAGCAGCAGCAGTTTTCAACGTTTTTGACTTAAATGCGTCCCATTCTACAACGCGATATTCAAAGCCTGATAATGTCAATCTTATTTTAAAAGACTTCATTTTTTGTTTACTAATGTGAAGCCGTTTTGTATAAAGCACTATAAAAATACATGTGGTTTGACATAGACATTAATTCGAGGTGTTTGATAAAAACAGTAGTTATTAAGAACAAAAAAAAAAACATCTTGTTTTTGTTTATCATTTAGAATTAGATCACTTTAATTAAGAATTTGTTTCTATTAAGGTTTTATTAATTTTGATACTTAATCCTGCAGCCCCTGGTTGAGAACCACAGAAAACCTCTCTGAGAAAAGCCATTCTGACTCTCCTCTCGCTCGTCCAACAGGTTGGCGAAGGCGGCGTTTGACGATGCGATAGCAGAGCTGGACACACTGAGTGAGGACAGTTACAAGGACTCGACGCTCATCATGCAACTGTTACGGGACAACCTGACGCTGTGGACCTCAGACATACAGGGAGACGGTGAGATATGCATTTCAAATGGTATTTTTTGCCATGTTTTTCAGTAAAATAGCTCAACTTCAAGTTAACACAGGCACAGGGACCATAATAAGGCCACAAACCATGTAATCCCACATTTTTAGGAAAAACAGGCCTTAAATATCTTTAGTTTAATTTCTATAATTTTCTACAATTTATACCGTGAGCTGGCATGGTGTTAAACAATTTATTAAATAGTTTTACTCTGTTAATAAACTTAAAAAGATTTTAATCAAAGTATTCCAAATGTAGAATTTTTAGGAAAAATATCTTTAGTTTTATTTGTATCATTTTCTGTAATTTACAGTTTATGTAAACACAAATATAGTTTTCGTTGTGAAAATGTAACTGGCATGGCGTTTTAAAAAAAACAACTTATTAAATTATTTTTCCAAAAAAAAATTAAAAATTCTTTGTCTAAAAAGATTGCATTGATTGACTTCAATTATCCATAAATATAGTATAATTGTTAAAATATTTTGTTTTGTTGATACCCCTGAACAGGTTTTAATTAAATTATTCCAATTTAAAGAATTTTGGAATTGTCAAATAAGCAGCGGCTCCATTGACCCGTGTTGTTCCAAATAAGCAAAATAAATTAAGATTGCTTTAAATTTAATTTAAATTTAAATGTTAGCTTCAGTGTTCCAGTAATGAATCGAATTGAGTCATCATCTCTTTAGTTTGATCGGATGAATCCTGCTATATACGTTTTTCCCCATCTTAACATGGTCATACTTCTCTAACCGCTCTAATCTCTCCATTCTGCTGGTGTAGATTTGTGATGATAAAACCTGCTTCATTTCCTCTAAAGCTTTTCTGTGTAAGTCCACTGCTGTCCTTCAGCAGTTCCTTTTTCCCTACCATCCTTCCTCACGCTCTTCCTCACCTGTCTGTCTGTCTTCATTCACTCTGCATGGCACCCGGTTGCGGTTATAAATCCCACATAAACTTTTTCAAAGCACAGATTCCAAGGAATAAACCAAATCATGTTCTTTACAGTTCTTGTCTGCCATTGTGTAACATCTGATACTAATTTCCCACCACATGTGGTTTGTGGCATGAGGATTAAAGAAAACTGAAACCCCTGTGAAAGAGTTTGTAGTCGCATCAGTCGTCACCCACAGACACATCAGATGGCACTGACATGCTTTTGTTTAATAATAAGAACAGTTAATTATGTAGGCTGTTTATGGTTAACATGCAACATTTTAACACTGTATTTGCATTCAACTTTCAGCATGGCTCATCCAATCAGAATGTAGAATCAGAACTACACTGACCAAAATTATAAATGCAACACTTTTGTTTTTGCCCCCATTTTTCATGAGCTGAACTCAAAGATCTAAAACTTTTTCTATGTATTTTTCTAATATTTCTATCAAATATTGTTCACAAATCTGTCAAAATGTGTTAGTGAGCACTTCTCCTTTGCCGAGATAATTCATCCACCTCACAGGTGTGGCATATCAAGATGCTGTTTAGACAGCATGATTATTGCACGGGTGTGCCTTAGGCTGGCCACAATAAAAGGCCACTCTAAAATGTGCAGTTATATCACACAGCACAATGCCACAGATGTCGCAAGTTTTGAGGGAGCATGCAATTGGCATGCTGACTGCAGGAATGTCCACCAGAGCTGTTGCCCATGAAATGAATGTTCATTTCTCTTCCATAAGCCGTCTCAAAAAATGTTTCAGAGAATTTGCAGTACATCCAACTGGCCTCAAAACCGCAGACCACGTGTAACCACACCAGCCCAGGACCTCCACATCCAGCATCTTCGCCTCCAAGATCGTCTGAGACCAGCCACCAGGACAGCTGCTGCAACAATCGGTTTGCATAACCAAAGAGTTTCTGCACAAACTGTCAGAAACCGTCTCAGGGAAGCTCATCTGCATGCTCGTCGTCCTCATCGGGGTCTCGACCTGACTGTAGTTCGTTGTCGCAACCGACTTGAGTGGGCAAATGCTCACATTCGATGGCGTCTGGCACTTTGGAGAGGTGTTCTCTTCATGGATAAATCCCAGTTTTCACTGTACAGGGCAGATGGCAGACAGCGTGTATGGCGTCGCGTGGGCGAGCGGTTTGCTGATGTCAACGTTGTGGATCGAGTGGCCCATGGCGGCGGTGGGGTTACACAGGTGCATTTTATTGATGGCATTTTGAATGCACAGAGGTACCGTGACGAGATCCCGAGGCCCATTGTTGTGCCATTCATCCACGACCATTACCTCATGTTGCAGCATTATAATGCACGGCCCCATTTTGCAAGGATCTGTACACAATTCCTGTAAGCTGAAAACATCCCAGTTCTTGCATGGCCAGCATACTCACTGGACATGTCACACATTGAGCATGTTTGGGATGCTCTGGATCGGCGTATACGACAGCGTGTTTCAGTTGCTGCCAATATTCAGCAACTTTGCACAACCATTGATGAGGAGTGGACCAACATTCCACAGGCCACAATCAACAACCTGATCAACTCTATGCGAAGGAGATATGTTGCACTGCGTGAGGCAAATGGTCGTCACACCAGATACTGACTGGTTTTCGGACCCCCCCGGATAAGTGCTCACTAACACGGATTTAGACAGATTTGTGAACAATATTTGAGAGAAACAAGCCTTTTGTGTACATAGAAAAAGTATTAGATCTTTGAGTTCAGCTCATGAAAAATGGGGGCAAAAACAAGTGTTGCGTTTATAATTTTGGTCAGTGTATTTGTCTCCATGTATGCTGAATCACACACACAAAGGGTCTGTTTCAGTATAACTTTTAAGTGCTGTGTCAAGGCAGGACAAATTGTTTTATTTTTGCACTTTTTCACACAAGACAGAAAAATGGATAAAACAGTGTTTGAGAGATATTTGCACTCTCACTAGACGGTGCACTAACTGGAAGCCTGCTCAACCAGTTGTAAGCCTGTTTGAAATGGGTTGTAGTATCTGAAACTAGTCGGAGCATCTCACTTACTCAGAGTGTTTGTGTGCTGTGGTTTGATGTCGGTTTTGTGTTTCAAGCTTGAAACATGTTTGTCTTATAATGTGTAGCTTAAACTGTTAATGCCTCTGTAATAACAAAGACTCGTTCTTTTTTTTTTATTTTTTTTTTTTTAGGTGAAGAACAAAATAAAACAGCAGTGCAAGATGCTGAGGATGAAAACCAGTGAGATGTGATTGCCAACATGCTAAACCCCCCTCTCTCTCACTTTGTCTGTCTGATGCTCTCTCTCTCTTTCTCTTTCTCTTATTGCATCCCTGTCCCTCAGGGAAGCTCATGTGTCATAGAGAAGAGTTCAGATGATGAATGCTGGTTCTGTCCATCCCTGTCTATCACTAAATCTGTCTGTCTTTCTTCTGCTTCTTGTTTCATACCTTTGCTCTTACCTATCTGACCATCTACACTAGTTTGGAATAAATAAGACTTTCAGTGTTTTTGAAAGAAGACTCCTCTGCTCACCAAGGCTACATTTATTTGATCAAAAATACAGTAAAATTGTGAAATATTATTACAGTTTAAAATAAATGGTTTCTATTATAATATGTTTTAAAATATAATTTATTTTTGTGACAAAAAGTTGAATTTTCCGAATTGTTACTCCAGGCTTCAGTGTCGCATGATCCTTCAGAAATCATTCTAATATGCTGATTTGCTCAATTTGTGGTGCTCAAGAATGCATTACATTGCTGAAAAAGTGACTGTACCTGAATTTATAATCTTATAAAAGACCCCTCCCCAAATAAATGCTGTTCTTTTTAACTTTCTATTCATCAAAGAATTTAGGAGAAAAAAAATCAGTTTGCACAAAAATATTAAGTAATAACTGAGCACCAGTAATATGTCACCAGTAGTAGCAAATCAACATATTAGAATGATTTCTGAAGGATCATGTGACACTGAAGACTGGAGTTATGATGCTGAAAATTCAGCTTTGATCACAGGAATAAAAAGTTATTTTATATTGTGATGATTCACAATCTTACTGTTTTTGCTAGATTTCTCATCAAATAAACACAGCCTTGGTAAGCATGAGAGACTTCTTGTGCAAACAATCCCAATTATTTCAAACCTTCAACTGGTAGTGTATATTTTTAGGGGGTTTTGGGGTTTTACTTTTTAATCTTAAGTGTTTTTTAATTAACTGTTCATTTAGATCTTATATGATTATATGAGGCCAGAATGGAGAGTTTCCTCTGTAAGGTTTGGTTTTACTACCTGTTGCAAGATCCTTGAGAATTACTTTTTTATTACATAAGTTTGCATTTGCGTATTTGTTTATCAGTGTTGTTCTGACAGTTGTTGAGCTCAGTGGTCATTATTGGAGGCGTTTATTTGTGTTTTCTTGAGGAGTGGAAACTCCGACTGTTTATCATCCATTCAGAAGACATTTCCTCAAAAGTAAAGTTGTTTTTGGTTATCAGGTTCTCTGACTGTGGTATGGTGTGATGTGGTCTGTGACAATGGGTGAAAAACTATAATGCTTTGCAGGCTTTTAGGAAATGAATGCAACCCTCGCCTCACCGTTACTCAAAGGCTGCTGCTGCAGAAATATTGCCATAAATAGGATGGCTTTTTGTGTTTTAAGGAAGGAGAAACATTTCTCAAGATCAGATGCAAAACAAGCAAGATGCATTAGTTTTCCTTCAATTGAATATGAAGTGAAACTTTAGTTAGGGATTTTGGTGGCACTTCACTATAAGGTTTTATTTGTTAACATTAGTTAACATTAGTCAACAATGAACAACACTTAAACAGCTTTCATTAACCGTAGTTAATTTTTAACACTTACTAATACATTTTTAAAATCAAAAGCTATAGTTAATGCATTTGAATTAACATGAACAATCGTTTAATTAATGCTATAAAAATTGATTACACTATTATTATGCAATCAAGTACTGTGTAATATTAATTAACCTGTATTTACTATAGAATTTAAGATTAGTTGCTTGTAATTTGCACAATACTGTTATTGAATAAATAAGTACAGTAATGTGCAACAAGGACATTATAAAATAAGCAAGTTACCAAATACTCTGCTAATTGCTGGTTCATGTTAGTTAATGCATTAACTAATGTTAACAAATGAGACTTGTGTTCCAGTGTTGCCAGGATTTCTGTGTCTACTCTAGGTCTGACTCTTTCTCTCTTCTGTCTGCATCCTCATGTATTTCTTCTGTTTCTTCAGTACATGTAACTTGAATCTGATTTGTACTACTGTTTATTCTGCCTGAAGCCAACAAGCACCCGTCTACTCATGGAGACACAGCATGGGATCGACTCAACCTTCCAGATAAACCAAGACTAAATAAATGAACTAATAAAACACTATCTTTACCTTTCTCTTTGTTTTTAATTGTTTGGAGTGAAGGAGAATCATTTATAATGGCAGAAAAAAAATTTCTTTGCAGTACAAAAAAGAAATTTGACAAAAAATTACAAAGAAATGACAAAGAACACATTGAATGAAAAGAAGTAGAAAAACTATAGTAATATTATCTTGCAACATATACTTCAGTATATCCATTAATTGATTTACAACTTTGAAACTTCTTAACATTTTTATTCATTATTTTTTGATAGTAACATTTAATTCAAAGGCATCAGAAATATATGTAACAATATGTGTAACAAAAATAATGTAACTTTCTCACTTTCTCAAAGAAAAAAAAAACTAATAAGAATATACTGAAATTTGTATGTCGCTTTAGTTCTTGTTTAAATGTGTAGTAGCATCTCCCAGCTGAGGCTAACTGATCCACGCTAACTTGTTTTAGTCATTTAAATTACCTATGTGTTGTTTTGCATCCTGTCACTTTTTATGGGTCGTTCACCCAAAAATGAAAATGTTTTCATTTACAAATTATGTTGTCTAAATCAGTGTTTCCCAACCCTGTTCCTGGAGGCACACCAACACTACACATTTTCCAACTTTTCCTGATCAAACACACCTGAATCAACTCATCATCTCGTTAGTAGAGACTCGAGGAACAGACATATATTGGTCAGATAAGGGAGACATCCAAAATGTGCACTGTTGGTGTGCCTCCAGGAACAGGGTTGGGAAACACTGGTCTAAATGATTAACTTTAATGAAAAACATTACGTTTTGAAGAACTGTTTGTGCATACAATTAAATTCAATGAGGTCCAAAACAACAGTGGATTCCTCTGACTTTTGTCATTAAAAACAAAAAACTTTTTTTTTTTTTGTAATTATTTATTTGTGTGCAACTGTCAGCAGCTCCAACAGCCTGAGGGTCAATAGGGGGTGCTAGTGCATTTCAGTACATTGGTGTCATGTCCTAAATGTGTGCAAAATATCCAGAAGTTGCTGCTAGATGCAGATAAGTATTTCAGTCCTGATAAGTATGTTGTCCTTACTCTTAAAACAAGGTTAAAAAACTAAAAAAGGTTTTGTGGAAACTGTGATTTTATTTTTTAAGAATTATCTGATAAATAGAAATTTAGAAGATGATTTATATGAAATAGAAATTTTTAGTAACTATAAGTGTTTCTTGCATCCGTTTGAATAAAAGTTCTAATTTCTTATTAAAAATAAGTAGATAAATAAAAAACTTACCCCAAACTTTTGATTGGTAGTGTATCACAGAAGGCCTGTAGTGAACGTCCTCATCCAGCATCCAGCACTTTTGCTCTGACAGCGGTTTGAAAGAGTCCAGTTGAACAGTCTCAACACTGATGATTCACAGAGCTGTGTTCATGTTCTTGTGTTGATCATCGTCTGATCCAGGTGAGAATCTGGCTGTCAGACCTCATAAAATGTTTCTGTTGCTTAGCTTCATGTGTTTTCAAAACACGGAGTGTCTGTTTCTGCTGTCAGTTTCTCAGGGCTGTGTAGTGTATCATTACCTTGTGACATCTAAGTATTTCAGAATACAGTTCCCTTACGAAAACAGTCTCTTGCATTGCGTGAAACACTTTGGGGAAACTCCTCTTTACTCTAAATACTGAAGCCTGATTTGTTCATGTTTGTCTAGCTGCATGAACAAATGGAATTTTAGCCTGCCAAAACGGGCAGAGCCGACTGCCTATGTAAATCAGCACTAAATGCCATTTATTTAGAATTTTCTCCTTCAGCGCGAAGATCATCTCGTCGCTGGACTCTTAAGAAGAAGAACGAGGCAGCCTGCTTTTGCTGTAGAACAGCCCCAGCAGCAACGCTCCTCTTTAGCACTTCACCCCTGAGGCCATCCGGCGATCAAATTTCTTAAAGGGGTCATCGGATGCCCATTTTCCACAAGTTGATATGATTCTTTAGGGTCTTAATGAAAAGTCTCTAATATACTTTGATTAAAAATTCTCAGTGGTTTTGTAAAACAACACCCTTTTTACCTTGTCAAAATGAGCTCAGCAAAAATCATCTCATTCTAAGGGGTTGTTCCTTTAAATGCAAATGAGCTGTGGAATGACGATCTTGTTTACTTTAGCCGCATTTACCCGCATTTAGCCACTAAACTTCCTAACTACCACGTTTTAAGGAAAGGCGATCGCAAAGATTCATAAAAAACTACTTATACACACTTCTGCTGTAAGTGAAGCTGGATCATGAATGATTCGCACAAACATAGATGGATATATGTAGATCAGGAAGCGCATTCCATTCACAAACAAATGTAATCCACTGCATTTTCAGCGGCTCAGATGTCGGGAGTAAATGACGACCACTATGTTCATTATTACATCCAGCAACACAACACCTCAATCGTTCAATCTGAGATATTCTTGTCTAACTTACATCCCTGCGTCGGCATTGAAACAAGGAAATTTACTGGACTATGACAGCTGGTCTGAGGTAAGAGCTCATGTCAATCAACTATCGTGGGAGCGGCCTCTGTCGGTGTGACGGCACACACAGGCATCTGAGAATGGCTCAATTTGAAAAAGGGGTTATTATTTTTACAGATGAATTAAAAACCACTGCATGGATTTTTATCATTATTAAAAATAGGGTAGATTCGTACATACACTGCCAACACAGATTAATGTTCAAACAACATGAACAAATGAAGTTTGCATCCGATGACCCCTTTAAGAGCGAATTTCTGTGGCATTGTTGCAAATGCCGTGCCACGAGTGTGGCTCGTGCATGGCACCTGTGCACGCTTCAGACAGGCCTACGCTAAGCTGCACTGAGTCAGACTGCTCTCACTGCAAGAGCACGCATCTCAGCTATTCAATGAAGGTGGCCCCTACTGCTGTCCCATTTCCCCCTTTCCAGGAGCCTCGGAAGAAGAAACAGTGGAGTCACGGGGCTGAGCAACCGGGGGTTCAAACGAACTTATGTTTGCACAGGTCCCATTTGCTTTTCTTTCCCTACAACCGATCAATTCGCTGGTGCACTTCAGATCAGCACCCCTCGTTGTTGATCTCTTTTGGCGGATTGGAGGAGGAAGCTGTCACTGATGACTCCATATCACTAACAATAACATCTTCAGATGCAGATGATTGGGCATGCTCTGGAGAGGATCCTGGCACCCTCCCTCCAATGAGTCAACACAGGCCGGCGTGGATAGCGAATTGATTCGCATCCTCACCAAGGCAGTGGAGGTACTCAGCTTTGAACAGTCATCTCCGGAGGAGCCTGCCTGCAGCCACTTAGATGAATGGTACGTGCCGGGACATCGTCAGTGAACCTCCCACCAATGACTGGCGTGGTTTGTACCAGAAGTTTACAACGAACTTACCAAGTGCGTATCCACTCTATAACAGGCGATGCTTATTCAGCGGCTGGTCAGGCTGGCTTAGTGCTTCACACAATGGCGGTGCTTCAAGTGTTTCTAGCCAAACTCCTCCGCGCATTGAATGAGTCCGGCACGAATCCTGATGTTTTTAAGGAGCTGTGCACAGCAACTGACCAGGCTCTGCACACTACTAAGGCTACTGCGCAGGTGATCGGTAAGGCAATGGCCAGCTTGGTGGTACTTGAGCTCCACCTTTGGCTGAACTTGACAGGACACAGATAAAGTCACCTTCCTTGACTCCACCATCTCCCCCGAGGGTTATTTGGCCTTGCTGTAGACGAATTTGCAGAGCGCCTCACTGTAGCACAAAAGTCTTTGCAGGCCATGTGCCACTTGCTGCCTAAGTGCTTAAGCTTGGTGGCTGGTTCAAGTTTCCATAAGGCTTTGCCTTTCCAGCAGCCTGTGCAGCCTGCTCCATCTCCTGCTCAGTCTCTGAGCCTGAGCTCAGACAGTGGCCACAGGCGGCTTAATGCTACCCCTTTCCTATGCGCCATGGCCCCTGCCCTGTCATATTAGACCCTGAGCCACGCAAACAAAGAGGAGAGGGTTCTTTAAAGAAGTCTCATGCTTGCTTTAGGCGATGGAAGCTCTGTTCATGCTGGGCCTGTCCTTGCTACTTAGCACGTGCCCAAGCAAATTACCACTATGATAGCGGATCCACCTACTCAAAAGATCACTTCTCTTTTTCACAACAACATGAATGTTGGGTCCCTGTCCCCACGAAGTGAACTGCCACTTGAAAAACTCAGACCACTTGCTGCCTGGCTCCAGGCTTGAAAAAACATCCCGGGCATGTCAAGCTTGGTTCTGCAGACCACAGAATAAGGCTACTTACTCCAGTTTGCTCAGAGACCACCTCGTTTCAGAGGTGTTATTCAAACTTTGGTATAGGACAACAGTGCAAATGTTCTCTGGTTCAAAGTAAGAAGTCTGCTTGCAGAAAGGCTCTGTGGAAGTGGTTCTGCCAGTGAACAGCAAGCCAGGCTTTTATAGCTGCTATTTCCTAGTCTCCAAGAAAGGTGGTGGGCTCAGGCCGATCCTCAATCTTAGACACCTGAACAGTGCCCTAATGAAATTAACTTTGAAGCAGATCCTCATGCAAATATGCTCAGGGGATTGGATTTATCAGTGGATCTGAAAGATGCTTACTTTCATATCCATTCTTTCACACAGACTGTTTTTGAGATTTGCTTTTAAGGGGATGACTCAATATACAGGTCCTGCCTTTCGGTCTGTCTCTGGTCCCACGCACTTTTGTAAATGGGTGAAGGTGGATCTTTCCCCTCTTAGACAGATCTGAATCAACATTATGAATTACTTTGATGATTCTTGCTTACAGATCGCTGCTGCTTAGCCACCCGGAGCGCCTTGTGTTCAAAATCAATTTAGTTAAAAGCTCTATGTCTCCCAGTCAGTGGGTGGTCTTCCTGGGAACAGTTATAAATTCAGCCCAGATGCAGGCCTAGCTTGCACCTGAATGCTTACTGGCTATTCAGCAGCTAGTGGCATCATTCACAGGTTTTCCAGATGATGCTCAGCCTTATGTCGCAACTCTGGCACATCAACGATCTTGAGATGATAGTGGTTTTTCTGGCCCTAAAAATCTTCCTGCCAGCCTTGAAGGGGCACCACGTCCTCATTCGTTGTGACAACATGACGGTGGTGGTTTTTATAAATTGCCAAGGCAGTCTCAGATCACACTTCCACAACAGGACGCCAAAACACCTCATTCTGTGTCCATATTGCAACCTGAGTTCACTGAGGGTAGTTCACTTGCCGGGCACACTGAAGCGAGTGCACATGCTGGCCCGGGGCAATGTATCTCCTGGAATGGAGACTACCCCCCAAGTGGTCGGTCTTCGAGAGGGCAGAGGTGGACCTTTTTGCCTCAGAAGACAACTCTTATTGCAACTTATTTTTCGAAGGAACAAGATGTGGCCCATGATTGGACCAGCACTCGCCTCTATACCTTCCCTCTGATTTCCCTGCTTCCTGAGGTCTTCAGGTGAGTCAGGGAAGTCAGATGCTCGGTCCTCCTGGTGGCCCCACTCTGGAGGAACCAAACTTGGTTCCGCGAGTTGATTCAGCTGCTGTCGGCAGCCCCTTGGCCAATCCTGCTGAGGAAGGACCTTCTCTACCGAGTGAGAGGCATGATCTGGCATCCCCCAGCCTGAGCTGTGGAGCCTTCATGTTCGGCCCCTTGACGGAAGTCCTTACAGCTGTCTGTGAATGTAACTAACACCATTTTTTAGACTAGAGCCCTGTCTACGAGATGCCTCTACGTAATGAAGTGGCCTGTGTGTGCAGTCCGGAATGAAGACCCGTCCTCATGTGACATGTCATCCATTCTAATTCTATCCATCTATCCATTCCTTTCTGCAAGAGCTGTTACGTAAGTAGCTGACCAGTCAGTTTGCAAAAAACAACCTTGTCATTAAATTCCTGAGGTGAGCTCAGAGATTGAATCCTCATATTGTGCCTGTGGGACTTATGCACAGTCCTCAGGGCCCCTTCGAGATCCCCCCTTTGACAGCTTACGGCCCCTGACGCTTAAGATTGCCCACCTTCTGGTTTTAGCGTTGGTGAAGTGAGTAGGTGGCCTGTAAGCGTTTGGGCCCAACTACTGTAAAGTTGGCCTCAAACCAAGACTATGTGCCCAAGGTGCTTCACACTCTGTTCAGAGCACAAGTCATTACCCTTTTAGCTCTTCCTAATTCAGAGGACAACCAGGATAATTTACTCTTTAGTAGATTTATTACCCTTAAAGTTTACATAGAGAACTCCGGCCACTTTAGGCAATCAGAGCAGCTCTTTGTATTCTTGGAGACTGCTCTAAAGGACTGTCAGTTACAAAGCAGTGACTATCCCATTGGGCAGTAGATGCTGTAGCCTTGGCTTATGCCTCAGAAGACTTATAGTGTCCATTTGGAGTAAGGGCCCACTCCATCAGTGGAATGGCCGCCTCCTGGGCATGGTCCAGCAGAGTTTCAATTAGTGATATCTCTGCGGCAGCCAGATGGTCTTTGCCGTCTGCCGTCACTACATTTTATAACCTGGATGTCCCTGCCCTTCAGGTACGAATCTTGTCCGCAAAATCTCCCAGATCCCCTTGTAAGTGGAAAAAGTCATTGTTTTGCAGAACCTTAGGAACATTTTATTTCATGTTAAGATTAAGACGTTTTATGTCAGTTAAATCTGTTCTCATTGCATGTTAAAACTTTAATGCCAGGGGTAGGCATTACTCTGGTCCTCGAGATCCATTTTCATATAGTTTTTTTGGATATACATATTCTTGGTGTGATTGGGCTTTTTCTGTGAAAAATTATAGCTTTTATTTTCTAACTGACAAACTAAAACTGTGATAAAAATTAAAAACTATAAAATACAAACTGCTACAAATAAAATTAAAGGTAAAAATACGAAAATAAAAGCTACTTTAAAATATTAATAAAACCTATAATAGTAGCTCAATTATGTTCAATGACACTGACAGAAGCTCTCATTCTTATTATTGCACCTTTTATTGCACACAAGAATAGCCTTTTTTGTACAGAATACATTTTTGGAAAAGCCATGAAGCATTTGATTTTCCCCTCTCCACCATAATTATTATTTAGTGACAGCACTGTTTTGTGATTGCACTAATCATTCAGCAAATCTCAGTATTATCACTCATACAAAATTAGTTGAATCTCACAGGACAGAAGTAACAGACTGTTTTTCTACATACAAACTGGTATCAGTAGTGAAAGTGTACAACCGTATACTTCATATTAAAAGATGTGAACATCAATAGTTGGAGGTCTCAAATATGTTTAGCGATCTTTTAGCAGAGCATAGAGCAGACATTAATGTTAGACTCATTGATTTTCCTTCAGTCTAAAAGACAACACTACTCACACCGTATCCATTTCTATGTAATAATACAGAAATGTTAAAAACACTTCAACTAGACTTTATAAAACTAGGCAAATCGTAGTTAAATATAAACAGTAAATATTTCATTTTTTGTACTCTCATACTTAACAAACAACTCTAAATCTATATAAATAACAAATAACCCTAAATATTTCTTTTTTTTCAATACTATAAACATTGTATTTTCCATTTACAACTATTAAAATGAACCATTTTTAGGGGAAGATCTTAAATTTCACTAAAAAGGTTCAGTACACATGTATTATATTCTATAACAACCAGTTACAAACCTCTTTTTAAAAACATCCAAAAAAACAACTATCAAAAATACGGTCACATTAAATTACTACTACAGGCAAACCTGTGTTGTTGTTGTTGTTTAAATATATATTAGCTTCTTGCTAAAAGAACTATTGTTTCTACAAATATTCCCACACGTACATAAATCATCAAAGACAAATTATCAGTCTATGAATTCAGAAGTATTGCTACAGTCAGTGCAAACAGATTAAAGACAGAATTACCACAACGTGATTACTTTGTCAATAACTACAGGAAACAAACAGTCTTTATATAACCAGTGCTATTACATAATCTGATTACAAAAACCAAACAAGTAATCAGAGTACAGTTACTTTTTCATGGACTACATGCTAACATTGTGATTACATGACCATAAGTTAACAGCAATAAATTAGTTGATCTGTAATTTACTGGCAAGCTGTCTGTTTGGTTAACCTTTATTGTCTAGTAAACTTTAACGGTCTGTTATACTAGTTTACTATTGTGTGATGAGTGGTAATTGATTCTTAGAGGGATAGTTCCCCCAAAAATGAATCTATTACAACAGAAGATATTTTGATTAATTTGATAATCAAATAGTTTTGGGGACCACTGACTTTCATAGTAAAGACATAAACAGAACAGAGAGATTTCATAAAAGATTTTCTTTTATGTTCCACCAAAGAACGTAAATTACGTAAGTTTGGATTTTCATTTTTGGGTGAATTAACTATAATTCACAAACTAGGTCAGAATTTCAACAAAACAATAGTTAAAGAAACAATTTAAGGCTATTTGTGTTGTTGCGTGTGCAGTAGTTTAAGGAATATGTTCCTTTTTGGTCTTTTTTGTATTTTTTGTTAAAAACGTATTCATGGTGGATTTGTTTCTTATAAACACGCAGTCTTTCTGTTCACACAACATTAATTGATGGACTGGAGTGGTGTGGATTATTTGTGGGTTATTATGATGTTTTTATCAGCTGTTTGGACTCTCATTCTGACGGCACCCATTCACTGCAAAGGATCTATTGGGGAGCAAGAAATGTAATGCTACATTTCTCCAAATCTGATGACGAAACAAACTCATCCACATCTTGGATGGCCTGAGAGTGAGTACATTTTCAGCACATTTTCATTTTTGGGTAAACTATTCCTTTAAATAAAAAAAAAAAGTTCAGGTAACAGTAATAAGGCTGAACAACAGAGATTTCCCTTCATGCTTAGAGCATTTTGTAATCACTCTGGTCCAGCTACACTACAGGTTTTTCATTTCTTCAATAGTGAGAGGGGTTGCATACATAGGCTATAATAGACTGGCAAACTAATACAAACTGTGAAACATCCCTGTGCTGGTATACTCTCTATTGGTACACTTGCAGTGCAGCTCAGCCAATCAGAACACAGCAACAGGGATACCCTTGTGAAAAAGAAGTTATGAAGAAGAAATTGTTTTCAGTGCACTTGTAGTACACTTCAAATCTTAAAAGCGTATTTTTGAAAAATTACTTGCTGATCATGAAATAAAAGGGCACTTAAGTGAATGTAATGAGACACTTTAATGAATGTTTATTAACAGACTTAAATAGACTTTTAAAAAGTGACTGTAATAATATCACATTTACTTTTAAATCATTGTTTTAGTCTTTTGTCATGCTTTAAAGAAAGTACACTTATTTTGATGTGTTGACTAACATACTAAAGTATGTTACACATAAAATATACACATATAATATATTTGACTGTAATTTTAAATGTACTAGATTGCAACTTCATCATTACAAATGTGTAATTACAAACATTTAAATACTTCACAATACTTTACCATATTTTAAAGACAACAGAAGTAATTATCAAATTACATATAAAGATGCACTTAATCCTACTTAAGTAGGTAAAAAAAACTCCTAAGCTTAACTAATTGCATTTAAAATAAATTTAAACTATAACACAATTTTATTCATTGCAAATAACATGCAATTAAAGTATAAGTGTATTCACTTAAAGCATTTTTTTTTCCATATTAAGTACTCTTTAAACTCTTCAAGTATGTTTTTTTTCCTCATAATATGTCTTTAAGTACTCCAAAATGTACTTCTTTTTCACAAGGGTAAAATACTGCCAAGAAGAATTACTGAAGTCATAAGCAGGTAAACAGTGCCTGTTTGAAATACTTAAGTGTTTCTGTAAGTCGTCAGCATCCTGAGCCGACTGAAGACAGAAACCATTATATTATACAGTAAACCTTCCAGCATGAAGCAGTGCTTAATTAGACATTCAAAAACCTGAACCTTTCCTGCTGTGGACAGAACAAAGGACTGACCGGATCTTGAAAACCATTCTGAGGTTGTTTCTGTAGTGCACACAATTTCCTCTTGTGCTACACTGTATGCAGGCATGAAATCTGCCAAGATTTAGTACCTGATCTACAGTAAAAGCACTATAATAATGAAACCAAATCAAGAATGCGCTGAAGAGTGTCATTGCCTCTAGAGCTGACCGAAGAGGATGGAGCAGAGCAGAAAGATGGAGTAAAGGAGCATGAGCCCAAAACCTAGTCTCCGATCCAGCTTCCAGCCATTCAGATGCACACTTAGGACCTAAAAGACACACAAACACACAGAGTCAACATGGACACTAACAGCATTGTGTATGCGTGTAATCAGGATGTGATTGGGGGATTCTGCTGCCTTTGCATTTAAAATCATTTTCTGGTTGTTTATTTTTATTCCTGTGTCTGGTCAGACAGGATGCATTTCCCATTTCTGACAGCAGATGGTGATGCACATTTTCCTACCAGCATTATAAAACATGCCTTACAAGTAAAACATGCACGAAACCATGACTTATTCTGGACTAAAAAACTTGTCAAGATAGATTACTAAAATGTGTTTTAAGATGTTTCACTGCTTATTTTAATACATCATGGAGCCTGTAACGTGAAAATTTACAGTCAGTAAGTTAATTGTTAAAAAGTTGCTTTATATTTATAATATATTAATTAATGAATATAACTAAATCAATATAATATTTCATTTAGGTAATTCACCTTAAATATTCTGTATTTTCACTATTCATTTACATGAATTGCACTACATTTCTAACATTATTATTAATTATTATTAGTATTTTATATATATATATATATATATATATATATATGACATAAATAATTCATATATAAATTATTTATATACAGGGCTGCATAACTTATTCAATTATATTGTAATTTTTTGTCATATATGGCAATTTTAACAATGATTAAAAGTTACATCCCATATGAAAAGGTCACAAATGGCTGCAGAAACAAACTAAGACCTCTTTCATGATCTTTATTGTTGTTTTTAGTTTTAACTCTAATTATTAAAATTTATGTATAAATATATTACTGTAAATTACAGTTGTACTGTAACATAAAAACTAATAATTGATAAATACTAACAATTTTATTTTACACTAAAAGTTACCACTATTCTTCACTTTCAAACCTTCAAGCCTCAAGCTTTCATTTTGTCAGAATGCTGGTGAAATTCAGTAAACCTCAGATCACAGAAATGTAAAAAATTGTGCAGCCCCATTTACTTAATTTAATTTTACATTCGATTTAATTAATTATTAGCTTTTCATCAATTCACGAACTGCTGCAGTTCCCTCGCCACCATTCGGAAAACCCTGCTGTGAGATGGGAAAATGAACTCAGTGTAGATTTTTAAGTATTCATCTATCTTTTATAGTATATTTTTGTATTTTTTAATTAATTTGCCATTTGAGTCTGTGAGACCTGTGGTGGCGTAAGGTCTTAACAATTTTGGGACCTAAAAATGGGCTCAAGTCCAAATACAGTAGAGAACCTGTGGTGTGTGTTCTTGTATTAGTGTGTTAGTGGTAGTGAGCATTACTCACTGTGAGGAAGACTGATGCGAGCAGCAGGATGACAGAATAAACCAGGCCTTTATTATTGATGGATACCTGACAATAGACACAGAGTGTTCAAAGGAAAATATCAGCGGGAACACATATGCACTGGACAAACAGTCAAACACTCACTGCTGATCCATGGTCTACCACTAGTGTCCTCAGAGCCCAGGGGAAGCCCAGTCCCAACAGGATGTCAAAGATATTGCTGCCGATGGAGTTCGACACTGCCATGTCCCCCAATCCTGAGACACAAAATCCAACCAGAATGTGATGCATTTTACAAATAACAGGGTTCCCACACCTTGGTAAACTTCAAATTCAAGGACCTTTCAAGGACTTTCCAGGTCCAATACCCTCAAATTCAAGGACTTAATGTGGGGACACATTTCAAGTGAGAGCAAGGTTACATCGTGTTACCTTGTAGGACACATTGTTACAGTTTCCATGTGTCAAACACAACTATGCAAAAAAGCTTTTTTTTTTTTGTCCATATGACAGAGATCTGATATTCTATTTGTCGTATTTCTGTTTTGCATAAAACAAGAATATTCGGCTCTGCACCTGGGCAAGTGATGGATCCCATTGGATCTCTGGCAAGCCATTCTCTGTAATCTTAATTATTCTAATTAAAAAGCCCCCAAAGTAGCGCAATGACCATATCCCATATCAAATCTCAAAATATTTCATTTCCATGCCTAAAATGTATATTTTACAGTCACCCTTGTGCAGATTGATCATAAACACACTTCCAAACAGTGGCCATCTCAAAACTTAACATCTTGCAGGTAGAATGCAAAATGTTTCAATACAAGCATTTCAGTCAAATGTAATTTATGCAATATTTTAAACATTTTACCCACAGGAGAAAATCAGCCCTTTGCAACAGTTTTTAAATCAGCTCAATTTCGTGCAAAAAATGTGGATTTGGCAACCCTGCATCCAACACAAGCTGCCAGAATCAGATTTAACTGATCGTGGGTCAAGACAAGAGTAATGAGAGATGACTGATAAATCATGCTGGAGGATTTGCTGCTCAGCAGATAATGTGCTCATTTCTGATCTCGTAAGACGTGGTCCTTTTATACAGAGTGTGTAGGATTGCGAAATTGAAAGTGAAAGTGAACAGCCGCTCATTCAAAAGAGATTTAAATACTCCGCATATGATAGTGGCTCCCTGATGCACGAAAATTATATTCAATATTAGAATGATTGCGTGAGCAGGTGACAATGGCCTGAATTTCAGCGGGAGTGGGATCAATTAAACGTAGGGCTTTAATACAAAAACGGACACAATGAACGGCGACTGTAGAAAACAAAAGCCAAATCCAGGACATTTTGGGCGATTTGGAAATCCTGGCTAGACGCATTTTTTAGGTCCAAAATCAGAGGACATATCCGGGGAAAAGAGGACGTATGGTCACCCTACACAACTACAGAAAAATCAAGCAAGCTGGTATGCATAAAGCACAACATGTTAGCAAAATAACACGTTAGCAGACCGGAGGGATTAATATAGAATTTATTCCAAAAAACTTCTTGCACAAAATAAATTCAAGCACTTTCAAGGACCTGTCTCTTATGTATGTTTATTTTTAAAAACTTTCCAGGGCCTTGAAATAGTTTTTTTCAGATTTACAAACTTTCAAGGATTTCAAGGGCCCGTGGAAACCCTGATATAACATGCTAGCAACGTTCAAAAACATGGTATCAAAATGTTAAAACATGCTTTCAACATGCTAAAATGGAAGCAATGTTCTAAAACATGCTAACAACCCAGATAGCAGACGTACGTCTGCAAGATGTCTGTTAAAGATCTCTTGATATGGAAAGCATCTGCTGTGTACAAACATCTGGCAGAATATACATTCTAAATCATAAACATCTTAAAGACATCTAATAGACGTAGTGCAGATGAGCAAACTACGTCTTGCAGATGTAAATGCAGACGTCAAATAGACGTCTCCGAGATGTGCTATCAGGGAACATGTTAAAAATGTGCTAACAATGTGTTGAAACATGTTCACATATTAAAACATTGCATTATCTGCTAGCAATGTGTTAAAACGTTAAAACTACATACTAAAACATTAAAGGGGTCATTGGATGCCCATTTTCCAAAAGTTCATATGATTCTTCTTAATGAAAAGTCTATAATTCTCAATGGTTGTGTAAAACAACACCCTTTTTACCTTACCAAAATAAGCTCTGCAAAAACCATCTCATTCTGGTCAAGGCTGCTTTAAATGCAAATGAGCTCTGCTCACCCGGCCCCTCTCTTCTCTCTGTGGATTGACGAGTCTGTTTGCTTTAGCCGCTAAACTTGCTAACTAGCACATTATTAGGAAAGGTGATCGCAAAGATTCATAAAAAAAAACCTTATACTCACTTCTGCTGTAAGTGAAGCTGGATCATGTATGATTCGCGCAAACATAGACGGATATATGTAGATCGGGAGGCGCATTCCCTTCACAAACAAACGTAATCTACTGCATCTTCAGCGGCTCAGATGTCAGGAGTAAATGACAACCACTACGTTCATTATTACATCCAGCAACACAACACCTCAATCGGTCAATCGGAGATATTCTTGTCTAACTTACATCCCTGCTTCGGCATAGAGAGGTCGGACTGTTACAGCTGATCTGAGGTAAGATGCTCATGTCAATCAACTATCGTGGGAGTGTCCTCTGTTGGTGTGACGCCACACCGACAGGCATCTGAGAACGGCTCGATTTGAAAAAGGGGATATTATTTTTACAGATTAATTAAAAACCACTGCATCGATTTTTATCATTATAGGGTAGATTTGTACATACACTGCCAACACACATTAATGTTCAAACAACATGTAAAAGTGAACTTTGCATCCGATGACCCCTTTAAAACATGCTAGCAATGTTCTGAAACATGATAAAACATGCTAAAGTATGCTGCCAGAATGATAAAACATGTTAACGGCATTCTAAAACATGCCACCAACATGCTAAAACAAACTAGAACAAGGCTAACAACATTAGACAAGCTAACTGCATGATAAAACATGCTAGCAATTACATAGCAAGATTCTAACAACCAGCTAGAACACCATAGCAACTCACAACTGCATATCAACACTCACAACATGCTAGCGACATACTTAAACATGTTAAACACGCCAAAAACATACTAACAATGTGGTAAAGGATGCTAGCAACAGGGTGAAACATGCAAAAACATGCTAGCAACTTTCTAAAACATGCATGCTAGCAATGTCAAATTTAAAACCTTTAAACTTAGAACATATAAACGTCAAATATTTGAGAACTACTTGAGCCTTTTGCCCATCCTGCTGAAAAAAACAGCTAAAACCAGCCTAGGCTGGTTGGCTGGTCTTAGCTGGTTTAAGATGGAAGTAGCTGGTTTTAGCTGGTCTCCCAGCCTGGCTAGGCTGGTCAGGCTGGTTTTAGCTGGTTGTTCCAGCTTGTCTAACCAGCTTTTTTTTAGGTACTGTAGGTAAAATGTCATTAATTTGAACATCTACTTCCTTAATTTCCATTTCAATTGATAATTCTGCAGCTCCTTTGCTTCCTCAGTTGGAGTGAAGTTGGAATTTTAAAAACATTATTAAAACAATTAAAAAAAACATATTAGATAACCAAAAAAAAAAAAGATATTAACAAAAGTATGCATACAAATAATTTTTAAGTGCATATAAAGGTTACACACCTTGGCGGGCGACAATGAGGCTTGCCATGCAGTCAGGTACACTGGTGCCAGCAGCCAGGAAAGTAATTCCCATGATGTAATCAGGTATATCTAGTGTGTAGCTGATGATTGTGACCTGAAAAACATGCCACATAATGATAAAAATCAGCATAATCGACCAGCTAATGGAACGAAAAGACTGCTATACTTAAAGGATGAGTTCACTTCCAGATTAAAAATCTCCTGATAATTTACTCACCCCCATGTCATCCAAGATGTTCATGTCTTTTTTCTTCAGTTGCAAAGTAATTAAGTTTTATGAGGAAAACATTCCAGGATTTTTCTCTATATAGTGGACTTGATTGGACTTGATGGTGGCCAATGATTTGAAGGTCCAAAATGCAATTTATGCTTCATCCTTGACCAGCTAAGGACCAGCTTAAACCAGCATCAAAACATTCCTACCAGCATAACCTTTTTTTCACCAGGGAATAGTTCCCTTGGTATGTTACTGAACTATACTATGTTATAAATAAACTACACATTTTTTCTTCTTTATGTGTGTCGTTATGCTCGTTTGTTTTGAAGTCTCTCACAAATAGACAAGCAGAGCGATTTTGATACCAGAAATACACTATCCATTATCAATCACTGTGTATGTTGAATGGATTAAAATAAGAAGAAAAATTCTTGAGTTTATATATATAAGATATTTTAGCGGTAATGTCACCAAAATATTTAAAGGAGTCATCTGATTCCCATTTTCCACAAGTTGATATGATTCTTTAGGGTCTTAATGAAAAGTTTATAATATACTTTGGTTAAACATTCTCAATTGTTGTGTAAAAACAACAAACTTTTTACCTTGTCAAAATGAGCTCTGCAAAAATCATCCCATTCAGATGGATTGTTCCTTTAAATGCAAATGAGCTCTGCTCGCCCCGCCCCTTTTCTTCTCTCTGTGGAGTGACGAGATTGTTTACTTTAGTTGCATTTAGCGCGTTTAGCACGTTTAGCTGTGAAACTTGCTAACTAGCACCTTATTAGCAAAGGTGATTGCAGAGATTCATAAAAAAACCCTTATACTCACTTCTGCTGTACATGAAGCTGGATCACAAATGATTTGCACGAACATAGATGCATTTATGTAGATTGGGAGGCACAATTAGATCCAGCAACACAACACCTCAATCGGAGATATTCTTGTCTAACTTACATCTCTGTTTCGGCATCAAAACAATGGAGGTCGGACTGTTACAGCTAATTTAGGGCGGGTCTGAGGTAAGACGCTCATGTCAATCAACTATCGTGGGAGCGACCTCTAGGCATCTGATAATGGCTCGATTTGAAAAAGGGAATATTATTTTTACAGATTATATAAAAACCACTCCACAGATTTTTATCATTATAGGGTAGATTTGTACATACACTGCCAACACACATTAATGTTCAAACAACATGTAAAAGTGAACTTTGCATCCGATGAGCCCTTAAAGACCCATCGAGTCTGAAATTAAGACATTTTAAGACTTGTTAAGGCCTTTTATTAGGTAAACATTATTTAAGACATTTTAAGGACCCGCGGACACCCTGATTTGTGTGTCTGATTTGTTTGTCGGACAGAATGGCGGATTCTGCGTTATGATTGGTCAGATTGCCTTTCAATCAAGCTGTTTGCAAAGGGTCAGTTTCTTTGCAACTGAAGAAAGAATAACATGAATATCTTGGATGACAACTTATCTTTTAATAAGAATATCTATTTTTGATCTTTTTCTTACCATCCACACCATGAGGTAGGAAAAAATAGCAATCCAGAGGGTTGATGCAATGAAGGTGACCATGAACCAGCGATGCCAACGTGGCAAAACACAGTTAGGCACTGTGTAGTACAGCAGAACAGCCAGCGGCCACGACACAAGCCACTTCAGACGTGCACAGTAACCCGCTAATGCACACAACATACAGAGAATAAATCACAAACAGATCAATGTTACATTCCATTACTTGCTCACCAATGGATCCACTGCAGTGAATGGGTACTGTCAGTGTCCAACAAATGACTTTTCACTGGAGGAAGCCATATTATGGATTATGAACTCCATATTAGAGACTGACATTTTTTCGGGAATCCCGCGGGTCACGGGATTCCCACGGGAATCCCGCGGGATGGGAAACAAAATCACTAATAATCACGGGATTGGGACGGGATAGGAAAAAATGTCAGCGGGAGTGGGCGGGACCGGGAATCGTAACGCTATGAAACCCAACTTTATACACAAATATACCTTTTATATAAATAAACTATAAACGATATATTGTAATTTTGAACGTAATTCTAGTTGACCTGTCTCTTTATGCTCTCCTTCTGTATGCTTTGGTGTGGCTGGTTAAGCAAGTGAGTTCATGACAGACAAATCGTTAACGACTGGTAATACAGCAGGACATCCAAACGCTCACCTATCATTCATCGACCATATGGCTTTTCATCTGAAAGATGTATGTAGAAAAATGTAGAAAAACCTAGAAAAATGTGCGCTATTGAAGTGTCAGTGCGAGTGTGGAAGACGAATAGTAGCGCGGTACTGCATGACAGAGGCGCCGGTGCGGTCACTTGCTCTTAAAATGCCGTCATTTTTGGTCATACAGATAAGAGTGATAGGCATCTTTCGAATTTGTAAAGACTCAACGTTTATTTGTGTGCACTCAGAAAAACAAGGAAACGTTGCGCTTTTGTAAACTAATTAAAGCAAAAAGGACGCGCTTTCTGCCGTCTGTCTCTGTGAACTTGAGCGCGTCACTTCGAATCTCCGTGTATACTTGCTTTAGAGACAAGAAAAATATATCTATAGAGTGAAATGTCTACTTTCAAATGGACCAATTAAAATAGGAAACATTTGCATGAATGATTTACATGAAATTTAGTGTGTGCAATGCACACTGTGCATTTGGCTTTCGGTTCAATAATAAAAAAAACCCCTACATTTTTCATTTTTATTCAACTAATGTAAAAAAAAGTTACGGGCATATTGTGATCTATACTGTATTCTTTACTGTAACTGGCAGATTCCATTAAAAAAAAAACATAATACGGGAGTGGGAGGGAATGGGAGTCATTCTTCCGGGATTGGGAGGGGACGGGATTTTCTCCCAGCTTTTTCGTGGGATTGGGATGGGATGGGATTTTTGGATTTGGGAGTGGGACGGGAGAGGTTTGAAAATCCACTCCCGTGTCACCCTCTACTCCATATGGATTATGAACTTTTAGCTGGAAGCAATGGTTTAAAGTTAAAAATATATTGACGTATTTGTTTCTTACAAACATGCAGCTTTTCATTCCTAGACATTAATTGATGGACTGGATTGCTTGTGGATTATTATGATGTTTTTATCAGCTTGTTTGGACTCTCATTCTGACCGCACCCATTCACTGCAGTGGATCCACTGGTGAGCAAGTGATGCAATGCTATATTTCTCCAAATCTGATGAAGAAACCAACTCATCTATATCTTAGATGGCCATTTTCATTTTAAGCTGAAAATAAACCACTAACCAAAGCATTGTGCCTGCTTTTAATACTAATAATTTGAATTTGATCTGGTTTCATGCACTAACCAGGAAAATGGAGAGGTCTGAACATTTCGTCCCCATCCTCATCCTCTTCTTCAGGTTGAGAGTTTTCCACATCCACCTTCACTCCTTTCTGACCATCCATCATTTCTGTGTCCTCAGGTGTCTGCTGTGCCTCAACACTTCCTCCGTTCACTATCCCTCTAGAACCAAACGTCTTCACTGAGGTCCTGCTCATCCTATTCTCCCGCAGCAGTCTCTGTCTCTGAAATGGGCAAAGGAAAAAAGAGGAACTGACATTTTGACGTGTATTTAGCATAAATGTTAAGGTACCAGTATGGAAGGTTGGGCAAGATTCTGAATTTAACAAATGACTACCCTTTCAGTTTGAATTTAAATTGGAATAAGCAAAAACTTAATTTATTTTAAAAAAGAATGAAAGAAAAAATGGTATAGAAACAATTTTTGCCCAAAAATTGCTGGTAAATCTCAAATAATTACGAAGAATCAATAACATTGAATTAAACTTAAAATTTTGAAGTAGAAAGCCTGAAATAGTAATGTTTATGTAAAACATACTCCAATAATCAGTTTTTTCCACATAACTTCAAAAATATTTTTTACAGTGTAAAAAAAAACATATCAAGTTGCCCTATTTATTTCCAGATATATAACACGGACGATATTAATGATAAGAGTAACTGATTAGATGTGTTTGTCTTCAGTACTATCAAAACAATTGAAGATTAATACTTATTTGGTTGACAAATTTTGTCAACCAGCACCATAAATGTCCACCAAATATGTATATATATATATATATATATATATATAACATATAGTATATATATATTATAAAACATGCTCCAATAATATTTGATTTATTTACAATTTATTTCCAAACAAAAAAAAAAAAATTTTTACAGTTCACAGTTCAGTAGTGAGTAAATTAGAACTTTTTTCTACTTTTTCCATAAAAAAAAATGTAAATTGAATAATTAAATAATAATTATACATATATATATATATATTTTCAAACACTGACTATTACAAATTCTTGACATATTTCAGATCCTACTGAAAAACATTTTTAAAAACTACACTTGCATGAAGTATTTATATGATTTCTTTTTTATTTTTGATTTAATTTCATTTCATTTCATTTCATTCATTTCTATTATTCTTAATTTTAGTACAGTACAATTAATATGCATCCACTTAACAACATTAAAGGAACAACAACAAGGAAAATTCTTTTTCCCTCTGAATCCTTGGCTCATGGTGAGTTGAATGAACACCATAATGTAAAAATCATAAGGTTTATTTTTTTCGCTATTTTTAATTGTTCGTAAAATCTACTTTTTCAAACTCATCCTAGATGATTTGTCTGATTTTCCTCAAAATTGGCTCAGATCATCTTCAGACCATGCTGGCAAAAAATCATGGAAATCAAGTTGATTAGTCAAACCGTTCTTGAATAATGGACGTCTACGAAAAACGCACAAAATGGATGTGAGGCTATATCTCCGCAATGGTTTGGAGTATTGAGACCAAACTTGGTGTGTGTTATAACAAGGATGACCTGACGCTGCCTGCAGAGTTTTGGCACAGTGCCACCTAGTGGTCAGGAGATATGAAAAAGGCTATTTTAGCTAATAACTTTTCAATGGTTTCACGTGCCGAGTCGAACCATACCTAATTTTTCCATGTCTACTATTTTGGCCGTCAGCCATTTTAAATTTTGTCAAAAAATACTATATTTTACGAACGCATTGGCGTATCATTAAGAAACTTGGTATGGCACCACGCCCTGACAGTACTCAAAAAGTTTGGGGGCAGAGCCACCCTGTGGCCGAAGGTTTTAGCTAAATACATCTAAAATAATTTAAATGGAATTTAAAGGGCATTCTCTTTATTAAGTAACATAAATGTGTGAGTTCACCTCACTGATGAGCATGCGCCCAGCCATACTCAGACGGGTGCGTGGAGAGAAATGTGGTGTGATCATGACACGCAGTCCAGCCTCTGGGAATGAGAGCTGGTGTGGCCTCATGATGAGCATCTCATCCACCATCACTACTGAAGACTCCTGTCCTGAACCTGCTGGAGCTGACAACAAATATATGCTTCAGAACCCAGATTTTACATTGGACCTACATGTTATGAAAAGCAATGCATTCCTGCTTTAGAAAAACAAACATGAATACGTGCACAAGTACCTTTCCTTAACAGCACCATAGAGGTGTTGCCGTTTGCTCCCGCTTCATCAGCCTCTTTATCTCTGGACGTTTGTCTCCTGACACAACATTGACCTGGATTGCCACATGACCTCTGGACAAAGCTGGCAATCTGACTGTTAAACCTGACAATGAGATTAAGGCAAAATCAAATGAAATTTTGAGTTTATGTTTCTGTGACTAGAAAACAATTTTTTTGTTGTATTTTAAAATTAATGTTAAAATATGTACACACACATATATATGCTTACAAGCATTTATTTAATCAAAAACAGAGTAAAAGCTAAAGTGTGAAGAATTATTACAATTTAAAATAAAAACTTATAACTATAATGTGACAAAAGATTTCTACTTCAAATAAATGCTGTTTCTTTTTAACTTTCTGTTCCTCAAAAAATCCTGAAAAATAAAAATGTATTGTTGCATAAAAATATAAAGCAGCATGACTATTTTCAACATGACATATGTGACCCTGGACCACAAAACCAGTCTTAAGTAGCACGGTAGAGGGTGACACGGGAGTGGATTTTCAAACCTCTCCCGTCCCACTCCCAAATCCAAAAATCCCATCCCATCCCAATCCCACGAAAAAACTGGGAGAAAGTCCCCTCCCAATCCCGGAAGAATGACTCCCATTCCCTCCCACTCCCGTATTATGTTTTTTTAATGGAATCTGCCAGTTACAGTAAAGAATACAGTATAGATCACAATATGCCCGTAACTTTTTTTTACATTAGTTGAATAAAAATGAAAAATGTAGGGGTTTTTTTTTTATTATTGAACTGAAAGCCATCTTAAACAAATGCACAGTGTGCATTGCACACACTAAATTTCATGTAAATCATTCATGCAAACGTTTCCTATTTTAATTGGTCCATTTGAAAGTAGACATTTCACTCTATAGATATATTTTTCTTGTCTCTAAAGCAAGTATACACGGAGATTCGAAGTGACGCGCTCAAGTTCACAGAGACAGACGGCAGAAAGCGCGTCCTTTTTGCTTTAATTAGTTTACAAAAGCGCAACGTTTCCTTGTTTTTCTGAGTGCACACAAATAAACGTTGAGTCTTTACAAATTCGAAAGATGCCTATCACTCTTATCTGTATGACCAAAAATCACGGCATTTTAAGAGCAAGTGACCGCACCGGCACCTCTGTCATGCAGTACCGCGCTACTATTCGTCTTCCACACTCGCACTGACACTTCAATAGCGCACATTTTTCTAGGTTTTTCTAAATTTTTCTACATACATCTTTCAGATGAAAAGCCATATGGTCGATGAATGATAGGTGAGCGTTTGGATGTCCTGCTGTATTACCAGTCGTTAACGATTTGTCCGTCATGAACTCACTTGCTTAACCAGCCACACCAAAGCATACAGAAGGAGAGCATAAAGAGACAGGTCAACTAGAATTACGTTCAAAATTACAATATATCGTTTATAGTTTATTTATATAAAAGGTATATTTGTGTATAAAGTTGGGTTTCACAGCGTTACGATTCCCGGTCCCGCCCACTCGCGCTGACATTTTTTCCTATCCCGTCCCAATCCCGTGATTATTAGTGATTTTGTTTCCCATCCCGCGGGATTCCCGAAAAAATGTCAGGCTCTATAGCACGGGTGTATTTGTAGCAATAGCCAAAAATACATTGTATGGGTCAAAATTATTGATTTTTATTTTATGCCAAAAATCATTAGGATATTAAGTAAAGATTGTGTTCCTTGAAGATATTTTGTACATTTCCTACCGTAAATATATTAAAACCTAATGTTTGATTAGTAATATGCATTGCTAAGAACTTCATCTGGACAACTTTAAAGGCAATTTCCTCAGTTTTTTTTTTTACCCTCAGATTCCTGATTTTCAAATATTTGTATCTCATCCAAATGTTGTCCTGTCTTAACAAACCATACATCAATGGAGCTTATTTATTCAGCTTTCAGATAATTTATAAATCTCAATTTAAAAAAAAAAAATTACCCTTATGACTGATTTTGTAGTCCATGGTCACATATAACATAATCAGAAATGTTTCTTGAGCAGCAAATCAGCATGTTAGAATGATTTCTGAAGGATCATGTGACACTGAAGACTGGAGTAATGATACTAAAAATTCACAGAAATAAATTACATTTTAAAATATTCAGATTCTATTAGTTTAGTAGTTTTGTGCCCACAAAACAATTTTAAAACATTTCCCGATATATGCATGATATGCATAAGAACAGTTAGTAAAACTTTACAATAAGGCTCATTAGTTAACATGAATGAAGAACAATACTTCTACAACATTTATTAATCTTAGTTAATGTTAATTAAAATCACAAGTAGTGTTTGGTAACATTAGTTAATGCACTGTAAACTAACACAAACAATGAACGACTGCATGTTTATAACTAACATCATCAAAGATTAATAAATAGTGTAATAAATGTATTGTCATTGTTTGTTCATGTTAGTTAATACATTAACTAATGTTAACAAATGAGACTTTATTGTAATTATTGTGTTACCGAATAATTGATTATCTCGCTTCAAAACTGTCAAAACAATTAAGAGCCATCAAGATAAATATGACTGTTATAAAGCATCACAAATGTCTAACACATTTATTTTCTAAAAACATTTTTTAGAATTTTATATCAATAGTTTTAGTAACATACAACATTTATATAACCATCAAATTTAAAAAATAAAAATCAGTTAATTCCCTTCACAACTGTACTGTTTTCACATTTTTTTAAGCCTTGTTGAGCAGAAGAGATAAAATAAAAAACATTTTTTTCCCAAATTTTTGACTGGCAGTGTGTTTATGTCTATACACTCTCCTGGTATAATTTTAGCACCCTCTAGTAGGAGAGTTTTAAAATTAGTATGTATCTGTGATTTATGTTTCTTGAGAAACCCTCAATCTTCCTTCTTCTCTGAAGCTGTTATACACTTTGCTTTTAAGTACTCATTACTAAAACATTACTGTGTAAGAGCATTATTTTGATGTTTTTGTGAAAATGCTTATTCTTCCTGAACTTAGTGACATATTTTCAGCACTTTTTGGAATAACCAACATATATACATTTTAATAAATATCCTTCAATCTATGAATACATGAATACAGTTTCACAGTTCACACTGATATGAACTTCAAAAGTTTTGCCGAGGGTTTTTGAATCACTGTTTCTCTGGCATCTGGTGGAAACATTAAACACACCGGCATCCAAAACACAACATATTCATCTTTTAAACTGGGCTGCTGTATTCGCATGGGATAAATGTGTAATATCTTGTATTATCAACACGACAAAACATGCCTCAGCTTCTCTTCTCCAACAAAACAGAGGAGGGATGTTTATCTGAGGCTCGAACAGCTCAAGCCTCCCCTAATGGCCTTAAAAGGTGCTTAATGAAGGTTGTTGTCGTGTAGAAGATCCTTATCAACAACACTGTTACTCATCAGCTCTCCTTTCCAAACAATACATGAAACGTGCTCCTCTCTCTCATACACATGCAAGAGGAGTCATGAATGTGGTAATTTATAACCCACAGAGCAATAAGGAGAAGAGAAGTTAGCAAAGTTTTATGACTGAAGCAACAGCTCTGTAAATGTATCACTTCAAGACATTTGGGCTATTATTATTAGATCTTGAAAATGAGTTGCAAATTCTTCAAAATCAGTGTCACTATTAATGATTGTTTGTTGCTCTTCATCTCAAACGTAACCATCTAAGGAGTTTTTCTCAACACATTAGCCTTCAGACAGTTTTCTGGCACAAGTTTCAGCAACACTGCTTATGTTTTGTTAAAAGTGCTATACTAATAAAAATCATTCAACAAATGTCTTTTTTATTAATGTATTATAGGTTCTCTCCAACACAATCTCATGGCAATTCATAACTATTTTGCGATTTGCTGAACTGATGGCTTATGCCTCTGTGACGTTGTTTAGGTGTGGACCTTCATGCTTACTTTTTTCTAAAAAACATACATTTTCATATGAAATCACCACCTTGTAAAACAGGGTTTTTTTGGTAATAGTATTTAATTACTGTTATTACAGGTTTTTTTACTTAAAATATTTAAAATAAAACTGAATACTTATACAATAATAACAACAATAATAATAATATTAATTAAAAGTAATAATAATGTTATTATTATTAAAAACAATAATTTTTATTTACATTGGTGTAAGTAATTTATGTATTTTTTCATTACTTGTGAAAGAATTATGGTTTTTGAGGAAAATGTTTCAGGATTTTTCTCCATATAATGGACTTCATTGGTGCCCTGACTTTGAACTTCCAAAATGTAGTTTAAATGCAGCTTCAAAGGACTCTAAACGATCCCAGCCGAGGAAGAAGGGTCTCATCTAGCGAAATGATCTGTCATTTTTTTGAAAAAATAAACATTTGTATACTTTTTAAGAACAAAAGCTTGTGTAGCACAGGCTCTGGGATGCGCGTCCACGATGCTACGAATCACGTTCATCGTCTGTGTACTCCGGCTCAAAAATGTAGAGCATGGCGAAAAACTCCATCTCATTTTCTCCTACAACTTCAGAATCGTCTGACATCGTTGTACCTTTTTGTTTGTAAACAGCATTTGACTTACATGCACTTCCTTAGTCTTTGCGCGTTTGCTTTGTAAACACTGGGTCTGTAGTTCCACCTACGTGACGTGATTCAATAGTATGTAGTGTCGTGGAAGCATATCCCAGAGCTTGTGCTACACAAGCTTTTGTGCTTAAAAAGTATACAAATTTTTATTTTCCGAAAATAATGACCGATCGTTTCACTAGATAAGACCCTTCTTCCTCGGCTGGGATCGTTTCGAGCCCTTTGAAGCCACATTTAAACTACATTTTGGAAGTTCAAAATCGGGGCACCCATGAAGTCCATTATATGGAGAAAAATCATGGAATGTTTTCCTCAAAAACCATAATTTCTTCATGACTGAAGACAGAAAGACATGAACATCTTGGATGACAAGGGGGTGAAAACATTTTTTGTAAATTGTTGTTCTGAAAGTGGACTTCTCCTTTAATTGCATGTTGATTTGAAATGAAATAGGAGCATATTATAGATTAAATATTAAATGCAGTTAGCTGAAGAGTATTTCTGAACCACTTAAGTAGGACTTAAGTACATTTTATATGCAATTTCTTAATTACTTCTGTTGTGTTTGAAATATGAAATTTAAGATAAACTTTTAATTTGGCATTATTATAACTAATTTTAATTTGGCATTATTATAACTAAAATGCACTAAAGTGTACTTAAGTGTGTTATGAAACAATGTTAGCAAAGTATCTCTTTTTAAGTCACTTAAGTGGCATTTTATTTCATTAATATTACTGTATATTATCTGCAAGTAGTTTTTAAAATGTACTTTTAAGATTTGAAGTACACTACAAGTGCACATCTAATATAATTAAGAGCACTTATTTTTCATAGGTGATTCATCATTAAATACTTCAATTAATTTCTATGGACAGCATCTGTGGCCTGCCATTATTTATCAGAGAACATAACATTTGCTTGTAATTCTGGTCTATTTAACAAGGTTGTCGCTTTTATATGAAATAAATGTGTAACTACATTACAATTTATGTACATCCTGTTTGTCTCAAAATGTTGTAATATTTTTCACCACAAACCCAGTGGTGTAAACATTTCATCTGAGTTTGAGTGAGTGAGATTGTCTTCCATTTGGCTGGTAGAAACAACATTTCCTCAAGTTCTAAATCAGATATAAAATGACACAATGGCATATTAAGATATTTTTGAAGCCTTTATGATGTTTGTGCATTAATGTAGCACTCTTTAACTAATATTCCATTCAAAATTACAATACACCAGCATGCTTGTGTCTAAGCTTCTACAACAAACAATATCAAAATGTGACCAAGATTGTCAGTAGAACGTCTCAATCTCATTCTTCTAGCATGAAATGTGGGATCATAGTGTGCACTTGACATCAAAAGAAACAATGTATCTGGGTCTTGAAATATCTTTTAAAATGTTCCAAAAATGGGTGCTAAAAGTGGATGAATCTGAATACTTTATGAATACTATTTAAAAAAACTCTCTAAATGCATTTTGAAAGTATTCAGCATTGCACAAAAGTCTCTATGATGAAGAACAGCATGATACTCACTTCATGATAAGGATGTAAACTCCATACATGCAGATCAGAAGCATTGATTCCCACCTGTAACAATGCATTCATGAATACAAAGATTATCAATGCAACTTTCTATGTGTACATTTACATTACATTCATGCATTTAGCAGACGCTTTTATTTTAAAGTGAATAAAATTGTATTGTATTGCAAATACAACACAATGTTTCTCATCTACTTGAACCTGTGGACATGAATGTAGAAGAAACACTTACCATACAACTCTTTCATCATAGATAACCTGGAGAAAAAGTAAACAAATTGTGGGGTTACATGAATGGCAGTTGCTGATTAATTCTTCATGTATAATTTGAATTGAAAATCTATGGAAGCAAATCTACCGACTAGCACTTGCAGTCATTATTGACACCATGTTCAGATCCATTATACTATTTCTCTCTCTGTCTTTTGCCCTCTCTCGTATGTACAATCACACACAGACTCACCAAAATCAAGGCCAGCACTGAGAGGATGTAGTACAGCGAGTCTCTGAACATAGACCACCATGTCAGGGCCACCGTCTAGGACAGAAATAGGCAAAAAGCAAATGAGAAACTGTAAAAATATGCATTTTTCAAATGTTCAATGTGATTCCAATAAAGAATTCAGTTCTTCATTGGAAGAACTCACAATTCTGACTTTTGTTCTCAGAACTGTGAGATATAAACGCACAATTGCGAGTTATAAAGTCAGAATTTTTGCGACTTTGTATGATGCAAATCTGAGAAAAACAAGTCTGAATTGTGAGATAAGTCACAGTAACCTTTTTTTTAAATTTTTTATTCAGTAGCGGAAACGGCCTTTTTAGCCATAAAAAATGGCTAAACTATCCTAGTGAAAAATAAATATTCTAAAATGTATTTAAAATATATTTATTTCATGCTATGTATACTACAAATACATTTACATCTTGTGAACTTAATAAAAATAGCCTGCAATTGTACTTTTAGTATACTAAACTAGTATATTTAAAGTCTGCTAAACTGAAACAACTAATTTTGTACTTAATGCACTTTAATTGTGCGGAAGTAGTGCTGACGTCCAACTAAAGATAAACTGAGGTATATTTGATTGTGTTAAAGTGGAACTATTGCAAGTATACTTTAGGTACACTTAAAATAATATCGGTCTTTAAATGCAAAACATTTAAAGATCATAATAAAGTTTAATTTAACTCCAAATAAAGTTTAATTACAATTCAGTCAGTAAGTCTTGAGCGTTTTGTCATTAAATATGTTAACAGACTTGAACTATACTTAGAATGAAATAAATGCATTTTAAATCTCTTACTTTTTTTTAAAAGGTTAAGTCTTTCAGTGTGCCTCTTATCATTAATACTTTGATAGACAGATGAGTTTGTTTACCTGACGGGCAAAGATGCCACACACTCCAATGATGACCAATATGTTGAAGACAGCCGACCCAACAATGGTGCCGACGCCGACATCTCCCTTCGTGATAAACACACCTGCCAGTCAAGCACACGCACAATGGTCACATATGCGATAAAGTCAAACTCACATTAATCATTTAACAAATTTCACATTTTATATATTAATATTTATGCAAGAAACACCCAGCATAGGCATATAAATGTATGAATGTATGATCAAAACTGTACTGAAAAGCCTGTTGCACACAATCTACTACTAGCTTCTGACAGATAGATAGATAGATATATTTGTTTAGCAAGTAAAAAGCCTGTTAGTATAACTGTACAAAAGTCCACTTTCAGCTTGTGTTTTACTGATTTTTATAAAGTAAGAATAAATTTGGTATTATAAGTAATATTTCAAGATGAACAATTACTAGACTGAAGCAGATTATCCATACATCATTTTGTAGAAAAATCAGTGAGTATCAAATATAATCATCAGTCTTTTGAGGAACATTTATTTTTTCATCTCTCAGTCATCACTGTATTGCATTGGATTATGTTTTGCTCATCAAACGAAACATTTCAATATTTTACTAAGACATACTATTGAAGATATAGCATGACAAATGATATTTATATCAATTTATGTAAATAGTCTGTTATACTGTCATAAAAACCAGAATTTCATCTTACTTTTTGTGCATATAAATATCAGCATCAGCACCAAACTGCATATTTTGATGATTTATTTTATCTTTTAACTGCTTTTCTTGTAATTATACATAAGGCTGCATGATTATGACAAAAATCATATTGATTATTCCCTTGAAATTGTAATTGCGATTATCGCAATTTACATTAAATGATGTTTTGAATAGCTTTATACCATTGTGTGAAGCAACTGCATGCCACATTTTAGATATAGTTTCTTCTTTAAATATTAAAAAAGTAAAAATGTAAAAAATAAATTAAGTGAGAAAAAAAAAACTTAGATAACCTGTAGGAAAAATACATACACTTTCTCACACACACATTTTAAGAAAGCAGAATAATGTAAGTGGATTATTTTTTGTAATTGTGCCTTTGAACGATTACATAATTGTGGCATCTGTAATTGCAATCACAATTAAAAAATCTGATTACTTGTGCAGCCCTAATTATACATCAGTCCTTCATTATACTTTTGTTATGTATAAAATGTACTGTAGTATATGCACATCTTACATCTTATGTGAAATTATAACCAGTCAAGTGGAGGTTTAAAGGTAATGCAAAAGCAAACTTACCAATTAAGGAAGTAAACAATTCGGGAGCTGAACTTCCCGCAGCCATGAAAGTCGCTCCGGCCACATCTTCACTCAGCTGCAGATTCTAATGAAGAGCATCATATAAATGATTAATCATGAGTACTAGCACTAATGCACAACTAATAACATTGTCTCACTGACAATTTATCTTACAGTGTCCTGCACACTGTTTCAAAATATTTGTCTGCACTTGTGGATTCCAACCAGTCTTCCTTTGTAAAAAAGAAGTGTGCTTAATTGTACTGAATGTAACTTCAAATATTAAAAGTATATTTTTAAAAACTGTACCTGTAACTGTTATATAAAATTAATTAAATAAAAAGTCACTTCAAGATAGTACACTTTTAAGACTTTCTTAATGCACTTTAAGAGGCATAATATCAAATAAAAGTTTAACTTTAAAGTACATTTATAATTAATGTTTTAATAATCTCGTCATACTTAAAACACATACTAAAGCAGATGTTTGCAATATGTAATATTTGATTATTAGTGTGCTAATAATACATATTACACTATACTTAAATAATAGTACAAGGCAACTTCTAATTACAAATATTTTTAAATGCATCCCATACATTTTTCAACATAAATGATGTATATTGAAGTATATTGTAGTGTACCATAAATTCTTTTTAGCAGTATGCTTTCAAAGACAATGGAAGTAATTATGAAATTACATATAAAAGCTAAGTGTATTTAATATAAATTAAAACTATAAAACATTTTCATTTAATTGCAGTTAACAAGTCAATGTCAGAAAACATTACATTCAGCTCACATTTAAGTATATTCTTCTAAAGCATTTTTTAAGTAAGCTTAAGTGTACTTCTTTTCCACAAGTGTTCTTCAGCAGCATGAATCTCTGCAGATTTGAATACTTAAATCCTGACAGCTCGTGACAAATCGTGAACAAAGCCAATTCCCCGAACAAAGGGAATTTCCCAGAAGGAAAAACACCTTCCAGTCTTGACATGTTAATTAACACTTTAGCCAGAGTTCATGACACATAGCATCAGTGCTGACCCGTGGGAGCAGGGAAACAAGGCTGTCATTGCTTCGTTTTCTGAAGCATAGAAAAAGTAACATGTGCTGTCATTCTTGTTCCCGCTGAAATGTCTGACAGGTGGCTGCACTCACCTCTGAGATCTTCTCCAGCGACGGGACAAAATAGTCATCGCAAACGATAGCCAGTGCGTAGAACATATAGACGGCCTGCAACGAGAGGACAGATAGATAGATATACAGATAGATAGAGAGATACAGAGGATAGGTACAGTTGAGGTCAAAAGTTTACATCCCCCTTTCAGAATCATTGAAAATTGTATTTATTTTACCAAAATATGCATGTTCTTTTTTATTTAGTACTGACCTGAATAAGATATTTCACATAGATGTTTACATATAGTCCACAAGAGAATTTATAAAAATGACCTGGTTCAAAAGTTTACATCCCCTTGATTCTTAATACTGTGTTGTTACCTGAATGATCCACAGCTGTGTTTTTTTGTTTAGTGATAGTTGTTGATGAGTCCCTTGTTTGTTCTGAACAGTTAAACTGCCTGCTGTTTTTTTAAAAAATGCTTCAGGTCCCACAGATTCTTTGGTTTTCCAGCATTTTTGTGTATTTGAACCCTTCCCAACAATGACTGTATGATTTTGAGATCCATCTTTTCACACTGAGGACAACTGAGGGACTCATATGCAACTATTACAGAAGGTTCAAACACTCACTGATGCTCCAGAAGGAAAAATATGCATTAAGAGCCGGGGGTGAAAACTTTTGAACATAAGTAAGATGTGTACATTTTTCTTATTTTTTCATTTAGTACTGCCCTTCAGAAGCTACAGAAGATAGTTACGTGTTTCCTATGGACTCAAAATAGGGCCATATATATCTGCAAAATAAAACAATGTTTTGCAAACAAAAAATATGTTTTGCAAATAAAAAAGAGTATTGAGAAAAAAAATTGCTTTTTTGCAAGTAAAAAAAATAATTGCAAAAGAAAAGTTAACCCCTGAGAGAAAAAATAAAGTTTAGCAAAGTAAAACTTCAGCCGCATTGACTTTGCAACACATATTTCCCTTTGCGCCGCTCCTTTAAATCCGCGTTTCAGTCATCCGTGCCTCTGCGGCGCAAGCTTTCCTTTGCGCTTCATTTTTCTACGCGCCTCGCTTTGTGTCACTGATTTGACGTGGGGGAGGGGTCAAGAGGTTGGGGTGTGTACAAGGGACGAAGGCGCGTCCCTCTCGTTACGTCATCAGCGCGAGCCCCAGACCGAGTGGATCGATGGAAATGGCGGAGCAGAGACATGCGGGTGATGGATCTCAGGTATGTATTATTGAATAGCTGTAAATATGTTGCACCCGAAAGCGAGAGGTCGCTCTCGTGCGAAAACTCAAAATAAGCGCAGTAGAGGAAGACAATAACACACATAACGTTAGTTATAGGAAATGCATATGGACATCATTTTATCAGTATTCCTAAAACCTCCTCAGGTATTTTCATGATAATAAAGTATATTAATAATAATTATTAATAATAATTTTGCACGAGAGCGACCTCTCGCTTTCGGGTGCAACAGTATTTTACCTATTTCACCCACAAGCTGTTCATAAATCATGTACAATATAATGTCTGTTAATCGTGACAGCCTTATTTGGGCCGGTCTGAAGTATCTGTTATTAATAATATAGGAGTCTAATAATAATAAGAAGAAAGCGATCAATAATACATACCTGAGATCCGGGGCTCGCGCTGATGACCTAACGAGAGGGACGCGCCTTCGTCCCTTGTACACACCCCAACCTCTTGACCCCTCCCCCACGTCAAATCAGTGCCACAAAGCGAGGCGCAAAGAAAAATGAAGCGCAAAGGAAAGCTTGCGTCGCAAAGGCACGGATGACTGAAACGCAGATTTAAAGGAGCGGCGCAAAGGGAAATATGTGTTGCAAAGTCAATGCTGCTTAAGTTTTACTTTGCTAAACTTTATTTTTTCTCTCAGGGGTTAACTTTTCTTTTGCAATTATTTTTTTTACTTGCAAAAAAGCAATTTTTTTTTCTCAATACTCTTTTTTTTATTTGCAAAACATATTTTTTGTTTGCAAAACATTGTTTTATTTTGCAGATATATATGGCCCTATTTTGACTCCATAGTTTCCCAGAAGACAAAATAAGTTAAATTTACCCTAATCTTCAAATTCAAAAAGTTTTCACCCCCCAGGTCTTAATGCATGTTTTTTCCTTCTGGATCATCAGTGAGTGTTTGAACCTTCTGTAATATTTGCATATGAGTCCATCAGTTGTCCTCAGTTTGAAAAAATGGATCTCAATATCATACAGTCATTGTTAGAATGGTTCAAATACACAAAAATGCTAAAAAAACAAAAAACAAAGAATTTGTGGGACCTGAACAATTTTACTGAAGAACAACAGGCAGTTTAACTGTTCAAGACAAACAAGTGACTCATGAACAACTATCACTAAACAAAAAACAAACAAACAAACAAAAACAGCTGTGGATCATTCAGGTACCAACACAGTATTAAGAATCAAGGTAATGTAAACTTTTAAACAGGGTAATTTTTACAAATTCAACTATTTTTTTTTTTTCTTGTGGACTTTATGTAAACATCTTTTATGTGAAACATCTTATTCAGGTTAGTACTAAATAAAAAATAGCATGCATTTTGTATGATCCCTCTTATTTTGGTTAAATAATTAACATTTTTAATGATTCTGAAAGGGGGGGTGTAAACTTTTGACCTCAACTATAGATAAAACAATAGAATGGCAGGACAATAGATAGATAGATAGATAGATGAATAGACGGATGGATGGATGGAGTATCACTCACACACAGCACGTGCAGTAGTATGGCTCCTCTCTTGCGCTGCTCTTTGGTGAAAATGTCCTCAGGGAACTCATGAATTGCTAATGGGAAAACAACACATGGTTTAGACATGGAAACATCAGAAACTAATGTGCTTGCTGGATTTTCATAACCAATTTACTGTAGTTGAATGTGTGGTGGGCCAGCTGCATATATGACATCAGTGTTCAGGCAACATATACAGAGAGGAATATGAACTTTAAGGATGACAGAACCCAATTCTATTTATAGCAGCCCATCACTGTGCTACTGAAGCCTCCTTTCTCCACACTCATATGAAATCATACACACTATAGACCCACTCTCTCAATTATGTTACCCTATTAATTTGTGCCTCAACCGGAGTTTTAGATGAGTTTTCTCAACTGTAATCAAAAGTAAGAGATTTCAATCTGAACTCAAATAATATTATTTCATAAATATATTTATATAAGCACATTTTTACAGTTTTATTGGTATATTTTAGATCTCTTAAACCTTAAAAAAAGTTTGAAAAAAGTGACAATAATTTTACTTTGATAATCCATCTCCTATCTTTTAATTTAATTTAATTTAATTTTTGTTGCTCACACAACACAATCATATGGATTCTAAAATTTTAGATTAAAGGCCAAGAATAAAATAGATTACTTTATTATTTTATTGTGCATTTCTAATTCACTTTATGGATGTTTTTATTCACAGCATATTTAGAAAAATGCAGTGTCTCATAGCAAACAAAATAAGTATTATGTAAGACTGGATGAATGATTACAGTTTTTTTCTTCTTATTTTAAATCGTAGTCTTGTTTAAAATTATTTAATCCTTTAAAATGAAACAAAAATGAACAGAATTAAGTTTATAATTGCAAATTAGGTAAACAAGTCAGTTGAGTTTAGTAAATGCATCTGTAAATGCAACAAACTCATTGATCATAAATACAACAAAATCAACCAATTAATTATATTTTTATATTTTAATTTTAAAACATTTTTACATCATACATAAATGATTTATGTTTTAGATAGTCAGTATGCCAGTATTGTACATTTTAGTGTCTATGTAAACTCAAGTAATTGTAAGTGTCGAAGAACACTTTTTTTTTAAAATGATTCTTAGATATTGTAGAAAGGACAAGCTGGAGTTCTCAGCTATGATTCACTTAAAGGGAATAGTTCACCCAAAAATTAAAGTTCTGTCGTCATTTATTTTTTCCATATGGAAGTCAGTGGGGACCAGCAGCTATACTTGGTTACCAACATTCTTCAAAATATCTTCTTTTGTGTTCAAATAAAGAAACTCATAATAAATGATGACAGAATTTTTGGCTGAACTATCCTTTTTAGTACCAACATGTCTCCTAAAAGAGCAACCTTTGATTCTGAGCGATAACATTTTCCACTGGGACGCTTTAGGAAAAGCACTAATAAAAACAAACACATGCACAGGGATAATTTTATGTCTTGCCCTTTGCATCCCATACATTGGTTTCTTTTTCTTTTATTCTCTCATTGCTTGTATTTTCCGCCCTCCCTCTTCCATCTCCTCTTCCTATCTCTTTTTTGTCATCTTTCCATCCTCTTCTGTATTCCAGTGTCAAAAGACATCTCCATGTAAATCACTGAATGGCGCTGAAAACCCGCCTCTGATGAACGTCCTGACGAGCTGCCTCAGCGAAGGCAGTTGCTATGGCGACGTCCTCCCTAGGGCAGTGAAATGTTGACGAGCAGCGGCAGGAAGCCAATGGCAACAGAGCGAAAGTGAGAAACAGGGTGTAGGATATATCTTTCCCATGGACTTGATTTAGGAAATATGGAAAAAAAGGAGGGACCAAAGAGATGACAAGCAACACAGAAGTGCAACTGCTAAAAATACTCCATTTCCCTCTCCCAGGGGGAACGTCTTGGGGTTCTGTGAGAAAGACATGCATATAAGACGGCGTTTGACTCCAACAAAAATAGAGAAAGTGTGTAAATCAGATGGCAGAGCAAGTGAACATTTTTTAGACAAACCAAATAACAGAAAATGCTAGGATAATGGAAACTTTCACACTTGTTTTCTATGTTCACTTTTTCTCCCATTTTCTAGTCTCAACTTACATATTTACTATCATGTCAGTAAGTACAACAAAGGCTTGTTAGAAAATGTGCAAAAATCCAAAAACGTACCTATAAATACAATTCACTGCAGTTTTCACTAGTGGCAGTAAAATACCAACAATTCCTATTCCTTTTTACACAAATTATGATTACAGGAGCAGATTTTTGATTAATAAATACTTATTTTTGCACTGTTCTTTGCATAATACTATGTTTATGGCTTCAAAAGACTTTTAACATATTGCATGATTTGTAAACTAACATATTTTGATATTTGCATCACATATCCAGCTCCACATAGTAAACTTGCCCGATTGCACACCCGGTACAGCACTTCATTTGAGATGCGAAGCATTTGTGTTCGAGTCCTGGAAACGTGAATCACTTTAAAAGGCTTAAAGACTTATAAAAGCAAACTAAAATTATATGGTTGCTTCAGCAAAAGCGTTTTATCTTACGTTTGCTTTTGTTAACTTTATCGGTTAGGTATGGTGTAGGTGGTATGTTATTAAAATATGGCAGAGCATTAACCTTTTAGCACAAAAAAAACAAAAAAAAAAAACAATAAATGAACCACTTACTGGACATTTCAGTTACGAAATGCAGCGATACAAACAACCAACATAATAAAATGTGCCAGATTCAAGTTTATCTGCTTCGGATAAAACTGAATTCACTTTTAGCGCCACCCAGTGGACACTTCACTTTGAAAGCACTGTGAAACTTCACTGCCATCCATTTCAGCTGAAATTAACACTAGTGGCAGTAAAACACCAACAATTCCTATACCTTTTCACACAAATTATGGTTACAGAAGCAAATAGATTAATAAAGACTTATTTTGCACTGTTCTTTCCATAATACTACGTTTATGACTTCAAAACTCTTTTAACATATTGCATGATTTGTAAACTAACGCATTTTGACATTTGCATCAATATCTACCTCCACATGTTTGCTTTTCTGATGTAGTAAACTTGCTCAATAGCGCACCCGGATAAGGACAGATAAGGGCATCGCTACTGCTGTAACTGAATAAAAACAAGATATAACGGTAAACAGTTTGAATGATGAAATGTGAGGACAATAAACACTCGTCTGCAATAATATATTGCTAATCGACATGCATATGAGTATAGAATTTATTGTCTGCCTCATTCTGTGATAAGAATCCACATCAGATCACATAAGGGGCCATTCACATGTTGCACCTAAAAACGGATAGAAAACGCTAGGTGGGCCACTTTCTCCTTCTTTCCAAAGTGTTCTGTAGCTTGTGCTCCCGTGGCATCTGCCGTTGCTAAGCAACCACGACCTGCGCTCTCAATGAAGACGCAGAAGTTTCAACAAAGGACAAATGGATTTCCAGCACTAAAAATCGCTTGCTGTAGCTCTGCTACTAAATTTATTTAAAGGGGTCATCGGATGCCAAGTTCACTTTTTCATGTTGTTTGAACATTAATGTGTGTTGGCAGTGTATGTACAAATCTACCCTATAATGATACAAATCCATGCAGTGGTTTTTGATTAATCTGTAAAAATGATATCCCCTTTTTCAAATCGAGCCCTTCTCAGATACCTGTCGGTGTGCCGTCACACCAACAGAGGCCGCTCCCACAATAGTTGATTGACATGAGCTCTTACCTCAGATCAGTTTTCACAGTCCAGTAACTTTCCATGTTTCGATGCTGGAGCAGGGATGTAGATTAGACAAGAATATCTCCGATTGAGCGATTGAGGTGTTGTGTTGCTGGATGTAATAATGAACATAGTGGTCGTCATTTACTCCCGACATCTGAGCCACTGAAGATGCAGTAGATTAGGTTTGTTTGTGAAGGGAATGCGCCTCCCGATCTACATATATCCGTCTATGTTTGCGCGAATCATTTATGATCCAGCTTCACTTACAACAAAAGTGAGTATAAGGGGTTTTTTATGGATCTTTGCGATCGCCTTTCCTTATAACGTGCTAGTTAGGAAGTTTAGCGGCTAAACGCAGCTAAATGCGGCTAATGTAAACAAGACCGTCTTTCCACAGAGAGAAGAGAGGGGCGGGGTGAGCAGAGCTCATTTGCATTTAAAGGAACAACCCCTTAGAATGAGATGATTTTTGCAGAGCTGATTTTGACTAGGTAAAAAGGGTGTTGTTTTACAAAACCACTGAGAATTTTTAATCAAAGTATATTAGAGACTTTTCATTAAGACCCTAAAGAATCATACCAACTTGTGGAAAATGGGCATCCGATGACCCCTTTAAAAATGGCTCTCCTTGTACAGCTATGATCAGCGTTTTCTTAATCTTGGCTGAGCTTTCAATGTTGTTAGGGAAAGGATGGAGCTAATTGGTTGATTCTTGTCACATGACCCGCGATGCGCTTGCGGCATTCTGAAAAGTAGAGATGTTTTTATCTCGAAGTGGCGCGGACGCGCCTGGAAAAACTGAGCACGTCGCATCACATGTGCGTCACGACTGTGTCGCTTCTGTTATGAGCACAGCTGCCGGGCTTCTACATTTGAAATAACGAAGTTGAGCACGCAAAATACGCGATATGTGAACAGCCCCTAAGGAAGTTATTTCAAACACTCGACTGATGTTGTGAATTAAAAACAAGTTATAATGTTTTGTTGGACAGCAGGTTTAGAAAGGCTTATCACTGCATGTCATTAGAATGTAAGATGCTCTGCATGTGTTATTCTTCAAACATAAGCGCGGAAGCATTTCCTCATTTCAGCACGTGAAATTGCGGGCACACATAAAGCAAATTCCGAGAAATAAAACAAGGGAGTTACTTAAATGCAAAACCGAAAAACCACAATTCACAAGTGCGTATTGAACCGTGGATGTCGTACCGAACGGTTCAATGTTATATTGAGAATTGTGACATCCCTATTGTTGTCACATATACAGCTTTATATGCATGAGTTTTCTAATTCAGTAGGTTTGCTTGGTAGCTCACGCAATATGGCATTGCACTTGAGTGATGAAGAGCTTCAGTACAAACCCTGTAAAAACTATGGTTCGACAAAACAGCTCAAAAGGAGATAAAATAGCATGCCTGCATCAACAAATGCGTTTTTATATCACTTTTGCATTTGCTAAGACTATTGGGTAGGTTTAGGGATGGGCTTGGTGTAGGGAATATTTCCAACACGATTAACCTTTAGCAACACTCCCCGGACATTTGAATTCTTGTACCTCAAGCAGCGTAATAAAAATGTAATAATACGTGCCTGTACCAACCTGCCACGGTCACATACTGAACGTGTGTTTTAGCGCCACTCTCTGGACATTTCACTTTGAAACTGCCGCGAAATGTGCAGTAAGGTACGTAATAACAGTGTTGCAGAAATGTATATAGAGGCACGTATTTTCATGAGACTGGGTTGTTGAAACGCTGCGAAACTTGTAAAAAGCAATGTAATATCATTTTGCAGAAATGTCACCACAGACACGAGTTGTGTCAGTGTGCTAATACGTCATTGTGACCTTTCACCTCACAGCAACAGACACCGGCTCCACCTCTTAAATACAAGCAGCCAATTCAGGCCTTGTGTTTCCTTTTTTCTTACCAGCTGGAGCCAAGTTTAGCTCCAGTGCAGCTGCGCAAATCAGCAGCCCTCAGCAAATGATTGAAAGAGCCACTCAAATGATGATGGCTCACCCAATCCTGTGTGACAGTTATCCTCTATATAAAGTACATAGTGAAAGACCTCACTATACACTATCAAAAATAAAGGTTCCAAATGAGGATTTTTGCTGCGATGCAATAGAAGAACGATTCTGGGTTCCTCAAAGGACCTTTCAGTTAACAGTTCTTAAAAGAAACCTTTACCACTATAAACAAAATGGAAATGTTCCATGGATGTTAAAGATTCTTCACAGAACCATCAATGCCTATAAAGAATCTTTTTTTTTGAGAGTGAAAGAAAAAACTGGATTGAGAAAAGGCTTTGGTGGATTGGGTGTGGGAGAGAAAACGTGACAGCATCTGTCTGTCCTTCTGTCTGATTGTGTGACTCCAAGCTACGAGTGAGTGACAAACTGCAAAAGAGAATGAGGAGAGAGAATGTTACGCTATTGACTTAAAATGGCAGGGTGTCTTGGTGTCCAGCTGGGTTATCAACTGCAAAACACGACCCTGCAGTCTACAACAGCAACCCACTCAAGACTGACACAGCACATATGCTAAAACCCTGTGCATCACAGACTACACCAGGGTTATTATAGTTAACTACAGACTAAAAACAGAAAACATTAAATGTTTTTACTACTCAAGATAAAATATACTTTAACGGACATGTAATAAAATCTTTAAAAACCTTTTATTTTACACATTCGATGAAGCAACATTTCTCATTTTTCAATTTAGTTGAATCTCATGTACTAAAATAACTAAAACTGAAATAATTACGTTGATTACAACAACAAATGATCTTGATTTTTTATAAATCTATCTATCTATCTATTCTATCTAAGAGATAAATATGATTGGATAAATATGATTAATAAAATTGGATAGCATATCCATATAATCGCTAAAACATCAATAAAAATATATATAAACAAAAACTAATAAAAATGACAAACAGAAAATTTGTAAAAATTGATAAGTAATTCAAAATATTATTAATGTTTAAAACAAATTAAGCACAGCTGACAGCATTTGAAGCATAAAGTTGATTACAACAACAAATTATCTTGATTCTTAATAAATCTATATAAAGAGCTAAATATGATTGGATAAATACAATATGTAAAATTGGATAAAATTTAACAGAAAAGGTGATTAAGTGTTTTTTTCCATGCTTTTAATACAAGTGATGTACTAAAATAACTAAAACTTAATTAAACATGAATAAAAAAAATCTATAAACAAAAACTAATAAAAATGACAAACAGAAAATTTGTAAAAATGTACGTTATTCAAAATATTATTAATGTTTAATACAAATTAAGCACAGCTGACAGCATTTGAAGCATAAAGTTGATTACAACAACAAATGATGTTGATTCTTAATAAATTTATCTATCTATCTATCTATATAAATATGATTGGATAAATATAATTAATAAAACTGGATAAAATTTAAAAAGGTGTTTTTTTTACCGTATTTTTAATACAAGTGATGTCCTAAAATAACTAAACCTTAAACATGAATAAAAAAATCTATAAACAAAAACTTGAAAAATAAAAAACTTTTAAAAATGTATATGTAATTCTATGTAATAAACATAGTATGACTGAATGATTATGTATGAATGAATGAGTATCTCAATGAAACTAAAATAACACGTCTTACACACAGAGATCCACTGAATGATTCAGGAAGGTGAAGTACAGCTTTAAATCAGCACAGTGTGTTTAAATAGCACGTCACAGCTCTATTAATCTGACCTGTGAATTCTGTCAGAAGGGGATAAGAAAAGAAAAAGAAACCAAGTGAGAAAGAAGTGAGAATAAGTGGGAATGGATATCAGGTAGCTTGATCAAGACACAATTCACTAATGCAGATACAGGTATAGAGTAGCAGAGTTTCCTTGTCACTATGTGGGTGCAAGTGAGAAAGATTCAGTTAGGTGCAAAATCCAAAAATAAAGCTGATTTCAGATTGCTGCGGAAAATGGCACAAAACATGTGCCATTATTTAATAACGTCATTATTTTTACTAACTTTTAGAACTTTTTAGAACTCTTTGAGTCAAAAAGCAGTCAAAACGTTTAAAGGAATAGTTCAGCCAAATATTCTGTCATCGTTTACTCTAATATAGTTACATACATCTGTAAAACTAGACGAGAAAACATGGGAGGCAGAATAACTGGAATAAATAAGATTTTCCAATGTTTTTAAAACAAGTTTCTTCTGCTGACCAAGGCTGAATTTATCTGATCAAAAATAAAGTAAAAACTGTAATATTGTGAAATATTATAAATGTTTTCTGTTTGAATATACTGTAAAACGTAATTTATTTCTGTGATGTAAAGCTGAATTTTCAGCATCATTACTCCAGTCTTCAGTGCCACATGATCCTTCAGAAAGCATTTTAAAATGCTGATTTGCTGCTTAAAAAAACATTTCTGATTATCAATGTTGAAACCAATTTTTGCTGCTTAATATTTTTAATGTAAAACATTATTGTCACGGCATGGTGTGCGGGGAATGAGGAGTATGACGAGGAGGATACGAAACATGCACATTTATTAAATAATCCACACATCGAGCAGGAACGGACAGGAACAGCAGGGAATCCAATGAAAACAGACACGACGAGACTTAGAATAAACGGGAGTGACAATAAACAGACTGAGTATGACAGTAACAATAACCGACCACCAAACTGTGAAAACAACCAAACTTATATACAAGGACTAATCGGGGGGAACAGGTGTAATCGCTTAAACAGTGACGTCATGATTGAAAAGGAACAGGAAGACCAAATAAGGGCATACACAGGGAAAAACACACAAAACAGTCCACAGGGGTGTGACAATTATAGTCTACCATTTGAGGTAAGTACAAAAAAAGACATTGATAATGCTACAGAAGCTCTCTTTTTCAAATAAATGCTGTTCTTTTGTATTTTCTATTCATCAAAGAATGTTAAAAAAAATGCACCACAGTTTCTACAAAAAATATTAAGCCGCAATAACAGTTTTCAACATTGATAATCACCAATAACTGGGCACCAATTCAAAACAAGAATTAAAATCTACATCTTTTTGACCATGTTTTGTGCAATAGCTACTATGGATGTGACGAGATCCGTGAGATCCGATGAGGATCTTGTGATCTCCTGGCGATATCCTTGCAAAACAGGTTGCAGTGTTTACATTGGAGCTGCATGATTACTTCTTAAAATATCGAGATCTCAATTCAAACACCCACGCAATCTTATTCCTGAATGACAACAATTTAGCTATGTCTATTAGGACTATTTCACATCGCAAATGTCAGTGGAGCGTGAGAAGCACATTTTGTCACTGCCCATGTTAATGAATCAGGGGGTCGGGGTAAATGTGAACACAGAAAAAGCAACACAAACAGGCTTTTCAACCACATTATAATCATTATTTCTGTGTTACAGACATTTAAATAACAGAAATACTGGGATAAAAGTTTACAGTTTGGGTATAAACAGTTATTGTCTACAGTAGCGATCAAAACGAAAGTATCTTAAAGGAGAAGTCCACTTCCAGAACAACAACTCACAAATAATTTACTCACCCCCTTGTCATCCAAGATGTTCATGTCTTTCTGTCTTCAGTCATGAAGAAATTATGGTTTTTGAGGAAAACATTTCAGGATTTTTCTCCATATAATGGACTTCATTGGTGCCCTGATTTTGAACTTCCAAAATGTAGTTTAAATGCAGCTTCAAAGGGCTCTAAACGATCCCAGCCGAGGAAGAAGGGTCTCATCTAGCGAAACGATCGGCCATTTTTTTTTTTTCGGAAAATAAAAATGTGTATACTTTTTAAGCACAAAATCTTGTGTAGCACAGGTTCTGGCATGGGCGTTCACGATGCTACGTACTATTGAATCATGTTGAAAGGTCATGCCGAATGTAGGGGGAACCACAGACCCAGTGTTTACAAAGCGAACGCGCAAAAACTAAGAAAATGCAAGTAAGTCAAACGCTGTTTACAAACAAAAAGGTACGTGTTGGATGATTCTGAAGTTGTAGGAGAAAATAAGATGGAGTTTTTTTACCATACTCTACCTTTTTGAGCCGGAGCAGACGATAAGCTTAGACGTGATTCGTAGTAGTGATGGGAAGTTCGCATCATTTTACCAACTCAGACCTTTGAGTCTCCTTCAGCAAAATGAACGAATCTTTTTTCGAGTCATTTCGTTCATTTTAGCAAAATCAGCATCACATGACAGCCTCATAAGATGAACAAACGACTCGAAAAACCCAAAGACTCGAAACAGGTGAACTAATTCCAGTACAGAACCTAATAGGATGTTGCGCATGCGCAACTGAACGACAATTTACAAATAATTTACTCACCCCCTTGTCATCCGAGATGTTCATGTCTTTCTGTCTTCAGTCGTGAAGAAATTATGGTTTTTGAGGAAAACATTTCAGGATTTTTCTCCATATAATGGACTTCATTGGTGCCCCAATATTGAACTTCCAAAATGTAGTTTAAATGCAGCTTCAAAGGGCTCTAAACGATCCCAGCCGAGGAAGAAGGGTCTTATCTAGCGAAACAATCTGTCAATTTTTTTTTCTGAAAAATAAAAATTTGTATACTTTTTAAGCACAAAAGCTTGTGTAGCACTAGCTCTGTAGGTATAGTATGGTGAAAAACTCCATCTCATTTTCTCCTACAACTTCAGAATCGTCCGACATCATTGTACCTTTTTGTTTGTAAACAGTGTTGACTTACTTGCACTTCCTTAGTCTTTGCACATTCGCTTTGTAAACACTGGGTCTGTAGTTCCGCCTATGTTCCGCGTGACCTTTCGACGTGATTCAATAGTACGTAGCATCCCAGAGCCTGTGCTACACTGACTCCTTCATTGAATGTTTTTTGTTTGTTTGTTTAAATGAAAGGCTTAAGCAATGAACAGTTTGTCAGAACCATTAGTAAATTACATTGTTTTGTTTAGTTTTCTAATCTTTCTTCTCCAGAATCGTGAGAGAATCATGGTCTCCAATTTATTAAAAACAACTGGGATTCTCAATTTATCCAGAATCGTGACGCTCTTGTTTAAATGTTATTACTGCATGTAATTCATTAAAACGGAAGTTTATTTTTTAAGTTCAAAATGCACCTACATTTTTTTGCATTTTGTCTTTTTCAGTTGAATAAAAGACTATTTTCCCTGTATATTTCATCATTGAGGATTTCTTAAGAAAAGTTTAAAAATCTTGTCTCGACTCGTTCTCGTGAACCCAGTCTCGTGTCTCGTGGGATAAGTGTCTCGTCACACCCCTAATAGCAACAGATTCTCATGAAATTAATTTCTTTAGTTATGTTTCTCATAATACTGCTTTTAAAACAGCAAGACAGTTATATCAGGTTGTAATCGGTTTATCAATCTCATAATTTTATCGACTCACAGCTACTTTCATAGCCGGATTTTAGAAAAATATCCTCTTTGGAGGGCTTAGGACATGACTTCAACCAGACAGTAGCAACACATTATTACAAATAACTCGACATTTGATCGGCTCCAAATAAAAAGCGACATGACTGTAACAAACATATGCATTTGCTTTGAAATATTTCTCTCATTTTTATATTTCTGTTTTATATTTGACATTATTATATTTCTGATATTTATATATTTCTAACCAACAAGTGCATTGATTTGGTCCTTGGTCTTATTAGAATCACTTTCCCTAAATAATGGGTAAATCATATCCAACTGAAAGCAATACATTTGCTTACGTCATGTGACCTTAATGCATCATGTCAGCAGAGGTTACACTTGAGGTCTGATTACCACACAGTCAAAAATGATGCAGCATGAGTTGTTTTTTATTAGACTGCCGTGATTGTGCTCGTCTGTGAGGGATTTTCTAGCCACCTACTCTTTCTGAAATGTACACAAAATATTTGGCCAACGCAAAGAACATCATGCGCAATGATTACTGACATGCCTAAAAATAGCACCTTCCCTTTCCTTCTCATTATTTATTTCCTCCCACCTTTCTCTCTCCCTCTCTCTCTCTCTCTGCACCTCTGTCTTTTTCATCTAAGCTCCCGCTCTCGCACGGCTCTCCACAAACACACGCGCTCCCAAAATTTAGCATTCAGTTGCCAAGCAACACAAACCTCAAAGGATTCTCGTCTGAAGACGGGGTCTGCCGTCTCGTCCTTTTATAAGGAACAAAAACAATGGCGAGGACGAGAGAGAGACAGAAAAGCGAAATCGATCTCAGACTTATTACATAAGCCCCTCTAATTATGGAAGAGCAGTTTAAGGGACTGCACCTATTAAACGTAATACTGCTCTGCTCACACAGACTAGCAAAATACTGGAGATCTTGCCAGCAGCATTTCATCCAATTGCAGGTCTGACAATGAGAGCAGTCATTTTTGCAATCGCTCTTTGAATTGATGAGTTGCCTATTGTGCTCTCGTACTCACAAAATCCTCACATCCCTTTCATTCACAATGGCTATGATTGAGCATACAGATTAAAGGCAAATGAAACACGATTTAATCTTCAACAACAATGCTAACTTAATATTAACACACCATGTATTAAAAAAAACAAATGTGCACAGTAGTCAGTATTTCAACTGTAAGTCTAACACTTATGATACTCATTTTTAACCAAAAAAAATTTAGATTTTGTATAATTTTTACTTCAAAGGAATGGTTTCAAAACTTGGTTTTGGCACTTGCTATGTGGAAAAAATCATCTAAATCATGGAAATTATTCAAAAAGGTTAAATGGTCCAGAAAAAAAAATAGTCACACTTGTAGTCTAAAATAATTGCATTGGAAATGAATGGGAAAAGAATTTCACCTAGTGGAAATATTTGGCACTGCGCCCAAACTAAATCTTACCGAAACCTAATTTTTTAAGAGATCAACCTCAAATTTGTTTAAACTTGTTCAGATTTATGGTTTTGAATTTTTGCTGTTTTAGAGTAAAACACTTTTGAAATTATACATTTCAAAATTAACATTTTTACAACTGTTTTTCATATTTTTGGAGTTTTTAGAATTTTTGTCAAAATTCTAAAGGAGTATTTTTGTGCATTTTGTGCAACAATAAGCATATTGTTTATTGTCATACATTTTTTATTTTAACTTTTTAAAAATAATCTTTCACTTCATCAACAATCAAACTTAAATCTGTGTTCCAAAGTATTCAAGATTTACAATTTATTTTTTCATTTTGAGGAACATGCTCAAAAAGTAGTTAAGAGGTAAAAAAATGCACAGCATAAATATAATTTAGTATCATAAAATCCCCTAAAAATACAAAATATTACATAAAAGAAACATTCTCAAACAAAAATATTGTACATTAATTTCATTGAAATAAAAAAAAAAATCTTTTTTGACCTCCAGTCAAGAAGCACCAGAGGGTTAAAAATTAAGCACTTTTTGCATTGCTTTAACACAGTAACAAAATTGCTTGACTTATTAGTAATTACCCTTTCCACCCTCCTCTATAAACCCATAGTGATTACTCTTTGTAAGTGCTCATCTCATTTCGACTCGGCCATGATCAGGAGTGTCGGCTGATTAAGAGCATGCAAGTTCATTTCAAGAGTCATTTAGCCTGATTTCTGATCATTTTGACCAGCTCAAACAGGACAACACTAAGGAAAAGGTGAAGTATGAACACTTGCGCATACAGTTGAGGACATAAGTTTACATACAGTACACCATGCAGCTAAATGTTAATTATTTTACAAAAAAAAAAGCATGTTATTTTTTATTTAGTACTGAACTGAATAAGATATTTCACATAAAAGATGTTTACATATAGTCCACAAGAGAAAATAATAGCTAAATTTATAAAAAACAACCCTGTTCTTAAGTTTACATACACTTGATTCTTAATACTGTGTTGTTGCCTGAATAATCCACAGCTGTGTTTTTTTGTTTAGTGATAGACAAAGACACTTGTTTGTGTTGAACAGTTAAACTGCCCGCTGTTCTGTAGTAAAATCCTTCAGGTTTTTCAGCATTTTTCTGTATTTGAAGCCTTTCCTACAATAACTGTATGATTTTGAGATCCATCTTTTCACACTGAGGACAACTGAGGGACTCATATGCAACTATTACAGAAGGTTCAAACACTCACTGATGCTCCAGAAGTAAAAACCATATATTAAGAGCTGGGGGTGAAAACTTTTGAACAGAATGGAGATGTGTACATTTTTCTTAATTTTGCCTAAATATCATATTTTTTCATTTAGTACTGCCCTTCAGAGGCTACTGAAGATAGTTACATGTTTCTCAGAAAACAAAACAGGTTCAATTTACCATGATCTTCAAATTCAAAAGGTTTTCACCCCCAGCTCTTAATGCATCAGTGAGTGTTTGAACCTTCTGTAATAGTTGCATATGAGTCCCTCAGTTGTCCTCAGTGTGAAAAGATGGATCTCAAAATCATACAGTCATTGTTAGAATGGTTCAAATACACAAAAATGCTGAAAAGCCAAAGAATTAGTGGGACCTGCAGGTTTTTACTGTAGAACAGCGGGCAGTTTAACTGTTTAGGACCAACAAGCGACTTACGAACAACTATCACTAAACAAAAAAAAAAACAAAAGCAAAAAAACAACACAGCTGTGGATCATTCAGATAACAACACAGTATTAAGAATTAAGTGTATGTAAACTTTTAACCGGGGTCATTTTTATAAATTCAACTATTATTTTCTCTTGTGGACTATATGTAAATATCTTTTGTGTTAAATTTCTTATTCAGGTCAGTACTAAATAAAAAATAACATGCATTTTTTATGATCCCTCGTATTTTGGTAAATAATTAACATTTGGCATATTCTGCAAGGTGTATGTAAACTTTTGACCTCAACTCTATGTGATAGAGAAAAATAGCAAATGAGTCTTTATCTGGGGTGCATTTCCCAAAATACAACTATGGTTGCTCTTCCGTTGTTACCAATAGAGCTCACAGTGTTTATTTGTAAATGCTCCCCTGGATGGGAAAGGTAAAAATAGTGAATCTAAGAGTGTTTAGTGTTTATGCAAGACTTACAGTAAGTTTTCCAAGGATATCCTGTTTTCCCATTTTCTGTTACATCTTTATATATTAGCTCTAACACTCTGATTTGACCTGTTCATTGGGAAAATCAGATTCTCCATATCAAAAGATTTAGTTTAATAGTGTTTTGGGTTGCTTTTTCCCTGTCATCCCTGATTCGAAGTGTATCTTCAATGCTTGAGTGTACAGATCTAATTCTGGCAACTAACAGTGCTACAAGCATCCAGTCCGTGGTGTTTGCCATTATTTAAACTGCTTGCTGCGCTCACAGATTAAAGCAGACAGACCACGCTGTGATCTCAGTTCTCAGTACTTTGTCTGCATAATATACAAACTGCAACAGAACTACAATAATAACAACAAGAGTTATTTGTCTGAGATCAATGCCTGTAAGTGTTTTCCAGATGAGGCAGTGGAGCGTCTGTTCCTGACGTCTGTTTATGTTTGCTGCAGCCTCTTGATATATCTGGACAGTGTATGCTTTCTCTTCAGCCCCTTTTATACATCTATAGTAATTCATATACCTCAACAACTTATGGCTTCTTCTGCAAGAACTCTGCTATCTGAAGGCCAAGCAGACTCTTGTGAAAAAGGAATACACTTTAACATACATTTAAAAAGCACTTCTTACAGAAATATTGTATTTTAAAAGAATATACTTAAGTGTGAACTTAATGGAATGTTTTAGACATTTAACTGAGTGTCAACTGCAATTAAATGAAAATGTATTATAGTTCTATTAAATATAAAATTCTATTAAATGCAATCAGCTGAAATTTAGTGGCATTTTTGACACACTTAAGTAGGACTTAAGTACATTCTATATGTAATTTCATAATTACTACAGTATTTCACTAAAGCACTACACAAAATTATTAAAACAATGATTTAAATGTACGTTCAAAAGTAAAATGTTTAATTTGACATTATTACAAAGCACACTTGTTAAAATTGTACTTAAGCGTAAGAATGTCTCTCTTTACGTCACTTAAGTGTCCTTTTATTTCATTAACAGGGTTTCTTCAGGTTTTATCAAGGTAAATGTAAGACTTTTTAAAACCTTTTTAAGACAAAGAAAAAAATTAAGAAATAAATGAAAGGAAACATGATGGTTTTAAAATCAATAAACAACTACTTGAGAAGCAAAATGATACAAAGATAAAAAGATAAAGATAAAAAGTCTTGTTTACAATAAAATCGATCAAAATAAAATGAGTTTATGATTTAAACCAGAACTTTTCAGATCCCAATGACAGATTTTTTTTTTATATGTTTTAAGCATTTAATCATTTAATTTTGTTCAATTTTTTAATACTTTTAATATTTGCATCTTAAGTAACATATCTTGCGTTTAGGAATGTTTACAGGGGGGGTTGTTTAGAGGTTTTAGAGTTTTTGTTTGTTTGTTTTTATTTTTAGGGCATGCAGCATTTAATGCCACAACTTTATGAATTTAAGACTTTTTGCTTTGATTTTTGATTTTTATAAGACCTTAATATTTGGAATAGCGAATTATGACTTTTTAAGTCTCATAGAAACACTGATTACTTTTAAATGATCCAGAGCTTGTTTTTTAAATATACTTAATATTTACAATCAGTAGAATGAAGCACACTTCTTTTCACAAGAGTTTAGAAAATACACTCCATGCAGCTATAGTAGCCTAGAGATACACACGTGCACAAATACATTTACTGTGCAAATGTTGTATGTATTTCAAGCAGTGGCCTTTAGGAAAACAAATATTTACTTTCACTCTTAGTAGTTTGTATACTGTACATTACAATGAAAACACTCAATAAAGAGCATTATACCATAAAATCTTTAATATATATTTGAGATTTAACATTTTCTGAAATGCAAACAATGTAAAATGTTAGTTGCCCACCTGCTCTGGGAGTGTCAATTGTTTGATTTTCCACTCCATACTGCAGGACCCTGCGCCTGGGAAACTCTGTTTCTGGCCATGAAGACTTTATCTCTGCAAAGACATGAGAAATGTATTTATATATACATCTTTCAACACCAAATGTGTACTAACGTTTACTTTTATATCTGCAAACTGTCACTGCAACAGTCAACAATGCTAATGAAAACATTTATGAATCCATCAGGTAAACCAAAAAAGGTATTTGTGAGCAAGCATGCTTGAGTAAAAACATTCGGCACCAGAAGGCACCTCAGCGTAAGCGTGCGTCCTGATGCACATACTGTATAACCAGAACCATTTTGTTTAGTTTTCCCTTGGCAGCAAGAAAGCACAACCGCGTGGCAAAGCTATGAGGCATCCTGTTCTGTTGTTCTGGGTTATATATAATACTGTAAGGATACAGTATATCAAAGATTAAAACACTTGTTGAGCCAATTTAAGGACACATATACAAGTCGCTTTTAATCATTCCGTATTTCATTTCAGATGTGAATTTATCAAACAATAAAAATCTGAATTTTGTTATTTTGTGAACTATGTGTATGTTTGGATACTTTACAAAATTAAACAAAATGTAGCATTCCATCACTTGTCCACCAATGGATCCTTTGCAGTGAATGGGTGCTGTCAGAATGAGATGGCTGGTAAAAACATCACAATAAGTACTCCACACCACTCCAGTCCATCAGTTAACATCCTGAGAAGACAAAAGCTGTGTGTTTATATCAAACAATTAAGACATTTTAATTTTAAACCATTGCTTTCAGCTAAAATAGTCCATAATCTATAAAATTATTTTTTCGTCTGAATCAGGAGAGAAATATGCACCACCATTCACATGAGAAAACCCATCCAAAACAGCTCTAAACAAATATGTTGGTGGATTTTAATGTGAGAGGACAAAAAGATAGATAGACTTTTTCACTGGAGGAAGCATTATTATGGATTATTTTACCTGGAAGCAATGGTCTGAAGTTAAAACAGATTCATGATAGATTTGTTTCTTACAAACATGCGGTTTTTGGCTCCTCAAGATGTTAATTGGTGGACTGGAGTGGTGTGGATTATTTGTGAAATATTGGTATGTTTTTATCAGCTATTTGGACTCTCATTCTGACAGCACCCATTCACTGCAGTGACAATGACCTAACTAGGTGTAATGAGGACTCGTAGGAAGCGTATAAGATCCAAGTGCGAGCTTTAATAACCAGATCGTAGTCAAACAGGCAGGGTCAATATCCAACAAACAGTGTGATGAAGACAAAACAATAGCGTAATCCACAAAACAGGCACAGTCCAATAACCAGAGAGAGCAGTCCGAAAAGTAACAAATAAACAAGGCAAGGAACGATGGCAAAACTAGACAGAACTATGGCGAGAAACAAAAGCAAAACTATGACAATAAACAAAAGCGTGGCAATGACAAAAACAGAGCAAAGAAAACAGGGATAAACGCTTGGTAGAGTCCACAAGAGCAAAACAATACTTCGCAGTTGTCTGTTTGGAAATGGCCTCCCTTTATGGCCACCAAACAGGAAGTTACCAACGAGGCAGCAGACGGAGCAGCAACAGTCAGTTCATGGGTCAGGGCTCCCTCTGCTGCCTTGGCGTTACACTAGGCAAAGCAGCCTCTAATCCTCCTCTAAATAAAAGGAAGAAGGGCAGAAAGACACAATATCTCAAATCACAATACCCAAAAATAAAATTCATCCTTAACTCACCCTCAAGTTGTTCCAAACCTGTATGAGTCTTTCTTCTACTGAACACAAAAGAAGATATTTTAAAGAATGTTGGTAACCAACCAGTTGAGGGTAGCCACTGATACTGCAGCATGACCAGATAGTTCCATAGTATAAATTAGAGGTTGACCGATATTGGATTTTACCAATACGATAACTAGGTTGGACCACACTGGCCGATACAGATTAATCGACCGATAGTTTTTAAAATGGATACTGAACGAAAAATAAATAGTAGCCTACTGAACCATACTTTGCAAATGAATAAAAATATTAATATGAATTAAATATTGATCATTACAGTTAGTTCACTGTTCATTAATGTTAACAAAAGCAACTAACGTTTTTAAAATATATCAGTAAATGCTGAAATTAACACACTCTAACAAGGAACAACACTTCTATTCTACAGCTTGTATCAAACTTAATGTTACAAATGGACTCATATTGTAAAGCGTTACCATTACATCGACAATCAAGCTAAAGATAGGCATTTTTAAATAGCTACACAAAGGCCACGGTATTGAAATTGCATACATATGGATATTGTGTACTTTCACAATTTAACTGCTTCTATTCTAGAACATTTGTGGTTATCTAATCAAAATATAAAAATATGTTAGTCACACAACAGGCAAAAGTGCAGCACTGCTTCTAGAAGATCCGGTATCACACTGAACATGTCGCGTTCAATTCAAGCGGCGTTTGATCACCAAATGGGCAAAAGTATACTGCTGTCCTTTCTCCTCTAATGCAGCATCTAGTCAACAAAATCATCGCCTAGTAATGACATGAAAACATGCACTACAGTAGTATACTGTTCATACCATTTAATTTTCTATGTTTTAAATCCGAGTGTCCCGCTCTGTGCAGCGTGCAGTGTCACGTGTGTCAACAAACGGCACATGCTGTCAGTGATTTCTGCCACTAGAGGCCACTCTCGTGCTGTATGACAAAGACTATAGGGACTTAGTTGTATAATGACGACCTTCTCAGCTGCTCCAGCAACGGAGCCAACCCCGAAAAAAACTATCGGCATGGATTTTTGCTGATAAACGATAGTTCCGCCAATCAGCTATCGGTGCCGATTAATCTGCAAAACCGATACATCGAGGGCCTCTAGTATAAATACTAATGAAGTCAACTACTAGTTGACTACTGTCAACTATTGTGCTCTTCTTTTGTGGGCAACATAAGAAAGACTCATACAGGTTTGAAACAACGAGGATGAGTAAATGATGACAGAATTTAAATTTTTGTGCGAACTGTCCCTTTAAGCTGAACTTAAAGATAAAGAAAACAATGAACATGGATCCACACGTGATTTCTCTGCTGACTCTTGTGTTTTTTAGAGAGTCCGCTGGAATGTTGTTCTCACCAACCGGTTTAAAAACTGTTTCTTATCAGACTGTCTCTCCTGCTCTCTTTGTGTAGGGCATATTTTTTCAGCTTTCATTTTGTGATGCTATATATGGGTAAAATCGGCTCCTCTGCTGTAGTACCGTCCTCTTTGTCATCACAAAACATAAAAGTGAAACAACTGATGCCACACACGTAGATCAATGTGATCACTGCAAGCTGGAACAGTTTGTTGACCTGAGTCAGTCTATTGTCAATATAAACCTGTGGCTGTTGTTTATTCAAGAATTGTCAAATAATCTTTATAAGTACACTTGAGCAGAATAAGATTGTTTTTCAACTTTCAAAAAGTGACCATCTGTGTATGGCATTACGGTCCCTTGTGAAAAAGGGGACTGATGTGCACTTGTAGTGCACTTCAAATCTTAAAAAAAAAAAAAAAAGTCCTTGCCAATAATTTGATAATACTGAAATAAAAGTGACTAAAAGAGAAACACTTTGATGACTTTGTTCCTGAACACATTTAAGTACACTTTTTAAAAGCACTTGTCATAATGTCAAATTAAAAGTACATTTAAATCATTGTTTTAATAATCTTTTATCACACTTTAAAAAAGTTACACCTATTTTGATGTGTTGACTAACATACTAAAGAAAATATAAAGTACTTGATTATAATTGTATTATTTTAAGTTAATATATTTTAAATGTGCTAACTTCATCATCAAATAATCATATTTCACTAGAAATGCCATCAAAGTATATTTACATTTTTACCATTAAATACAATTTTAAAGAAAACAGAAACAATTATGAAATTACAAATAAATGTACTTAAGTTACTTAAATGAGTCAAAAAAGCACTCTAAAGTTCAGCTAATTACATTTAATTTAAATTGTAATAATTTTTTATTGCATATAACATACAATAAGTGTTCAAAACACTACACTCAGTTTACAATTTATGATATTATTAAAGTATTAGAGTATATTATTTTCATAATAAGTCTTTTTAACAAGGGCTATTACAGAAAATATGCGTCATATAATGAGTATATTTAGATTTAATTATAAAAAATTAATAAGAGTATAATTTATTAAACCCTTCTAAAATCTTTGTTTATGTTGTTTACTTGTATTTTACTTAAATGTTGTAACTGGTATTGCTATTGGCAAACACAGGCTGACATGTTACTATATGTCACTGATCATTAATATGTGAATTCTGCTATAGCGCTGACGTACAATAAACCTCGCCCCACAGCCGATTTCATTTGTCAACTATATAATGCAGTCACCTGTCAAAAAAGTTTATACTCATCAATAAAATGTTCACACCCTTAACTGGTTTGAATCATTGCAAGTAAGTCAAATATCATGATTTTTGTAAAATTGCTTGCTTGCCGTTGGTTCCTTCAGTTCTAATGTTAACACTGTGTTTACAAACACATCTGCATTAAATAATATGTTTGCAAACCAATATTTATTAGTATTCAAACAGCCTCAAACGAACTCAAGTTCACATACAAAGATCATTTATCTCATTTAGTGGTTCAAGAGATTGATAAATACTTAATAAAGATCTTAATAAAGATAACACCTCCAAGTGTCCCAAAGCCACAACAAAACTGACTTGCCATGAAAGAGAAGCTTGGCTGTAAAAGTAGAGGTTGAAATGTTCTATACACTATATTTTCAAATATGCTATTATATTAGGTAGAAAAAGGGGTAATCAGATGCACTCTAAAATAAATATTGGTTTTGATACCAACCTATGTCTGAGAAAAAATATTGATTTATTTGCTAATAAATATATTAGTTTTTTATTAAAACACTTTTTTATTGGGCATGGGAGTGGGTCAACCCATAATGTACTCCCGCTATACTACTATTTATTACTATAAAAATAAAAGCATTTTAAGTGTACATATTATGGCTTTCAGCTAATGTGCATGACATGCTTCTGCTTCCTACCGCAAAATCACGAATACAGAGTTCATGTTGTTAGAGTCCATGCATTTTGCATAGTAAAAGAAATGTAATAAAGCAATCTATCCAAAGTAGCATTTAACATGAACATAACACAGCACCAGTAAAATATATATATACATACATACATCTATCTATCTATCTATCTATCTATCTATATATATATATATATATATATATATATAAGCATGGGAAACCACCTTTTAGTAGTGCTGTGACGCAGGTGTTGAAAGGGGCTTTACTGGCAGGAGAAGCCAGAAGAAGAAAAAATAATAATAAAATAATAAATTTAAAATAGCATCCATTTTGATTAGATTATTAGGCTATTGTTATTTTTTAGTGTATAAATAGACCAACAAACTATTTACAAATTATTTTTATTCCATTTTTATTTTTGTGCATTAATCCGTACGTAATTAGTAACATTAATGCGTTGACACACAAATGAGATTCTTAAAATAAATAAATAAATAAATAAATAAATAAGAAATAATAATAAAATGCATGTCTCGAGCAAAAGGATGAGCAAGGGACGCTCGTGTAGTACTAATGAATGTTTTGTCAGTGATTGTCCTAACCTGTCAGTTGCAGGACCTGTGCGAGCCACACAACCGCAAGAAGCCCGACTCCACAGCAGCAGAAGCGCCGGAACGGCCGCCGTCTGGCGCTCCGTATCACCGACTTCATCCTGCACCGTCTGTTCCGCACCTCTCACTCAGAACATGATCGCCGGAGATTCCTCCTGTTTTAAGGCGGGGCTAATAACTACCTTCTTACTAAACTAAACTTTTGGGTTGCCTCGTTTTTCTTCATCACAGTCAACGCTGCGCTGTTGCGAACTATTGAGACGCATCGTTCAGCTGACCGTGCGCGCAGACCTGTCGTGTAGGTGCTCAGGTATCATCTGATTCAAAGCACGCAAATGCGCTCACATGCCATTGGATTTGGATAGATGGTTGTAAATGGTACCCTCTTTCGCTCACTCCCTCTCTTTCCGTCTCTGTCTCTCACACACACAAATCACACCGCTGCCACTTGAGGGCGGCTCTTGCCAGTAGTCGTGCTGTAATCGTGGATGACCAATAAGAAAACACTAGGAGGCGAAATACTCAACCTCGTACAGTATGTCCCTACTGCTCAAATATCTGAGTTTGATCAAGCTGAAAGGAGCAGTATCTTGCATGATAAAATTATGTTTTTTACATGTTTAGCATTTTTGTAAATGACCTTATTTCTGTTAATATTATCTTGTAGTGATGACGTTAATATTATTTTAAAATTGAGAATGAAAAGAATGAGTGCATCAGTTGTATTGAATGTGCACTTGTAGCACAGTTCAAATCTTAAAACCATATTTTTAAAAAAACGGTAGTTGCAGGTAGTATAATGTTTATAAAATAAAAGGCCACTTAAGTGACTTAAAGGGAGACACTTTCATGACTGTTTCCTAACACATTTAAATGCACTTTTAACTTTGTAATGATGCTTTAAAGTTTTTTATTAATCTTTGGTTTTGCTCTGAAGAAGTACACTTATTTTGATATGTTGACTAACGTAGTAAAGTACATGTAAAGTACTTAATTATAATTTTAATTGTAGTGTCTTTTCTGATATTTCATTAAAGTAAATGTATTTTAAATGACTGAACTGCAACGTCATCAATGAGAAATAATTACAAACATATTTAAACACTTGACATAGAAGTTTTAATAGAAATTATATATTTAAGTATATTGTATCACAAATGCTTGAATATACATTCCATTTTTCAAAGAGTATCCACCTTATTTTTCAGTGCGGAAGTAAGCTGTTCTCTGGTAATGTGTTAGACTTCCATCATAAGCCGCCACAGGGAAATAACAAGAATAACGAAGTGCAGTAAATGGTAATACTGTTCGGACCATTTGGACTACAGTCTGTTGTGCCCTTAATCAAGATGATATATTAAAATATGGTAAGACACACACCAGTCTGCAATATCAAGCAGCAAAACAAGCCGTTTTGTACAGCTAAAACCAACTGGAAGCGGATGAGACCGAAAAGGTAGACATTTAATTTACAAATGGTTGCGCCCGCTCTTACAGGAAAAATAAGGTGGATAGAAGTTACTATGAAATTACATATAAAGAAGTCCTAGTTCAAGAACATTCTTAGTTTCTTAACTAGTCAAAAGTTTACATACACCTTGCAGATTCTGCAAAATGTTAACTATTATACAAAATGCATGTTACTTCATATTTAGTTAACTGCCCGCTGTTCTTCAGAAAATTCGCAAATTCTGTGATTTTTCAGCATTTTTTGTATTTAAACCCTTTCCAAAAATGACTGTATGATTTGGAGATCAAATCTTTTCACACTGAGGACAACTGAGGAACTCATATGCAACTATTACAGAAGGTTCAAACATTCACTGATGCTTTAGAAGGAAAAAAACATGCATTAAGTGCCGGGGTGTACACTTTTGAACAGAATGAAGATGTGTACATTTTTCTTATTTTGCCTAGATATCTTTCTCTCTTTTTTTTTTTCCATTTAGCACTGCCCTTCAGAAGCTACATGTTTCCCAGAAGACAAAATAAGTTACATTTACCCTGATCTTCAAATTCAAAAAGTTTTCACCCCTGGCTCTTAATGCATTGTGTTTCCTTCTGAAGCATCACTGAGCGTTTGAGCCTTCTGTAATAGTTGCATGAGTTCCTCAGTTGTCCTCAGTGTGAAAAGATGGATCTCAAAATCATACAGTCATTGTTGGAAAGGGTTCAAATATACAAAAATACTGAAAAATCAAAGAATTTGTGGGACCTGAAGGATTTTTCCGAAGAACAGCGGGCAGTTCAACTGTTCAGGACAAACAGGGGACTCATGAACAAATATCACGAAAAAAAACACCGCTGTGGATCATTCAGGTAAAAACATAGTATTGTGAACTTCTGAACGGTGTCATTTTTATAAATTCATTTATTATTTTCTCTTGTGGACTAAATGGCTTGTATGTGAAATATCTTATTCAGGTCAGTACTAAATAAAAAATACCATGCATTTTGTATGCTGTCTCTTACTTTGGTAAAATAATTAACATTTTGCAGATTCTGTAAGGTGTACGTAAACTTTTGACTTCAACTGTATAACTTTGAACAAAAACACTTTCATTTAATTGCTATGCTCTAAAGATATATGTAATTGCTATGATATATATTTGTATGAAAACGTTACATTCAGTTCAGATTTCAGTAAACTATACTATATTAATCTTTTAAAGTATATTATAAAAAAGTGTGTTTATTTTCACAAGGGTGTCCTACCAGTAGCTGCAGCTGAACCTTTGACTAGTACTGTATAGCTATATCTGTGTGAGGCAATAGCTGACATGATGTTCAAACTATTACTAATACCATTAGGAAAACTTATTGTGGTTGCACTTAGTTTCTACATATTCAAATACAAATTTGTTAGTTTGCTTGTTAAGCAAACTGAACCAAGCTGTCAACGTTTGGAATTAGACTAGCCTATGTTCTAAAACATAATTGATATAGAATTGATACAGAATATAGGAAAAAAAAGGCACACTTTATACCAATGTTCACCAGCAGGTGGCGATGTTTACTGTGTGTATTTGGTCTTGGTATACTTCAACTCCTCACTGCAGAATGTATTTGCTAAGACATTTGAGATATGTAATATTATACCATAATATTTTGGTCAAATATTTATTTTACTGTTTCATCACGAAGCCAAGTGAAGACATGCTGTTTTACCCCCATGTCAAAAAACTCACTTATGTGATTCATTTTCAATTGTGCAGTGAAAAAGACCAGACAACACAACCAACATTGTTACTCTTAAAATAGTTGAGTCATGTTTAGGTGTTTTTCTTGGGGCCCTTAGTTTAGAACACTTCTACACAGTTTAGTTTTATAACTTTAGTTCCCACAGTTACAGAGAAACCACACATACACCTCTAACATTTCCAGAGCACTGGTGCCTCAAACCTGATAAGCCACAACTTCAGCATGATCTCAGAGACATGTTTCTCTTGCACGTTCTGGAAGATATCACACAGTACACGCAAGCCAAATAAAGACAAAACCAAGAGTATTGTTGTCATCAACAGTCTACACTTGACAAATATAACACAGAGAATGCTTTTGTATGCACAGTGTTTAGGAAAGATCTCTAAAGCTGGCCAGTTTGCAACCAGGTCCTATGTGAGCCACTAAGGGAGCTGCAAAACGAATTCCAGCAGTTCTAGCTTGTAGCCAAATGTCCCAACCTGGATGAAGGAAGACTTGTGAAGACAGAGCTTATTGTGATCCCTGCCAACCTGGCCAATCAGGACAGCAAGGAATCTGGCCATAGCATTTGAGGACCAGTTGCGCTTTACTAATTGCATCTCGGCAACAGCTGGACATGAAGGTTTAGACTTTACAAAATCAGGTAACTCATGTCAGAGTATGCAGTGCAGATCCTCAAAGATCCAAGCTCTTGTCACTTTAAGACTGAACTACTGCAATGCCCTATTGGCCGGCCTCACAGCCAGCAACCAAAGACTGGAACCAAAGTCTTAAGATATACCAAGATAGTGGATTCATTTTACTATGAATGGGAGAAAGTGCAATACAAAACATGGCAGAATTCCAGAAACACGGCTTACAATTTTGTCAGAAAATGCAACCCTTCTCTCAGGAAATTGTTGCAGTTGCAAATGTTTTGGTACTCACCTTGTTTATTTTTTTTTTTGTTTGCTCTGGAACAACACACAAAAAACAGAGAAGAAAAGTCATATCTGATACAATTCCACACAGAACACAAAAAATTATTGGCATCCTTAACTTAATATTTGGCAGCACCCCCTTTGGAAAAATAACTGAAATCAATCGCTTCCTGTAACCATGAATGAGTTTCTTACACCTTTTTACTGGAATTCTGGACCACTCTTCTTTTGCAAACTGCTCCAGGTCTTTCAGATTTGAAGGATGCCTTCTCCCAACTGTTGTTTTGAGATCTCTCCACAGGGGTTCTATGGGATTCCGATCTGGACTCATTGCTGGCCATTTTTAGAACTCTCCAGCGCTTTGTTTGTAACCATTTCTGAGTGCTTTTTGAAGTGTGTTTCGGGTCATTGTCCTGCTGGAAGACCCATGACCTCTGGTGGAGACACAGCTTTCTGACACTTGCCACTAAGTCACGCTCCAAAATTCTTTGGTAATCATCAGATTTCATGTTACCGTTCACACAGTCAAGGCATCCAGTGCCAGAAGCAGCAAAGCAACCCCAAAACCCCAAAAGCAAATATTTCTTACAATTTTTACAAGATATAATAGAATAATTTTGTCCAGTCCATTTGTTCTGTGTGAAATCTGACCAAGTTTGACTTTTCTTCTCTGTTTTTTTCTGTTGTTTCAGTGCAAACAAAAACAATAAGCACATGAATACCAAAACATTTGCAATTGTAACAGTTTTCTAAGAGAAGTGTTGCATTTTCTGACAGAATTGCAAGGGTGCCAATATTTTTGGCAATGACTGTAAGAGCCAATCGCCAATTGGTAAAGTCATCACAGCTTCTCCAAAGTTCTCAGATGCATGCTTAGGATCGAGGATTACAGTAGGTCAACCAACCTGACCAAATGCTATTTGAGCGTAAGAAACAACATTTCTGTCAAGACCAGTTAGCATACAGTCTGGATTGGTGGTATGGTTCTGTTCTGGGCAAACACTCTTTGGTGAAACGAGCTGCCATACTTCCATACTTTAACTAACTTAGCAAATAAGATCTTATGACGTCCCTCAAAAACAGGAAACTCAGGAGAGACAGGAAGCTCAAAACATCTGGGGATGAACTCCATGGCCGTGACAGGAAGCACAGGAAACTCATGGATGTCAGTGGAAGGACAGTGGAAGGGCTTCGCTGCAGGGTTCAGACTGGGCTCTGGGCAGCTCTGGTGGGAGTTCATTGGTGTTAGTGAAGACAGCCCTTGGACTATAGCAAGGATGCCTATTCTTCTATCCTCCTTCTTCCTTCAGTGCTCCGTGGGTGGTGGGTGCTGCCTCCAGTTTGAGGTGCCATCTCCGTAAAGTCAGAGTGGATCTGACTCAGTACATCCACAGTGAATGACTCAGAAGGAAGAGCAAAATCAATGGAACTTTAAGCACACTCAAGGCAGGTTTGTTAAGTTCATGCTTAAAAATATCTTTGAGAGTAGTTTTACTGAAGTCAACCATATTCGACAATACTTTTTTCATAACAATCGCTGTTAATTATTATTAGAATCAATGATTATTAAAGGTGAACTCCACTTCCAGAACAACAATTTACAAATAATTTACTCACCCCCTTGTCATCCAAGATGTTCATGTCTTTTTGTCTTCAGACAAGAAGAAATTATGTTTTTTGAGGAAAGCATTTCAGGATTTTTCTCCACATAATGGACTTCATTGTTGCCCCAATTTTGAACTTCCAAAATGTAGTTTAAATGCAGCTTCAAAGGGCTCTAAACAATCCCAGCTGAGGAAGAAGGGTCTTACCTAGCGAAACGATCTGTCATTTTGTTCGGAAAATAAAAATTAGTTTACTTTTTAAGTACAAAATCTTGTGTAGCTTTAGCTGTGGGATGCGCGTCCTCAACACTATGTAATATTGAATCAAGTCGAAAGGTCACGCGGAATGTAGGCGGAACTACAGACCCAGTGTTTACAAAGCGAATGCATAAAGACTAAGGAAGTGTAAGTAAGTCAAACGCTGTTTACAAACAAAAAGCTACAACGATGTCGGACGATTCTGAAGTTGTAGGAGAAAATAAAATAGAGTTTTTCAGCATACTCTACCTTATTGAGCCGGAGTACACAGACGATGAACTTAGACGTGATTTATAATGTCGTGGACGCACATCCCAGAGCCTGTGCTACACAAGCTTTTGTGCTTAAAAAGTATACCAATTTTTATATTTTTTAAAAAAAAAAAAGACAGATCGTTTCACTAGATAAGACCCTTCTTCCTCGGCTGGGATCGTTTAGAGCCCTTTGAAGCTGCATTTACACTACAGTTTGGAAGTTCAAAATTGGGGAACCAATCAAGTCCATTATATGAAGAAAAATAAAAAAAAATTGTCCTCAAAAACCATAATTTCTTTGCGACTGAAGACAGAAAGACATGAACATCTTGGATGACAAGGGGGTGAGTAAATTATTTGTAAACTGTTGTTTTGGAAGTGGACTTCTCCTTTTAAAGTGCCTGTATTAAAGCCCTAGTTGTTTAAATTTAAGTTGCCAAAGTCACACTATGAAAAATAGTAGATCTAACCATTGAAAACAGCAAACAGATCAAAGCAGCATTATGACAAAATGATGACTTTACAAATAAACATTACAAAAATAAAATGTATTGACGATATGTGACCCTGGACCACAAAACCAGTCTTAAGTAGCACGGGTATATTTGTAGCAATAGCTAAAAATACATTGTATTGGTCAAAATGATCGATTTTTTTTTTTTATGCCAAAAGCAGGATATTAAGTAAAGATCATGTTCCATGAAATTGAAGATAATTGTAAAACGTCCCATTTCAAATAGATACTCAAATAGTTGTATTTCGGCCAAAATATGGTCCTATTTTAACAAACCATACATCAATGAAAACTTTTTTTTTTTCAGCTTTCAGATGATGTATAAATCTTCATTTCAAAAAGTGTACCCTTATGACTGGTTTTGTGGTCCAGGGTCCATATTTTCACACTTTTTCTTTTCACAAACTTTGAATATAGCTACAGTTTCTAGTGATTACAATTTTTAACTTGTAATCAGATGTTACGTGGTATATAACAAATAAAATTAATGGAAGTGAGAAATAATTATTTAAGTGCATACTGCAAATGTAATTGTCTGTCGCTAGTTATTTATTAATATTATTTATACTTATCTATTTGTACTTTCACCCATGTGCTATTCAACTTATTCTTCAAAGCTATAGAAATAACGAGAACAATAACAACGCACAGTAAAGGGTAAAACTGTTTGCACTACCAACCAGTGTGTTCATAATGAAGATAAACAATAAAATAATACGGTAAGCCAGACCACTCTTACGGCGAAAATAAGGTGGATAGCTAAAATGTGTGTGTGGGAATTACTGCTTATTGGCGGAACTTTTAAGAACATTTTTTGTGTTCAAACAGCCCCATACACTGTTCAGACCCTGTTACATAGTACATACAAACAGTATTACTGTAATTTAACATGAATAGTTTGTGTGTGACTACCTTGAAACCGATAAATTGATGATAATCGCGTTCTTCTCTCGTCCATGTCAAGTTCTTCATGGCTAAAGTTTTGGCGCGCAACTAGATAAGTATCTCTCAGCGCCCTCTGTTGGTGAAAATAATCACTACACGATTACTCTGGTTACAGAGTAGTTGTTTTTTGCAGTGTAGCTATATGATGTAAATAATGTGGCATGCTCTCGTTTACCACAGTATATGTATGACTTATACTTCAACGTGTAAAAAATACAGTAAATGTTTTATAAGTTCGAGCAAAGTACGATAAATGATAAGTTTCTGAGACCAGCTCATACAGAAACAAGTTCAGTTTTTATTGCCAGGATCCCTCAGGTTCACAAATACAATACGTCATCAATCCCTATTAGTTAAAAGAAACAAGTATAGCTCCAGTGAGTGATCACCATACCATTTCTTTGTATGTTTTTACTGGACGGCGTATTCCTGTCGGTCCAGTCATAATTCTATCCGGATATCATAGACCAGTGTGCATAGTGTGTGGGTTTGTGGTTTGCCATACACTTACATTTTTTGTTTTATGTGACAATACTTATTTATAAAAGTGCCTGCTAACTAGTGATTCTGTTTTGGGAGCTGATCATTAATGGGAGTGGTAGATATAATGCTATTTATTGGCAGATTTGGCAATTTAGAACAGTCGTTGACATAATAATAACTACTAATAGGGACTAAGCTTACTCTGTAAATCTGTCCTCGGGCATGACATGGCTAGCAACATGACATAAAAAAGCAACACATCTAGAAAGGTGAAAGATGCACATTCTTAGGAGTAATTTGGATAGTTTGCAAGAGGCTTTTAAACGCACAGTCTGCAAATACCACAGTTGTAGTGGAACGACAGAATTTGGCACTACAACAATCCACTCGCATTTTTCCAAGTTTATCTGCATGATTTGCATGGCTTGATTTCCTGGAGTCACTGTGGCTTTGTTCCAGTGAAAGCAGGCCGTACTTTAAAAGACCTTACAGATGTTTCAGTGCATAATATAAGCATCACATTTAAAACCAAAGGACCAACATTTTGTAAACAACAGTAAAACTGAATTGTAACATACAGTAAATCAAACGGTAAAGCATTACTATATGATGAAACGCATTTATGGCTTCATAAAACACCATACCATTAAAAAAACACAAGGATTAGTTTGACATTTACAAACCTGTTCCTTTAAAATACATTTAACCAAGTGTGTTTGATAGTAATTTAGCCTAAATGCATTTGTTTTTTTTTTTTGTTTAGATATTTTTTCAGAAAGGTTCTGCTGATGAAGTGTCCTGATTCAATCCATAAATAACAACTGAAAGTTATTTTTAACTGGAAACCACTTGGGTCGCCACAGCAGTCAAGGATTAAACATTTCAGTATCGAACAAAAAGGTAAATTTACAATACAGCTTTGATGATAAAAAAATAATGATAAAATTGTTAAGAACATGAAAAGATGGAATGTCTCACACAGTTTTTCAAGCAGCCACGGTTCCTTTCCAGTGTAAAGTTTTCCACTACGGAAAATGTCTTAAGGATTGTTATTATTCCAGTAAAACAAAATATGACCTGCTATCATGTCATGCCTTAATATTCTTACAATTTGAAATAATAATAATAATAAAAAAAAACATTCATTGGCTCACAAATTTGCATCCCTTCCAGTTCAGATATACATATCTAGTAATAACATCCACATTTTCAAGATTAATAAGTTATTACATTTTTATAAATACATACACAGATACAGAAGGTGGCTTAGAAATTGCTTGTTGCACTCGCGCGCTTTCACAGCCTCCTACGATCTAAAAGACTATGTCGCACACAGATGAACAGGAAATAGTTCTTTTACATTGCTCTTTTGCTAAGTATATCTCACAAAATGCATTAATTGCATCAGCGTACTTCCTGTCTGTCTGCATTTATCAAACTCAACAAGTTCTCCACTAATGGCAACAACTAATCAGCAAACTCCAGTTCTGTCTGGATACAGATTTACACACATCAGAGGGAAGTAACACTTATTTTGGCTCTACACTTCTTCACAGAGAGGAATAAAGATATAGATTTATAATTTTATCGTAATACATCAGAATCTGCTGGTACCAGGTTATCACAGTGACTCTAAAATAAAAAAACATTTGGAGGGGAGAAGACACGTATGACGTACAGTAATGCCGGAGGATGGTTATTTAACATTTCGGGTCCGTTTGCATGTCGGTTTGCGGTGGTGCCGTGCGTTTCGTTTCAAGTCCGGCATGTTTCGTGGGTGTGTGTGCAGGCAAGAGTCCAGTCACTTTGCTCTTCTTCTCGTCACATTATCGGTGCACCTTTAGGTGAGGTAAAGAGTGATATTCGGGTGCAATACGGAAAATCAAAGACACAAAATAGCAGTCTTATAAATATGTGCCATCTCACAGTTCAGCATAAAGCACTCTAGGCAATTTGTGTGAGAACAAAGTAGAACTGGCCTGGCTTGTTGTCGCTTAATTTTTTTGAGAACACTTGAATCAAACTGGCTGCATTTTTTATAAATAGAAATGCTCTATTTTAAGTCATGCGTCCCTTAATAACTTAGCACTAAGAACTGTTTTCTTCTCAAATCAAGAGCCCTACTTTTTCTTCAAGCAGGCGTTTGCAAGGCTCGTTCAGATTCAGTGGGATCAGGCATAAGGCTTCACATCACTCTTCTCAAAACAAAAAAAATACAGAAGGAATTTCAAAGATCACGTCAAGACACTTTGTTCCATTACTAACATCCAAATGGACAGTTCTACAGCAGTGACAAGGCATGAAATGAGCATTTTGTCTCTGGTATGTGTCATAAAATATACAAAATATGTCCAGTGAATTATTCCAGTGCAGAAATCTGATGCCTGAATTGTAAATTCAAGTGGCTGTTTAAAGCAGGAATTAATTAAGAACATTACAGGTTCAAGTCGATTAACCACAGAAAATCATTTTGATTTGTCTCACATTTTGTACCCTTGTGAAAAAGATGTATATATATTCATTCTAAGTACTTATTACAGATATTATGTACTTTAAAAAAATAAACTTGAAGTGTGCAAGTCAATTGCTTTTAAGGGGACTGTATAGAAAGAGTTAATTGCTATCAATACCTGAGCATATGGTTAGATGTAGGGTGGATTTTAATATTCAAATTAAAAATCTCAGGCCTAAATTGGGTTTTCTCTTTCATTAAAAAAAAAAAAATTCCCATTGAAGTTAAAAAGAGAATTATCCGAAGGTGATTCTGTTTGGTGCCAGATTATAGTGATGTGATTTATATGTATGCAAACCTATCTAAAAATACCTAACCTTTGGTAAAATAAAGGATAAATAAAACTTATAATTAATAAAAATAAAACTTCATAATCAATGCAATAGCAGTTAATTGCAGTTCATTTAGATTCAATGCAAAAAGCACTTTAGAGTGCTCTTCTGACCCACTTAAGGAGGATTTAAGTACATTTTATATGTAATTTCATAATTACTTCTGTTGTTTTTGAAATATGGTTAAAGTACTGCTTAATGTACCGACAAACATATATGATAAACTGAAATAAAATGCTATTTCTATTGAAACTTATATGTCATTTAGTTAAATATATTAGTAATTACACATTTATAATTTAGTACATTTAAAATGTATTAACACTACCATTATAAACAAGAACATTAAATGTGCTTTAAAATGCTAGTCAAAACATCAAAATAAGTGTACTTTTTTAAAGCACAACAAAAGATTTTTAAAAATGGACTTTAAAAGAAAACTTTTACATTATTATAACTTTTTAAAAGTGTACTTAAGTGTGTAAAGAAGCAGTCATGAAAATGTCTCTCTTTAAGTACACTTACAGTAAGTGGTCTTTTATTTCATTAATATTATATTATCTGCAAGTACCATTTTTTTTAAAATACACTTTTAAGATTTAAAGTGCACATTTAACACAATTAAGCACACTTCTTTTTCACAAGGGTAGTCACAAACAAAACTTTTACCAAGTTTACCAAAATGCATTCAAATGCATTTCATGATTTTCATCATCGGTTTGCATCGCTCTTGGTCTTATTTTATTACCACATTCACTCTAGAGGTAAGCCGGAAGCCTTTAACCCATTGCCAACAGAGAAAAGGTTAAAACGGGCTCTACCTATTTCTGATACTGTGATGGTTAATAGAGGGTTACAATCACACTGACATTTTAATAATTTTCCTCTAGTATATTACACTGAAGTACATGGTCTGAAGCCACCTGTTCCAACACAAATAAGGTGAATGTATTGCTCGCTATCTGGACACGTTCGTTTGTTTGTGACCACCTGGTTCGCTATGTAGGAATCTGATGAAAAATACTTAAAGATAATATGATTTTGAACATTTTATGTCACTAAATGTTTTCCAAAGACAAGTCTGGGTTGCAAATAATGACTTTTGGACAGTCCGATGTTTTTGAACAACATTAGCCAATGATTAAAAGTTTCCTATAAGATCAGATCTTGCACCGGAGGCTATCACTGTTATCAAGCTGTCACAGTGATGGGACTATGTCAGTCTAGCCCTGAAAACCTGTTAGGGTGCAACAGAGATGTTAATTATGGTAAGTATAATTTGACTTAAGCCGACCAGTTTGTTTTCGTGCACTGTTCTAGTAAGGCTTGCCGATGTTCTTGTCACTTAAAAGACATTTTTAGGGATTTGCTAACATTTTCATTGGCCTTTTCATGTGTCTGCTGATCTGTCTTGCTGCCATGGTTTGGCCTTCGATGCTAGCAGGGTTTGTTGACGTTGCAGAGCAGTTCAGTGACCTTAATGAGCCGTGCCACGGTACTCTGGGACTCCTCCTGCAACCGCTGGTTGTTCTGCCTGAGACTTTGCACCTCTGCTTGCAGCATTGCCTTGTCCTCCTTCTCCTGTGGGAAGCATGCAAACATAATGACTTTCAGGTTTAAGTGTTCTCACTCTGTATTGGAGGACATATCCACGCCACATGAGGGTTTCCTATGTCTGAGTATGTCGGTGGAATGACACACAGATGAAGATAATGGCTGAAGCTGGGGAAAGGATGGCTTGCTCGACTTGCACATACAAAAAAATACGCCACACTATTACATGCAGTGCAAACACTGATCCTTAGATCACTTGCTATACAAAAAACTGCATTTTTTTGTTGTTGTTGTTTTGCATGTGTATACAGTGCTGAGAAGTCACTTTTCACATTATTAAATATTTGTGAAAAAGTCTTCTGCTCACCAGACCTTTATTTTGATTAAAAAAATACAGGAAAACTAATTTTGTGAAAAATTATTCTGTTTTAACTGTTTTAGCTGGTTTCTATATGAATATATGTTAAAATGTCATTTATTACTGTGATCAAAGCTGAATTTTTAGCATCATTACTCTAGTCTTAAGTGTCACTTTTATTTCAATATGCTGATTTGCTGCTCAAGACACATTACTGATTATTATCAGTGTTGAAAAAGTTGTGCTTCTTCATATTTTTTGTGAAAACCATGATGCATATAAAGCCGCAATATAGATTTAAAAAAAAAAAAAATCTTTTTTTTAGTATCATAAATATCTTCACTGTCACTTACGATCAATTTAAAGCATCCTTGCTAAATAAAAATATTACTTTCTTTAACAAATTCTTAAAATTCTTACAATGTTTTTATATATTTGACTGGCATTTCACAGATTAAAAATCAAATTTAACAAATTGCATTCGTTAAAAGTATATTTGGTAATGATTTGAACAGCTTAAATCAATTTGCTTTTCTTGTGTGAAAATAAGCTGGTACACCCCCTATATTTATTAAGTGCCTAGAATCAAATCCAACAAATAATAATAATAAATGCAAATTAGCAGAAAACCACTACACAGGATGGCCACGCTTTATATGAACCTTATAATACTGTTCTGGTTTGTTTATAAGTCCTAAACAAATAGTTCGAACTAAACAATACTCTAAAAGTCTTTATCACTTTTGCAATTTAATGCATTCTTACTAATAAAACTAATAATAAAATAATCATAAAAAATAAATGAATGCATAAATGAATTATGTATGGAGGACTGACAGACAATCATGCAAAATGTCTACGTTATTTTTGCCAAATGGATGCGAGACGAGCTACAAAACTGAGGGGTGTACTTATTTTTCCACAGTAGACATTCTGAATGCCTTTCTGTATATTGTATATTGAACAAGCAAATTAGTAGCTTTTATTAGTTATCTTAGTAAATCAGGACCTGCATGCAGATTAGTTCTTGTTTGCACAAAAAAAAATTAATAAAAGAGACATGCATCAGACAAGCTGCAACAGTGATATGAAGCATACAGTAAGCACTGCGCATTCTTGAAATGAAAAATACATGTAATTTTTATTAATGTCCATGCATCCTGAATGATATTAATGCATAAAAACATTGAAAAAGCAATGATGCATCTAGCATGGTAGTACTGTAATTCATGATAGACTGTTATCTGTGCACGTATAATAATAATGTTTTATAAGGCCACACTTTTCTCTCAAGGTGACCGAAGTCTGCAGTAGACTATGATTTACCTAGATGAGTGTGCTGGATAACTGTGGGACATTATGCAGTCAACCATGCTCACCCTCGCTTTCCCTTCCTGACCTTATGTGGATAATGAGATCAAACAAAAGAGAGCTATAATATTCACTCTGACTCAGAGACCTTAAAGCTATAATACAATATAAGTGTATGTGCACTTCAAACATACAGTGGTGGGTTGGTGTTAATGATCTGCAGTAATTCTACAATGCAATGCAATGTTTTATTCGACTTATATTTATCCATGGTGTCACATATAACTGTAATTTCAATATTCAATATAATTTTAAGTTGCACACTATGACACGCCCACTCTCTGCTCAACAGCCAATCACTAACCTCAGGTCTCACTATAAAGTCACTAAGGTTCTCTAGTGAACAAGCAATTACTACAACACTCAGTAGAAATTTAGCTCCCATAATTGGAAAAATTATTTTGAAAAATGTGTGACATGTTCTTTGTGTCATGATAATTCATCATTTAAAGCTAGGCTTGGCTGTGGCAAAAATGCGGTCTTATTTCAAATCAAGCAGAATTCCTTTAAAAGATCATATTTAAAGGAAAACTCATAATAAATCATGAATAGTTAATGCTCTAGTTTAAATCATTACATTTTTATTGAAAATCCATTTGGCATTTTTTATGTTGTTGTAAAATACTAGGAAATAATAAGAAAAAAAATCATGTTAGCCTTAAGGGCTTTGATAATTTTATGCTTTCCATTCCCTAATAATTAATTAGGTCACACTACAGGTTTATTTGTTACAGTGCAATTATATAATTAAATACTGAGTAATATTCATGACATGTACTTACTGTTTGGGTAGGGTTATGATTAGGGTTTGATTTAGGGTTAGTTGCATGTAATTAAACAATTTACTGTGATTACTACAGTAAGTACATGTAATGTGTAACAAGGACACTAAAATAAACTATTATTATTATTATCTGCACACAATATTCTAACATAACACTGTATTTTAAAACTAGGCTATTCCAAACCAAGAAATTAAAGGTCAATTCATTAATCTAAATGATCAAAAATCCCTGTTAAAGGGGTCTTATTATGCTTTTTCACTTTTTTAATTTTAGTCAGTGAGTGGTGTTTATGTTTGGGCATAAAAAAGATCTACAAAGTTACAAATCTCAAAGTCCACTCCAAAGGGAGATATTTCGTTTTTAAGAACTACAACGAATGGCTCGTTTGGACTACAGCGTTTGTTTTCCGGGTGTTGTGATGTCACAACACGGCCCATTATAATATTATTAAAATAAATCCCGCCTACGGAAATTCGAATGGTTGTGGGGTGGGTAGGATTAGCCTAATGTTAGCGATACAGCGTGGAGAGCCACTTCTGGGACGCTTTAACAAGTATAAACACAAGCATCGACTAGAGTGGCCGCGATCTGCTCCTGTGGCCGTGTCGGAGCCGTAACGTGCCGCAGACGTGTGCAGTGTGTGGTAAGAGATTTATTCATCATACAGTGTTTTTTAAAATGCATAAACTTGCACTAGGCTAGGCTAATCAGTGATTATGTTCTTTGATAATGTTAATGTTCTTTGCTCGTTTTCTGTAGCTGCTTTTTAATTAGTAATAATTAGTAACTTACAATGTTTTTATTGTAACATTGTCATGTTGTCATGTTAAATACAAATTAAGTCATATTAAAAACATTAGGCTGCTTTTAGCCTTATGCAGGACCTAGTTTCGGGCAATGAAAGTATGTAAATAATGAAATAAATTAGCACGATAATATCAGGTAACCTCGCAGGCAGACGATAGGACCCAACACTACTGTAGCGTCAACTATACCTTAAAATATCCTTAACTATAACGGAGCAGACGGAACTTGCTGCTTTGGCAAGGGGCGTGGCAGAACTAAAACACTGCCTACAGCTAACCGATCACAACACATTTAGTTTTTCGGAAGGCGGGTCTTCATCAAACCCGAAACTATTCAAGCCATTTGTGCCAGGCTGGGGAGAAAGTTATTGTAATAATGTAAATTATGTGAAAAATAATGAGGTTTACGAACCACCAAGCATGAGAGCATGTTCTAATACACTTCCAAGACTTTGTAAAAGAGCATAATAGGACCCCTTTAATGAAGAACGTCACATAAGAATATCTAGTAACACTTTATAGCAAGTTCCCATTAGTTAATGTTAGGTAAAGCATTAAGTAACTAAAATCACCTCCTTCACATACTTCAATGATTATAGTTCACCCCAAAATGAAAATTCTTCATCAGATTTGGAGAAATGTAGCATTACATTACTTACTCACCAATGGATCCTCTGCAGTGAATGGGTGCCGTCAGAATGAGAGTCCAAACAGCTGATAAAAACATCACAAAAATCCACAAATAATCTACACCACTCCAGTCCATTGATTAAAATTGATTAAATTGATTAAAATCCATCATTAAGACATTTTAACCTTTTGCTTTTGGCCAAAATATGAGTCCATAATCCATAATAAATAAGTTCCTCACTTCTTGTCTCTCACATCAAAATCCACCCACATAGTTGTTTAGATCTGTTTTGACGATGCTTCGTCTGTGCTATTTCTCTCCTGATTCGGACGAGACAACTTTTTCACTGTAGAAAGTGTTATTATGGATTATGGACATCCTAATGATGGATTTGTTTCTTACAAACATACAGTTAATTGCTTTACAAGATGTTAATTGGTGGACTGGAGTGGTGTGGTTTACTTGTGATGTTTTTATCAGCTGTTTGGACTCTCATTCTGACGGCGCCCATTCACATCCATTGGTGAGCAACTGATGGAATGCAACATTTCTCCAAATCTGATGAAGAAACAAATTCATCTACATCCTAAATTTTAATTCTGGGATGAACTACTCCTTTCATTTCGTTGTTAATCAAGTGAGAACTGTCAAACATGTTGTTGTTTTCGGTTACTGATTGAGTAAAAATCTCATGCTCTACTTGCCTTAACTGCCATTGGTGGGTTAGTGTTGAGAGTGAGCATGGCTGCCCATTGTCCCTCCAGCAATCTTCTCATCTCCTCTGTTCACCCTGCTCAATGACAAGACAGGTTTCTTTTGCTTGTCCCGCCCTACCTCTACAGTCCCTCTGTGTGATTGGCTCTGTGAAGTAGCAGTGGCTCTTTGAAGTAGCGAAGAGGGCAAGGACTGGACAGGGCAGATATACAGACAAGGATGGGTGGATGTATTGAATGGGAGATATTTGAAGGGGTTACTGTGTGGGAAGTGTGCTGCGACAGAGAGAGCTGTGATGTGACAAACCCACAGAGGACAAAGTACCTTTTGGAGGTCGTCCTGCAGTCGCTTCAGCATGGCCTCTAACTGGGACACTTTCTCCTCAAGGTGACCAGGCGAGTCACTGCGAAGGCAGGAAGAGAACACGGTTGAATAAAATTACGTCCAGTCAAGCATTTGAATGTGAAGGAACATTCGTGACACTCGTTTTGACTACAATCTAACGTCGAAGAGTTCACGGCACAGTCAGCCTCACCTGTCCTTGAAATCTTTGAACCTGGTTTCTGTCTGACCTGGCTGGGTGTCTGGGGATGCTTGTGATCCATCTCCCGACTTTCGGTCTGGAACCCAGCAGAAAATGACATTATTAATATTCAATCTTGTCACAGAAAAGTTACCAGACCAGCTCTCTTCAGTGAACAAACTAAACTGACTCACTCCAACTCACACTTTCACATGTTCAAACACATTTCATCCACCGAAAATTTCTCACCTTCTCGAGACAAAGCTTCCAGAATGTTCCGACAGGCGGTGGCCAGATCAGAAATCGACTGCCACTCTTCTTCAGACGAATCTGTCGTCTCCGAGAGAACTGAAATCAACAAGAATATACTGTAAAATGGCTTTGTGGAGAGTATTAGCATTTATTTATATAATCTGACATCTACAAGAAGTGTTTTGGTCTCAAAAGACAAGGAATAAACAGTTGTTAATTTTTTGGTCAACACTGAACAAGAGAAGCGATTGATAATTTTGTGTGTTACTTGCCATTTCTTCGTAATTATTTGTCAAATTTACAAGTAATTTCTTAGTTAAAACTGTTTCTACACCTTTTTTTTTATTTGGTGTAGACAGTCTTATTTGCAACTGGAATTTAGTGGATTTCTCTATTCATCTGTCATGTCAAGCCTGAAATTATGTTTCTAAGCAAATACATTATGGACATTTTTGGATCACTAGAGTGAAAACTAGACTAAAACTTGACTAAAAGTACATAGCATAAGGCTGACTAAATATGATAAAAACTAACAAGGACATTTAACATGGTACTAAGACTAAAATTGAAAATAGCTGACAAAATTAACATTACCCAAGACAGAGCCTTGAGGAACACCATTATTATAAGACGAAGAACATGATCTAAAATGTATCTTTCTCTCCCTAAAAGGGATGTAAAATATTCAAGGAAGGTTTTCTTCATTTGTTTTTAGTTAAAACAAGCAAGAATGACAACTAATCATTAAATAAATCATTAAAATAATCAACAAACCAATACAAGACTACACAGTAATAAACACTGTAGCATTATTTATCCCTTTCTTTCTTTTCTTTCTATCTTTTTCTTACTTTTTTTTCGTTTTACATACTATTTACATATGTTTTACATACTACATGCTATTTCAGTCTTTCTACTTCAAAAATTAAATTCATGTGTTACTTGCCATTTCTTTGTAATTATTTGTCAAATTTACAAGTAATTTCTTAGTTAAAACTGTTTCTACACCTTTTTTTTTTTAGTGTAGACAGTCTCATTTGCAACTGGAGATTAGTGGAATTCTCTATTCGTCTGTCATGTCAAGCCTGAAATTGTTGATCTATGCATAAACAAACACATTACGGACATTTTTTGGATCACTAGAGTTGTTTTTGTTTTATGACCTTCTCTGTTCTCCATTGTATTCATTCCCAACGGACGTGAAGCTAAATCTTTTTTTATCATCCTGAGAGTCTCTGTTACAAAGCGGACCAATCACAGCTGTTGTGGTCTGTGGAGATGCAACATGAGTTACACTGGAGAGATGTCTGAAGCAGGATACACTTCAACCACTGCAACTATGAGTCTGGTGCAGATTTATAAATATGCCTTTAGTCTGTTCTTAAATCTGAAAATAGTATTAAAAATTATTTTAAAAATGAATAAACATTATTTACAGTTTGCATGCATGTTTAGGTGAAAGGAATGATATATGAATGATTAATGATGTAGGATGAATTATTTTGGAAATAATACAGTCTAAAAATACCCTTGTGTGAACTGAATGTAATGTTTTCTGACACTTAATTGCATGTTATTGCATGTACTAAAGTTAAATACAAATGTATTATACTTACATTTAATGCTGAAAGAGTGCTTTTTGACCCACTTATATAATTTACAATTCTGGTGTCTTTGAAATTTGGTTAAAGTGAATTGTTGAATGTACTGACAAGCATTTATCAATGAAAATATACTTTAATGTCATTTCTATTGAAAATGTCATGCATTTAAATATATTTGTAATTACACATTTGTAATGAAGTTGCAATTTAGTACATTTAAAATATATTAACTCTATTATTTAAAAACACACTACAGTTAAAACATAAAAGTAAGTGTACTTTTAAGCTCAACAAAAGATTATTAAAAAAATGATTTAAAATGTACTTTGAAAGTAAAACTCGTAATTTGACATTAAGTGCACTTTTTAAAAATGTACTTAAGTGTGTTAAGAAACAGTCATGAAAGACCTTTTATTTCATTAATATTATATTATCTGAAAGATTTTAAGTACACTACAAGTGCACATTTAGGAACAAGCATTATTCAGAGCTGAAATACATTTAAAAAACAGAAAATTCCTAACTGCGGACTTAAATTTGCATTTGCATTGGTTTGGGAGTTTATGAGTGTTATTATGTGCCTTATTTCAAAGCTGATAATAATAACAACATCATGCTTTTGCATTCATTAAGTCTGGTCCTGTTTTCAATAGCAAGACTAGTGTTTGTGTTACAAAGTAATTTGTAGAGGAAGATAACATGATCTGAAGTTGTTATAGCAGACAGTATACTCTGTCTGTTAAGTTTTTTTTTTTTTTTTGTTTTTATTAGATTTTATTTATTTTTGTTTATTTATTTATTTATTATTTATTTATATTTTTGCCACATTAAGCATTATTTCCCTTTGGTGGCTGTTTTATGTACACCAAAAACAGGGGCTATTTTCTTAGCTCTAATACTACAAATAAAACTTTTCACAAACATGCAAATATATAACTGATAAGAACTATACATGAAAATTTTACCTGCTTTAGGCTTGCTTTCTGAATCATTTGCAAATAACTTCTAACTGCTGCTTTGCCCCAGATTGGACAAAGTGAGAGTTGTTTCCTACTGACAGACTGAGTTTGTTGAGTATTTACACACATGCACACCCATATGCATTTTAAAGGAGGGCCTGGAGAGATGTAGCCGCTCAACAATCAAGGGGCAGAGGCACAGAACAGATGGCCCAGAGACAGTGTCTTGATTTGAGGCCGTTTAATACCCTTATCCCAACCAGCTCTAGCCTAGCCCCCATCTGTCCGAGCTTTACACTCATTTGAAAATGTCGGTGCCATTCAGGCCTAGATTCGTATCTTTTTAAGCTTGCTGAATTTGCTTATGGAGAGGAGGCTGGTCGTAGATCAGCTTATTTTAAAACAGGCAGCATTTACAGTAAAAGGACTTAGAAACAAAAGAGACTGAATGCAGGAGTAAGGGAAAATGAAACCTCCCAGAGGAAGAGGAGGAATAGAGACACCCTATAGCTAAAGACAAAAGAATACAAAAGATGATGATGTGGTGAACAGAGCAAATAAGCCATATAGCTAAACACATTATAGCCTATCACGATATCTCATATCAGGATATAAATAATGCATTTATTTATTTACTTACTTATACTTACCAACCCAAATAAGAGAGAAATGGAATTATCAACAGTAAGTGAAAAGCTATAGGACTTTGCCAATTTGGATTTTTTGCCCACAAAAAGAACCTCAGTTGTATTGGTATTTAGCTTGAGAAAACTGCACAAGAACCAGGCTTTGATTTCATCTAAACAGTCCAAAAGGGAAAAAGAAAGGAAAGAACATACTTGGAGGACAAACAGAGCTGGATGTCATCCACATAGCAGTGGAAATTAATACTAAATTTCCTAAAAATATGACCAAGAAGTAATAGGTAGATAATAAATAAAAGAGGGCCCAAGACAGAGCCTTGAGGAACACCATTATTAAAAGATGAAGAATATGACCTAAAATGTAACTTTCTCTCCCCAAAAGGGATGTAAAATATTCAAGGAATATTTTCTACATTTGTTTTAGTTAAAACAAGCAAGAATGACAATTAATCATTAAATAAATCATTAATCAACAAACCAATATGACACTGCTGTAGCATTATTTACCCTTTCTTTCTTACTTACTTTCTTTCAAGCTGATTTTAGAATATTGTTATAGAATATAGTTTTTAGAATACTATAGTGTACACTCTTAAAAATAAAGATGCTTTAAAAGATTCTTTACAGTGATGCCATAGAAGAACCATTTTTGGTTCCACAAAGAACCATTCATTCAAAGGTTCTTTAAAGAACAATCTCTTTTTTTAAGGCCTTTTTTAACTTTTTATAATCTGAAGAATCTTCTTTCGCCATGAAGAACCTTTTGTGAAACAGAAAGGTTCTTCAGATGTTAAAGGTTCTTTATGGAACCATTTAGACAGAAAGAAGGTTCTTCTATGGCATCGTATAGCACCTTTATTTTAATAGTATATGATGCACTTAAAATAACAACAACCACAGCTTTTTTATATTTGAAATGTTTTTTTTTTTTTATGTTTTAGTAATTGTGTTATTTTTTGTCATGTGTATCATTGTTTTTATTAATTCTTACTTCAGTATTAGTTTTAGTTATTTTAGTGTATCAAGTTAAACTAAATTCAGCAACTATCTGAAATAAAATAAGTTTAAAGTCTTTTATTTTTAGATATTACATATTTTCATTTTATATATAGATTATTCACATAATATGTTATTTGTATTGGTTTTTTTCCCCAGTTAAAGATAATATTTCAATGAAAGTTTTTTATGGTTTTAGTTAATTATAATAACCCTGGTTTGGAAAGACTTGAAAGTTGTGTGATCTTTAGTCGAGTAGAGGATGATGCTCAGTTTTTCTCTGTAGCCATGAGTATGACCTGTAAAATCTGTTCAGATTTGTACACATTCTAACCTTTAGATTAAACGAAAGAGCTCCTGCTGTTTTTTAATTAATTATAGAGTTAAACCCCTCACAGTTTAATATATCTACTCCCATCTGTACTTGTGTAAACTGCACTTATAGATTAGCAATGAAGCTGAAATAAAGCTTTAGATGTTTTGAAGCCACACAGTCATTGTGGAAGTACTTATAAAAAGGACTGTTTATTTAACCCACAGCAAATAATGGCATGCTATAGCAACTGTGGTCTGAACTACACGAGTCATTTACAAATAATACATTTACCCTGTAATGTTATTGTGGTAACATTAAGAAACACTTACTCTTCGTGATGGAATTATGGAGGCTCAGAGCTCTGGAGTTTCTTTCTGCACTTTCCATGCAGGAGGTTCTCATGGTCACATCACTGACCGACGGCTCCTCAGGCCCCTGATCACACACAAACTACACAGAGAGACAAAAAACGAAACCAGCAATGAACAGAAGCAGGCCAAAACATATGACCAAAATATCATGATAAATGTATAATAACAGTATAGATATTTTTGCAATTCAATTATTATTTCAATTATGCATAGTATAATACAGAGAATTAAATGCTTCATTCATATGTTTATGTATATGTACATATGTATGTATGTGAATTTTATTGGATTAATAAGCCTGGTATCATTAAAAAAACAAACAAACACTCAAATCAATCATTCCAATAAATAAATAAATATTTCCTCTATTTTATTATCATATTGATCATACTTTTCTTTTGTCCCACTGAGTACACTGAGTAATAATTATACATTTTTATTTATTTATTTATTTTAACTTTATTTAACAGATTTAATTTAATTTAATTTAATTTAATTTAATTTAATATATGTTTAACTGATACATAATTAATGATAAGTCTGGTATCATTAAAAGGCAGCTTTACACAGAGTTAAAAATAAAAGACTCAAAACAATAAAAAATAAATAAATATTTCCTGCATTTTTGTCATATTATCATACATACATTGAGTATTAATTTATTTAATGATTAATTTATTAGATTTTGTTTTTATTTTGATGGATGCATACCAAAAGTTTATTTATTCATTTTAATCTAGTATCATTTAAAGCTTTAGACTGAGTTCAAAACAAAAAGCTCAAAACAGCATTCAACTAACTAATAAATAAATTAACAAATAATTATTACGCAACATACTCAGTGGGACAGAGAAGAAAGTATGACGAATATGACTAGATAAAATACAGGAAGTAGAGGGAGTGAGAGAAAATGATTTTATGAGGGGAAGAAGGAAAAGGATGAAGTGGGAGGAACAGTGAACAGAAGGGAAGGAAAGAGAGAGAAAGAGAGAGTGGGAGAAGGATCTGAGAGGTTAAAACCCTTCTGAAAACACAGCAATCACTTTCCAAATACAGAGAGTTACACAAGCGAATCCATCAGATGCCCTCTGTGTGGGAAGCAGATACTGAGTACAACAGCAGCATATCATGCATGATTCAGGTGCTTCAATGCATTGTGCTGTTCTGTAAGTGTTCGTGTCCTTAATATTGTTTCTAAGTAAGCCTCATAGTTTGGCGTGTAGTGATTCACTTGTGTTTTTTTTTTTTTTGGTGCATCGATTACAAATGCTGCAGATACATGCATCAATCCTGAAACATGGATTTTTGAATTTCTTTTGATCAGAAATCTATATAAAATGCTAATATATTTATTATATTATATATATATATATATATAATACATTTTTTAAAAATTCTGTAAAGTATCATTCAATATTTTGAAAAAATGTAAATGGTAAATTCAGGATTCTCATGGCAATGGTAAACTAGGAAATTTACATTTATTAATTTAGAAGACACTTTTATCCAAAGAGACTAACAAGTGGGCAATACATCAAGCGATTCATCCCTAAAGAGGCAAATCGACATAGCAAGTGCTCATAATACCATAGGCATTGTTCAGATAAGTATAAGCTAGAAAGGGAAGAATAAGAAAAGAGTAAAACAAAGGTTTTTTTTTTTTTTCTTTTAAGTTAAATAGTGTCACAAGAGATTTTCCCTTGAAAATTGTCAAATGACATATTTATAAATTTATTGATAAATATTTATAAATGACATATATTATATACATATATTATGTATTATATATTATATATTCAATTTTAAAATTGTTATTTCCAGACCAAGAAAACTCTTAAAATCTTTTAAATTTAATTTAATTTAATTTATTCATTCATTTATGTATTTATATTAATTTAAATTTATTTTTAAGTCATGGAATATGAAATACTTTTTTTTAAATATTTTTTAATATTTTATTATAATATTTATTGTAATTAGTTTTCATTTTAGTATAGTATTTTTGATTTTACTTTAGTACAGTAATTTAGTCATTTTGTTGTGTTTCTGTTTTTTTCAGCTCTAAAATATTTTATTGACACATTGCACTGTTTGTTATATTTCCTGTATTTAATGTGTTTACTTTCAAGTTGCTTGGTGCAAAAAAATCTTAACAATCTTAATCTTGTATTTTTCAAGTATTTTTTTCTTTTTCTTACCTAAAACACATACGGAGAATCCTTTACATAACCTATGAATGCACTTAAAAAATACAGAATCGTTCTGAATTTGGAAAAAAAAAAAAATAAATAAATAAATAAATTCTTTAATCAAATCAAAACCCATTTTGTTCCTATATAGTAATGTGTCTTTGTTAACTCCTGGCCTACTATAAGACTCATCTGTGCCCATTGTGATCACATGATCATTTCTCGCTTGTCATGACAATCAGTGCATTCAATAGACTGTTTCTCCCATCAGCTCTAAAACAATAGTCTCATAATGAAAAGAAAAAAGTGCGAATGACATACCTGTTCCTCTTGCTCCAGAGGCACTTTGGGTTTGACTGCCAGTATGATGTCAGGGGTCTCGTCCCGAAGCTCTCCAGGGTTTTCATAGATGTGTCTGTTTGTTTTCAGCCCCACGTTATCATATACATGCCTGACAAACATACACATTCACAGATGAAAACATTAGTAAAACAGAATGAATAAAAACAGATTAAAAAAGATCCTAAATATTACTTCACACTTCACATTGTGTTTTTCACGTTGCGCTTATAAATATGAACGCTTTCCAATTAAAGGGGTCATGCATATTCTTGGTTACTTTACTAACCAAGACACTGAATGTTAATTGTAATTAAAAATGTATCATAGTATTCATTTATATTAAATGCAATTAGCTGAACTTTAAAGTGCGTTTTGACTCATTACATCTTTAATGAAAGTAACATACTAATGTATTATAGTTGAAATTTATATTTAATTTAATTAGCAGAACACTTAATTGCATGTTGATTACAATTGTATTTAGGTTTAAACTTATATTAAATGTAATTAACTGAACTTCAGAATGCTTTTTAGACCCACTTAAGTAGGACTTAAGTACATATTTATATGTAATGTCAGAATTATTTCTGTTGTCTTTGAAATGTGGTTAAAGTACTGCTGAATGTACTGACAAGCATTTATGATAAACTAAAATACACTTTAATGTCATTTCTATTTGTCATAGATTTACTGTAAATATCTGTAATCAAACATTTGAAATAATGAAATTGCAATTTATTACATTTCAAACATACATTAAAATATAATATTGACTAACTTACCTAAAATGTATTTTAACTAAAACATTTAAAACTTTAATTTAAATTTGCCATTATTACAAAGTGCACTTTTTGATAAAGTTAACAGTCGTAGTGAATGTTTTTATTGTTAACTAAAACTAAAATGATCAATTTTTATTCATTAAAATAAAGCTAAAATAGAAGAAAATATACTGTAAATATTAGATTAACACTTAAAATTCAAATTAGCTTTAAAGATATAGTAGTGTTAGTAATTAAACTTTAAAAAATAGGAATAAAATAATAAAATATTAAACTGGAAAATAATAAAAATAACTGGAATAAAATAAGCTGAAGTGCAAATTACTACATTTAAAAATAAATTAAAGATAAATATTACAAATTAAATAATAATAATAATAATAATAATAATAATAATAAATTCAAAAATAATAACTAAATAAATAAGTAATAAAAATAACAAATGCACTTTGCAAAACTGCTTACCCTATAATTAACTTGTCGACTGAAAATGCAAAAATAAAACCAAATTTAAAACATTAATAAAAACTATAATGAAAACTATAATAACACTGTTGCAAAACGTAATTTTACCCTAATGTAATCTGGGAATAAACAGTTGATTTTGTAAAATGTGAAGTAGGCAAACAGAAATCTGTCTACCCTTCAATGATGTCCTGGTACGGAGGGCGTCCTTCTAGCGAGTAGCTCCGTGTGAGAGAGACGGGCGTGATTTCAGGGGTCTGACTCTTCATGCTGTCCTGCAGGGAAGTCGCCCGCAAGAGCGGCAGGCTGGGAGGGGAAAGGAGTGAATCTGTTTCCATGGGCTCCGGAAATCCCATCTGCTCTTCATCTATGTCCTGCTTTGGAGTTTCACTGTCTGACACCTTAGTTTCAATCTCTTTCTTCTCCTCTTTCTCCCCTCCGCCGCCATCGACCACATCCTCATCATCTTCATCCACAACCCAGGCCTCGCCTGACCGTCCCTCTCCGGATTTGCTCTCTGCGTCCTGGATGGCCTTCTGGTAGAGCTCAGAGAAACTCCTAAACTCAGACAAACACAAGAACAAGGGGAAAAAAAAATGAAGAACAACAAACAAAGTTTCAGCTCGTTTATTTCAGCGTTTGCATTTCACTCTTAGTCATGGATGAAAAGATCAATGCTGCTATTTTGGATGTCTTTTCTAAAGTATATTACATAATCAAAGTCTTACATAAATCATGTTGAGTAAGTCGCTGTATATGGGATTTGATAAAACACAGTTTTAACCCATGATCTGTGTGTGTGCTGGATGAATCAATAAGTATTATGAGAGTTGAATGACATCTGACCAGCTGGAGAAAAACTGACTAAAACATGTTCGTCAATAGAATGAGCTCTGTCCTTCATTCATTTGCTCCCTCCCCCTCTCTATCCATCTGTTTCCCTCCCTAGGGAGCATATTTAAAAATATACAGTACAAACACATATGTACAAACATAGAATAGATAATTAGATAATAGGTAATAGATAATTCATGAGGGAGTATAATAATTGTGGCCAGACAATTCAGACAATACTGTCAGTCCACAGCAGTGTTTGGGAAAGTTACTTTTAAAAGTAATGCATTCAAATATAGCATTACTCCCTAAAAAAGTAACTACGTTACTCAGTTACTTTTTAGGGAAAGTAGTGCGTTACATTACTTTTGCATTACTTTTTTAATCTGGACAGGGCTTGCTTGTTTTTTTTTATTTAAAAAGTACTATTTTTGGAAAATGTAAAAGCCCATCAAAATTATATATAATTATATATATAATTAATTTATGTATAATTATTAATATGCCTCAGGCTAAAGGAAATGTAAATTCACATCTGTACACAGTGTTGAGGAAAGTTACTTTTAAAAGTAATGCATTGCAATTTTGCGTTACTTCCTAAAAAAGTAAGTAATTACGTTACTTAGTTACCTATTATGGAAAGTAATGGGTTACGTTACTTTTGCATTACTTTCTAAATCTGGGCAGGGCATGCGTGTTTGTTTTAATATAAACAGTTCTATTTTTGGCAAATGTAAAAGCCCTTTCACACCAAAAGCCTCAGGGTGAAGGAAAAGTACATCTACGTCTGTATACAGTAGAATGCAGAAGATGAAAATTAAACACTCTTCAGCAATAAAAAAGAAAGAAGAACAAATGCTAGTTTATCTTGAGTAATTCTTGCTTATTAATGTGGTTGAATTGGATCATCGAAGGTCAGCAGCAAAGTCACTGGTTTAAAAAATTGGGATTAAATACATAAAAGATATTTGTATCATTTAACATATTTAATTATTGCAGGACTGCATCATATTCTGATATGTATTTAATGTTTTTATAAATTTTGAGGAAAACTGAATCTTTTTTTTTGGGAGTGAGTGAGATGAATTAATGCATGCTCACATTTATTCTAGAACTAAAGTAACACTAAAGTAACATGAAAAAAAACTTGAAAAAAGTAATCCGATTACATAACTTGCGTTACTGGCGTTATCATGTTGACACCGTGCACACGACACACACATTTACTCCCGATTTCTCTCAACATGGGGACAGGAGAGCTATCAGTCAATAAATGGGAAATAAAAGTAACTTGCGTTACTTAGTAACTCAGATATTATGCAAAATCCACTTTTGGAAGGTGTTTGGACAGAAATGTGTGTTGGAAATGTGTACACATAGCCATCTTAGAATGATAAAAAATATATCCAGTCTTTCATAAAATTAAACCAGGCTCAAAAAACAAGCACTTTGGAGCCTGTCTGCAAAATGACATAATTTTTTGGTAGCCGCGCCCACCACTGCTGACTGACAGGCGCTAATTACCATATCCTCAGCTATTTTGTCTGCGTGCGATCGGCTGTGTCAAAAGCAGTGTCCCGTCAGGAACACCCTTGCTCTGTTTCATTTTCATGAAGTGTTTCTGCTGTAAATGTCTATTGAGGCTTTTTAGGAGTTTTATTAAATTTTCTATGAGTCTTTACACAATTACGATTTGGTTTTACAAATGTTTGTAAGAGTTTATTTATATATCTTTGTAAAGTTCATTTATACATTTACTAGATTTAACTAGGAAAACGTGAAGCTAAAAGTTTTCTTAGATCATCTAACAGGCTACTGCAGTTATATTCTATTCATTGGCACTCACTAGGTGCATTTACATGCACTGTGATCGATTTAAAAGTCCAATCCCAATGAAAACGCTCCATATAAACACCTCGATTTGAATAAAAATGCTCAGACCGAATGAAATTGTAATTGGTTGGAGAGGGGTGAGATAAACCTTACTATAAACGAACAAAATTTGAAAGTGAAACCGGTAAAACAGCGCGCATAAGAAAGCGACTGCACAAGATCACACAACACCCTTCTGGAGTTGGGCGGGAAGTTGCAGCTTATTTTCATGTAAGGGAACACACCCCTGAAACAGTACTTTTTAGACCCGCCTCAAAAATGGCACTTTTCAACACGTTACAATAAACAATCTGTATTGCATTTGGATCTGAAACTTCACAGGCACATTCAGGAGAGCCATAAGACTACATCTTGTAAAAATGGGCATAATAGGTGCCCTTTAAAAGTAATTAAAAGAAGTAATTAAAAGTGTAATTAAAAGAAGTAATTAAAGAACACTCAAAGAAAAAGGTATGTATTATGGTTTCCACAAAAATATGAAGCAGCAAAAACTGTTTTCAACATTGGAAATACTAAGAACCATTATAAATAACTGAGCACCAGTAATATTTGAGCAGCTGAGCAGCAAATCAGCATATTAGAATGATTTCTCAAAGATCATGCAACACTGATAATGTCTGGAAATTCAGCTTTGCAACACAGGAATAAAATATATTTTAAAATATATTAACATAGAATACAGTTCTTTTAACTGTCACCCGTCCCCTCCTGTCCCCTTAGGGATGCCTAAGTTTCCTTCACTATATTACAATTAAATACTAATCTATTTATGACAAACTCTATATTGTTGGAAAGGTCTAAGACTTCTAAACAGATATTTTACCACTGCTTTTTGTTACAAATTATGTAGGAACACTAATATATTAATTTATGACAAGAGTGCACCTCAAAAATCTAAATCATAATAGGAGCTCTGACCTTTGTCACCAAAAGTCTTTTTCATTGCCTTTTTCCCTATCATGTTTTAGAAATGATCCTGAATTATACATCAACTGAAAGTTTAAAACCTCAAACTTCATCCTTTGAAACTCATTTTAAAATCTGACATTGCATTCCCATCGAAATGGTACTTCAAAATCATATTAGAAAATGCATTTGTTCATGAAGTATAACAATTTAAGTTTGGATAGTGCACTTTTACGTCTATGTTCAAAAACAGGGGTGACAGTTAAAGAGTTAAATTGTAATAATATATAACACAATTACTGTTTTTATTGTATTTTTGATCAAATAAGTGCAGCATCTGTGTATGAAACACTGTGACTTTTTAAGTTCACAATTCTGACTTTTTCTCCCATTTCTGAGAAAAAAAAGAAGTGAAAATAGTGAAATATGAACTTGCAATTGCAAGAAAAAAAAAGTCAGGGGAGCAAAGAGACGTCTTTCAAAAAAATAAAAAATATCATATCGACCTTAAACTTTTGAGTGGTGGATAGAGTAATAGGATACACATTAGATGATTAATTATATAATCAGCAATACTCCATCCTCCACTCAAATTATTTTTAACAAGACAGCCCACTTTTCTCTCAAAATCACTGCAGTGTATGCATTCTTTACGTCACTGCATTTTATCCACTTCCTTTGACGCACCAATAACCCGTCACCTCTATTACCTGCGTGGTTTTCCGTTCTCGTCTGGAGGAATGACTGTGATGTGGATCTTTTGAGCCGTACGGAGGAGTCGGCTCCGCTCTTCCAGGCTGAGGTGCACCAGGACCTGCCCACAGAGACGAACCACACGAGCCCCCAGCTGCAGCCCGCCGCTTTCCGCATATCCGAACCGCTGGAGCTCCGTTACGAAGCCTTCCTCGCTCATCAGGAAGCCCGGCTGGCCGACACCGTCCCGCAGGGGAGTGACCTCACGCGCCTCACAGCCTCGCGTCACCAGCTACGGGGAAGCACAGAAGCATCATGTTTCTTCATGTTTCTTTCTTTTTTTTTTTTTTAATGGAACAGATTATTGAACCATTAGAGAAAATTAAAAAAAATCAGTTTTGTTGAGTTTGTTACATCAGGCTTTTATGGCTCATTTAGTATTATATGGTGATGACATGGAGGTGAAAACAGCTCAGTTCTATTCAGAGACTCAAAATGAGCAAAAATGTGCAATTTGGTGCAGGCGCTGATATTTATATGGCCAAAAGTTAATGAAATTCACATAGCTTGTAAAGTACATCAATGTACTTACATAAACTGATAGAAATATTAGTTGTCATTCTGTATCTCCCAATAATGTCTTAGTGAGATATTTAAATGCTTAGTTTGATGATCAAAACATGCAATGCAATGCAATACAGTGATGATGGAGAGATGATGTACATTATTTTTCTAAACAATTGTGTGGATAATCATGTAAACCCAAGCTGCTTCAGTCTAGTAAATGTTCATATTGAAATTTTACTAACAATATCAAAGCTATTCTTATGTTTACTTTATATAAAATCAGATTTAACAGTAAAGACACGTGAAGCATGAGCTTAAGGAGGACGTTTGTACAATTACATTAGAAGTAGTAGATTATGTAGTTTTGATCCCGTTGATCAGTTAGAGGCCTTAATAATTTGAGTATCAAATATACAAATATTAGGTGTTGCCTTTATAGAATTAAATTTAAGAGGAGGTAGAGGAGAAAGTTCTGCAAACAAGGCAAACATGATAAGGTTGCAGTAGATGTCTTGATTGTCAAGAAATAGATTCAGCATAAATAAATGAAAGCATCTAAGTAAATGCACTAAAAATGAACTGCATCTGTTCTTAGATTTGTTTGCTTTCTGATGTTTTTACCACTTTTATGATGTATAAAAGGCCCTGATAAAAATACCTTTAGGTTACTCACCAGTGTTGCCAAGTCCGCGGTTTTCCAGCGGAATTGGGCTACTTTAACACTATTGCTGTGCGTTGTTTTTCGTGTCCACAGGTTGAAGTGACCCCAGTAACGTTATATTTAGCCCCTGGAATGCTAATTTTACTACGGGAACCCTGCCAACAAATATGTATTTTACCCCCGGAATGTGATTTTTAACAGGAGGCCGCCCTCAAAATGTGACTGGGCTAGTTTTGGATAGCAATTGGGTGGGTTTTGTTGTAAAAACCTGGCAACCCTGTTATTCACATAACACCTATTTCTCTAATAACAGAGCGAGGTACATTTTCCGAATGTGTAAAAATCATGGTAGCGTTTTAGGATTTTTATATAACTGATTTTACATATTTGCATGTTTGCTGAGATGGTGCTTTCAGGACCACGGACAGATCTCAAGGTAGAATCGGCGACCTAAAATAATTCATTGCCAACGCCTTTCATAAACCTCCATATGACAGGTCATTATTGCTGTGACATAAACCTAGGCAGTAGAAAAAGCTTTGCCAGTCTGGGTAGGGATGGACAATCTTCCCATACTTGAGATATGACGCAATAGCAAATGCAAAAAGTGGCATTTGGGAAAAGCAGCAATACCACAGTACACAAAGCAGTTTTTGACATCTGCTTGTCACAGAGAGCAATAAAAGGAAGCCAAACAGTATGTGTTTTCAAACAGCTGTTCAACCCGATTTATCCAGTCCTATCCAGATTTAATAATAATTAACAATAACAACAATGAACTGTGGCAACTCTGGACACATGACCAAAAACATACATTTTATTGGCTGGACAGCTTTCTTCATAATGCAATGGGAAAAAAATTTCAGAACCTCTCTTTAAAAAAAAAAAAAAAGAAAGAAAAATAAATCTGTCACATTTTTGATACGTGCATGTTTGTGTCGGTCTTACACATTAAAACAATAACAGCTACTGATTCATTTTAAAATGTTTAGCGCACCAAATTTTTGCAATAAGTGTTAACAGATGACACTGATGACATAAAGTCTGTGTCAATATCCAGTAAAGAAAATTATCTAATTTACAACAATTTTAGAGATGTTACTGACACTGTTGAACTCAAATGGTTTTACTTCCCAGTTGAAGTTTACTGCAATACTGTGTTTAGGAAACAACAGTGTACTGAAAACAAATTGGTGCAAAAATTTTTTTTTACTTAGAAATTGCTATTTTCACAATTAATGGGATGTGACTCAGCAAGTAACTTGTAGATCTGTGGTGCTTCATCTGTCAACGGTTTAAGATTATTCAGAACTGGTTCATCCAGTTCACTAAAAAGAATCGGTTCGAAAGAAGGATTTGTTCGCAAACTGAACATCAAACCGTTTTCCCAAAATGGATTACAGGTAATAATGTTATAATTAATGTTTAGTTTCTTGCACAGACCGATCGTTTCACTTCAGAAGACCCCAATTTATCGTCAGGAGCCATGGGTATTAATTTTGTCTTGTCTTTTTTGGCTCTCAAAGTGACAGTAGCTGCTGAATTGCATTTCATGAATAACTAAGGACTAAAAATTGTCTTTACTCTTCTACTCAAGAAAAAAAGTCACTTTCATCTTAAATGGCATGAGAGTGAGTAAATGAACAGAAAACGTTAATTTTGGGTGAACCATCCCGGTAAGTAACACATTATATTAAATTTGAAGCAGAAAGATAGTAGTAGTTTCTTGTAAAACATACTCCAGTAAACTTTGTTTTTTTCACATACTATATTAAATCTTACCTCCAGTCTCTGGACAACCTCCTTAATATCCTCAACTTGGCTTTCTGACATCGTCACTGTCACCGCCTCGCCCCTCTCATAGAAGATATCCAGGGAGGGGCCACCCTGAGCTCCAGGCTCGGTCACGGCCTTCCAGCCGATCACATCGCGGCAGCTGCAGTTGAATACGACGGTTCGCGTGGATCTCTCAATCAGCACGACCGACTCTGCCGACACGCCGAGCAGACAGGACAGGCTGAGACCGTTGCTCTCGCCACCCTGAACAATGGTGACGGCCCACACTAAAGCACCGGCGCTGTGAAGCTCTGCACCTTTAGCTCCCTTAAGCTTCTCCTTGCGCTTCCCGCCCAACGACAGCAGGGGGAATTTGGTGGAAGAATCAATGGGCGTTGTGGTGACGTAGTTTTCTGCCAGGTCTTTCAGGTACTCCTGCCGTGTGCGTGTGGCCATAGAGCGAAATTTCTCTGATTTCTCAGCGGCGTTCTCTGCATTAATGGCTTTGGCGAGGAGAAAGTCACGGAAGGCAGGAGAACGTGGGAAGCGCGCACCTTTAGGGAAGAGAGGACCAAAGAGAGGGATGTCCTTGGAACGAGTTACTGCAACTCTGAGAAAGGTGGAGATAAAGACGTGTTTAATTTTATTGTTGTAACATTTTATGTTTTCTTTTACTTCAGTGCTTTTTGTCTGCTCTCTTACCTGTAATAGGTGTTTTCGGTGCAGGGCTCATGTACTCGGACAATGATGAACACATGCTGAAAGTGAGAACGAATGGCTTTGGGGGTGAAGGGTAAAGCACCTGGCTCCTGGAAGACTATTGTGACGATATCGTTTCCTATGTGCCTCTTCCTCAGTAACTAAAAGAGAAATAGAGAAACTTAAATTCTAAATTCAAAATGTTTAAATTCCTTTAAATTCTAAAGTCTATTGTATATGCATTTATAGTGTATTTCAAATCTTAAAATTATATTTTAGAAAACTGTACTTGAATATAATAATTATAAAATAAAAGGCCACTTAAGTCCACTTAAGGACTGTTTCTTAACACACGTAAATTCAATTTTAAAAAGCACTTTTTATTCAGGTTTTTCTTTAAAGTGCATTTGAAACCATTATGTTTTAATAATTTTTTGTTGTGCTTTAAAAAAATACACTTATTTTAATTGCTGACTAACATACAAAACACATGCAAATGTTCAATATTAGATTTAAATGCAATTTATTTTAAATGTATTAAATTGCAAATTTATTCATTACAAATGTTAATGCATGACAAGTTTCAACAGAAATGACATTAAAGTTCATTTAAGTTGATTATAAATGCTTGTCAGTACATTTAGCAGTACACTTTAACCATATTTCATTGACTATAGAAGTAGTACTTAAGTAGGTCAAAAAAGCACTCTAAAGTTCAGCTGATTGCATTTAGTATAAATGTAAACCTGAATACAATTGTAATTAACATGTAATTAAGTGACTGAAATCGTTACATTCAGTTCACACTTAAGTATTTTCTTTTAAAGTACACTATTTCTGTAGTACTGCTTTTAAATATATGCTAAGTATCTTTATTTTGCTCAAAGCAAGACATTAGGTGATTTTCACATGCATATGAGAATCCACTGCTTATTGTACTGCTGAATCACATCATTGTGCTGTTAATATACAGTAAGTGTTACCTGTTGTGTATTGTTGGGTGTGTATGGAAGCATGGTGGAGACATGGAACATAATCTCGTAATCCTGGTAGCGAGTATACAGTGAGTGTGTACCGGTGGAGTCGGCTGCAAATGAACACACAAACACTACTATCACACACCAAATCAAAACCTGCTAGTGTCACTCTTGCACATTTTCTTTCCATTCTTCTACATATGCACCGGGGTCAGGAAGATTTCTAATGCTTCTGAAAGAAGTCTTTTATGTTCACCAAGGCTACATTTATTTAAATCAAGAATACAGTAAAAACAATAATATCGTGAACATTTTTAGCCTCACTACTCTTCAGTGTCACACAGTCCTTCAGAAATCATTCTAATATCCTGATTTCGAGAAACATATATTTTGATTATCCATGTTGAAATTATTCAACATATTGATTTCATTAATATATCTGTGGAAACTGTACACATTCTTTCATGATTCTTTGATGAACAGAATGTTCAAAACAATAGAATTTAGCTTTTTTGTGACAACGTAAAAATATTCACTGTCACTTTTGATCAATTTAAAAGAGAAGTTCGCTAGATAAGACCCTTCTTCCTCAGCTGGGATCATTTACAACCGCATTTAAACTGCACTGTGGAAGTTCAAACTCGGGGCACCATAGAAGTCCACTATATGGAGAAAAATGCTGAAATGTTTTCCTCAAAAACAATTTCTTTACGACTGAAGAAAGACATGAACATCTTGGATGACAAGGGGGTGAGTACATTATCTGTACATATTTGTTTTGGAAGTGGACTTCCAGAAATGCATCTATGCTAATTTAAAGTATTAATTAAAAAAAAAAAAAAAAAAACCTTATTGACTCCAAACTTTTGAATGGTAGTGTACTGGCAAACACCTAAATGTACAAAAGACATGTAAATTTGTCTTTTCATGGAACAAGAAAAATTGCATTCTAACTTCTGTACTGCACATGCATTAAAAACACTAATTCCACAGACCGTTTATACTTGTTTTATAGTGCAGTTATATGAAGATTGACTACATCTTGAGTTTTGGTCTCACTTTTGGTGTCTAGTTGAGCTCTGTATTTCTCCCAGCCCTTGAGTCGCACTCGCTCTCCAAGAAGGTCCAGAAACTCGTCAAACACTGGTCCGGCGCTCTCATTGTTATACATGTCCTCCTCAGTACTCTGTCCTGCTTTGCAGTACATAATGCCCACCTTACGCTGGAAATTCAACTTTACACACACACACATAAAAAATGCATTAACAAGGATGAAATTACAGTTACTTCTCCAACTTGATTTTACACACACAACGTTCTTCCTCATTTTGTCATTAAGCTGGTTTCACATTGCATGCACAAGTGTAAGTGCAGCAACAATGTAACCACAAAAGCAGGTTTATACATATACAGGTATAAACATTTACAATAAATGTTACAGTCTGATTGGAAATACATTTACATTTATGCATTTATCAGTGGATTTAACAGATGCAAATTCATCATAGAGTCAATCATAATACAAAACACCAGGTTTATTAGACTACTAAAATAGGAAGCAAGGCAAAATACATTGAGGAACTGCACTTGCCTGTCCACATGACATGACTATATATATATATATATATATGAAATGTTATTAATAGATACAGTGCCTTACGAAAGTATTCATTTTGTTTTGTTATGTTGCAGCCATACTGAACAGCTTGAAATGACTTTTTTCCAAATCAGTCTACATTCTATACACCATAATGGCAAAGCACAGTTTGTGACAACTTTATTAAAAAATAAAACTGACATAAGTACATTGCATAAGTATTCAAGTAATTGAAGCACCTTTGCAGCCTCAAGTCTTTTTGAGTATGATGCAACAAACTTTGCACATCAGCATTTGGCAATTATCTGCCTTTCTCCTGACCTCTTCACCTCTCAAGCTCTGTCAGCTTGGATGGGGGCTGGCAGACATTTTTAGGTTTCTCCAGAAATGTTTGATGTTGGGATGAAGCCCAGGCTATGGCTGGGCTGCTCAAGGACATTCACAGAGTTGTCTATAAGCCAATCCTGCTGTGTGTTTAGGGTCATTGTCCTGTTGGAAGTTAAACCTTCTGTCCTGTCTGAGGTTTTGAATGCTCTGGACTAGGTTTTCATTAAGGGTATCTCTATATTTTGCTGTGTTGAGCTTTCCTTCTACTCTGATGAGTCCCTTAGTCCCTGCCGCTGAAAAACAGCCAACAGTCTGTGAGTTCTTTAGGTGCTTTGTTGCAAATTCCAAGTGGGTGTTTGTGTGTCTTTACTGAGGAGAGGATTGAGCTTGTCCACACCACCATAAAGACCGGATCGGTGGAGGGTTGCAGTGATGTTTGTCCTTCTGTAAATTTCTCCCTTCTGCATATATGATCATGAAGCTCAACTAGAGTGACTTTAGCCTCTTGGTCACTAGTCTAACCAAAGCCCTTCTCCATCAATTGCTCAGTTTGGCCTGGAGGCCAGCTCTACGAAGAGTCCTGGTTGTTCCAAACTTCTTCCATTATGGATAATGGAGGCTACATGCTTCTGTGAACCTTCAATGCAGCAGATTTTTTTCTGAACTCTTCCCCAGATCTGTGCCTTGACGCAATCCTGTCTTTGAGCTCTACAGGCAGTATTTTTGACCTCAGGGCTTGGTTTTTGCTCTGACATGCATTTTAAGCTGTTAGACGTTTTATTAAGAGAAGTGCCTTTCCAAATCATACTCATTCAAATGGATTTGCCACAGGTTAACTCCACTTGAAGTGTAGTAACATCTACAAGCAATATGAATGCTCCTGAACTAAATTGCAAGCGTCCCAGAAGAGGGTATGAATACTTATGCAATGGAATCATTTAGGTTTTTATTTTTAATAAATTTGCAAAGTTGTTACAAACTTGTTTTGTGCTTTGTCATTATGGTGTATGGAGTGTAGATTAATGTGGAAAAAAAATAATTTAAAGCAGTTCAGCAAAAAAAAAAAATGAAGGGGTTTGAATACTTTCGTAAGGCACTGTTAAGATGTTTGTTGCTTCACTATTTCTAGCAGCCTTTCAGTAACTTGCAAACACAAGCTTTCAGTTCTGCAGAGCTACAGAAAACAGCTTAATATAACAGCTCTTACCCCCTGCTCGTCCAGTTTGAGGAGCGTGTCTCTGACTTTAGGGGACGTGGAGGCCAGTCTGAGGCAATGCAGGTTGAGATCAGGCAAAATAAACTCCAGCAGTCTCTTGGGAGAAAGGCCGCGTGGCGTGGTGTGGCGCGCTGCGGAGGGAACGGACTCCTCCAGGATTGAACCTCTCAGAGTCTTCAGCTGCAGGTAAACATCAGGGACCAATTTATTAATGAGTGCAAAAGACATGATGTATACTTAAAGGGGTCATATTATATAAATCGTTATTTATATTTTTCCCCTGAGGTTGATAATGTAATGTAGATTGATTTGCAAGATACCTTCATATTCTCTTTTATCATACGATATGAGTCATAAAAGCCTAATTAATCAAATATGATACTCAACAGAAACACGTGTGCACACCTTTTTTTTTTGCAATATTTTGTCTACCAATGTAATGCAGTGTTGCATTAAAAAATATATTAATGTAATTAATAATGTAATGTTACAATTTAAAAAAAAGTCTTGAAAAAAGAGAAAATTAAAATGGACTGATTAATTTCAAACAACATCAAAAGCAAGGAGGGTGTGGAAAAGTGTCTTATTTCTGACCACTGTTTCTAGCAGACATAAAAAGCATTATAAGTGGACCTCAAGGGAAAAAATCTAAATGTTAAAAATATGATATAATTCCTGTAAATAAATGTGTAACAAAGATTTTAAAATGCGTTTGCAATGACGTGTGAGAGAGTCTTGTATTTACTTCAGTGGTCCTGAAAATGATTCTGTAGTTGTACTGGGACCCACTTGATCCCTCTTTTTCCTCCCTGCGGAAACTGACGGCCACCGGCCCCAAACGCTCATCAATGCCAAAAAAATTCTGATGGTCTGAAATAAAAGCGTGAAATCAAGATTTTAACAGTTAATACAAAATGCTATAAATAAATCAATCGTAAAGCAACAGAAACAAACACCACAATACTGACCATTAGAAAAAGAGGAAATATGATTGAGTAACCTTTAACAGTGTGTTTTTTTATTCTCAACACATGCAACTCACTGCACTATTTTAAAATAGCAAATTATTGCGATGCCTGGGCATCAGAGCATCAAGATGTGAACATTTAATTTCAGAGCTCAAAATGTTTATACAGTGATAATTTTTAGCAACTGTAATGATGCATAGTTTAAAAAGATTGAAATTCATATTTGCAAATTGCATTCTTGGCAATCCTACTACGGCATTTCAGAAGTTTGAAATCTGATTATACTTTGAAGTGCACAATGAGTCATCAGAATTGTTTATCTGTACTCTTCACACCCCCTAGTTTAAAAAGCACTGCGGTAGCGCATACACGGCCTAAAAAAGGTACTTTTTAATTAGAACAAAATACAATCACACATCAAGAGACCAGACTGAGGCACTTGACACGCACCCCTCGTCACATCTAACTGAAGGCACTGCTTGCTCATCTGGACAGACAGTCTTCCTGACTGCTGCACACACTAAAGTCTACCGTTTTAACTTGGAAAAATATCTCATTTGGCTTGTGTATGACAAAAGTGGAATGTTTATATATATATACAAATATTCCACGGAGCACAAAAGCAAGCCTAAAACAAAATGTTAGGGACTGACAGCCTTTTTCTGAGCAACTCAGCACTGAATGTGAATGGTGACTGTTGCGCCATCTGTTGTACTGTTGTGGGTGAATTTGCATTTTGTTAAGCCCAACACATATTTTGTGTTAACAGACCATTTGAATGTCATTCACTAAACATTTTCTGCACCACATCTGATGCAAGTGGGCCTTTACAGCAATAAAAGACGGGAAAAAAGTGCAATATTGCACCTCTAGGGGTATGACAATTTATCACAGGGGCTTAAAGGGACTACTGTGTACCTTATCTACCCTTAAAAGGTGCATATTAGTACCTTAGAGTAGTAATATAATATAGAGAAGTACCCCTTAAGGTACTACCATGAACCTTTCAGGGCAAAGAAGTTATTTACCTTTAAGGTGCACATTAGTACCTCAGAGTAGCAATGCAGTTGTGTAGTACTTGTATGTAGGTACTGTACTTGTATGTACCTTTTAGAGGTAAATAAAACAAGTACCTTGGAGTAGTAATACTCTATGTAGTAGTAGCCCATAAGGCAGTGGTTTTCAACCTGCAGTCCTGCTGACCCACTGCTTTGCGCATTTTGTATGTCTTCCTTATTTAACGCACCTGATTCAGATCATCATTTCTTTAGTAGAGAGAGGGGTAGGCCAAATTATACTTCTCTTTTTTTTTACATGCAAACACACAATTGTATATGTAGCCTTTCAAAGTATAGTCCACTTGAGGTGTATGCAAATACAGGCAGTTGACACATGCGCTGTAGAAAGCTTTGTGTCTGTATTATTTTTCTCCAAAAGTTATGAACAATACAAAGTCTTTTAAACTAAAGTTGCTGCCATCTTATAATCCTCTCACATAAACGTTCAGTGTAATCGTCTCGTTACTGGAGTCTCCACTATTTTGTTGTTTTGTCTCCTCTGTTCCGTTTTCTACTATGATAAAACAGCGTGGGCCAGTGTTGCCACTTTGAGGAACAACTGATTAGTGCAAAACCAAGTCAAGTGTGTGTGGATGCAAAAATCGAATGATGCGTGTAAAGTACACGCATACTATTCTGATGATGAAACTTACATTATGTGCACTGTATGCGGACCCTCGCATACACGTAAAAACTGTAGCACAGTTTGGCCTATATACAACACTGTTTTTAACTAAAAACAGAAAACTTATTTATGCATGTTGGCCATTCATTTACGTGACAACTGCATTTTGGAGGCCTAAAAACACAAACTTTTGAAAATGCCTTTCAAAGTGCAAGTTTTTGAAAATTATACCATTATCATCTCTGTAGGAACTATGAAAATGAGAATTTGTGAAAATGGTGACATTATGCGCATGCATACTACATGTTCAGTCTATAGCAATGCATGCACAGAAGTGCACAGACACGTAGTGTTTCTTTACAAAGGGAGATGATCAACTACTGCCCTGGCATGCATAACACTGCGTGTTTTCACAGATCTTCCTTATTTAACACACTTGATTTAGATCATCAGCTTGTTTGGAGACAGCTACATGAACTCAGCTGAATGTGCTAGATGAGAAAGACATACAAAATGTTAGTAGCAGTGGGTCCTGAGAACCGGAGTTGAGAACCACTGCCTTAAGTTCCCTTTAAGGTGCATATGAGTATCTTAGAGTAGTAATATTTTATGTAGTAGTACCCCTTAAGACAAACTCGGTTCTGGAGGGCTGGTGTCCTGCAAAGTTTCGTTCCAACTTGCATGCCTAGTAAGACCTTGATTAGCTGGTTCAGATGTGTTTAATCAGGGTTGGAGCTCAATTCTGCAGAACACCTGCCCTCCAGGATCAAGTTGGATTCCCAGGGCGCCCAGTCCTGTTCCTGGAGATCTGAGTTCAGTTCCAACCCTCCTCATCACACCTATCTTTAATGATCAAGTGCTTCCGAAGAGCTCAATTAGCTGGTTTGGATGGGTTTCATCAGGTTTGGAGCTGAACTTTGCAGGAAGACAGATCTCCAGGAACAGGATTGGCACCCTTGCCTTAAGGTACTACTATGAACCTTTTAGGAGTAAATAAGGTGGAAAGATGTTCCTTTAAGTACCCACTAGCTGTTGTGCTCAAAAACATATGATTTTCAGCCCTGAAAATTTGTATGTGATATGTTTGTGATAAGTGCAAACAAGCAAACATGCTTTGCCACACACACCCTCACCTTTCATGAAGAAATACTTGTGATAGTACCGAGCCCCTAGGTCTGCATGCTCTATGAAGTAGTTACTTTTCCCCTGTGACTGGACGTGGCTCTCCCTGGGCTCCTCTAACACAGACACAGCATTGTTGGGACTTTGAAGACTCCTCCACCTGCGCCTGCCGGCCCGCGGCAGGCCGAGCCCCACGCTCTCCTCGCCACCCATCTCATTCCGAAAGTGAGGACAGCTGAGCAAGAGATCATTATCGTTCCCATCTCCTTCATCCAGCATGGACTGCTCTACATCTTCCAAGCTAGTCCCGCTTCCTGAGCCGCCCCCTCCGCCCTGAGAAACCGAAGAAGGTGTGGATTGTGAGAGCGGACGGAGCTGAGAGGCTGCTGACGCACCGGATGTGATGTTCTTCTTGCGTCCAATGCTGTCCCGATTGGTGGCAGCTTCCGACAGGTCGAAGAGGATGCTCTGTACGTCATAGTGTGCAAAGTTGCGCACCCAAGCACCACCTGGGACTTGGTCACAGGAAAACTGAGGGGTCTGGGGAAAGGATGGTTTGGCCTTTTTACCTAACCCCTCTGGTTTGGGGGGCTTGGCCGGTTTCGACGTGTCTGCTGCCAGAGCACAGTTTCCTTGAAACACACCGTCCACGTCAGGCGGTGCCACTTGCAGACCCAGCAGAATGAACGGATCTCTAAAGCGCAAGGCATTGGGACTGAGAGCACCTTGATCTTCCGCACCGGGATCTACAGACTGGGTTTGTCTTTCTAGCGAGGACAGGCTGCCGTACTCTCGGTGGAGTGACTCGCCCTGCCCTGCAGTCCCAGATTTGTCCCCCCCTACTCGGAGCAACTTCCTCCCAGCTTGCCCCGCTGAATCCAAATCTCCAAGGGTGACGTCACTGTTGCTCCGCTGCATTATGTGCCCACGACCTACTGTCCTCAGATTCAGCGCAGCTGCGCTGGGTGTGACGATCTCGCTGTTTGTTCCCTCTCCCTCTCTCCTAGGAGGCCATTCTGCCACGACTCGTGTCCGCATGCTACCGCCATCCTGCTTGGAGTCATAGTTCACTCTCGCTAGGGGCGGGCGTGGACTCTGCCTGCGAAACTTGCGGATGAAGAGATCGTCTGACTGCATGATTTGAAGTTGTGGGAAGCTCTCACTTTTCAGTTGCCCTTGCCCCTTTTCTTACGCCTCCCTACCAAATTACTGCATCTGTGTGAATAAGTCTTGGGGACTTTCTGGGGAACTCAAGTGACTGAAACAAATGTTTCTGTTCTAGCCATGAACACTGAAATTCTCCAGCGCTGCCAGCGGATCTTCGTTCGATAGGCTCCTCATTCACTAAAATATTCAGAAGGGCTGAGCGCAACCTTCTGCCTTGGAATAAAATAACAGCCGCGCAGGCTCCAGAGATGATTTCAATCTCTCGGTAAACATCTTAAATTCTAACATACAGGATTACTCCCATCATTAATGTTATAGGAAGCATCCAGCAGAATGACTATGATTGTATGTGGACTGAGTGAAATTGGATTCCCAGGCTGGTTTATTCTGAGTCAGGTACGCCTCGTTGTGACTCTGTTCACAGCCGACCACAAGCTCTGTGCCCTCAGAGACCACGGCTGCATCCTCCACTGTATTCCTGAAACACAATGAAACATAAGTTATTATTAGATTGTACATGATAATAGACGCTGCATTTTTTTGTAAATTACATTGTGTCTCATAGCAGTGCATTATATGCTGTAGTAAACTCTGCTGCACCACTTACTGTACTCTACTGTACTTTGCATCGATCTGTGGGGCTATTAGTGAGAACGATCGCTTAAAGTTCTTTATATGAGAGTGGTTTGTTGATTGACTTTAAACAATCACTTACATCTTATATTAAAAGTGGTCAGACTTTTGTCACATGGACAAGGTTTAACAATCCAACACTAAGCAGAAAACTACAATCTGCGTACTGCGTAACACACTTGAAGATGGAAATACGAGTAACCTCATTTTCCAACTAATAAAGCAAAAAGAGTACCATGAGAGGCAAACGTGCTACACATTCAGTGATCCATTTAAGCTTAAAGCAATAATCTCTGTGCACATGTATTTCATGAAGAGCGTTTGCAGTAATATGCATACACAAGTAAATGATCAAATACACTTTAAAATTTGGTTAAAATACTTGTCTTGACGAGCATTGGCACAGTTGATAATGTCTTGGTAATATGAACACGCCAAACAACAAATGCGACCCTAGCCCACAAAACCAGTCTCAAGTAGCACAGGTATATTTGTAGCAATAGGACAAAAAAACATTGTATGAGTCAAAATTGTCGATTCTTCTTTTATGCCAAAAATCATTAGGACATTGAGTAAAAATCATGTTCCATTAAGATATTTTGTAAATTTCCTACCATAAAAATATAAAATTAGTAATATGCATTGCTAAGAACTTCATTTGGACAACTTTAAAGGTGATTTTCTCAATATTTTGATTTCTTTTGCACTCTCAGATTCCAGATACTGGCAAAAAAAATTATGTCTAATGGATATATAACAATTCATAACAAAACACTGCATTTTATTATTTTTGTTACCAAATAAGATGCTGCATAACATAAGTGTATAAATTAAAACAAATATTAAAAATGCCTTGGTTTTATGATATTCCTTTAATATAATAATAACATTTTTATTACTCTAGGAAGTTCATTTTAGTATACAACAGTAATATCTGTCATAATTTTTTTAAGTTAAACCAAACTTAGTTGTCATGAACATCTGATTTTCAGTGTGTATTTGATGGTAGTTTTCTCAGAAGACAGTGAAAAGCTTGCAAAGTGACTCTCAGAGCAGCTCTGGAGATTAATGTTTATGTTCTCATATATTGAGACGCAGACACTGAAAACACCGCAAACATGACGTGTGTCCCATTCATTCACACAGAGATACACAAAACATGCTGACTTATTAGCCACATGCACACACATAGCTGGTTGCGCCGTCTGACCACTTCATCAAAAAGATTAAGTATCTCTAATGCAGCTGTCTATTCTAGCGAACCACCAAAATAAAATGCAACCAAATGTGCCCCAATCGTAATTTTGAACCAGGGACTGTTCACATTAAGAACAATGACAACAACGAAAACCATGTGAGAACTTGTTAAAAATGTTATTTGCAAGAAACATAAAAAATGTTATTTACATCCTGTACATGTGGCTGTGTAATTGGGCATGTAATACCTGACACAAACACATGTTATCTAACATATACTGCATATTTTTCTTGCAATAGGGGGAAAAAACAAAAAATCACAGGTCTATTTAAACGCCTGCGCAAACATGATGCCGTTGCTAAGGTAGAGCAGTTTTCATTTTTATACACTTCCTTTCAGTCAAAAATAGCATAGAGACTATGGCGTACATCAGACCACATCCACCCAGCTGACCTGCACAATAGCTGCTCTGCTCACAGGAGGAGGGGGCTTCCTGCAAACTTTGCCAATACATCGGAAAGTACTCATAAAATATGTAACATTGTTCACCAAGTTTTTTAAGTCCAGGTTGCATGATTTTTGCCTTACTATTCTTTCATGCACACACCCTCTTTCAGGATTTCTATCTCTGATTTCTAGTTCGTTGGGGAAAGGAGGGAGAGAAAGATTAACATTACAGACACATGTCTGATAATGTTTATTTTAATAAATAATCATCATTAAGAGTTCCAAGGTATGAGATGTAGTGTCACACAAAGTTTGGTGCATGTAGTTTTTTTTGCAACACAATTAAATCTCATTAAATCTCAACAACTTAAAATACTATGGCAAGCAGTTTTGTATTTAAATGTTTCCAGTGTTTTTTGCTGTAATTTAATTTTGACAAATAACAAAATCATGAGCTTTACAACTGACTAGTAAAAAGTCTATGAAAAGCTCTCTTATTAAGCTACAAATATAGTACTCTGACACAGCACTTCATTGCAAAAACTGCAACTGTAGAGCTCTTGAATTAAATTGCAGACACAAACGTACATTTTAGTAGTGATGTTTTTTATCTCAATCATGACATGATGACTTTTGACTAGAAAAAAATTGGTATTTTAACCATTTTTAAAGCTCTGCAATCAAATCTTTACTCCTCATCAAATGCAAAACAAACTGTTTACACATCTCTTTCCCTTTTCAAATCTTGCTGAAGGTAGACATTGTCGTTTATGGATACTGGCATTTAGCCAACATATTCAACATTCCTCTATCCATCCATCTTCAATGTAACACAACATACTATAGTACAGTCCATACTTTGAGCTGACTCCTGGAGATACAGAGAACTCTTTCAAAATCAGTGTTAATGCTCCGCAACTGCTTTAACTCATTCTTGGCCTCGTCCACTGCCCACTTTCCCGCCTGGCTTTTTATAAAAGCCTTAATAAATATTCATGAGACTCAATTAGCATAATGAGTTGCTTGTGAATAGAAAGCTGTAAGATGCAATTCTGACTAGTAAGAATTACCATAGAAGTCTTTAATTACATTTTTACTAGTAATAATGAATTTGATGATATCTGCAATGCTATTTCAACCTTGTAAAGATCTTAAAATTACTAGCTCTAATTTTATTCTTACCAAATGTAATAATTTCAGATATCTGTCACTTTAAATTGACGGGTATAAATGTCATTCCGACTAGCCAAAATTTAATGACTACTTGTAATTACAGATTAGGACAGAATTACATTCTAATTTTGACTAGTCATATTGAATTACAGATATATACGAGTTAAGTAAATCAAGAATAACCTGAAAACCATTTTTTTGTTTTAATATCATTAGACAGCTCTTGAAATAGACTTCAACTGTAGATCTCAACTGTAGATCTCTAAAGTTAAAAAAAGGAAGTCAACTGAGACAAAAAAGATTGCAATAACTGAATTCTCTGATACAAGGAATGCTTTTTATATCACTAACATTCTAACTAAACAATACTTATAAATAAAAACACATGCCTATGACAAAACAATGCTGCATTATAAATATCTAAATTTGCAGAGATGATTTATGACAGCGTTAGAAGCTTTAGGATAAACTGGCTTGCCATCGAACACACTAAAAGAATGTGTTGGCGTTTGGTCAAATGTAAAAAGCACCTAAAATTTCAGAAATTATAATATTTGACATGAATGCAGCCATCTTTGCAAAAATCATTATTCAGGCTTCAAAAGTTTGGTAAATGCACAAATCTGTTCTCCCTCACAATTCTGAGATTATTTAGTTAAAGATTTATCTTTTTTTTTTTTTTTATCTCTGAACCAGGCAGTAATGTTTAAAATTTGGATGTATTTCATTAAAACTTTCAACATTACAGGCCATCTCATGTTTCCAACATTTAATCAATGAATGGCTCCACACGCATCCACAGATGTCTGCGCTAAACCCGAATATCCACTGACCCCAGAACCGCCCTGAGTAGATCATGTCTTTCTCCGCATCGTTTTTGTGCTGATGTGCCTTTTCTTTCGTATGAGCATCCATGCACTAAATTGCATCCAAATGTCGCGAAAAAGAGGGCAGTGCAATAAGAGCAGTGTGAATGCCGTTAATAATCTGCCTGCCTCCGACTCATCAACGCTTAAACAAATCTCTTTACGATAAAACGAGCGTTTATGAGCATTATAGCAACAAAGGCAGCTCGCACAGAATAGACGACGATATGAATCATTGCCTGCTACATTTCAGCAATGCCAACCGGAACAGGACGAAGTAACCGAACGAACAAAGAAGCGAACGAGCACATCCTTTCTCACTTACAGGACGCCGCTACTGTCTCCATGCCGATTGCATCAGAGGCATTCGGTGTCACTCGCATTAAAAAAACAGCGTTCTCGAATGAAACTCACCGACAACAAAGCGATGTCTGACAGCTGTCTGGTCTCTTCCGCTCTCTTTTTCCCCACCTCGGGTAATTCTTGTCTTTAGGGCTAAACCGTAAGCTCGACGAATATGTCGTTTTTGCACAGCGACTTCCTGTGATTTGCAACCTCGGGAACAGGTGCAGTGGTGCAGCGAGCCTTTCCGATGCGCACTCCAGTCAAGCTCCAATACGCGAGCACTGCGGTGATGTATTTTAAAGGTGAACGACGAGGATTTGACGGTTTCATCTCTCTCTCTCTCTTTCTCTCTCTCTCTCTCTCTCTCTCTCTCTCTCTCTCTCTCTCACTCACACACACACACACACCCGGTTCAGTGAGTGTCCTGATCTTATTTCACACTCTCCTCTCTTGAAAGAGACGGGTTTTCTGCTTAGTGCAGATTTGGGGGCAAAATATGCGCACTGAGCAAATGCAGCAGAATCCAATGCCAGAATTGGCGCTTTTCACACATTGTAAAGGCCGAAATGTTGCTCGAAATGAATGATTCGTTACATTGGTGGGCAACTGCACATCTAATTGAATCGCCAAGATTGGTTTATATATGAGGAATGCACTTGTCAACAGCAGTTAAAACAATCCAAACAGAGATTCAACAGAATCTGTAGTGCATTTCGTCGTAATTATGTTGTGCATTTGACACTTTGGTCTGTTTCCTCTTTCTCATATGGGAAATTACTGAGACCCCATTCTCAGTCCACCGACTCAAGTTTCAGTTTCACTTCCAATTTTCTGACATTTAATTAAAATCTAGTACAGCTTTTTGTTGCTGTTATCATTTCAGATTTTCATATATTTGCACAAAGCTTTTGTTAACCCATTCATGTCCTCTGGTAATGATTGAGCCCTCAGCAAATGCATTTGTTTTGGGCCTTGTAAATTTTTGTGACTGCATTTGGATATTGATAAAACCACAATGTTTTTCAGAAAATATTTTTTTGATGTCTCATTATGTGCCTTGCATTTTGAACGTCCAGTGGACACTACCGCACGTCTTTTTGTCATTTATGTTTACACTACATAAATCATTTAGGATGCATTATCAAACATCATAAAATTTTCATAGTGTCAATATGGTTATCCTGCAGCCTCTCTGCTTTCTCTTACCTGTTTTCAGTTTCAGGTGCATCACCTGCTAATGTGTTTTTAAATGTTGCAAGTTCATGCATGATTAATTGGTAGCTGAAAATAGATGCAAATATGTTAAAACTTTTTCCATGTTTCCCACAACCCCAGCTAGACTACTTAAACTTTTTATAGATGCATAAAAGTTGTTTTAAATTATGTAGTAATGTTACTTTTCTTTGAACGTCTATCAAGATCATTATATTATATGTGACCCTGGACCACAAAACCAGTCTGAAATAGCACAAGTATATTTGTATCAATAGCCAAAAATACATTAAAACAAATTAAATTATTGATTTTTCTTTTATGCCAAAAATCATCAGGATATTACATAAATATCATGTTCCTTTTTTTTGTAAATTTCCTACCATAAATATGCTACATCAAAACTTAATTTTTGATTAGTAATATGCATTGCTAAGAACGTCATTTGGACAACTTTAAAGGCGATTTTCTTAATATTTGGATTTTTTTTGCACCCTCAGATTCCAGATATTCATATAGTTGTGTCTTGTCCAAATATTGTCCTATCCTAACAAACCATACATTAATGGAAAGCTAATTTATTCATTGAGATTTATGATGTATAAATCTCAATTTCATAAAATTGATCCATACGACTGGTTTTGCTGTCCAGGGTCACATATGTAAATGAAGAGAAAGGAATCAAAATTAATAAAACTAAATCTGGCTATTTAATATTGTTTAGCTGACATTTTTATGAATAAACAGCATTGAACATTATTATTGTCCTGTAATTAAGAGTCTACATATAGATCATTGCTTATTGGGAACTAAAATGCAAACATTTGCACGTTTCTATACAGGAAACAAAGATTAATAGCCTTTATTGTCAGATTTAAGATGAAACAACTACCATTCATGTTGCAGGGTCAAAACATTAAGTGGCACTTAACAATTTATTCACTGGCAAATACACAAGCGCAAACTTAAATCAGCTAAGCCCATATCATCTAATTTGTTAACAGACCTTAAAGCCCCTCTAATTATACACACCTTTGATAATCAAAATAAAATATTTAATTTGTTTTTTTTTTCAGCTGCAGACAATTTCTTCATGCCTTAAAATGGCTTGAATGTAAACCTGACCTCATTTAGTATACAGAATATGCTAATTAGCCCTCCACTCAATCACACCTGCTCTACTCAGTTAACTGAAGTAGTAAATGCACATGAAGTTGTAAAATCACAATGGCAAGTATCAATATTTGATTAGAGGAGAAGAGTGAATTATACAGGATCATCTACAAGGCCATGTAGAAGAATCGTAACTGGTATCATATTAGCCATTGCCTTGACTATGTTATCAAACAGCTCATAATGTGTAGTGTAGGTTTATTATGCATTTTTGTTCTCCATGTCCTCTCAAATTTGTATGCAGTCACTGTTTTCCCTCTTGTATTTCACATATCCATATTTCAGCAAAAGAGTTATGATTTTGAAAATTGCAATGACCCATTGGGGCCTATGCAAAACACTCAAGTTGCTATGATACCCGGCTTGCTATGATGCCCAGTGTTTCTTACAGTTTTAAATTCCCTGTATGCAGTGAGGGATTAAACAGTGAAAAGGCTTAAAAAGCTTTCAGTCATGAGGGCTTGAATATTGACCTCGTTGAATTCTGATGCACTAAATGGGAGCACATATACTTTATTATGTACTTTATTATATACTTTATTATACATTATATAAATAATACTTAGATTGAACAGCAGTTGGCAGAGTAAAGGAGAATGTAGTTTTGTTTCAGAGAAACCGTATCCTATGTTTCTTGTCTGACTCTGACCGTCACCCTTATTATAGGGTCTGCTTCCTGTTTGACAGGAAATGATGTGATGCCGGCTGACCTTTATGTATACTGGGAGGATGAAACTGTCATGCCATCCTGCACGGGCTGATAGAACAAGGTGAACTTCCGTTTAGTTCAGTGAGTAATTTCTCTCTACTTTGTTTCCTCCACAGTGATTTGAACATAAGCTCTCATACAAAGCTAGTTATTTTTCCTAATTTTTGTTAATAAAATTTGAACAATGTATGTGTATATATTTTGTAGGTTGAATACAAAAAATGCAGATGAGAACAGACTAAATTAAGTAGTTTAAATTCTAGTATACAACTATTGAGCTATTTAGGATATATAGAAAGTAGGAAATAAAAGAATTTAGGTAATTGGTTACTACAGCTAATGTAAGACGAAGGCCCTGTTTACTCTATAAACAAGTCTTGTGTGATACAATCACAAGTGGTCAACCAAGACAGATTGCAGTCATCACACACGTCTCAAATAAATTGCCTGTGATCATTAGGGACTGGATTTAGTTTATGCGGGCGTCTCTGATATCTAGAATACAGTTCCCGTAATAATAGGGATCTTCCACAAGACTAAAGAATAACTGAACTCACAAATTTACATGAATTATTCTGTTTAAACATTCAAATATTCTTGGTTCTTCTTATCGTGTTTTACTTCCTCCAGCATAACGTCACGTCAGTCTGTCACTGCAGGTTGATATCATACTGAAAATGGTCTGTGAATTATTTAGCACATATTGATATTTATAAACAACTCATATAGCAGTGAGTTAAATAAAATCAATATTTACAGGCAGCGCTTTTGATGGATGATAATTTCACTTCAACGCTTAGCCAAAAATGTCAAAAGAGTATAGCTTCAACACTTAAAACATCACAAAACCCTGAGTATTAACACATTTGTAGCCCGTTTATGGAATAATAATTTTCTTTATGAAAATTCTGAAAATAATAGAATATACTTAAGTGTGAACTGAATTTAATGTTTTCAGACACTTAAATGCAAGTTAAAAGCAATTAAATGAAAATGTATAATGTTTACATTTATATGAAATGCAGTTACCTGAACTTTTGTGTTTTCTGGCCCACTTAAGTAGGACTTAAAGGAGAAGTCCACTTCCAGAACAACAATTCACAAATAATTTACTCACCCCCTTGTCATCCAAGATGTTCATGTGTTTCTGTCTTCAGTCGTAAAAAAATTATGTTTTTTGAGGAAAACGTTTCATTTCTTTCAAAATGCAGTTTAAATGCAGCTTCAAAGGGCTCTAATCCTATCTAGGGTCTTATCTAGCGAAATGATCTGTCTTTTTTTTTTTCGAAAAATAAACGTGTATACTTTCTAAGCATAAAAGCTTGTGTGGCACAGGCTCTGGGATGCGCCTCCACAATGCTACGAATTAGTAATGGGTCGTTCTTGAATGATTCTTTCATTTTGAACGAATCTTCAACGTAACTTGGGAAGAACGAGTCATCTCGGGGAGTGATTCATTGAGTTGCGCATGCGCGACATCCTATTAGGTTCTGAACATCTTGGATGACAAGGGGGTGAGTAAATTATTTGTGAATTGTTGTTCTGGAAGTGGACTTCTCCTTTTAAGTACATATTTACATGTAATTTCATAATTACCTGTACTGTCATTGAAATGGGCTTAAATTGTACTGCTGAATATATCGACAAGCATTTATGATGAGCTAAACTATACTTTAATGTAATTTATATTATAACTTGTATGTCAAGTTTTGAAATACATTTATAATGTATGCACTATGATTATAACAGAATTTTGGACTTTAGAAGTGTTCAGGCCAAGATTCTTATCAATCATGTTACGTTTGGGGCAGATTGGACATTGTATGACGGAGCTACAGCACCTTCTATTCCCATGGCGAAACACTGAAATTTGTCAGGTCGCCATGGACACACACGCCCTTTAATGAAAACTCAAGATCTTTACAACTTAACACTGCAAAGGCCTTCAGACTGACCAAATATAATGCTGATGTCATTAAATCTCTATGAGGAGCTCAATAGAGCTAAAAACATGCCACTTCCTGTTGCCAGCAGGTGGCGCTATAGTTAAAACTGAATATGCGTTCAGGACAGGACTCTTACTGAACATGTGAATTTCGGTGCAGATCGAACATTGTATGTCGATCTGTTTAAATCTCTAGGAGGAGTTTGTTAAAGTACGACGCCTGAAAATGGCAAAACGGCACAAAACTTGCCAAGAAAATTCACCTCCTGTTGGGTTTCGAACTTCATACCGGGGGGACTTTTTTGTAGGTATTGGTGTGTTACATGTGTCTGCCAAATTTCGTACATGTATGTGAAACATAGCTCGAGGGGCATTTTGTTGAAATTTTATAGGTGGCGCTATCAAACCATTTTAACACACCCACTCCTCATGCCAAAAGTGGTGAAAATTTACATCTACTGTGTGCAGTTTCCTAAGTTTTTCAGCATGTTTAGGCTCTCAAAAATGCAATTCATTTTGGAGAAGAAGAAGAAGAATCCGAGTAATTCCAATAGGGTCCTCGCACCACCGGTAAAGTTGCAATTTAGTACATTTGAAAGAAAATAACGGTTGCACTTTATTTTATAGTACATGCACTTACATGTACTGTACTTACAGAGGACCTACCTAAGAAAGTTCTGGTAATATAAGGTAACTACATGGGATAGGGTTAGGTTTAGAGTTATAGTTATTGTAATTACTATAACATATGCATAGTATGTGCTTGAGGAACAGGCCTATAAAATAAAGTGCTACCAAAATAACTTTAAAATGTAAAACTGAATGGCACTACAGTTGTTAATCAAGTTGATAAATGATAATCAAGTACTTTACATATACATTAGCATGTTACCCAACAAATAAAAGTAAGTGTACTTCTTTAAAACACAATGAAAGATTACAATTATTTAACCATAATTATATAAATATGCACTTTAAATAAAACTTAATTTTATATACTGGAAAGTTCACTGTTTAAAAGTGTACTTAAGAAACATGGGGCCCTATTTCAATGATCTAAGTGCATAATCTAAAACGCACAACGCAAGTGCATTTGGGTGTGTCCGAACCCACTTTTGCTAGTTTAATGATGGGAAAAATGGTCGGCGCTCCTGGCGCATGGTCCAAAAGCGTTGTACCTATCCTCTTAATGAGTTATGGGTGTGTTTTGGGCATAACATGCAATAAATCAGAGTCTCATCTCTCATTCCCTTTAAGAGCCAGTTGCGTTTGAGCCATGGCAGATTCACTATTGCACAGCGAAATCTGCAAGAGCAATTACTGAACGCTTCTCTAGAGAGGAAACGCATCTGCTTGTGCACAAGGTTAAAAGCCCCCTGACAATAACACACAGTAATAATCTTTCACATTGTAATCCTTTTATTTTTAATATCTGCCATGTTTGTGTGCAACTGTGCATCCCTTTGTGTGTAATAAGCACAGTGAATGCACGTTGTGCAGCCGCCTGTAGGCGCATATTACTAACGCGTCCGTTAAATAAATAAAAAAATACTGCACTATTGACTTTAGACCAGGTTTTAGTCGGTCAACGGCGTAGTTATTTCATGTGTGCGCCTGAACACACATTGTTTTCAGACCAACATGCCCATGGGCGCACAAATGGGCGCAAATGTATTTGCTATTTAAACAACGTACTGCAGGACGTGAAAATGATAACTATGTTGGGCTGAAACTGGCATAAAACACTTGCGTTGCACCTGGCGCCGTATTGCACCGGGTGTATGATAGGGCCCACAGATTATCAGTGTTGGGTGTAATGCATTACACGAGTAGCTAGTAAAGTGACACATTACAATATTAATTTACAAGAACATATCTGAGTTACTCTTTCAAATAAGTAATGCCTGTTACTTTGTTTTCACATTTATTGACTCAGAATATGATGCAAACCTGCAATAATTAAGTGTTAAATATTACAAATATCTTATGTATTTAATCACCTTTTTTTAACCAATGTCTTTACTGCTGACCCTGATGACCCAGTTCAAGCAAAAGCAAAAATGACTTTAGATAAACATAACATTTGTGTTTCTTTTTTTATTATTGCTGAAGAATGTTGAACCGTCTTCTCTTGCGTTCTATTCTTCATGCAATCCAGAATGGCAGCACAACTGAAAGATTTGTTTGAGCTGCGCCTTCTACTGTACAGACATGAATTTACATTTCCTGCAGCATGAGGCATATTAATTTCGCATTTGGTGTGAAGGGCATTTGCATTTGCCAAAACAGAAGTTTTTTATATTAAAAACAAACAAGCAAGCCCAGCCCAGATTGAAAAAGTAATGCAACATACATAACAAGTAACTAGGTAATGTAATTGGTCATTTTAAACTTCTAAGATCTGAAGTACACTACAAGTGCACATTTTTCAACAGTCCAGAAATTGTGCATTAGACTTGTGTCTCACATTTCTCTGCGCTTTGGCTGCCCCACGTTCCTCTAATGTGGTACTTGTGCAAGGTCACCCCAGTGCTTGAAGCAACACTATTTTTAGCATGTGACACTAAACACTAAATAAAAAATAAATGCCACTTTATGTTCAGTGTCAAAAAACGGCTGCTTGACAAAAATAGCAGACGACTGATTAATCATAAACACGGAAGGACATAATTTGGTTATTCATGAAACCATCAGACCACATTTAGCACATGCTTAAAAAGTCATAGATTTTTGCTCCACCTGCAATGCAAACTTTAGCTCAAAAACAAAACCTCAAGCAGGAAGTTTACAGCTTGATTCATGACGGTGAAATGAAACAGTCTTGTCAGTGTGACATGTTTTCATGTGAAAATGTTCACAGTTAGGAGACAAAAGCAGACGTCATACTGAAGAAGTTCAAAGCAACAAAATAGACACTTATAGAGATGTTATAGAGATGTTGAACTGTTGGCTGCATTTGAAACGGCAGGTGTTTTATGAGTTGTGCGTTTGTATGACACATGAAGGGGAAGAGGAACTTGTATGACAAAACAACGCAAAGGGAATTAAGTTGAGTAATTCAAATGAGAGAATTTTATTCCTTATGCTTCTATTATTTGAATGTTTTCTATGTGTTCTTCAGGTGACTCCCTTTATCTACAGATCAATTTCCTGCACGTATGTACACAGTTCTTCCTGTATTATTAACAACTTGTGTGTATATGGGTTTATTAATACGAAATTTCCTCTTTTGGAGCAGTCTGATAATACTTCATGCCTGTAAAAGGTACAGCACAAGTCAAAAGGTTGGAATAATTAGGGGTTTTTAATGCTTTTGTAAACATTACTGCTCACTAAGACTGCATTTATATGATCATAAATACAATAAAATAAATAAAGGAATAAATAAATTAGAGCTGTCAAATGATTAATCACATACAAAATAAAAGTTTGCCTAATATATGTGTGTGTAATTATTATGTATATATAAATACACACACATCCATGTATGCATTTAAGAAATATTTACAAGTATATGTATTTATTATAATTTTTATATAATTTATATTATATGTACATAAAAATTTTGTACATAACATATTTCTCTTAAATATATACATCAATTTGTGTGTATTTATACATACATAATAATTACACACAGTACACACATTTATTGGACAAACAAATATTTTAATATTTATTTCTGTGATCAAAGCTGAATTTTCAGCATAATTACTCCAGTTTTCAGTGTCACATGATCCATCAGAAATCATTATATGCTGATTTGCTACTCATTTTATTAAATAAATGCAGCCTTGGTGAGCACGAGAGACTTCTTTCAGTAACATTAAATTAAATTGCCATTATTCCTAAATTTGACTGCTAGTATAAATATTTTATTTTTACAAATGCAAAACTTTTTTTTTTTAAAGTAGGGATCTATATCTAATTATATCAAATTAGTTTAATATAAAAACAACTGGTGTCTGTAGCATGTCCTCATTAATGTGTATGTATGCATTTATGTTCAAAACCTCTACACATTGCCCAAGTGGGCAGGAAGAACAACTGTTGCAATGAAAAAGACAGAGCGAGACACACTCACACAAAGAAAGATAGTGAGAATCCTTCTCTCCATCACTACATCCATTATACTTCTGTCACACTGTCCACTCTGTCCATACTGATGTCTCTGCACCTGCGCCTGCTTCAGAGTCTTTCACCATCCTCCTTTTCCTGCTTTACATTCTCCTCCCATCTCACTAACTTTTTTCCCACTTTCAACTAATGTAAACATATAAACTCTTAAAAATAAAGACCCCAAACAGGGGATGCCATAGAAGAACCATTTTGGGTTCCTCAAAGAACCTTTAAGTAAACAGTTCTTAATGTGAAGAACATTTTATTATTCTAAAGATGGTTTTGGCAACATAAGGAACCCAAATAAGATTCCATAGATGTTAAAGGTTCTTCATAGAAGCATCAATGCCAAATAAATAACCTTCATATTGTGTATGAAGGTTAGTGTGTATGTCATAATAAATTCCTAAAGAAATTACATACATTAATAATAGTATGGAAACGTCTTTTTGTTGTTTTTGTAAGTTGCATGTCTAAAAATACATGTAATTTACCTGCTGAAAATAATGCATCAGGTGTTACACACTTTTAGCTTGTGAATATCAACTAGGCCATGCAGAAATTGCTTGATATGACCTTCCTAGAGTGCCCATTCTCTTGACCTAATTAATATTAATGAACCTGGGTGAGCTGAGCCCTGGGCTCAGTTCTTCTAATACCAATCAGTTAGGTTCAGGTTTCATAGATTTGCTTGTTTCAAGGAGTTTAGAGAGAGTCTGCCAAGAACAAATTTAAACAATTTACACAATAAGCATAAGAAACTAAACAAACTAGCGCGGAAATACGGCATCAAATTAAAAGAGCGCATCCTGTTTATCTCTTTCATGTTTAGAGTCTTAAAGATTAGATGAATTAGACATCGGCCTGTTCATCTGGAAGATATCTACTGTGTACAAACACTTGAGAAACATCACACATTCCAAATCATTAACACAGACATTTTCTAAATGTTAAATGAAATGTGTAAACAGGGGTGTGTAAACAATCTTAAAAAAGGTGAAATCTCACCAGCTTCTACACACAATATAACACTTTTTAAAGGAATTAATATGCATATTTAATCTGTACCCTAACAACTAACTGTTTTAGGACCAGTCATCAGTTAAGTATTTTTTGTAACAGAATTAAGTTAGAATGCATGAAAGCACTGTCTAATTATTGTTTTTGTCCTGCATATTTTTCATATTCAAGAGAACAGAAATATGGACTGGTGGCGTCTCTTGCGGCATGAATTGGTTATTCAATGTTTCTGTGAACAACAACAACAACAACAACAACAACAACAAAAAAATCTCTCTCTATATATAATAATAAAATAATAATAATAATAATTTTTAATAATGAGGTCCAAAATTAAGAAGATGCTGAAAGTAACTTAAATATAATTTAAGTACGTAATGTCAATTTGCCATTTTTTATGGTTTGCCTTAAGCACTGCTGCAGTTTTGAAAGCTATGGCAAAAAGTTTTAATCTGTTAAATATTATAAATCATGTTGCATTTGACCAGAGTCATTTGCTGAAAACAAAATGTGGCCGGTGAAAGGTAATTACTAGCAGTGTTGGGCATGTTACTTTAAAAAAACTTACTAGTTCCTTCTCACAAAAAGTAACTGAGTTAGTAACTGTGTAGTTACATCATTATAAATAATTATGATAATTTAGCATTGAACTTTAGTAATTAGAACTTTAGAATAACCATGTATGAATGCATATTTGTCATGATGACTGAACTTAGGACTGGTGGTGGTGCTTAAGATATTGTTTGTAAAGTGTTTCTATAAAGAAAAATGAAGAAAAAAAAATAAAAATAATACTAAAACTACAACGAATTAAACCACTAATAACAATATAAAATGCACTAAGGATCAATAAGCTGCTGGGTTCATGAATATTAATCACCTTGTCTGCATTCGCTCAAACTGATTTGCTGAAATCAGAACAGGGACAATAATAGGTGAGCGCCAGCCAATGAGATTGCCATTTGCGAATTAGTTCCGCCTACTACCGGAGAAACTGACAGTTCTTAAAAGCTGAAGAATTCCAAAGGAACTCCATTATTTTGACAGGAAAATGCAACAAAGAATATGTTTTACATGTAGTGCATCAATTCTGCATGATATATAAGACTCTCTCACTCTGTGTCTTTTTTGCATGTGAGACAAAGCGACAGCTATTTGTGTGCCTTCACACTAGAGTTTTACGGTTTGTCAAATACAGGTACGCTGCGCATCCATTCAGATGAACTGAAAAATAAAACTATAATAATATTATAATAAATTATAGTAATGCCGCATTTATTGTCAGTAACGGCGTTGTAACGGGGGAAATAGTAATTTATTTGATTACTCGTGAGTAACGCCGTTTATTTATAACGCCATTATTCCCATCACTGATTAGTCAATGAGACTGACACTTGCATGTTAGTCCAATTCATCATCTTTGTGCATCATCTTTGTCTTGCATGGATATACTGTCTTTATTAAACAAAATAAACGTACTGAAACACTGAAGTAACATGGGGGAGAGGGTATTAAGTCATTTTTTAAAAAAAGGCAATGTCCAACCTCACAACCCAACATAATTTTATGAAGTGACGATTTGGTAGAAAATATAAATCTATGCTAGATTTGATTTGCTAGAAAATGTGCAATTAAAAAAAAAAAAAAGAAAAAAAAGTGAGCATAAAAGTTTACCCCTAGCTATTAGTTGGGCATCAGTGGATTGCATGAAAACTAAAGAGTTAATATTTACCAAAACATTAAATAATTCTGAATCACCATGAGATTGTGTTGAAACGTCTCCCTCAATTATAATGGTTGTTACATCCTTGGCTGCAAGTGAGTTGCATGCGAAAGCCTCCTTAAATATTGTTATGTGTATTACCACTTGGTTCTGTTTGCACAAATATCCTTAAATCACCCACAATATGTTTATGCCACAAAGTTTGCATGCAATTTGTTAGACTGTGTAAGCAAATTAGTACCTTTAATATAATCACTGCCTAAATATGCTAGAACCAGCCAGATGGAGTCTTATGCATGATCAGACAAAAAAAAACAAAACAAGAACTATTTATAAAAGCATCTTGAAATTAAGTTTTAAAACACTACAGACATATAATTATTGCTATTTTACTGTAAAACATGCTCTTCCTCTTAGTCACAGCAACAGATACCCCTGCATCCATCACGTCCAATCAAACCCGTCAGTATTTAAATGTCTGGAGACTATTGAAAGGCCTCTTATCAGATCTCAGACCGACCAAATCTTAACTCAAACAATCAAGCAATTGTCAGATGGCCAGACAGAATTAAACAGAAACAGTGCACAAACGTCCTCTTTGTGTGCCCACAGTTGTGTGTGAGAGCGTCCGTTTAAGATGTTTTTGCTTTCCTCACCACAGAAGAACATTCACACAGCTCTAACGGCTCCTCAACCATTTATGTTTTATTGTGATGTCTGACATCATACAACATACTGTTAAATGATGAGAGCATTTGTCCCAGTTGAGTCAATCCTCAGATATCTTATGTGATATAGCTGACAGACATTGCTGCATTGTTATCGCTGTTAAACACACTCTATATGAATGAAAAATGCTACTTCTGCAAAATGCAATCAGCCAAAAATGTGTGCTTATTAAAAAAGGGCACCTAATGGCTGGCATAATGGTAGAATAGTATAATCTAGGCTATGGGATGATTAAAAGGGTTAGAACAGAGTTCACACTTTTTTCCTTTCTTCCTTTCCATTTTGTGAATAATGTCTCCTGATTATCTTCAGTCAGTGCCTTTAAAATGTAAATTCATTGCTTAATCCCTAAGGATTCTCAGTATAACAATGTAATACAACCCAACTTGTCTTAGATTCCTGTAATTATCACAGACTAGTCTAACATTTCTAAGATATATCACAAAACAAATTACAAGTCACACAAACAGCTACTTAAGCACGTGATATTATGTCACAGGCACCAAAATAATCATGTAATAAGAGTTCACAGTGCAAATGTGCACAATAATGTCCATATATCAATGAAACACAACAAATTACCAAATTAGAAACACCTCGTCATTTTACAGATCTGGAGTGGTGTGGATTACTTGTGGATTATTGTTATGTTTTATCAGCTGTTTGGACTGCAGAGGATCTATTGGTGAGGAAGTGATGGAATGCTACATTTCTCCAAATCTGATGAAGAAACAACTCATCTTCAATTTGGATGCCCTGAGGGTGAGTAAATACTCAGCAAGTTTTAATTATGGGTGAACTATTCCTTAAATTCTGTGAATTAAATACTTATATATTGATGCTTTAGAATAAAATACTTATATTTTAATGCATTAAACGATGTCACTATGTCAAAATTGTATGTTTTACTAAATGCATGCGTGATAGAATCACATTTGATATAAACTACATACAAATACTCATGAGATCATATTGCCTAGACAGTGTGGGATATTTTTATGGCCTGTCTAGTGATAATGGGATCTGTCTCTCTCACTAGCTCTTACAGGGTATATAGAGCATTAGGACATGCATCTCCATCAACACAGCTTCCCATCATTTGGGTCAAAGCATTTAATATTTAAGTGTGCCATTTTTACATTACACTCTATGTTTAGCGTCTTGCGTGTAAGAGCAGGTCAGAGTAAGATTAATGGAATAAAAGAAAAAATACTGAATGCATTCATCCATTTTTTTTTTTTTTGGCTTTTTTCTAGCTGTGCTGAATAATATGTTATTATAAGAAGTCTTCTCATCCTTACCTGTCATATGTCTGAGCAAAGAAGCTTGTTTGTCCTTGCCAAATTGATCATTACATGTTTGTTGAGCTTCAACATTGGTCCATTGGTTTGTGCACTTCTTAGCTCTTCTCTGATAGAGTTTCTCACGCAGCAGTTGGTCTTTGTGGCATTAAGCTTGGAGTTTCCCACAGACACTTACAGCACTTCTGCTGATTTTTGACCCTTTGCAGCAGAGAAATGCATGTGCTAATTTTGTATGCTCTTCTTTCTTGCATTATCTTAGATGAAATCTCTAGTAAAAAATTAAAAGATTTAAAATGCATTTATTTTACATTAAGTATAGTTCAAGTCTATTAACATATTTACTAAGATATCATTCGAGACTTGCTGACATAAAAACTGTAATTAAACTTTATTTGGAGTACTACTTGTGCACAATGCACATTTCTTGATATTAGGCCTAAAATATGTTTTAATGTCACTACTGATGAGAATTGGGTGTCTTTAAATGCAAAATATTTAAAGTGTACCTAAAGTATACCTGCAATAATTCCACTTTAGCACAATCAGATATACATAAGTATATCTTTAGTTGGACTTCAGCACTACTTCTGCACAATTAAAGTGCATTAAGTACAAAATTAGTAATTCCAATTTGGCAGACTTTAAATATGCCAGTTTAGTATACTAAAAGTAGAATTGCAGGGTATTTTTGTGAATTACACAACATGTCTGAATGCTCTGTTGCTAAATGATAAATTGTAAATTATCAAGAAGATTGAGCGAGTGCGGATCCTTTACTTAAATATAAGTACATAACATGTAAATGTATTTGTAGTATACTTAGCATGAAATACTTTTATTTTAAATACATTTTAGTATACTTGGGATGACCCATTTGCTTGAGAAATCTTTATGTTTCATCAGAAATTATACTGTATGTCTCATGTTTCTATACATGCAGTCTGTAATGTGTATAAGTACACATACAATGGCAAAGTAATCTTGTGTATTCATATTTATTTTACGAAAAATGTGTTTCTACTACACGTACATTTACGTATGTTTGCACAGACACCAAAGCATACAATACTGACAGGTTTATTTGTCAGTAAGTTTTATTTTGTGGTCAATATGTCAATATTATATATGACATAAAGACAACAAATAAACTTTACATGCCCTCCAATCCTTATTTAATCACTGAATATTTAATAAATGGATTTAATCGGTTAATTCTGTTGTATTTAATATAGTTTCATGTTTGCACATTTGCTTTGAAATTCGAAATTTGAAACATTTTATTCTGTTCTGTGCAAAATGTTACATTTATATAACTGCTTGAATTTACATAGTTTAAAACAAAACGATACTTTAAAATATTGGCATAAATAAAATTTCTGTAATTTTTCCCCATTTTTTTCATTCATTCATTTTGAATGTCACACATCATCTCGTACTACTTTAATACTGCTTTTTTTTAATAATTTCATGAATTACTGTGATTACACTTGTCAGTCTGTTACGTTTTTCTGTATACTGTGTATTTTTATGAAATGGTTAGGTTTGGTTTAAAGATTATCTACATAACTGGATACTGTAACTAAATTATAGTCACTGTATGTTTTTCTGCCAGTTTTATTATTTAGATAATTATATATTATTATATAAGTGCTTTTGTTTAAGTTTGGTAGGGTATATCTATATACAGTTAAATAAAATGCTATTTAAAAGTCCATATGATATAATTGATTCATAATTTTGTTAAATATGTTCTTAATACTTACATTTCAGATTCTGTCAGTATGTCCATATTGTTTGCATATTCCCAAATGTACAAAAATATATGTTTCGTATCTGTTACTTATGAATATCTACGATCTATGAAATTGCATATAAAGATGTATTTAGTGGGTCAGAAAAATCCCACATAACATGAAATTAAAGACAAAACACTCAGTTCATGCTTAAGTCTTCTATTAAAGTATTATTTCCGTAATAATACAATTTTTTATGAGTGTAGAGTGTGTCGTAATATGCTCTAATATATCTGAAGTATGTTCAGCCTCACATAGATGTTTATGAGTAATGATTTTCACCAGAGTCAAACCTCAGGCCAAAAACAATCAAATGAACCCAACAAGCGCATGTGTTACTGAGGTAACTGTGAGGGTGAAAAAAAGACATCATCAGACCACAGGCGAATAAATGTCAAAGTGCAAGATGCCGTTTTGCAGTTCCGCACATTACCGTCAGTTTCACAGGGTCAAGTGCTGCCGTCAAAAGCCGTGCAGTCGTACCCTTTGTTGTGCATGCTTACGTAAGATATCTCTGCTCTTCCTATTCTTATTCCACTCCCTCCGTTCTCATCTATTATCAACGTATCCCTAGAGCCCGGAGAACAACCCTTCCCCCCATCCTAAATGAGAGAGATTGATAGAGACACTACAGTGCATCTTGCATTTCCCTTGCCACCTTGAACACCAGCAGCAGCAGCAGCAGCAGCAGAGCTTGCGGAAATAACTTAAGTGGAAATCATCTGTGAACAACTTCACAATTTTACAAATTCCATAAAGAAATCCTTACCTTTTTAAATCGGATTTTCTTTGCTCATTCCCTCATAGTCTTTGTCTCCATCTCCTCTGTCTGTCTTCATCTAGTGCACATCCTCAGCAAAGGTCTGCGGTGGCTCGGTGTCTGTGTGTGCGTCTGGTTGCGTGTGCATGTATGCGAATGCAAGCCAGCAATGACGTGCAGACGTGTGAAGCTAGCAGAGCGCAGTTTCAACCTCAGACATCACTTCCTCTGCTTCACAATGTGTTTCCCTTTACTGTGTTGACACATCCTCTTCTCTGCCTCTCTTTTGCTTGTGTCCTTCACACAAACCGCACATGCAAACGCAGAATGGGCATGTGCACTGAAAGAAATGGCGTAGAAACAATTTTCATTTAGAACTTGCTACATTTCACAATTGCCATTGAATTATACACTGAAATAGTATTTCAAAAAATAATAAAATCATTGATCTTACCTTCCAGATTTCATCTCAGCTCCACATAAACGTCCTCGTCTCTTCTCCTCACACCAGCATTTTTGTGATCACCCTGCTCTCTATTTGCTTTACCCAAATGTATCAACGGCAAAATGCAATCCACCCTTGACAGCTTGCTGTAAGCAGCTCACATCGTGCTGTTACAGGGGCAGGTTGAATTGCTCTCTGTCTTTTTCTGCCCCTCTAGCATGCTGTCTTTAATACCCATTCACATCAAACTAAAGCCGGCCCCTTCCTCCGCCCCGCATACACTACTGCTCTCCACCCCCTCCTGTCTTTTCTCTCCTTCACCCTTTTGCTTGGCTCTCTCTTGCCCTCTGGCTCCTCAGCCTCCTCCTCACTGTAGCTACAGTAATCCTTTTTCTAGACTAATATATGGATGATTAGAGACTGGATTCATATGGAGTAGAAATAAAAATCCCAAAAGGGGGTTTTGAAGTGATGCCATTTTGGTTTCCTGTGGTTTTTCTAAATGTGAAGAACATTTTATTCATCTAAAGATACTTTTTATACTTTAAAGAACATTTTGTGCAGTGGAAAGATTCTATGAATATTACAGGTTTTACATGGAACCATCAATTACTATTAAGAACATTTTGGTTTTTACGTGTATGTCCAATTCTCAGAATTTTGTGTTTGTGCATAAGGAAATGGCGTGTGAATGCACGTATATGTGTGTGTACGCATAAGCCTAAACACTCCTGACTCATGTCGGCACACGGTCATTCTTCTGAGATGTACTATAATGAGCAGGATTGGGAGTGGCTCTCCACTAGATTCAATATTACAGATAGAGGACTCTCCTATGGCTTGGCCATCTGGCAGCAGAATGTGGGGTGACCCTCCCTGATACTAACCCAACACCATGGATGTAGGGGAGGAGTGATTTGGGGGGGGTTGGTCGATGTGTTCCACACACACACACACACACACACACACACAAAGCCTTTTGTGTTTGACTCCCAAATGACAATATTACTGTGAGTCAGGAAAGTATGAGTTGGTTCTATTGCTGACTTAAAATATATATGAGAAAGATTTGTTTATTTATTTTTTTTTTATTAGATGATGAAAAATTATATTATATTATATTATGTATTTCTTATTGAAACCTTGCAGATGAAGAAACCACAATCACAGCACTTCTTGAGCTGTTGTTTGTGTTAACTAAATAAAACATAAAACATCATCAGTTCTGTAAAGGAAGCTTGAAATAAAATAGTATATATATATATATATATATATATATAGCAGAGGTTGCATTAACTGAATATTGTCAGTCATTGACGCAATTTTTTTTTCAGTGATGGAAAAATCTGAAGGTCGTCCGTCACTTTGACAGATTACACTGAGGGTGATCTATTGTAAATTGTAACTGCAATTCCCACCCCTGTCCAGTTGGTGGCGAGTGCGCTCCAGTGTAGCAGCAGGGCACGGATCCAGAACAAAAATAAAACTGTCACGAATCTTTTACTATGTGTTTGATTACGCACAGGCACATACCTAGAAGCTACAACGATCTATTACGCCACATTAAAGAGTGCCAAAACGGTATTTATTGCTTGAACTTACTAATTAAATGGACAGAATTTGATATCCGAGACTGTTTTATATCAAAAGTAACAAAGCTTAGCCTATTGCAATTTATTGGATGGGAGGCACACTATGTACTGTTTATTCATCAACCAAAAACAAACAGGATAGACCAAAAGATTAATTAGGATTTTCAAATCTTGGTTCATAAAAATGAGAATATATTCAATACCAAATATACATGAGAATAAATTCAATACCAAAAAAATGTGGTATTGAATATAAAAAGTTACTCAGTCTCATCTGTTCATCTGGTTTTTTTTTTTGTTTTAAAATAAATGCATAAGCCTGTATCGTCCTGTAGGTTCATAATTAAAAATGAAAATGTGAACAAAAATAAAAGCAATTAAATGTATTATAATTAAAATCTGAAAATTAAAATGACAGATAATAATAGATTATGACGGAATTTTTATGACCCGGTCTGTCAAAATGACAGACAATGTTGAAGTCTAACACAACCTCTGCTATAGAGAGAGAGAGAGAGAGAGAGAGAGAGAGAGAAAGACAGAGTTAAAGTTATTAAAATTACTACAACAGAAATAAATTATGGATAAAAAAAAACTAAATAAAATAATTTAATTCAAATAATTTAATTAAAAACTGAAAATGATAATTAAATTAAAAAATAATTAAATAAATAATTGAAAAAATTAATACCATAACACTATTTAAATAACACTGAAATAACACTTAATTAAAACTATGAAATCATTTAAAAAAAAATATATATATATATAATTTAAAATAATCTTATGTAAATGAAACTCAAAATAAAGCTTAAATATAATTAACAAATATTAGATGTATAATATACTGTATAACACCAGTAATAAACTGGTATATTTAAAGTCTGCTAAATTAGAACTAATTTTGTACTTAATGCACTTTAATTGCGCAGAAGTAGTGCTGAAGTCCAACTAAAGATATACTAAAGTATATTTGATTGTGCTAAAGTGGAACTATTGCAAGTATACTTTAGGTAAACTTTAAATATTCTGCATTTGAAGACCAATATTATTTAAAGATCACACAAGCCTCATCAATAGTGACATTAAAACATATTTTAGGCTTAATATTAAGAAATGTGCATTGTGCATTGTTTTTTTTTTTTTTTCATTTTTATACCAGTAAGTATTAAGCGAGATGTCAGTAAATATGTTAATAGACTTGAACTGTACTTAGTATAAAATAAATGCATTTTAAATCTATTACTTTTTTACTTTCAACATTTTTGTTAAAATTGAAGTACTAAAATTATTAAAACTAAATCTGAAATAAAAATGTAAATTAATTAAATATATATATATATATTTAAATATCTAATTAAAAAAATTAAATGTTTAGAGAATTAACAACAAATGAATTAAACAAAACTAAAATTACAATACTGTAATAGAAAAAAAAACACTGTTATGGAACCAGTCAAGTTGTAATTTGGGGAATTTTTTTGAGGCTTTTCCTCTCAGACCCACATTCTGTTTCTGTAGCCACATATTTACATTTCAAATCATTATATTCTATTTTACACTTGGTAGAGTTTTTTTTATATTTCACAAGAGTAAGATGGGCTCACAGATAGGTGTTATTGGTTTCTCACAAGACTCTTTCTTGACTTGTTTAACCTTTGATGTGGATGTGGCTTCAGGCCGCAGAGATAATAAACAATAAAATAGAGATAATTAACAAAATAAAATAGGGCTCTGATATCCTGGGTTCAGGCCGATATTTACCCAGATTTCTAAAGTGATTATATGGTCATCTAGTGGACAGTGTTGGTACTGTTGCTGTTTTGCAGACTACAAGTGCATGATTGCAAGATGCTAGTGTCACTAATGCTTCTACACTGCATATTTAGTCATTTCTATATTTGCTTCTGACCTGCTTTTCATTTTAGTCTCTTCTCACAACTAACACAAAATCCAGTTTAACAGCCTGCATCATTTTAATTTTTTTTATTAATACATTCTATAAACACAATTTCCAGACCACTTAGTAGTGGTCCTGGTGAGGTCTGTTATACCAAATTGTGATGTATAAACTATAAAATAAGAAAAAAACCCTATAAACTTCAAGAGGTTGGTTTAGTGTAAACAGAAGGACAGGCATGCAGAAAAGTACCTCATCCTCACTGTGAAGTATGGCGTGTCTTTGATGTTGCACGGCTGTGTTTCTTCCAAAGACCCTGGACAACTTGTTAGGATACAAATAACAGATATTAAATCAACACGTGGCTGCCTTTGCCATGACGCTCCTCCAGCAGGACAATGATCCAGAGCACACCTCAAGAAAACAAAGGAAACAATGTTGAAGGTTTTGCCAAGGACATCACAATCCCTGTGGAGTAAACTGAAGAATATATATCAGACACACAGCAGGGACAGATAATTACATGCTTACAACTAGGTGGAAACCTGTTTGTTAGCATTAATGTTAAAGGGGTGCTATTATGCTTTTTCACTTTTTGAACTTTAGTCAGTGTGTGGTGTGTACCTTTGGGCATAAAAAAGATCTACAAAGTTACTAATCTCAAAGTCCACTCCAAAGGGGGATATTTTGTTTTGAAAAAAATCTCTTTTAAAGAACTACAACGAACAGGTCCTTTGGACTACAGTGTTTGTTTTCCGCATGCAATGATGTCATAACGTGGTCCATTAGAATATCATTAAATTAAATCCTGCCTACGGAAATTTGAATGGTTGGGGGGTGGGTGGGTAGGAACGAAGTGTGGGATTAGCCTAAATTTAGCGATGCAGGGCGGAGTGCAGCTTCAGTGAGCCACAGCACGGTGGGCATAAACAGAAGCTAGAGTGACTAGAGTGGCCGCGTCAGAGCAGTAAACGCACCGCAGACGTGTCCAGTACAGGGGTTGAAACACACGCCGAAGCCGCAATCTCCTCCGGTTGCCGTGTCGAAGCCGTAACACACCGCAGACACATGCAGTATGTGGTAAGAGATTTATTTATCATACAGTGTAGATAGCTTCACTTATAATGTGAATGTTTTTTAAAATGCATAAACTTGCACTAGAATAGGCTGATCAGTGATGATGTTCTTTGATAATGTTAGGCTGCTTTTAGCCTTATGCTGGAGATGGTTTCGGGCAATGAAACTAAGTATGTAAATAATTAAATAAATTAGCATAATTAAATCTCGCAGGCTGACGATAGGACCCAACATTACTGTAGCGTATTATTTACTCACCCTCCATGCATTCTAGGTGTATATGACTTCCTTCTTTCAGACGAATGCAATCAGTTATATTACAAATTATCCTGGCACTCCCAAGCTTTAGAACGGCATAGACGGGTGTTTCTCTTTATCAGTCCAAAAAGAGTCCAATAATGTGCATCCATCTATAATAAAAAGTGCCTCACACAGCTCCGGGGGTCAATAAAGGCCTCCTGTATCGAATCGATGCGTTTTTGTAAGAAAAATATCCATATTTAAAATGTAAGAATCACTTTAATCTAGCTTGCGCTAATAGTTGTACATGGAACTTGCTTCTTTGACAAGGGGCGTGGCAGTACTGAAACACCGTCTAAGCTGTTCGCCTATTGCAACACACTGGGACAGCTAACCAATCACAACGCATTTCGTTTTTTTAATTTCTTCATTAAACCCGGAATTAATCGAGCCATTTGTGCCAGGCTGGAAGAAATGTATTGTAATAATGTAAATTATGATAAAAATAATGTGTTTTTTGAACCACCTTGCATGAAAGCATGTTGTAGAACACCCCCAAAACAAAATTAAGACTTTGCAAAAGAGCATAATAGGACCCCTTTAAATTTTATACATACAATGGAGGCCAAAAGTTTGAAATAATGTAAAGATTTTGCTGTTTCAGACAAAAATTGCTACTTTAATTCACCAAAGTGGCATTCAGTTGAGTACATAGTATAGTCAGGACATTTCTAATTTTTATATGTTTTTATGTGTTATGGAGACATAGCTTACATGCTGAATGTAGATGATATGATCAAAATCATCAGCACTGATTGCACAACCACATCTGGAGTATCTGTAAGTAAGACTTTTTTTTAAGTTTTTGTGCTGCCACTATGCAGTGAAATATTAATAACTATTTTGACAGCGTAACATAAAACACTCATTGTTTAGGTCGCCATCCACTGAATTTCATGGCTTTGTGAAAAGTGAATGAATTTTCGTGTTAATCTGACAGACTCGGCCTCCCTGAGTGTATTACAGTGTAAACAAACATGGCAAAGTCCACAGTATATAATTTACCAGTTAACGAACATGATCATTATAAAAGGGTTTAAGACATGCATCGCATTATCACTGATGTGCTTTTTCTGTATCTATAAAAATCACCATATTTGCCAACTTAAAAAGTATTTCCCACATAAACTGCATAAATCCAAAAAACAAAAACATTGTGTTTTCAAATACAGTTACATATAACATACAGTTATGGCCAAAAATATCAGCACCCTTGCGATTCTGTCAGAAAATGCAACACTTCTCTCAGAAAATTGTTCCAGTTGCAAATGTTTTGGTATTCACGTGTTTATCGTTTTTGTTTGCACTGCAACAACATAAAAAAAAAGTCAAACTTGATAAAATTTCACACAGAACTCAAAAATGGACTGGATAAAATTATTGGCACCTGGTCAAAATTGTAAGAAATAATTGCTTTTCAAGCATGTGATGCTCCTGTAATTTGTATTTAGACACACCTGTGGCAAGTAACAAGTGTGGGCAATAAAGTAATCACACTTGCAACCAGTTAAAATGGAGAAAATCTGACCTAATCTTTGTGTTGTGTGTCACACTGAGCATGGAGAAAAGAAAGAAGTGTAAAGAGCTGTCTGTGGATTTGAGAGAAAAAAAGTGTGGAAAAACATGGACAATCTCAAAGCTACAAGTCCATTTCCAAAAATCCTAATGTTTCTGTGTCTACTGTGTGCAATATCATCAAGAGGTTTACAGCCCATGGCACTGTAGCTAACCACCCTGAATGTGGACGGAAGAGCAAAATTAATTAAGGATTGTTCGAATGGTGGATAAAGAACCCAGATTAACTTCCAAACAAATTTAAGCTGATCTGCAGACACATGGTACAACAGTGTCAGCTTGCACATCTGAATAAAAAGGGACACTATGTTAGGAGACCCAGGAGGACACCACTGCTGACACAAAGGCATAAAAAAGATAGACTGGAGTTTGCCAAAATTTATGTGACAAAACCACAATCCTTCTGGAAGAACGTACTGTGGACAGATTAGACAAAAGTAGAGCTTTTTGGTAGAGGACATCATGGCACTGTTTACAGAAAAAGAAGTGAGGCCTTCAAAGAAAAGAACACAGTCTCTACAGTCAAACATGGTGGAGGTTCAAAGATGTTTTGGGGTTGCTTTGCTGCTTCTGGCACTGGATGCCTTGACTGTGTGAACGGTAACATGAAATCTGATGATTTCCTGGAGCAATGTAGTGGCCAGTGTCAGAAAGCTGTGTCTCCACCAGAGGTCATGGGTCTTCCAGCAGGACAATGACCCGAAACACACTTCAAAAAGCACTCAGAAATGGTTACAAACAAAGCTCTGGAGAGTTCTAAAAATGGCCAGCAATGAGTCCAGATCTGAATCCCATAGAACCCCTGTGGAGAGATCTCAAAACAGCAGTTGGGAGAAGGCATCCTTCGAATCTGAATGATCTGGAGCAGTCTGCAAAAGAAAAGTGGTCCAAAATTCCAGTAGAGAGGAAGCACATTAATGGTTACAGGAACCAATTGATTTTCAGTTATTTTTTTTCCAAAGCGGGTGCTACCAAATATTAAGTTTAGGGGGTCAATAATTTTGTCCAGTGCATTTTTTGGGCTCTGTGTGGAATTGTATCAGATTCAACTTTTCTTCTCTGTTTTTTTGTTGTTCCAATGCAAACAAAAAAAAAAAATAAACATGTGAGTACCAAAACATTTGCAACTGACAGAACTGCAAGGGTGCCGATATTTTTGCCCATGACTGTATATCAAATATTTATAACAATATTTTAAGGACACTTGCCAAATGTAATCAATTTTTAACAATAGGGGGCGCTATAACTTATGTCAGCACCATCAATATCTGGAAAAAAAACGAAAAAAACATTTTCAAATCAAATCTAGATAGGCCACAATTCCAGCAATCATCAATCCAAACTTTATCCTTGAACAATCACACTAAATTGCTAATTTAGTGCTAGAAAGCTAGTGCACTTGCTATTATATCAAACACAGCTGCTAGCTATTTTGTCTTTGTGTTTGTTTTTGAGTTACCACAGTATGCAACAGACTGGCATGTATTAGTCTCATTATGTGTTGAGGAGACATGCAGAGTATAATAAAGTTGCATATGAGTCACCAAAGTTGCAGAAAACATCTAGCGACGTACAGTATAAAGAGGGTTCCTGGAAAATGCCAATCATTAAATTGCATTGGTGCCCTTAAATAAAAGTATATATCCGTATTTCCATTACATACAACAGGGTTCCTCAAATCTTGCCCTGGAGGGCCAATGCCCTGCCGAGTTTAGCTCCAACTCTAATCAAACACACCTTAGTGCACTCATCAGGGTCTTTAGGACCCCTAGAAAGTGAGTTTGACCAGGGTTTGATCTAAACTGCAGGGCAGTGGCCCTCAAGGACTGGATTTGAGGAACCCTAATTTCAAGAACATTTTTGAATCTTTTCCGTCTTTCTCATTCTTATAGGTGCACACCACACATTTATATGTTCAGGCAGCAGACTTTTGGAAAGCAGGTGAAATTCAGCCTTTGGCAAAAAATGGAGAACATCATCCTCCATCATGTGCCTTCAGCAATATGCATACCTGATGCTAAAGGAAAAAAAAGAGGAAAGCTGCACATGCAAGGTGTGGTATTCCCACTCAAGCTATATACCATGAGGTCTTTTGCTGGAAGGAGCTAGTCAAGACAGAAGGCAACATGCAACTGTATCTCAAGAGACTGCACAATGGTGGAAAACTACAAAATAAATAAATAAATCAATAAATCAACTATTTCCGACCATAAGAGCATTTATCCCACAAAACCCACCAGACTACAAGCTGAATGACTGCAGTGGAGATGTTTTCATTTTATCAGAGCCAGTGTCACTAAGACATCAAAAATGTATATAATAATAATAATGTATGAATTATTATGTGAATAAAATAGAAAACCAAGACGTAAACAGTCTTTTGAACATGTCTTTCACAGTTGTTTTGACTCAAGTGAAAAAATTGTTTTACAATAAATAAATGTTAGGCACAACCACGACATAACAATTGGTCGACGTAGCCAATCTTACCCGTCGAGCAAGAAAAAAGCCATCTCTGGGTGGGTTTTACATTCTCACCATCTCTGAAAACAAGTCCATTGTCGATACTTGAGTTGTATTATGGGTCTCTGGCACTTTCCCTTTTGCTCGTAAACTCTTACATGAACTAACTTCCTTTATTTTAATAGCAAATGATTCCCCAGATGGTTGCCTTTAAAAAAACGACCCATTGTGTAGTTATCACTAACTGTGATAAGTTAGCACAGGCCGCGGGAACTAGTAATTCTGAGGGAGCTGCAGTACCACCTATCGACGGCAGAAATGAAGTTCTTGAAAATACTTGAAATAAAGTTTTTTTTTCCACCTTATTTAAAATCATTGTAAATGTTTATATATTGAATCAAAAAAGTCGCATGCTTTTGTGCAACACTGCCATGCTATGAATAGCCTAAGTCTTAACTTTGACAACGTGTTTTATTCACATGAAACGCAAATTCTGTAGGTTACCATCCACTGACTTTAATGTGTTTGTGAAAGCTGATGAATTTCGTTGTAAATATGACAGACTACGATTTCCTTAGTGGATTAAAGCGTAAACAAACATGGAGTATAAACTTCCGGATAACTAAGATAATCGTTAAGTATTTAAGACAAATATTACATGTACTGTACCAGTGATAATGATGATTTGTGTGTGTGTACCTGGTATTTATCACGTTATGGGGACCAACTGCGCCCACAAGGATAGTAATACCTTGTAATAAGCTGGTTAGGTAGGTTTTAAAGCTGGTTTAAGCTGGTCCTTTGCTGGTTTATGCTGGTCCTTAACCAGCAACGTGACCAGCTAAGGATCAGCATAAACCAGCTTAAACCAGCATCAAAACCTACCTAACCAGCATCCCAGCATCAAAACATACCTACCAGCATATGCTGTTTTTTTCACCAGGGATGTCCCCATAAAACATGGAAACACAACGTGTGTGTGAGTGTGTATTTTATGATTTACGTGTTTTTCCACCTGGAAAGTGTGACCCAACTGCATAATTCCGAAGAAACAAATTGCGTTTTCAAATACGTCAATTAAATATATCAAATATATATAACATGATGTGTTGAGGACACCAGTCAAATGTAATGAATTTCTAACACTAGGGGACGCTACAACTTAAGAAAATCCTAAAAGTGCAAATATATGGCCTAAGAAGTCTATCAGTTATTTTTCTGACTCCTTCAGCTAGATTCTGGTTGCAACAGAAATGCATTTTTTATTCCAAAACAGTAGTTTGAAGTGAATCAATTAAGAGAGACTCACGTTGACATTTTTCATATCAATATTTATTGTCACTGAAAGACAGACCTGCACATTAAAAAAAGTTAGTTGCATGAGAAAAATACATTCAATCATCACCAAGAAAAAAGAAGTCATTCTTTGTATTACATAACAAACATTCAGTGTGCAACACCACAAATTTACTTCAATGTAAAATACATTCTCACTCTAAACACGTCGTCCTCCCCGTTTTTTTTAAGTAATGACAAAACACTGTACATATAAAAACAAAACATTCAACAAAACAGCATAGGATATCTTAAAAGAGCATATCAGTAAATATGCATACAATACATGTGTTACATGCCTACCTAACATAAGAGTCAGATTTCCCAGACTGATATTGACAGTTTCTCAGATCATTGGAAGAATTTTGGAAATCACATTTTAACATCTAATGCTACAACATACAGTACATTAAAAAGAGAATGGGGATATTCTCAGATTGGAAACATGGACCTGATGTTGTGAAACAGATGGCGTTTTTGGCATCTCACAACAAAGCCAGAATTTTTTTTAAAAGGGATGTTTCATATCTTTTAAACACACAACCACAAGAACTACTTATAATTATTATCTAATTAGACTTATTTCATCAGCAAAAGGCCATGATAATGTCATCTCCCCATAAAGATTTCATTTCATTTTCTCATATCTAATGACTTTAGAGTGAAGTGTGCTAGGATGAGGCGTTGGGGATCATTAAAATCCTCAAGAGTGGATGGAGCCATTTAACCATCAAGATTGATTGACCCTTTCAATGAATACAGATTTTGTACTGGTTAGTGTTTAATGCTCAGATATACAGATGGAAAAGGCTCTGGACATGTGACCCAAAGCTGATATCTTATTTGCCAGCTTGTTCCTTCACCAAGTGAAGAAAAACAAAACTTTGTTGGGCAAGTGTTCAGTCTTTGTATTCCTTTACAGAAATTAATTGTTTCTGTTCAAAATCTTGTTCACGCATAATATTTGTGGCGTGAAAGTCGGGCCTTTGAATGTAATCCTATATATTTGCCTTATTTTTTAAAATCATTGTTTTTGTTTTTATAACAACATTCAGTTACAGCTGGAGTATCAATACTGTCTTTTATTGAGGTTAACTCTCTCAATATAGATTATTAAAAAAAAAAATTGCTATCTTTCCCATTTTGATTAAATTCAAAGGTTTAAAGAACATTAAAGCTGATTGCATAATCAATGAATGCAAACACACACCTGATCTATGCCACCGTGAGTTTACACTGAAATTCAGCCACAACTGCTTTGGTGACAATAAGCTCCAATTTAGTTGCATTTACAAAAAGATCTTATTACTACAATGAAAAAAAAAAACATTTTCTGTACCTCAGAACACGGTCACTGAAAATTCCTCCTTCTCGTTCATTTTTTCTCGTTTTTCCTTTTTTTATTTACAAAAGTTAAATTACAAGGTATGTCAAGCAACCTGGGAAGAATATACAACATGATGATAAATCTTGAGATTTTGAGATATGTACGATTACATTCAGACTTCTGCAGGAAGATGTGGTTGATCTGGTCAGCAGTTGCAGCTTCAGTCCAGCAGATAGCAGCATGTCCGTGTCTCACCATGTGTGATAACGAGTGATCTCAGTCGATCCCATTATTTGACTCTAACTCTAGATCTTTTTTATCCTTCAACATTGTTCCAGTGGGTGTGATTGGAAGAAATTTGCCCCAACGCAAGACTCATTGTTGACATGCTGTCCATTCGTGAAGTCAGACAAAAATCTGTACAGTTAACAATATGGCACAATATAATGTGTAAGGGTCTATAATAACATAAAACTTTTTTTTTTCTGAAAAATGTATTTATGTAGCTATGCAGAATGTTGGTTTACCAGTTTAGAGATGACAGTCAAACACACCCTGTTCAGCTGCCTCAACATCCTCTTCTGTGATGACTGAAAACCAAAGAACAAGCAGAAATAGGCATAGAGAGTCTGGTGAACACAGCTAATCTGAGCTCTGCAGTTATGCGATGTATGTGCGTGAGAACGTACCCGTGTTCTGCAGGTTTGATGGGGCATTGCTGGGCAGAGGAAAGCTGAAGGATCTGGACTGTAAAGCTGGTGGCGTCTCATGACTGATGCTCTTCGTTCTTTTACGACATTCGATCGTCAGGCGTCCGTGACATGCTTTATGACAGTTCACACCACAAACTGAGAGAGAGAGAGGCAGCGTTAGTATTTAGGGTGGAGGACAAAGGTGAAAAGACAGTAAGCATGACCTTGTGAAAAAGAAGTGTTAAATATGCACTTGTAGAGTACTTCAAATCTTTCAACTGTTCTTGCAGGTAATATAATAATGATGAAATAAAAGGCCACTTAGTTAATGAGAGACACTTTTATGACTGTTTCACACTTAAGTACACTTGCACTTTGCAATAATATCGAATTAAACTATATTTTAAATATCTATTTTAATAAACTTTTGTAATGTACTTACGTCCTACTTAAGTTGGTCAAAAAGCACTATGATTTAGCTAGTTACATTTCATTTAAACATTTAAATAAATATTATTTATATTAATTGTAGGGCTGTCAAACGATTAATCGCAATTAATCGCATACAAAATAAAAGTTTGAGTTTGCCAAATATATGTGATCATGGACCACAAAACCAGTCATAAGAGTCAATTTTATGAAACTGAGATTTATATATTGGCTGAAAGCTGAATAAATATGGTTTCCATTGATGTATGGTTTGTTAGGATAAGGCAATATTCAACATATTTATGGTAGGACATTTACAAAATATCTTCATGGAACATGATCTATATTTAATATCCTAATGGTTTTTGGCATAAAACCCATACAATGTATTGTTGCCTTTTGCTACAAATATACCCGTGCTACTTAAGTTTTGTGGTCCAGGGTCACATATGTGTGTGTGCTGTGTGCAATTATTATGTATATATAAATACACACAAATTAATGTACATATTTAAGAGAAATATGTTATTTATGTACAAAACATTTTAAATTATATATAATATAAATTATATTAAAATTATATTAAATACATATATATGTAAATATTTTGTAAATATATACATGAATGTGTTTGCATTTATATATACATAATAATTACACACATATATTAGGCAAACTCAAACTTTTATTTTGTATGCGATTAATCGCGATTAATTGTTTGACAGCCCTAATTGCAACTGATTTGCATTTAACTGCAGTTAAGAAAAAAATATTTTTTTACATACTCGACTAACACATCGACAAGCTCTAAAAACACTACAAGTCTGACAAAATATGTATGAAAATAAAAGGAGAATTCCTTTCTCATTTCTTCCAGATTCATTCATTTTCCCACTTTGCTCATTTCTCTCTTAAATGTCAACACCAGCTATTTTGGCCATGTTCCATGTTTGTCTTTTTACTTATATAAACACTACAGGCCTCCTTAAAATACTTACAAGCATGGAATTGCTCAGACAACTGCCATTCGAACCTGAGAAACAGATGTTTTTTCTCCTTACTGGAGACACTTGTCAACTAAAAAGTCTATTAGAAGTAGTAGCCAAAAAGTTACATTACAGTATTTCAGAGATTAATTATACTCAATCTCTATTATCATGGTGTATTAATTCTAAAACTCATATATCCAGTCAGAACCATCCTGGCATTGGCAATACAGGCAGCACTGCCTAGTTTGGCGTCCTCAAACAAAGTAGCACACACAACAGTATCACGGGATTACGCCTGCTCTCGGTCCTGACCAGCCTTTCCTTTTATTAAAAATGAACCGTGACTTATTGAGTATATTTTGCTCCTTTGGTGGACTTTGCCAGCTTCTTTTTGTCACTGAACCACTGAGCCTCATGATGTAATTTATACTTCTTCACATATGGTTTAACTTTGAATCTAGCATTGCTTCAAAGGTTTTTAAGCTTAAAAGATACAAAAGCAACATAAATGTATCATAAAAGCAGTTTATATTACTTTGTGGTATAATTTAAGTCTTTTGAGAACTTTTGTAATAGCTTTGTGTCAACAATTAAGTGTAATTTTTATTGAAACCCTTATGAAAAGGGTTTATTCAAGTGTGCTATTAGTATACTTCTTTTAAACTAAAATAGGTAAGCATACTTTTAGTTTATATAATTAAAATTACATTTAAGTACACCTGACTTATACTTAGAAAAAGTCTAAATTCATTTGAGCAATATTGTTTTCTGAGAATCCATGTTTTCATTGTTATATGGTAGGGGGCGCTATTACACATCTACTGTACAGAATTTCCAAAACACAAGTGAAAAAGAAACCAAACCTGCAGATGCTTCCACACATTTTTAACATGATCATCAGTAATAAAACAGCATCTGTGCAATGTTATGGAATAAAATGTGACCCATGAAGAGGTAATAATGACTGTTTTTGATTATCACTCTGAATCCAATTCAGTCTTTTTTCATCTTTTTGTTCAAATGTTATTTATTTCTTGTTTTATTATTGTCTATGAAACTTACATTAAAAATAATGCATGAAGCTAGAATAAAATGTTTTTGTTTACAAGCAGATGCCCTGTCCTTTCTTTTGATGTTTTGTATGTTCAGATATTCATATAACAAAATATATACAAATGAATACCTAATAGGAATATAGTAGTATACTTGAAGTTCACTTAAAGAAAACTTACGAGTATAGACTATACTTCAAAGTGTACTAAAAATGCTACAAGAATTTAATTAGTAAACTATCAGTATATCTATAAGTTCACTTTTAGTATAGTTGCAGTACAAACTAAAACATAGATAAAAACTAGTTGTGTACTCAAAATTTACTACTATTATACTTAAAGTATACTTTAATGTATACATTTATATACTAAAAAGTGGCCAATTTAGTTCCAAGGAGGACTGAAATAGTACACTTTCAAGTATTCTACTAGTACACTGACATTTGTATACTTACTACATAAAGTATACTTAATAATATACTTGAATTTGTCTTGAGAATACTTATACATTTGAAGTATACTTCTTTTTGGTAAGGGAACCCTTGACATCCACCCTAGCTCATGAGTGCATGTCAATGTCCATTTAGAGAACAATTAATTATTTTGATTTGGATATTTTGAATGAATCTGATACACTTAACAACTGGACTGAATGATACTTTGACTAATCAGACTGACTCGCATCTTGAATTCAGCTCAATAATTCAATGATCTGGTGATTCTTAACAGCTTAAATTTCCCACCCAAAACCATCATATGACGTCAGAAGTAATAGAGGATGCTTTATGAAGCTCGAGTGTCCATGCATACATTAACTTTATGCACGATCATTTCCGCATATAACCTCAAAGGCCACTCTGACTTCTAGTGCAGCGGAAACTGTACAAAAATAAAGTGCAAAAATAAATCTGGAGGAAGTGTTACACAATCTTGATATGGTCCACCTTCACATTAAAGGTATTTAAAGCTTCTGGAACTCATTACTAAAACGTAATGGTGTAATATAATAAACAACAATTCTACGTTTGCTACTACTATAATCCACAAACATGCCAAACACCCACATATACACATACAGCTCTTCCTTACCTTTGCATTTGTATCCTTGTTTATAAAAGCCCCATATCTTAAAAAAGAAGAAAAGAAGTTATTTTTGTGGAAAAAAGACAGATGCAGAAAGGATGCGGAAAATAGTACGGAGAAGAGAAGAGGGAGGGCCTAAGATCAAGAGAGAGAAAGAGAATCACAGCAGGTAAACAATAGATGAAAGGGAGAGCACAAACATCACAAACACACAACATCAGAGGCCACACACACACCGGTAGATCTGAAAGCACCACATACATTCAATGGAAGGGACTGGGGTACAACAAACAATACACAGCTACACACCACACCATGCTATAAATAAACCAACAGATCAAAGCCAATGTGCACAGGCCAGAGCTAATTTCTAAAACTGTCTATCTTGGAAAATACAAGATGCAATAATTTAAAAAGAGCAAAATCTGTTTCTATATTATTGCACGATACTTACAAAGCCAGCGCAGTGTTCGCAGAAGGTTGGTTTAACGTATGTGGTCTCAATAAAGGTGTGTATGAAGCCCATCTTACAGTTGAGCAAAGAACTGGCCTTCATGAAGTAATCTATCATCTCCTCTCTGCTGATCTTTCCATCCCTAAGAGATGGCGAAAGACAGAATATGAAATGAGAGTGAAAAACAGACACTCATAAATAGCCAACAACATCCAAACACTGCAAACTGAGATAAGTGGGGTATCTCATAACAATTCAGCTTTGATGGAAAAAGTGCTTCATCAGCATCACAAGGTAGGAGGACCAATAACATCTATGTTATAGAGAAAAATTGCACATCATGCACTAAATGACTGAGGATCACACTAGTAGAGTTTTCAAAAAACATGCTTCTAGTTGATAGAAGATGCGCTTCTAATGAAAACATTTAAATAAGAAACCCTTGGCGTCATAATGCTGACACAAAAGTCACTGGGAATTTTATCGTCATCATTAAATTATATATTGGGTAATAATATTGCTATTTTTGCATATATGTTGGGGTGTGATTTTTCAATGTAAACAGTCACAAGTTTTATTTACCTAAGTTTTATTTAAACCTACCATTCGTCAATAAAACACTAGATATAACAGGCAGATACAGCTACAGACATAATTTATTCAAAAAGTATTAATATTCCAATTCTTCCAAGGCAAAACGTTTGATTTGTGAGAGGAATGAATGTGATCCATCTCCGTCTGCTGTAAAGCTCAGTCTGTTTGTGCGTAAATAAATTTTAAAAATTCCGCCTGCCAGGAGAAGCGTTACGTCAGCCTTGTTTGTGAAATGCCATTGGCTCTTGTGTGCCTCGTGACTGATTTAGTCATGCTAATGTTTAGGAGTATCTTTCTGAATGAGATGTGAGCGCGTTAACAGAGCAGGATTATTTTCAGCTATTAAAACCTCTTCAAAACCTCGTTTTACTCTCTTCAAGGCTTCAGAAGACTCGGAATGCAACACGACTTGTTTGTAATGCTTTTATAATGCTTGTTATGGTCAGTTTCTGCAATAAATACCTGTGATCATACTTATATTTGTCTGTTACGTGTTGTATATTGTTCAGAAGTGGGTAAGTTTAGGGTAAGGGTGGGTTTAGGTGCTCCAATTAAAAGTATAAATTTATATCAAATTATTTATATTTTTGTCAAATGCATGCAAACCATTAAATTAAGGCAAACAACTGAAATCAATGAAGGACGCTGCACGTCCAAAAGTGACGCTAAAGGGGTACCTTGAGCGTTAAAAAGTGACGCCAAAGTGTCCTGACCAAGCGTCAATATGTGACGAGTTACGAGTGAGAACGTGTTGCAGATATATGCCATTTTTGTTGACATTTTTAGAACCGTCCTACAGTTTAACTGGAATTGTAGAAATTTGTAAAAAAAAAAAAAATTATAAATAAAACAATTATGAATATGCCTATAATACAGTGGCATGCGAAAGTTTGGAAACCTCATGCAGAATCTGTGAAAATGTGAATAATTTTAACAAAATAACAGAGATCATACAAAATGCATGTTATTTTTTATTTAGTACTGACCTGAGTAAGATATTTTACATATAGCTGAAATTATTAAAATAACCCCCTTCAAAAGTTTGGGAACCCTTGGTTCTTAATACTGTGTGTGGTTACCTGGACGATCAACGACTGTTTTTTTTGTTTTGTGATGGTTGTTCATGAGTTCCTTGTTTGTTCTGAACAGTTAAACTGAACACTATTCTTTTGGAAAAATCCTCCAGGTCCTGCAGATTCTTCAGTTTTCCAGAATCTTTTGCATATTTGAGATTTGCATATTTGAGATTTGTTTTTGAGATCCATCTTTTCACACTGAGGACAATTGAGGGACTCAAACACAACTATTAAAGAGGTTCAAACATTCACTGATGCTCCAGAAGGAAACACGATGCATTAAGAGCTGAAGTGGTGAAAACTTTTTGAATTTGAAGATCAAGGTTTCAATTTGTCTTCCGGGAAACATGCAAGCACCTTCTGTTGCTTCCGAAGGGCAGTGCTACATGGGAAAAAATGACATTCCAACAAAATAAGAAAAATTTGGACATCTTCATGCTGTTCAAAAGTTTTCACCCCTGGCTCTTTATGCATCATGTTTCCTTCTGGACCATCAATGAATGTTTGAACCTTTTTAATAGTTGTGTTTAAGTCTCTCAGTTGTCCATAGTGTGAAAAGATGGATCTCAAAATCATACAGTCACTGCTAGAAAGGGTTAAAATATGCAGAAAATGTTTTTCGTTAGTGAGTTCACCCCACCAACTGTTCTGTAACGTGTCTTCAAGAAAATCTCTTTCTCTACTGACTGCACATCAGTTATGACCTCAATTACTTGTTCATACAGGTTTCTCTTTTAAATAAAGCTATTACATTGATCGCCTGAACCTGCTGGATTTTTTTTTCTTGAAAGATGGGTTATTGGGGCTACAATTAAAGAGGGTTGTATAATGGGTTCTGTTGTGACAGTTATCATAAATACATAAAAGAGTGTCCTTTTCTTGCTGCCAATGCCTGTACTATATGTACAGTAACTGTGAAGTTAAACCTAATGAAAGGTTTGAAGCTTGACATGGATTTTTCTTAAAAAACTGAATTTATCTGATGCTCTTATGGTCAATTAAAATCAGGTTAACCTACAAGTTTAAAAAATATACTGTTGGGAAAAAAAATGTTGTTGTTGTAGATTAGCAATAGTTTAGTATAGTAGCAAAAGTCTTTCATTACTTTTTGTGTAGGTTATTTGGTTTTTTTTTTGTTGTGTTGTAATAACAATTATGACCCTGGACCACAAAATGAGTCTTAAGTAGCACGGGTATATTTGTAGCAATAGCCAATAATACATTGTATGGGTCAAAATGATAAATTTTTCTTTTATGACAAAAATCATTAGGATATTAAGTAAAGATCATGTTACCTGAAGATATTTTGTAAATTTCCTACCGTTAATTATCGAAAGTTAATTTTTGATTAGTAATATGCATTGCTAAGACAACTTTAAAGGCGATTTTCTCAATATTTTTTTGCACCTTCAGATTCCAGATTTTCAAACAGTATCTCGGCCAATACATCAATGGAAAGCTTATTTATTCAGGTTTCAGATGATGCAAAATCTCAATTTAAAATAAACTGACCCTTATGACTGGTTTTGTGGTGCAGGCTCATATTTATATTTTGATGTTCACACAACAATGCTCTTGTTTGGCATCGATACACTTACTGATTTTTATCGAGTTCTCCAAACTTGCTGAGATAAGGAAAGTTATTCCTGATACACTCGAACTCTTCACGTGAGATGAACCCGTCGCCGTTTGAGTCGAAATTCTTGAACACAGACTGTGTAAAGAAAGCAGTTTCATGAACATGTATCATGTATCATCTTCCAAGCTGGAAGGAGTTGTAAATTAAAATTATGTACTATACAGCTACTGTCTGTGTAAACAAATACACATATTTGACCCTGCACGTAGCACCATTAGTGACAAATCCTAGACTGGCAACTAAAAACTACACTTGGTCTGATTCAGAAACAGAACACTGGAGTCTCAAGATGTGCTTTTCTAAGATGAGCTACTCAACATAGTATCTAAAAAAAGCAGTGCTCATTTTGTAAAACGCTAAAAAAAAGCACTAAGCACAATCTACCTTTGAGAGACAAACTTTGATGGATAATATAGAAATAAAGCAAAATATTTATTTAAGGCACTTCTTGAAATTTCTAGTCCAAGGAGATCTATTCAATGGTTTAGTCTGCCTAATATGTCTTTTGTATTATTTTAATCTGGGGGCTTTTCTAAGCAAATATTGATCTGTGCCATTATTCATTTCAGTAATGCAATTATTTAATAAAGATTTTCAATTAGTTAGCTGACCTTAATTGTAATTCTAGTTAAATGAAGCTTAATTCTCTTTAGTTGGCTCTCAAAAGTATTTGCCTAAATTCTGAACCTTTCCATCACACGTTTTTTTTCTCAGTTTGGACGATTACAAGATTCAACTACAATCAAGATGCAGCAAAGTGACAAAAGTGACAAAACAAATTAGAATGAAAAGAATGTTAGTTTTTCTCTTACTTCCACCATCTTCTCAATATGTTTGCTGATAATAACAGGATTAGCTTTGGGCTTGACTGACGCTGCCCACTCATCAATCATTGAGAGTTGTTTAGGAGCTGGACTGGAGGAGGAGGTTGAGTTCTGATCCACCAATCAAATAACAAACAAAATCACATATGTGCAGGTATTGTTATTTTGCTTTATATTTAAATCTAATCGTGTGTATTTGCTTATTTTACTGTAAATAATACATTATGACCAAACATCTACATTATTTATAAAATTAACCACATATAATTGAGTGGAATACTGACCGCTGGTTTTGCAGCTCTGGGTTCCCTCTGTAATGAGAGCTGATAAATCTCCTCTTCTGTGTGGTACTGATCCAATGATACCTATACATAAGGATTCAATGAGTTCCAAATGATTAATATAACTTTTCAGGAAGAATACATAAGTTATTTCTTATAAATATATACTCAGAGGTTTTTGTGTGTGTTTATTGGAAGAAGTTTTTATTTATTCTAATGGCATTTTTTGAAGCCTGTTTCCATCAAAAAAAAAAAAGAAGTTTGACATCTTATCCCACAATTCTGACTTTTTTTTGCGATTCTGAGTTTACAATTCACAATTCTTTCTTTTTTTCTCAGAATTCTGAGATCCTATTTCCCATGTCTGATTTTTTTTCTCAGAACCGCAAGATATAAACTCACAATTTTGAGATATAATGACATAATGAGATATAATTGTCACACCCCTGTGGACTGTTTAGTTTGGTTTCTCCCTCTTGTGCCCATATTTGGTCGTTCCTGTTTCCTGTCCTTGTTTAGTCATCATTAGTTTTCCTTGTATCACCTGTGCCCTAATTAAGTTTATCGTTATCACCTGTCTGTATAAGTTACATTCTGTTCAGCGTTTGGTGTCCGGTCTTGTCAATGTATGTGTGTTTTTACCCTCCTCCTGTGAATTTACCTGTTTTGAAATTACCTGTGGAATATAATAAAGACTTTATCTTTGACCTTCGTCTTCGTTTGCCCCTTCCTCACATGATATGTGACAATAATGTAGCAACTGTAACTTTATTTCTCAGAATTGTGAGTGTACATGTCACAGTTCTGACTTTATAGCTTGCAATTTTGAGTTTATGCTCAAAAGTCATGCAATTCTGAGAAAAAGTCACAACTGCCAGATATAAACTTGCAACTGTGCGAAAAAAAAAAAAAGAGTCAGAATTAAGAAGTCACAGTTACATTTTTAATTTTTATTTTTAGTGGCAGAATAAAGCTTCCATAAAAAACTGTAGAAGTCAAATGGGCTATGAAAGCAAAGTTTAGAGACTCATTAAAACCTTTGTTGCTGTATGCACATATTCTTCTTTAGTTTCTGAAATGGTTAGGTTTTGATCAGGTATGATTTTTCATGTTATGTTCACCCTGTGTGACAATTACTGTAATTATTTACGAGATTCTATGTGTAGTTGTTCATGTTCTGAGGACTAAAAAAACATTTAGTTCCTATGGCAATGCTATGGCAACGATAACATGTATCTATTTGCGGCTTTACTACAGCAAAACTCAAGTATATAGCAAAAAAAATGGTTTTCTGAAAACCCATTCCATGATGAAAACTCTTCAAAACAGCAATGAGGGAATGGTGTAAACAAAACAGGTAACACTTTAAATGTTACAGTTCTGTCTGTTTGTTTTCTTGGTTTCTCCCATTGTCTCCCCCCGTCGATCTGTCTGATTTGGTTTAGTCCTTGTTAGCGTCATCTGGTTCACCTGTCTTTGTAATTAGCACACCCTTTATAATTCTGTCTTTGTCATTAGTTCCTTGTTGGTCTTTATTGTTGATTTCAGTTTCTACGTGTGTGGATTATCGCTCTGTGTTCCTGCCTGTTCCAGCTTGTGCTACCTGAAGTTTATATTAAATATTGTTGCTTGTTATCTCGTCTCTCGTCTCGTTCCATCCAGCACGCAGCAACTACGTAACAGAAAGACCGACCGACAACAGTTTAACCGGCGTTATTCCCCTGCGTTTATTTTTTCGTCTTGTTTCTCAGTGTTTTCTTTTTTGATTTACCCCCATGGATCCCACTGTTCTCCTCATCATAATGAAGCAGGGGGAACGCTCTCTTGAGGACCACACCCGAGATTACATCTTCCTCGCAGAACACTCCCACTTTCCGGATAGCAGCCTTTGCACTTTCTACCGTGCAGGACTGAACACCACCACTAAGGGGCTGCTATCCGGGGAGGGTCCTCAAGAGAGCTTGCCGGACTACATCGAGTGGGTGCTGGCGTCCTGTGGATCGTCATGGACTATTGACTTCGTCAAGGAGGACGTCAGCCCCACTCCAGACCCAGAACCCAGCCAACCATCACCCCGACACGCGGAGTTTGAGCCCGAACCCACCGCGGATGACGAGCCAGAGCCACGAGCGACAGAGCAAAGGATCGCCACAGAGCCAGAGCCCAACACGTCCGACCAGGTGCGAGAGCCGGCTACAACTACCGCAACGGTGGAGTGCTGCGTGGAGCAAGAGAGGGCTATGGAGAGCCTTGCCCACTGCACCACCGCTGGGGGTGAGCTTGAACTGAACTCTGGGGACTTGATTGACTTCTTTACTGAAGTTCTGGAAACTAACTCTGGAGATTTAATAGACTTTTCTACAGAAATACCTACCTGTCATGATCTACCTGTCGGTATGGAATTCCCACCCACCCCCCCTCTTCTGTCTGTCTGGTCACCGCTGTCCCCTGACAGCCCCTCTGCTCACCCTCAGCCCACTACCTGTGCAGTGGGCTCACTGCGGGTCTGCCAGCTTCCATCGGCGTCAGGGCTGGAGGATCCCTCAGCTCCGCCTCCAGCCTCAGAGTCCAGAACTCCGCCTCGGCCCTCCGACCCTGCGGCTCCACCACGGCTCTCAGCGCCCTCGTCTCCACCGTCGCCCGTCGGCCCACCAGCTCCACCGGGCTCCCTCGTCCCTCCGGCTCCGCCTTGGTCGGTCGTCGTCCCGCCATCGCCTCGGGACTCCACTCCTCCGGCTTTGCCTCGTCGCTCCATCCCACCGGCTCTGTTGGGCTCCTCCCTCCCTCCGGCACAGCCTCCATCCTCTGTCGCTCCGGCTCCGCCGCGGACCTCCGGATCTCCGCCTACGCCTTGGTCGCCAGAGCCTAGGGCTCCGCCTTGGCCCTCCGGATCCTCGGTGTCGCCCTGGATCTTCGGCTCTCCGTCTCCGCCTCGGGCTCCTCCGCCAGCTCTTCCGCCAGCTGCTCCGCCTCTGTCGGTCGGCCCCCTAGAGTCGTCAGCCCTTCCTCCACCATGGCTCCTCCCTCCATCGGCTCCACCGTGGGTCATCATGGCTGCGGTCTGGGTCTCCCTCTGCTTCTCCTGCTCCGGGTCCCTCCTGTTTCCTCACTGGCTCCTCCCACCTTCGTCGCCCCCTTGGACTCTGTTGACTCTGGTTTTTGTCCCCCTTCCGGGGTTCCGTCCTCCGCCGAAGCCTCCTCCCCCATGGACTCTGGTTTTTCTGTTCTTTTTTTTCGCCTCCTAATCTGTTTTTTGTTTTGTTTTCTACGGCACGAGGACGCGCCTATTCGGAGGGGGGCGTAATGTTACAGTTCTGTCTGTTTGTTTTCTTGGTTTCTCCCATTGTCTCCCCCCGTCGATCTGTCTGATTTGGTTTAGTCCTTGTTAGCGTCATCTGGTTCACCTGTCTTTGTAATTAGCACACCCTTTATAATTCTGTCTTTGTCATTAGTTCCTTGTCGGTCTTTATTGTTGATTTCAGTTTCTACGTGTGTGGATTATCGCTCTGTGTTCCTGCCTGTTCCAGCTTGTGCTACCTGAAGTTTATATTAAATATTGTTGCTTGTTATCTTGTCTCTCGTCTCGTTCCATCCAGCACGCAGCAACTACGTAACATTATTTTAAGGTGTCATAATACAGAGTAATTACCTAATTAAGTACTCAGTAGTAGCCGTTGTACTTACATGAAACAAAATGTTCTTATCATGTAACTAAGTTATAGAACAGCCAATAGTTACAGTTTGTAATTATGTAGATATAATAGGCAGCTACTGTTACACATATGTAACAGAGTCTGTTACACAGCTACATATGTAACCAAAAGACTGTTGTATTGCACACTTTATAGAACGTAATTAAAAATGTAAGTACACAGACATAAGCTACTTAAAATAAAGTGTATCAAGATTGTACTTAAGTGTACTTCGTGTGTATGTATACTGTACACCTCATCCAGCTGCACCTTAGTTTGATTTAACAGACCAGTACACAGCTTAAATACATGGAATACTTTTCTAATTACATTAAAATTACATAGTATTACACAAACATAAGCTACTTAAAATAAAGTGTATCAAGATTGTACTTAAGTGTACAAGTAGCTGTGTAACAGACTTGGCCTGTTACATATGTGTGTGTTACATAGCCTATTACATCTACATAATTACAAACTGTAATTGGCTGTTCCATAACTTAGTTACATAAGTAAATTTTGTTTCATGTAAGTACAACGGCTACTACTAAGTACTTAATTAGGAAATTACTCTGTATTATGGACACCATAAAATGAAGTGTTAACACAAACTATTGTAGAAAATGTCTTTCCTGTTGTATTTCTGTGCTGAAATTGCCAGAGATTTTTAACAGTAAACTATAAAACAGCTGTCAGTCTACATACTCGACACATCGAGCTCTGTTGCTTATGCAGCTCACGTAATTTTAAGTCCAGTTTTCAACACATCTTCCAGTTGAGTGCTGTAGGGATTACATATTTTAATATGCGAAAACTCAAAAACGAGTTAGCATTTTCCATCGTCCTGAATGGATTTGAATGGGTTTTTTGGTTACATTTTTGTTTAAATGCCTGAAATAAGGTCTGTGTTTAACACAAGCTCAAGATATTTTCACATTTTATCCTATAACATAAAATACATCTGTAAAACCACCTTGTGATTTTTTACGGCTTTTACTTGTCTTAAAGGACGAGTCCACTTCCAGAACAATATTTTACAGATAATGAACTCACCCACTTGTCATCCAAGATGTTCATGTCTTTCTTTCTTTAGTCGTAAAGAAATTGTGTTTTTTGAGGAAAACATTTTACGATTTTTCTCCATATAGTGGACTTCTATGGTGCCCTGAGTTTGAACTTCAAAAACGCAGTTTAAATGAGGCATCAAACAATCCCAAATGCAGTTGTAAACGAACCCAGCCAAGAAAGAAGGGTCTTATCTAGCGAAACGATCAGTTATTTTCATTAAAAAAATAAAGTTTAAATACTTTTTAATCTCAAACGCTCGTCTTGTCTTTCTCTCCCTAAACTCTGCGTATTCTGGTTCAAGACAGTTCGGGTATGTCGAAAAACTCCAATCATATTTTCTCCCTCAACTTCAAAAATCATTTCAAAATCATCCTACATCGCTGCAGAAGTTCCAACCCTTGCAAAATGAACATGCAAAGAAGATCAAACACCCTTAACAAAAAAGGTAAAACAGCGATATAGGACGATTTTGAAGTTGAGGGAGAACATGAGATGGGAGTTTTTCGACATACACTAACTGTCATGAACCGGAACAAAACAGAGGTCGTGAAGAGTATATAAATAAATAAGATAAAAAAGTTATAAATAAAAAAGTATATAAATTGTATTATTTTTTAAATGAAAATAACCGATCGTTACGCTAGATAAGACCCTGAGACGCTGAGATCGTTTGAAGCCACATTTAAACTACATTTTGGAAGTTCAAACTCGGGGCACCAATTCAGTCCATTATACAGAGAAAAATCCTGAAATGTTTTCCTCAAAAAACATAATTTCTTTACGACTGAAGAAAGAAAGACATGAACATCTTGGATGACAAGGGGGTGAGTACATTATATGTAAATTGCTGTTCTGGAAGTGGACTTCGCCTTTAAAAGAGAGAACCAATTTGGTGGCTAAACTGGACTACAGATGTTGTCAGGGATGGTAAACATGATCACACTGAACAGGTAAAGTAATCTACTCACTAATCGCTTTCACAGCCTCATAGTGTTTATAATCCTACTGTTGCAAACTATAGGGAAAATGTATTTTAAAATAAGTTGTTGGAAGCTATCAGTGGTGACATAAAGAGTCACACAACAATGGTGTAGTTTGTTTATAGCCTATTTTTAGCTTTTAACCTCTGGATATTGTATATAGGCCCTAAAAACGTGTCATTTGTTCATCTCAAACTTATTTTCCACAATAATCCAAAAGCCAATTGAAAATCCTTGAGTCAAGCTGAGTGGACAATTTACAGGTTGGCCTTCAAAAATACATTATCACTGCAGTGCTTTATAGTGAAAATCAATATATTTTCTCAAACTTGCCAATAATATGAGTTTTAACAAATACACACCCATCCACTCAGTCATTTTTATTCAAATCACACTATTCCTCATGAAGTCATATACATAAAACACACGCACTCACTGTTAGTAGATTGAGCAAATCTGTGTTGGCCTCGATGTGAGGAGGATTGTTCTGCACCAGGGCCAATTCCTGCAGGATGGCATAGAGTTGCTGAGTTTTAGTCAAGTTGACGCGGGTCTTCTGTGGGTCTGCCCAGTCTGACAGAGCGACATGAACAGCTATCAAGTCCTTGAGGTTAACAGCCAAGATTGGGAATCGGAAACCAGTGCACTCTGCGAATCGGCGTCGATACTGACTGTAGTTTCCACAGGATGTCAGCATGTCTAACAAACTGTTAAAGATCTGAAAGAGATATTCAGTCTGAAATAATGGCGTTGGTTCTGATGTACAGGTTACATGTGACAGGTGTTGTATGTAAACTAGAAAATACAACACTGATTTTTTTAAAGATAAGCTACTTAACGCAGCATCTAAAAAGCAGTGCTCAGGTCGTGAGATGCTGTAAAAACAGCGAGATGTTCTGTGCAAAGTCCACTGAGAAAAATCTACCTTTAAGAGACTGAATTTGATGGATAGTATAGAAATATATAGGTATAGGTTACATGTGACAGGTGACAGATGTACCTTATTGGTTTCGTTGCTGATGTGTGCCTGTGTCTCTTTCAGCCTAGAGATGGAGCTGTTATTGAGACCCCCGACCACCGCCATCAGAAATTCAACTGCACTATAGAGCACGGAGGCTTTGAACGATTCAAGGTCTGCAAATTAACAAGATCTTTTTGCAAGCAACAAATTCTTTATTTAGTATAGTGGTTATATGCATTGATTCCTTGGATTTTTGAACAAATATATACACATAAATAGATTACGAAGAGTGAACTCAGATTTATTGTAACAACATAATATCCATTAAACCACAAAGCTAGAAAGTAATCATGTATGTAATTGTTTAAACTTGAGTTTGGGGACCAGTTCTCACTATTAACCAACTATTAACTATGACTTCTGCTTTAATAAACTACTAATTACTGCTTATTAATAGTTAGTAAGGTTAGGTTAGTTAAGTTTAGGTATGTGTTAGGCAGAGGTTGCGCTAGACTTTAACATTAACGTCAAAATGACGGACAGGGTCTAAAAATTCTGTCATAATCTGTTATTATCCGTCATTTTAATTTTCATATTTTAATTAGAATAACATATTTCATTGCTTTTATTTTTATAATGAACCTACAGGACGACAGCGCAGTGTGTAAAAACAACAAAATATGCTGGGGCTTGGTAAACAAAAAAACAAAAAACTGCGCTTTCTCGATTTAAATAATTCTCATTTTAATGAACCAGTATCGATTCTTAAATCGCAATCGGTCTTTTATTCTATGCTGTTTCCAGTTGACGAATGAATAGTACATATGAAACAAAGTGTCAGACTTCAAATTCTCTCGATTTCATTAGTAAGTTCAAACAATAAATACCGTTTTGACGCTCTTTAATGTGGCCTAATAGATCGTTGTAGCTTCTGTGTACTCCCCTGAGCATAATCAAACACATAGGAAAACATTCGTGACAGTTTCGTTTTTGTTCTGTATCCCCTGCTCTGCTGCCACACTGCAGTGCACACGCCACCTACTGGACAGGGGTGGGAATTACAGCTACAATTTAAAATCACCCTTAGTGTAATCTGTCAAAATGACGGACGGCCTTCAGTTTTTTCCATCACTGATAAAAAAATCAGTGACGGACAATTTTCAGTTAACGCAACCTCTGATGTTAGGTATGTGTCATACAGAAGTCATAAATATGTTCTTTATAAATACTAACAAACAGCCAATGTGCTAGTAATAAGCAACTAGTTAAAAGTGAGAATTGATCCCTAAACTAAACACTTCACAATAAGGTTCATTAGTTAACATTAGTTAACTACATTAGTTAACATGAGAATGAACAATACTTCTACAGCATTTATTTTAATTTATCTTAATTAATATTCATTTCAGCATTAACTAATGCATTATTAAAAAAGTAGTGTTTGTTAACATTAGTTAATGCACTGTGAACTTACATGAACGACTGTATTTTTATTAACTAACATTACCAAATACTAATAAATAGTGTAATGTATTTTTCATTGTTCGTCCATGTTAGTAAATGCATTAACTAATGACACCTAAAACAGCTAAATTCCTATAGGATGAACTGTATGCCATTCACTATATAGGCAAAAATGTATTTGATTAGTAACACTGAAGTGCAGAATCTTAAATATTTCTGAAGCAATGTTTCACACAATTTTTTTTTTTTTGGCATTTTTAAAATCTTTTATTATTTTTTCAAGTTTAAATCAGACTTTACATAACAGTGTGACCCAACTGAACCCCATTATGTGTGTAAATGTTGTACTTTGCACATCATTGTCAGTGTGATTAGTTGATATATTCATTAATCGTGGCTATAATGTAGATTAATGTAGAAGTTACACAAAGTTCTTGTGGCTTTGTGCTGGTCGTGATCCTTTTGAAGCAGAATACTGACATGTAAAGCAGGCACTAACATGTAAGTCGCAGTAATTAAAGGATACCTACATTAGTTCACCAAAGCGCAACACGTCAGTCAGTGAAGAGTATTTGTCAGCTAAGTGAACTGGTAAACTTTAAAACCAAAAGATGATTCGTATCGAAGAAAAAAAATTAAAAACATGGTGCGTGACTTACTTTTTCACTCAGAAATTACTAGTAAATTTCACAAATAATTACAAAGAAACAGCAGGAACATCTGCCTTTTTTTGAAGTACAAATATCGAAATAGTATTTTCTTGTAAAACACTTTAATAATCTTTATTTACAACCTTGTGAAAAATATTTTTTACAGTATTGGATGGATGGATGTGTGTGTGTCTAACTAGATATTAAATTTGAGACTGTCTCACTAAGTTTTGGATCTTTGAATTACAGTCTCTGGCAATTTGTTGTTTGAATCCCTAATAAAAATAGACAATTAGCGCAAACTTTTGGTGCTTAGCCCTTAAATATGTTTCTAGCCTGCTTTCAGGAGAAGGACGGAAAGAGGAAAGTGTTTTAAAGAAAAAGACAAATCAATAGGACAAGGAATTGGGCAGGAAACCTAAAGCGGTAGTCGAAGTGATATTTTGGAAGAGGAAGAGCTCAGGGGCCCATAAGAAGGAAGAGAACAAGGGATCATCATGAGGAACAAGAGCAGGGGGTGATGGAGCCCCACTGCGCTTCTGAAAAATTCAAAGAGAAGAAAAGTCACATGGGTCTAGCTGTCATTGTACTAAAGGTCTACACCAGGACTTGTTTTTTTTAGGTCATTGCTTTTACTTCTTTTCGTTTTCAAGCTGGATTTTTGTTGACTTGCGCTCAGCAGCTGTTGTTCTGTAGTGGTGTTAGTTACCAACCTTATAAAATATGATTTCAACCACACAGAGAATTCATAGACCAAAACACTAACAAGTCTAAATGTGCTACTGTATTCTGGAAATAAGCTCAAAAGTCTGATTAACAGTAGGGTCCCACTTTATATTTATAAGGGATAGTTTACAAAGAAATGAAAATTCTGTCATTATTTACTCACTCTCATGTTGTTCAAAACTCTTACAGGTTTGGAACAACATGAGAGTGAGTAAATGATGACAGGAATTTTCATTTTTGGGTGTTTATGTGTTACATTAAAATTAATAATTTAATATTACACATTGTGTAAATACATGTTTTACATTGTACACTGACGAAAATGATGTAGAAAAAACTTTCACTAAGAATTTTCACTTTACAACTTTACAGTGTGTGTACAGTAGAAAACACTTGTATGTAGTCACATATAATGTATAATGTATAAGCTATTTGCAATTAATTTCTGTAATTACTATAATTAAACTGTTGACCTTACACCTTAACCCATCCTTAAACCCAACATGTCCTCCAACCAATTTGCCCGTATAGGTCGTTTGTCAAATACCTGAAATACGACCCATCGGAGTGTTTACTAAATTAGCGCAGGAAACTTTCATATTAATGCACTTTATCTGTGTCATAATTTGGGTTTCGTGTAGCTCAGTTGGTAGAGCATTGCCTTACGTTATTCAATCATGTGATTATGGGTTCAGTCCCAGGGAACGCACATGCTCATAAAATGTATATGCACTCTAAATTACTTTCAAACATGTCTGACAAATGTGTAAATGTTAATGGGTTTTGTGAAATGGAAATAGGACAAATGGTGGGTAAGGGAACGTGTAAAAAGTCCACAAATTTAGATTAATTGAACACGCATTTTGATTGGTCATGACAGTCATACGCAGAACCTGATTTTACCAAGTACGACACGTTCCTGGATCAACGTCGTTGTTGACCCTGGAACAACATTGTGATTAACCAATCAGATTTGAAAAAACAGTCTATAGTTTTTGTGAAGTTTAGGCTTACAATCAGTGTTTGGTGCTTGTACATCAGTGTCATTCAATGGGTAAGGTTAGGTTTAGGTGTAGGGATGTGGTCAAGATTAAATTTTTGAATTAAAATGTTGTTCCAGGGTCAACAAAATATGCTGACCCAGGAACACATCTAACTCAGCAAAATCAGGATGTGCGTCATACGTCATTTGATGACGACAGACGCAACACGACGCTGTCATTATTTTTACGCCAGCTAGAGCTTAACTTTAAAATGTAAATATAGGTCGTAGGGCTGTAGTTATCGTTTATTTTAGTAATCGAGTATGCTACCGATTATTCGAGTTAATCGAGTAATCGGATAAGAAGTCATTTTTCTTTATTAAAGAGCAATACTAAATATACAAGAGAAAATAAGATAGGCTTCTTAAAATAAACAACTAAATTGTTTTCTTTTTAGAAAAAGTAATATTTTTATTGCTGAAATTGCATATATAACCATAAAAACTAAACCCATTTAATGCATTTTTTTGCCAAGTTACCTTCAAATGCAAATACAAATATATATATATATATATATATATATTCAGAGGGACTGAACTTGCAGTTACAAATGCATAGATATTATTTAGTTATTTTAAAGAAAACATTGAATACTGATATTTACATGTATTTTTAAAATGAAGATACTTTAAATGTGAAATCAAAACCGCCAGTAGGCGGCAGCAAGTCACTGTTAAGTAAGTGAGTCATTGCAATTGAACTGAATCATTTAACGAGTGATTCATTCAAGAACGAAACACCATCAAATGCTCATAGATGCAAAACAGTGCTGTGGTTGTGTTTGAAATGGTTATTTATTGGTGAAGTAGAGTAAAAACAGGCAATATGCTGTCTAAAATGTAAGTCTTTTAATATTAACTTCTTGTTTATTGATCACATTTGTAATCATGCTGAGGCACTCTTCGTTTGATATTAACTTTATAACTTTCTTTGTGTCACAGAGAAAAGAAAAGTGTTTTGCAAAACAGTAAGTACATTGTACCCAACACTTTTTTTGACAGAAGGACATAGATGCCTAATGAAAATTAGGACTAAGTTAGTTTTCCTGACCTGTGCAACCTTTATGAAGTGTGCGATCACAGCAGCTCTCTGCGGTGCGGTGGGTTTACTCAGAACCATCAGCTGAATCCACTGCGAGACGCTGTTAAAGAGGGTAATAAACCTCTCCAGGATGGGGTTATCTACCGTACAGCCGTGCATCACAAAGCTGTGGTAATCCTGAAACTGAAACACACATTAAACAAATGGTCACAGATCGCATGTGAATGTTTTGCTAGTGTTCCTATTAAGTCATGATTTTTTAAATTTTTTTCTGAAAGAAGTCTGACAATGTTTTGAATGTTTTTTTTTTTTGTTTGTTTGTTTAACATTTTGTATTTGTAGGGGATTTTATTATATTTATGGATAGTTATGATCTGTTTATTACCTGTTAACCATTTTTTGAGCATAGACCTTCAACTGTCAACAATGATTTGGAACACAGATTATTGCTGAAGTAAAAAAAAAGTTACAGAAGTTTAAGTTTCTTATAAAAAATGCACAAAAATACTATTTAAAATTTTGATATGAACTATATATTTTCCAAAACATGTTTTTTTTCTAGAAGAAAATCAAAGCCATGAATAAAAAAAGTTGTGTTCCAAATTTGAGGTTGATATCTCAAAATATTAGCTTTTGGTAAGATTTTGTTTGAGCGCAGTACCCAACGTTTCCACTAGGAATGAAATTTGTTTTAAATACATTTTCAATGCAAACAATAGTATCTGTGTTTCCATTACTCTTCAAATTGTGCAAACTGAAAATACGTCTAATGGAAACACGTCAGTTTTGCAAAAACTCTCATATATCACAAAAAAGTTATTACGCTCACATGAGGTTGTTTTTCAGGCAATTCGAAAAAGGAATTTTTCGCTGAACTGCAATTGAAATGGCTTTTTCTGATTTACAGGTTACCTTGTGTACATAAAAGTCACATGATCATTCTTTAGTGTCCTATAAACTCAAACAAAAACACCTCATATGTGGCCACTTAAACAAGCTTTGACTACACAATGCTTAAATAAGGGGCTTTCCTTGCTATTAAAGCTTGGATAACCCCTTATTTACACTGCACAAGTCTGCGGAGTTGATCGCAGCCACTTTAGTCAATGTTTGTGTTCATACTTGTTTCAGTTTCAAAAGCGTCCCAGAAGTGGCTCTCCGTGCTGCTTCTGTAAAGACTCATGCCTACGTCTCCTACAATTAAAATTAAAGGCTGGTGCGGTGGCTGCATAAACATACATAAACCTAGCAATATCCATCGCCGTAACCTATTACAAAGTTACAAAGTCATTTTGCAACAGTTTTTTATCCCCATTTATATAACACTGCAAAAGTTTTGCACTAATCTGAAATGGAAATGCACCTAGTGTGAATATTTTTTTCAGTTCCATTTAAGCTTTTTGAATCATGTCCATTATTTAGTTTTTACTAAGTTTTGTACAATTCTGATAAAGTATAAAAAAAAACATGCACACACACACACACACACACAACATACAATTTTTGGTCAAAAATGACCGAACAACACCAAGAGGGTTAAATGCAAACATATGCGGTCAACTGCATACTGTATTTAAGATTGTATGATATCTTTGTGGTGACTCATTATCATCAAGTTCTTAATATTAGATATAAATAAATGCGTCAGCTTTCTGCACTTCTAGATTTTAATTAGAACCTTATTTTGTCTATTTCTATCTCTTCTGTGGACATTTCTGAACCCACAAACATACCATTATCTTGCAGAAGGATTTGTACTCCAGATAGGTCAGATGTTCAGCAAGCTCACAGGGGTCCAGGTGATCAAACAAAAGGGACATTTTTCTCCTTTTTGACATTGATGGAACTCTTTGGGTAACCTGGCGTTTCCATTTATACGAGGGCCTGCGGAGGAAAAATATGTTATTTCAGATAGAACTAATGTTGTTATTGTTGGCAGCTGACTAACATGCTGAAATCTGACAGTGCTGTGCAAGGACATTCTTCATGACAAACTCTCATTTTATCTATATTTAATTCATTGTTGAAAACTTGTGGGTTTGGTTTTGCCACATTTGAAAGTGCAAAAGTGTAAATAACATTTGAGAGTTACGCTATTAAAAATAAAGGTTCTTTAGAACCTTTAACGTCGTTGGAATCTTTCCATTACACAAAAGGTTGTTTATAGTGGAAAATGGTGTAGCGGAAAATTCTTCACACTTAGAAAAAAAATATTTTTTGTTGTTATTTTGTCCTTAAAAGTTGTAGTTACCATCCATGATCATGTGGAATAGAACAGCCTGGACATTATCTTCTTTTTTGAGTCAAGAAATTAAGAACCAAAGTGTTTTGAACAGCAGTACGAGTAAATGACAGCTTTTTCATTTTTTGGTGAACCGCTTAACCTTTTCAGACTGAGAACATGAAATGAGTGTGTAGGTGTGTGTCTGTGTACTTACACACTCTCTACATCAATAAGCTGACTCTGTGTTTCATTGCCGCCAGTGTTCAGGTTCTCTCTCAGGTCTTTAATCTGGTCAGCCAAAGCAGGATTGAGATCAAACTCCACGGGAAATTCAGAAATCCAGTACCTACATAGAAAAAGACAGAGGAGCAAATGCAAAAGAGCAGATTTGACATACAATGGAGATTATGAATTAGATACAAAATTATTCTTACTTTACAAGGTGGCATATTTTAGCTCTGATCTCATCAGTGCTGCCCTCCTGTGACCTGTATATTTGTTAAGGGTGTAAAGTTTTAATTTAAGGCTTTCATTTTATGTTAACACCAGCAAACCTTACATCAGAGCATGTAATGCAAAAATAAAATGACCTTTATGGAATTTTATAGAATGTTAAGATTGTATATTAGCATCAGAAATTAATACATAATTGACTTTACAATTAATACTTTAGTACTAAATGATATCAAATTTTACAGCTCTTTTTACTGCAGGATCTAAGAGTTAGTTCCAATTAATCTAACATGGTTTGTAATTTCATCTAATGAAGTTTAAATATAATTGCATAAAAAATTCAGCGTCAGGGTTTTGTAGATAAAGGATACTTTAGGAGCAGTTTCTTGGACAGATCAGTGGAAGATATGTACCAAGGATGCATCATCAGAAACATTTTCACAAAGGAGGCATCTTTAATTGTACCTTCACTGTCTGAAAACACAAACATCACAGAACATTAATGAAGAATAAACAATAACACTTCAGATTAGGGAACACATATTCACGATTCACTAAGAGTTTTCCCTCAATGAACTCCTAAGTTGCTGCTTATAGAGCTTAGGTCGTTGTTTCTAATAGTTATATTTAGGTATTGGTTAGGGTAAATATGGTCATGCAGAATAAGGAATTAATATGTGATTTGTAAGTACTAATAAACAGCCAATTTGCTAGTAATAAGCAATATGCACACATTTTTTGTCATGACGTCCTTGGTCAACTTCCTTGAGCAGCTTTAGCTAGACTTTGTTGATAAAAAGCATGCTTACTGTTTGCTGGTTCATCATTTACGTAGATCCGCAGCAGAAACTTCTGCTTCTCAACTGCTTTAAATCTTCAGACCAAACTTCTGTTTGAAACCCCTTCATGCGTAAGACAATGTCTTTATAGACTCACCGAAGGACTGTATGCAGAAGTCCATCAACTCATCCACTGTTCCTGAATCCATAGGTAACGGATCCATCAAATCTCTCTTTTTCTTCCTCTGTCTTCACTTTCTAATAGCCTTCTGTTTTTCTCTTCTCCTCCAGTGCTCTTCCTCTTCTCTTTTGTCTGTCAATAGAGATTGTTATCGTAAGGAGAAGAACACTCTGAACATCCTTCTGAAAAAGAAGTGCACTTAACTGTATTGAATGTGCACGTGTAGTATACTTCAAAACATGTATTTGCAGTTAATATATTATTAATCACATAAAAGGCCACTTAAGTGTACCTGCACTTAAAACACTTAAGTACAATTTTAAAAAGTGCATCTTGTAGTGTACTTCGTTTTCAATTTATTTAAAAAAAACTGTACTTGCAGATCATACTACATATTAAAACTATACAAAATAAATAATCCACCTAAATAATAGGCCACTTAAGTGTACTTAAGGAGCACAGAAATTAAAAGGTAGTGGATATTATGCAGCGCCTGAAAGTGACCGGCACTAAGTTTGTGTAGATGCAGAGATAATATCATTATAGTTCCTGGCCATATCGACCTAGAAAATCACAACTTTAAATATTTTAAATAGGAAAAATATCGAAACCTTTTGGTCATTTTTGAGCAAGTTGCTAACGATGCTAAACAATGATCTATGCTAAGCTATGCTAAAAGTGCTACCGCCAGACCCCAAGATCGGCTGAATGGATTCGAAAACGATAAAACTCAACTGTTTAACTCTAGAAGAGTTGGAAAATGAGCTCTGAACTCTGTGTATTCTAGCTCATGACAGTTAGTGTTTGTCGAAAAACTCCCCGACCGTATTTTCTCCCTCAGTTTCAAAATCGTCCTATATCACTGTTTTACCTTTTTTGTTAAGGGTGTTTGATCTTCTTTGCATGTTCACTTTGCAAAGACTGGGTCGATACTTCTGCAGCGATGTAGGATGATTTTGAAATGATTTTTGAAGTTTTTTGACATACCTTAACTGTCTTGAGCCACACACAGAGTTCAGGGAGAGAAAGACAAGACGAGCGTTTGACATTAAAAAGTATATAAATTGTATTATTTTTATGAAAATAACCCATCGTTTCATTAGAAGACCCTTCTTCCTCTGCTGGGATCGTTTACAACCGCATTTGGGATCGTTTGAAGCCGCATTTAAACTGCAATTTGGAAGTTCAAACTCGGGGCACCATATCAGTCCATTATATGGAGAAAAATCCTGAAATGTTTTCCTCAAAAAACACAATTTCTTTACGACTGAAGAAAGAAAGACATAAACATCTTGGATGACAAGGGGGTGAGTACATTATCTGTAAATTGTTCTTCTGGAAGTGGACTTCTCCTTTAATAAACATATTTCAAAAACAATAGAAGTAATTGTAAGATTACATATAAAGTCCTACTTAATTGGAACAAAAGGTAGTCTAAATTTAAGTGAACTGAATTAATTTAATTGCCATTAACATGCAATTAAATGTCCAAAAACATTGCATTCAAGAACATTATTTTCAAATATAATAAGTACTTTTTTTATAAGTATGCTAAAGCGTACTTCTAATTTTATAATTCGCAAGGGCATATTTCACAGTTGTATGTTTTCAGCCTCACACTTGAGACGGAAAAACATTTCTGGTGTTAGAACAACTCTAACAGCAGCTTTTATAAAATACATAGTGCAGCTTAACTGGCATAAAATATTTTATTTATATTTTCATTTACATTAAAAATATGTGTTTGTGTGTGGTTAAAAAGCTTTGCTCTTAGTGAAGATCTTTGACCAAACCACCCGCCGAAGATGACATCATGACAATTTCTGAGATATTAGTGACCGAATGACAGACATACCGAATGTCCCAACTGATAAACTCATTTAACACACCCACACACACACACACACACAGAGAAATATCATAATGAGCGTCAGACTACCAAGAAACTGACCTCTTCACAAACAGAAAACCTCAAGTTATCACATCCTAAAACAGACATGGTCACACAAGCAACAAACCACAGTCTATTTTTCACATAACACACACACACTTATCACTCACTGTGCTTTCCTGTACTGACAGAACACACACACACACATACACGCTCATGCAGTCTCCCCAAACTGGCCAACAGGAAACCATGGCAACACACTCTGATCCCATTGTGATCAACCTCTCCATATGGAAACACAAATTATATTCCACTACCAAGAATTCCACATGAACGAAATGCACAAAACAATACAGTTTATAGAGAGAAAATTCTATAAAAAAATAATGCCCAACCAGCCATCTCACTGGCTAATAATTTAGGCTCAGTTCTCTGTTTGGCAGAAACCACTGAAAATACAAAGAAAATCCTGTAGACAGTGGTGGATCCTTAAATAAGGCATCTTGGGTAATGATGCATGCCACACACACAAGCCTCCATTAAGCTACATGAAGTGTGTTTTATATAGGATCTCATTGTATGGTGGAATGTGCGTGTGTGTTGCAGCAGAGAGGTGGGCGGACACTTTCAATTACAGCCCTCATAGAGAGAGAGAGGAGAATAATAGATTTAATAAAAGAGCCGCAGTAAGACTCTTTCTAACTCAAACTAACAGCAGTTCTGACACAAGGCCTGAATCGCGAGCCATGGTTGGCCTGCTGTCTACAAATCCTGAGAAACCCTGAAAAAACGTGGACCCCTTTTCCATTCTGCGTGAACTAGGAATGCAAATTTGGGCACATTCCTCTAACTGCTCACATGCTATTATTAACTGACTAACCGTTAACCAGTAGGCCTGAAATCAAACACGTGACCCAACAGAAACAACATAGGCTAAATTGTTTTTAAGGGCAACATGAAATTACAATAACTCACCTCTGAGCTGAAAAAAAAAAATCAACTATAGTTTTAGATACAGTTACAAATTTATAGATTTGTCAATTATGCATTCTCACATCCTAAAACAGAAAGTTACATAAGCACCAGACCACAGTCATCCTTCAAATGCAACTCACCACTGATCTAAAAAAAATTGTGATAGTTATAGATGCATACAAATTTCTTTTATGCCAAAATCATTAGGATATTAAGCAAAGATCATGTTTTGTGAAGATATTTAGTAAATTTCCTACCACAAATATATCAAAACGTAATTTTTGATTAGTAATATGCATTGCTAAGAACTTCATTTGGACAACTTTATAGGTGATTTTCTCAATATTTTGATTTTTTTACACCTTCAGATTCCAGATTTTCAAATAGTTGTATCTCGGCTGAATATTGTCCTATCCTAACAAACCATATATCAATGGAAAGCTTATTTATTTAACTTTCAGATGATGTATAAATCTTAATTTCCCTTTAATTGAGCTTATGACTGGTTTTGTGGTCCAGGGTCACATATGTAAAAAAAAAGCTGTGAGTTTTAGAAAAACATAAGCAAGAAGATCCACCCCTAAACATAACTGTCAATTGGGCGTAAGCAGATTGCATGAAAATGCATGATGGGATTGTAAGAGTTCATAAGAATTAGCCACTAATTCGCCACAAAGTAGTTACATGAGAGTGTTTGCTAAAAGTTTTGAAAATACTATCAAAGCAAATGACAAAATTTAAATAGTGAACACACTTGACATCATAAACCCATCAGTTTAGCTCTCATTAGTTGTTTATTGTAAAACATTGAGACTGCATTGATTACTAACAGAGAATAATGCATCATATTCTATTATAACCATTTTATATATATAGCATATAAAAACATTTATGGCTTCTTGCCCAGAATAAGCTACAAAGTGGGCTACGATGCATATTAAAATTATTGCTTCACCAGGTTAGTTTGACATGAGTCTACAAACATGCAGAGAAGAAAATAGTGTTATGTGGTGCGACTAAAAAGTCATGTGGTGCAACCAACATGCAGAAAAATATAGTAGCTTTTATGTGGACGAGCAGAGAAATGGCCGCACTTGAACCTCAGGAAATGCAAAATGTAAGTCATATACATAGCTTACCCACAAAAGTTAATGAGTGGGCACAAGTAGGGTTTGAACCTGTCTATTTTACAGGTGTAAAATGTCATGTAGAATGACTCCCCAAAAGTGTAACTATATTTATGAATAATTAATTCCAAAAAAGTACAAAAGTACTTTTTACCTTGAGTAATATACATAAAAACTTAAATATAAAAGCTTTTTTATAGCACTTGACATTTATTTTTAGTCATTACATTTGTACTTTTTCTGAAAATGGTGTGTAGGTTTATCAAATATATATGAAACCATAAATAAAATAGATTTCTAAGAACTTGAGACACTTGAGACCACATTAAAAGGTATATTTATACACTTATTTGCAGTGTTGGGAAGGTTACTTTGGAAATGTAATAGGTAACAGATTACAAGTTACTCTATTTAAAATGTAATAAGTAGTGTTTTAAAGTAACTTTTCAGTTACTTTATTAAAGTAATGTAACTTATTACATTTGATTACTTTTCTGAATTTCTAATATTTTCAAATGTTAATCATTTTAAAATATTTGAAGCAGGCAGGGTTAAAGGGTTAGTTCACCCAAAAATGAAAATTAGCCCATAATTTACTCACCCTCTAGACATCCTAGGTGTATATGACTTCCTTCTTTCAGGATCCAATCGGAGTTATATGAAAAATTATCCTGGCATTTCCAAGGCATGATCCTGGCATCAGTCCAAAACAAGTCCAATAAAGTGCATCCATCCATAATAAAAAAGTGGGGGAGTGAATTTTGATCTCTCCACGGCGCATTCGCATTCCTCACTTCTGCGCGATGCATGTGCAATGCCGACGTATTAAGTCATCCACCTGGAGCTAGATGAAAGTGATTATTACGTTTTAGATGTGGATATTTTTCTTATAAAAACACAACGATTTGCTACAGGAGATGGATGGATGCACTTTATTGTACTTGTTTTGGACTGATGAAAAGAAACACCCGTTACAGTTACTCAGTAACTGTAACTAATTACAATTACATTTATTTTGTAATTAAATTACATAATTCCGTTACACGTAACTAGTTACTCCCTAACACTGCTTATTTTATTTAATTTTTATAAACCAAGGTTATCTTTCAACAGTTTTACGTACTTTGATTTATCAAAGTGGTGTGATGATACGGACATGGATATAGTGAAAAAAATCCTACATTTAATTGATTTAATTGCTTATGGCTCACATGCAAATAAATGAAATGTTGTTTTTCTCTATAGTATTTTTATAGCGAATGTACACAAATTGTCACACTGGATTGTGGTGATCAATATATTTCTGACATTTTTCTTAAAGCAATGCATCAGTTGAGAGAAGTTCCAATTGAAACAGCTCTTCTAGTTTGTCTCTAATACAATTAAACACTCATCCCGAGTCCTGCGTGTGCATATATGTGTTTGTGCATTGTGTGTGTGTGCTATTGTCGTCTGTAAGCAGCTGTTTTCTGAAGCTTCTGTTGCTTGGTGACAGAACCCCAGAACTATTGATCCTCACAGGGGTTTAATCGAAGTGTGTGTGTGTGTGTTTGTCCGGTGTTTTATGGCAGAGGTGTTTTGAATATTTCAGTCTCTCCTGCAGAGTGTGTGTCCTGACAGCTCAGGGCTTGAATGATATTTCTAACACAACAGAATGAAGTCGGCCTCCATTCGAAAGACAGTCTCTCTCATGACTCTGTACAATAAAAGTCCAGATCTAATCAGACACACAGCACTCATCAGAGGAGGAAATAACATCATTCACACAGAAGCTTCATTCAGTCACATGAGTGTGTGATATCATCGGTCATTGAATGATAGCTCAACGCTAATGATGCCGAACTCAATGCAGCTATTAATCTCACTCTCATTATTGGATGTTTCATCATTACTGTCAAAGTTAGAACATGGTCTTACCTTAGTGGAAAAAGAAACAGGGAGAAAGAAAAGTAAGAGACACGATGTGCTATTTTGAGGAATGGCATCTGTTAGATGAAAAATTCATGACCCCAAAGTCTGGTTTTAAGTAGACAAAATAAAACATTTCTAACTCAGATTTGGTGCAAATTTCACATTATTTGCTATATATCAAACTTGTCAACTCAAGGTTCAACACTGCAGCACTTGTGCATAAAAGTGAGGAGGCAATCATTTGAAACATGGAGTCAGCATGATTCATTTCCCTGCTGAAAATGAAGAGACTGTCATATTTGTATATTTTATTTTAGTATTTATTTTTAAATGTTTTAATTTATTTTTAGATTTAATTTAAAAGCTTAATATGAATTTTCAAAACACAACTGAATAATGGATTAAAGAAATTGTTTACCCAAAAATAAAAAAAAATTGCTGAAAATGTACTCAACCCTCAGACGATCCAAGATGTAGATGAGTTTGTTTCTTTACCAGATTTGGAGAAATGTAGTATTACATCACTTGCTCACCAATGGATCCTCTGCAGTGAATGGGTGCCATCAGAATGAGAGTCCAAACAGAGGATAAAAACATAACAATAATCCACAAGTAATCCACACCACTCCAGTCCATCAATAAACATCTTAAGAAGTGAAACGCTGTGTGTTTGCATGAAACAAATAAATCATAAAGGCATTTTAACTTGCTAAAATACGAGTCCACTCCATAATATTGATTCTTTCAGTAAAAAAGTGGTCTTGTCTGAATCAGGAGAGAAATCTGCACAGATCAAGCATCGTTTACAAGTGAAAACAGTCCAAAACAGCTCTAAACAAATATGTGGGTGGATTTTGATGTGAGAGACAACAGGAGATGGACTTTTTCACTGGAGAAAGCATTATTATTACTCATATTTTGGCCAGAAGCAATGGTTTGAAGTTAAAAATGACTTAATGATGGATTTGTTTCTTATAAACACACAGGTTTCCACTTCACAAGACGTTAACTAATGGACTGGAGTGGTGTGGATTACTTGTGGATTATTGTGATGTTTTAATCAGCTGTTTGGACTGACGGCACCCATTCATTGCAGAGGCACCCATTTATAAAGCAAGGTGATGTAATGATACATTTTTTCAAATCTGATGAAGAAACAAACCCATCTACAAATTGGATGGCCTAAGGATGAGAACATTTTCAGCCAATTTTCATTTTTCAAGGCTTTCAAGACTGACCTATAAGACTAGATTCAAAGAGTTCACTAGATGATTTCTCACATGCACAACTGCGAACAGGAGAACCACATCAAGAACAACTCTGCAAACGGTATTTTTAGCTGCATACATTTATGTAACTCACAAAGAGCTGCAAAGCAATATCTAGAATTCTTTCCAGAGCAAGATATACAAGGGTAAAAATTGCATGACATCAGGGATGTCTTTGCTCACGGCTTAGTTCCTGTTTGCCATTTCTCACCTAAAACAAAACGAGCAGGGTAGCTGTGTTGCAATAGCAAGTAATCAAATTGTACTGAACAATCCATCTGCATTAAATAATAATAATAATAATAAAAGCACAAAAAACAAAATACTGGTAAGAAAAACAGGTTCTGATAAACAGACCTTACTTGGTCTCACTCATTAGCGTTTGCGGTTAAGCAATGAGGTTCAGATATGGCCATTTCTCTGCCTGGCCACATGATAGCTGCTATATATTTCTACATGTTGGTTGGACCACATGACTTTTTCGTTCCACCACAAAACATCTTCCTATGTGTAAACCTATCTCAAAGTAACCTAATGAAGCAATCATTTGAATATGCACAACTAATGAGAGCTAAATGAATGGATTTATGATGACAAGAATATTACATGTGTAGAATATGTGCACACTATACAGTTTCATGTTATTTAATGCTAATTAAAGGGGTCATCGGATGCCAATTTTCCACAAGTTGATATGATTCTTTAAGGTCTTATTAAAAAATGTCTATAATATACTTTGGTTAAAAATTCTCAATGGTTGTGTAAAACAAGACCCTTTTTACTTCGTCAAAATCAGCTCTGCAAAAATCATCCCATTTAGATGGATTGTTCCTGTAAATGCAAATGAGCTCTGCTTGCCCCGCCCCTCTCTTCTCTCTGTGGAGTGACGAGCCTGTTTACTTTAGCTGCATTTAGCTGTGTTTACCCGCTAAACTTGCCAACTAGCACCTTATTAGGAAAGGTGATTGCAGGGATTCATTAAAAAACCCTTATACTCACTTCTGCTGTAAGTGAAGCTGGATCACGAATGATTTGCACGAACATAGATGCATTTATCGGGAACGCATTCCCTTTACAAACAAACGTAATGCACTGCATCTTCAGCGGCTCAGATGTTGGGAGTAAACGACGACCACTATGTTCATTATTACATCCAGCAACACAACACCTCAATCGCTCAATCTGAGATATTCTTGTCTAACCTACATCCCTGCTCTGGCATCGAATCAATGGAGGTCGGACTGTAACAAATGATTTAAGGTGGGTCTGAGGTAAGACGCTCATGTCAATCAACTATCGTGGGAGATGCCACACTGACAGGCATCTGAGAACGGCTCGATTTGAAAAAGGGGATATTATTTTTACAAATTAATTAAAAACCACTGCATGGATTTTTATCATTATATGGTAGATTTGTACATACACTGCCAACACACATTAATGTTCAAACAACATGTAAAAGTGAAGTTTCCAATGACCCCTTTAACTGTACATTTTCAAACTGTAAGTCTGCAAGCATCTGCAAGTGAAAATGAGCTTGCTTTTTGTTTGCGGTTGTTTTAAACCACAGGAGGCCATTATGTTGCAGAAAACGACATTTTTGGTAATGTGGCAAGCTTGTCTGTTCCTGAGAATGTGCAGGTGCATTTATTATCTCTCACTCTCTGTAGTCTTTTTACAGGTACAACCTGCCAACTTATATTAGATTTAATGTGTGTATGTTTGTGTGATTATTATTATTATTATTTAATATTAATTTGAATATAATAATAATGATAAGTAGCTTATTATAATGGGAAGCTGCAGAGTTGGTCCAAACCGTGTGTTCGTTTAAACAGAGACAGCTGGTATGAGGGTGGATTGTTGCGGCACAGGAGATGTAGAGAACTTGGTAAAAAGTGCTGTCTGCTGTGCCAAAAGTGTTCTTGACCCTTACGAGAATTAGCTCAATTTTTGCTGTTTTCAAGCCATGTAAGAACACAGGCTTTACGTGGGAAGATAACCACGCACCAAGGCCGCTTCGCAGACAGAATTAAATGAATTGCTCACTGCAATAAAAAAAACTCTTGACATTGAAATAAAAACATAAAACCTGTAATGTATTATCTATTATAAATATATTCAGGAGATTTTTTATTTTACTACACTGTGAATAGAACAAAGATTATCGGAGTACATTTTACAATCCTATTAACAGTTTCTACAATCCTATTAAAACATTGCTATTTGTGAAATTTACTAGCAATTTCTAAGTAAAAATGATATTTTTTCAGAGTACTGGTTTAATTTAGCTGTTTTTTAAACATTTTTTTCTAGTGTCTATTTCTGTTTTGCCTTTTTTTGTCAAGTGCTTTTACAGGAAAATACTGTTTCTACAATCCTATTAATACTATTTGTGAAATTTACTAGCAATTTCTAAGTAAAAATAATTTCTACACCATTTTTTTTACTGGTTTAATTTAGCTGTTTTTTAAACATTTTTTCTAGTGTCTATTTTGTGTTGCCTTGTTTCTTTTTGCTGTGTTTTTACTTGATTGTGTTTTTTTTGTTTTTTTTTGAAGGGCTTTCTTTGAAAAAGCATTTTTAACGACAGTATATAAAATATTGGAAAAAAAATGTATATATATATATATATATATTTGTTTTTTTCTATATTGTTTTTTTCTGTTTTGCCTTTTTTTGTGAAGTGCTTTGAGAAAGCAACTTTTAAAGGCAGTATATAAAATTATCTCTTTTGTCCCCACCAGAATTGTGCTCTTAATTTTAACTGCAAAAAATGTACTCAAAACCATATATGCATGTGTGTGCACGTTTGTTAATTTTCTGCCCTTTTTGATAAATACAAAAATAAACAGTAATAGATCAACTCAGTTGATATATTTTAATAAAATCTTCAAATTTGTTTGAGGAACCAAATTAGCCAGAGCTTAATTATTATGATGAGACGCTCTAGCATATGTCATTCTCTAATCTTTAATAACTTTCTGCTCCCTGAACTTGTGCATTCACTTGGGGATCTGTAAATAAAATGGTAAGCAAATTTTTCTTGTCCATTCCAGTTCATGTTGCTGCTTCAACTTTATGGAGTCGTAACATACTGAAATACATTTTGGCCACAAATGGTCACATTTTTGACATTGCGTAAGACCCTCTGTGCAACTTGTGGTGCTCTGTCTGTCTGTATGTGTGTGTGTGTGTGTGTGTGAAAGGGGGAGAGAAGGAAAGAAAAAGGGAATGTTCTCCATTGGTTGTTCTATCTCAGCGCAGATGCTTCCTGTTGTGCTGAAAATGGAGCAGTTTGACAGCTTAACAAATGGCGGAAGTTACTGTTTATGTGAGTATTTTACAGAGAATAAATGAGATAAGGAGATACATTTCATGTGTTGATATTGTTTATTCACACTTGTGATATTTTGTTATTTTCACTGCACACAGTTATGCTACAAACGCTTAGGCAGTACAAGTGCAGTTTTTAGTAAAGTCATGCCAACAAACCACACTTAAACTGAAACTGAGAGTCAGATCTTCTGCTCTTATACTTGCCGCTTCACTGAGGTTACTGTAAAACGCGAGCATACAGGAAGACTTGTTTTTCTCTCTGTCCAGTTTCTGTCTTTCAGCAGCAACACAATGTAGCTTTATTAAACCAGAAATGCAAATGACCAGAACTCGCTCTCATCCAAAACTCTCTTTGTGTGTGTGTGTGACTGCTCATATGCACAACTCTCACTCTTGTCCTAGTAGAAAATAAGTGAAGACATCTCTAAAAAGTTCTCACAGTACACTTTCTTAAATTCGTGGACTTCCTGCTTACCCGACCTGACAGTAGAAAGGGTCATTCTGTGTTTCCTGTGTTTTTACAACGTTTATGTCAGAGGCCCACGCTCAGAGCCAGAGAGTACTCTACACAGGCTTATATTGTTGAGATTAGCTATGCTGAGAGAATTATTTGCATGTCCATGTATCTGTTACTGATATGCATGGACAGCAGTGTTAAAACTGTTGTTAATCTTTCTGAAACAACATGCAGACCGGTACGGCATCAGTTATTTGCCAATACTGTGGTACGTCTGTGTGTATGTTGCATGCGTGCAAACGTCCGTGTGCATGTGTGTGAGAGTTTGCATAACTGCATCTCCGTGTAGACCTCATTTCCTGAGCATAGTCTGACAAATGGTGATCCCCGTAGATGATTAAGAGCAGAACACAAAACTGTACTAACAACTCATGCTGCAGTCATGAGGTTACCAAGCTGTTGTCCTGCTTGTATCCAATGTAAACTTTTGAAACTTTCCAATATAAACAGCAAACATTAAGTCACTGGAGGACTAAAAAATGCCTCCTCCAAAACCAGTGTGATCTCATGGTAATTCATTTGTATTTTATGTCTTTAATTATGTTTTCATAGACATTAAAACGTACAATACTGATGTACTGACAACACCTAAAATGTAAATAATTTACATATGAACAACTTCACATAATTACAAATGAATTCTTAGGAATATTGAAACCGCGGCATTAATTTTATTATTATTGTATTCTATTCTGTGTGATTTCTGCTGCCAACTCATTTTAAAGAATACACAATACACAAGACTACACTTTAAACCCTTAAAATGAATAACATTTCTGCAATCGTTTAACCATTACTTATCATGTAATGTTTACTTTGTTTGCCATGGGACACAAAAAGCGTTTTTTTCCGAAATGCTGTTCCTGACAATGGAATCATAAAATACACCAAAAACACAACATAATTACAAAAGGAATCTATTTTATTTGTAAAATAACCATTCGAATGCGAGGAGCAGAACCAAATCTAAGCCTTTATTCAGTGATCATCATCTTCTTCCTGAGCAACGACCATAATATTGTGTGCACACCACAAGATAATCTGATTTTGGGCCGATTTCTCCCCTTCCGACAATCCTAGGTAATGTCCTGATTATCTTGTTGGTTCTAAAGATTATTTTATCAGATTTTCCTGTGGTGTGAGGTGTGTTAAGATTAAATTAATCTGCTCGGAAGAACGTTGGAGGCGTCCCGAATGCGAATCGGAAATATTCAACACTTCATTTAATGTTTACATTCAGAAATCCTGATGTGTCAGGGGAACCCCAAGGACAAACGCGCATACAATCACATTAAACGAAACAATATCCAATCAGAAAGCGAGCTGACAGAAGACAGAAGCATAACAAAGGCAGTCATGGAGCAGCACAAAAGGATTTGGACACATCGCATTTTCTTCCCGCCATTATTTTAAAGCCTTAAATCTATTCTTTGAATAATTTATAATTATTTATATTTGTTTAAGGACATGTATTTTTCTTATTGTCTTTCCTTTTTTATTTTATTTATTTATTGTTTTTGTTATTATTGTATTTTATGTAATTTAAATGTTATTGCCATTGTATGTTCTTTGTTCTAAAATTGCAAAAAAAAAATTGCTGCTTCAAGAAACCTTATGACAGGTTTTACGGCAGGATAATCGAACACTCATTGGCTCTCGTCTGCTTCGTCACTGATTGCAACATTCAGTGTTTCTGGTCAGGTGTATTTGAATGAGAAATGCACGACTTCACGAAATAGATCGGGATAATAATCTGGCGAACATCTTAAATCCTGCTCTGCACCTCATGCAAACTATTTGCATTGTTTTTTGGATCGCATCGTCATTTGGATTACTTTGGTACTGCTTTTGACATTTTTGCAAAATTAATTATTGTAATTGCACTTATCTGTCTGTCATGTTTTCTTTATACTGTACAGAAACAGTTTTATGGTTAGGTTTAGAGGTAGGAGTGGGATTAGCAACTATAAAAAATATTTTTAATGTTATATTGTTAACAAAATGGTCATTTCCGTGGATATTTCAGTCAATTATGTTTTATGCCATTTTATATGTTCTATAAAATGGGTAGGTTTAGGGGTAGGTTAAGGGGTGTAAACATGTAAATCGCTTATCAATAAACTGATAAAAATGCATTGATAAAAGTATCTTAATTATATAAAAGATTCTAAAATATTGAAATGTACATTTTAGCATCAATAAAAATGTACAAAAATGTACGTTTGTGCTTGTAAACGATATGTACTAATACCAAGGCTATCTCACGAATAGTTCATACGTATTTTACGAGGTGGCTAATTCATACAAATTTATACAGCCTTACTTGTGTGATTTTGTACGATTTGTCTAGACCCCAGTAACAGGTAGATCATTCGTAAAAATTTATAAGAACTGGCAAAAAAAAGTGTGGTTGTACCAATTTGTACGAGTTAGCTTCCTCATAAAATGTGTATGAATTGCCATGATATTGGGTTAACCAATACCTACGTATAAACAATGAGACCAGGCTGCCAAAACACATGAATGCGCACAGGCAGACCAAAGGCTGACCAGCAACATGATGAAAGACAACGCTGGTGAATGGTTGAAAGCAGCACTGTCAGATTACCTCAAGTCTCATTCACTGGTGAGAAAACATTACAGTACAAAGTGCTTAATATTAGAATGAAAAACACCTTTCATTCTCCACATTTCAATGTTTGATTGGACAAATGTTTTACGGTCCTACACCTTCCACAGATGATATAAATACATTTAGACCACTTAACATAGTGATGGCTATCGAGGTGTGAATAGACTTTCAACCAGCATAACAAAAAATGTTTTTGATCCACATCACATACCCTGTCTTTAAAGTACAATATTTCCACAAACATAACTCTTTTTTGAAAGTGTGTTGCCTCAAAAGTACAGTAAACAGTTAAACTATTTGCATTGCCAAACCAGTGTGTGTGTGCTGTGAAAATCATCCATTCTAATGAAGGGAATGTGACAGACCCCTCACAGAAGACGATGCGATTTCATCAAAAACAGTCTGCAGGTCAAACACCCCCATCAAGTTGTTTCAAGACGTCTGGTGACACTGCTTTAATTGTGCTACAATCACAGCTGACCCGTACTGCCTTGAACCAATAAATGAAGTGACCCTGACAGTCTGGAAATTCGCCGACTACTTTCTCCTGTGAAACATAACACGGTTTCATCAGTCTTCCTGATGAGTCACATCTTGAAATCCTCCTCTCTGCATATCTTTCTTCTAAAAAAAGCTCTGCGGCATTCCTTTTTTTTGAATCTTGAGCTTAATCCAGCTTTCACCTCCAGTACGCTGCTGTTTTCTGTGTCTGACTCGTACTGTAGTGCGACAGAGACAAATATGTATGTTTCTCAGTAGCAGATTAATTTATATTGCACATTCCATCTTTATTTATTAATATCACGCCCAAGAAAATCCTTTTGCTACAAAACCATTGCTTTCAAGTCTTTATTAGTGAACTTTATTTTCTCTCACTGTCTCTGCGTCTCTTTGCTCTTTGATCTATTTGTTTCTGCATCTCTAGGCTGTGTGATTGATTTTCCCCAGGCAGTATTTTATTTCTCTGTGCCAGAATAATCCTTGTTTATTGCTCTGTTTAGAGCTAATAACTCATCAGGACACCAGTGAGGCTGCTTTAGTTACTAATGATTATTCCAACTCAGCTTGGAAAAACGTGCCTGTGTTGACATTACTGCAAAATGATTGCTTCCTGCACGTTCACAGTGAAACATCTATTGGGTGGCACTAAAAGTATCTTCAGTTTTATCCAAAACAGATGAATGTGAATATAGCAATGTTTTATTACACTTGTTGTTGTATGTATTTCAGCAGTTCAGAAATTAAATTTTCAGTAAGTGCTGCTAAAAGGTTAATGCTCTATCGTTTTATCATTTAAAATAACATACCAACACTACACCCTGGCATAAACGTGACAATAGTGTTAACAAGAGCAAGCATGAGATAAAAACACATTTGCTGTAACCAAATATCCCATTTCAGCTTGCTTCTACAAGTCATTGAAATGTTTCATTGTGACTCATGTTTTGCTGGAACATGTGCAACACTCTACCGGGTGCGCTACTGAGCAAGTTTACTACTCCAGAAAAGCCAAACATATGGAGCTTGTTATGTGACGCAAACATCAAAATGCATTCGTTTACAAGCCATGCACTATGATAACAGTGTTTGGAGGTCATAAACAGGTTCTGATTTATGAATATAAATATACATTTATATAGCTCTGACTTATTTTAAATGGCAATTTTGGCTGCCTCTAAAATGAGCCAACATTACCTGACTAGTAAAACCCTGCTAATTTAAGGATGCGTAATTACAGCATGGACAGAGCATCGGCATAATGTACACATCTACAATTTCACCTCTTTAAATTAATGTTGTTACACTGAATGTATAAAGCAAACTGCTGAAATACAACACTAAAATAAGAGTTCACTGTCAGGGTGAGTTTTCTTTTTAGAATCATCACTGATCTATATCAGCCTCCATGATGGACACTGTGTAATTCACATCCTGATTATAACATAGTATAACATAAACATAACATAGAGTTTGTGCTCCCTGACAGGAAATGATTGTGCAGGTAATGCTTAAATGGTTAGTTCACCCAAAAAGTGAACATTTATTCAATCTCATTTTGTTCCAAACCTGTGTGCATTTCTTTCTTGTGCAGAAAAAAAGGGACCCCACTGACTTTTGTTGTATAAAACAAGATGTTCCCTAGAAGAAAAAAATGCATACGGCTTTGGAATAACATGAAGGTGACTAAATGATAACTTTTTTTTGGGGAGGGTAAACCATTATTTTAACGCAAATACACAAACGCACACTAACAGAAGTGTCAGTATGTAACTAAAATAACCTCCTGGCGTGAGAGGAGCCTCTCTCGCTCTCTTTCTGTCTGAGATAAATGCTGTTCTGTCCGGCTCTGTGCTTATATACATCGTTTTGCATAATGCGTAATAACAGAAATGAGTTCAAACATCCGAAACAACGCAGTGAGCTGCGGGCGCGCACAGATATCCAATCAGATTAATAGTGCTCGCTCACCTTGATGCTCGGCTGATGAGCACGCTGCGGATTCAGACCTGGATCAGCACATCTGTCCACATCGGTCGGGTCTTTGAAAGTTTGGAGATCCTAACGCAGCGCTCAGTAAATGATCATATGTTGCAATGTTTTCAGTGTGTGATGAACACAAACAGCGTCCTATGCGTACTGCTCTTTATCACTCTGTGCCACAAGTGTCTTCCTATTCGATCCCCCGGGGCTGGAGATTTGCCGGGAGCGCGCGCACGCGAACGCGGAAAGTGAAAGGCTGAGTGCGTGTGAAGCAATGTCTCTCTCCCTAATTCTGGAGCTGAAGGCGTGTAAAGGCGGTCCATCAGTAGCACTAGAGGGCGAGATCGACGTGCACCGCAGAAAGGCGGCGTTCCACGAGTGCACTTCAGTTTTGGATGGGTTGTCTCACCTGTTGACTGTTTTTGATGAAATCTCGCCCTCTCCTGTCGAAGGTCTGTCATACTCACCGATTAAGAATGACTGAGGGGTGATGGAGTAAATTAATTTTTGAACATTGTGATTTTAAATGTTTTATTTAAGATATCTCTTCTGCTCACCAAGCCTGCATTTATGTGATCCAAAGTACAGCACAAACAGTAACATTTTGAAATATTTTTATAATTAAAAAACTGTTTTCTATTTGAATATAGTTTAAAATGTATTTTATTCCTGAGATTTCAAAGCTGAATTTTCAGCATCACTTTTTCAGTCACATGATCCTTCAGAAATATATATATATACATATATATATATATATTCTGATTTACTGCTCAAAAAACACATATAATTATTATTATTATTATTATTATTATTATTATTATTATGTTGAAAACATAATTGTTGAATTTTTTCAGGTTTCTTTGATGAATAGAAAGTTCAGAAGAACAGCATTTATTGGAAATATAAATTTTTGTAAGATTGTAAATGTCTTGATCATAACTTTTGATCAATTTAAAGCATCCTTGCTGAAAAAAATGTAAAGCATCCTTGCTAAATAGAAGTATTCGTTGTATAATTTCTTTCCCAAAAAATAAATACAAAAAACACACTGACTCCAAGCTTTTGAATGGTATAGTGTACAATGTTACAAAAGCTTTGTGTTTCAGACCAATGCTGACCTGAAAAAAATGTGTCATGAAAAAAATGGATCATGTGACACTGAAGACTGGAGTAATGATGCTGAAAATTCAGCTTTGTTCACAGAAATAAATTACATTTTAAAATGCATTCAGAGAGAAAGCAGTTATTGTAAATAGTAAAAATATTTCACAATATTACTGCTTTTGCTGTATTCTGGATCAGGTTTGGTGAGCTGAAGAGACTTCTTTAAAAAATTGGAAGTGTAGAAAATTATAAACATTATAAACATTTAAAATAGAATAAACAAAAAGATTATTAAAAAAAATCTGAGAATGTCCTTTTAATGCTTTTCATCATAAAATATATGATCATTCATAGTTTTTACTTGCAAAAAGACTAATTGGGCAGCATTTTGAAGTAAAATTACACTTTAGAGAGAAATATGTTTTCACTGTAAGGTAATTTACTGTGCAGTTAACCAATGATTGGGTTTATACTGTAGCATTTTTAGTCTTGCTAGTTTATTGACATTTTTACAGTCTGTAAAGATTATACATATATATATATATATATATATATAGTGTAGAAAGCCATGTAGAAATGCACAGCATGTGTGTAAAAACAAATTGCATCAACCTGTACATCTGCTTTCTTGAGGTCATTGGATAAGTTTAAAGGTTTGAGAGTTTGAGAGACAACAAAGGCTTAAATTTCAAAGTGATATGGATGAAATGGATTTTATGGCTCAATGTCATGCAACCATGCAAAATTCTGGGTCCCACTGAAATTAACTATGTGGACAAAAATAGCTAAAACATTCTTCAAAATATGTTCTAATGTGAAAGTCATAACTTTATATTAACATAACAGTATGCTAAAAACAATCTAATACAGATTTTAAAACTGTGGACAGCAGACAAAACCAAATCAGCTTCATAAACATTTAAGAACAATCTGATCTAACAGTTTAGGTTTTTTTTTTTTTTTAACATGCCTCAGAGCTCTCTGTGCTTGGATGACGCAGCTGTTAAACACTGTAATGCAAGACGGACCTGCTCAATCTTGTCTCTTACTTGGTCCATCATGTCTTAGAGTATGCCTATAGCTGAAGGACAAATGATGCAGTGTAAAATTTTTGGGATGGATTAAATTACTAAGAGCTGAATGTGTTTTGATGGCAACCTGTGTGTGTGCAGCTACAAAACAGCAAACATCAGATCCATATCATGCTTGTGATTTGTGCTGTGCTATTAGCATGGGCTGACAACACAGGAATTTACATTTGTCTAACCTAATATACGTTAGAAGACGAATAAACTAAATAATAAAATGTGATTAAAGGATTAGTTCACTTCCAGAACAAAAATTGACAGATAATTTACTCACCCCCTTGTTATCCAAGATGTTAATGTCTTTTTTTCTTTAGTCGTAAAGAAATTATGTTTTCTGAATAAAATATTTCAGCATTTTTCTCCATATAATGGACTAATATGGTGTCAGTCCGAGTTTGAACTTCCAAAATGCAGTTTCAGTGCAGCTTTAAAGGGGTCATCGGATGCCCATTTTCCACAAGTTGATATGATTCTTTAGGGTCTTAATGAAAAATCTATAATCCAAAGTCCAAAATGAGCTCTGCAAAAATCATCCCATTCTGGTCGAGGCTGCTTTAAATGTTAATGAGCTCTGCTCGCCCCACCCCCTCTTCTCACTGTGGATTGACGAGCCTGTTTACTTTAGCCGCATTTAGCCACGTGTAGATGCTACAATTGCTAACTAGCACGTTATTAGGAAAGGCGATCACAAAGATTCATAAAAAAACCCTTATACTCACTTCTGCTGTAAGTGAAGCTGGATCATGAATGATTCGCGCAAACACAGACGGATATATGTAGATCGGGAGGTGCATTCCATTCACAAACAAACGTAATCCACTGCATCTTCAGCGGCTCAGATGTTGGGAGTAAATGACGACCACTATGTTCATTATTACATCCAGCAACACAACACCTCAATCGCTCAGTCGGAGATATTCTTGTCTAACCTACATCCCTGCTCCGGCATCGAAACAAAGAGGACGGACTGTTACAGCTGATTTAGGGCGGGTCTGAGGTAAGACGCTCATGTCAATCAACTATGGTGGGAGCGGCCTCTGTCGGTGTGATGCAACACCGACAGGCATCTGAGAACGGCTCGATTTGAATAAGGGGATATTATTTTTACAGATTAATTAAAAACCACTGCATGGATTTTTATCATTATAGGGTAGATTTGTACATACACTGCCAACACACATTAATGTTCAAACAACATGTAAAAGTGAACTTATCATCCGATGACCCTTTTAAAAGGCTCTAAACAATCCCAGCCGAGGAAGAACGGTCTTATCTAGTGAAACAATCAGTTATTTTCTAAAAAAATTACAATTTATGTACTTTTTAACCTCAGATGGTCGTCTTGTCTAGCTTTGCAGTCCCGTTCAAGACAGTTAGGGTACGTCGAAAAACTTTTGTTCTGGAAGTGAACTAATCCTTTAATATAAACTCTTGAATGCTAATAAAACAGCTTCTGCAGATTGCATGGCCAATGTTTGCAATGAGGAAGTCAAAAGATATTTGTCACTGCACACACTTTTTGCTAGTGCACACACAACTGAACATTAAACATTAACAGGTATTTCCCTTTACTCAAAAACACAAAACAATAATTAATTTCAACATTTTCTCTCCCGACTGAGTTCGAAACACACTAGGAGCTAAAAATTTCACTTAATGCTGAAATTGGTAGTCCCAACTTAAAAGTAAATTTCAGTTTTACATATTTATGTTGATTGTACACAATTAAATAAGTGGAAATAAAATGTTTAGCAACTGTGTTGGTTTCATTTAAATTTAGTAAATTTAACAAGCAGCAAATATCATTTTTACAGTGCGAGCTTATGACTAACTGCCTTATGTTTTGCAATTTGCTGAACTCATGCAGATTCACCTTTTGGCAGAGGTCTAGTGTCCTTGCGTAATTCTTCCGGAGGGTGGCACTAATGCTGATTCACAGGCTCTAGTAACTACCCTAAACGTGCATTTGAGTCCATACACCATTGAAGTATTCCCTTAAAACAGGTCTATACACCTAGCAACATTTATAGCCACTAGATGGCACTGTTGCCAATACTTTGAGGCTTTAAAGCTGTTCCTAGCACTTTCAGACTAGCTGAGGTATTATTTGCTGATAGCAGGATGAAAGTGCAATGTTTTAATAACTGAAAATTAAGTAGAACAAATCAGTAGACCAAGACAAGGGTCATTAGACAGTAAGTCGTTAAGACGAATAGAAAAAACAAAACAAAACAAAAACAAAAAAAAAAACAATCGCAGCCGGCCTGCAGAGGGGATCATGCTGTTGTGCCAATGCACATCTACAACCGTAGCAAGTAGGCTATTATTTTTTCTGTTGCAGTGTGTTAGCCATTTTTTCTATCGCAGGTGTATCGTACACTGATGCAACTGCTTTTTTGTCCGATCAAAATTTTAATGACTTAAAATAGTGTTCTGTAAGTGAGGTGGTTTTAGTGAGCACAATTACTGAGCTAAAAAAAAGTGCTTTTCTGGGTGTGTATTCATTTTATTGTATCACATAAAAATGTTCAGGTAAATGTTCAGAAGTAACATGGGATTTAATAGGCTAGAAGGTAATTGTATGTTAATCTGTTATGCTGAGTGGATAATAAATAGGACACTTTTTATTTCATTTACCATCATCTGTCTGAAAGTGCCTTCGAAGGCCATCTCAATTTGGAAGATCTTTGGTTTCGGGCCACTTTCAGCTTCAGCACACCTATTTGGAAGTTTCTAGAGATCCTGAAGATCTTGATTAGCTGCTTCAGGTGTGTTTTATTAAGGGCTGAAGCTAAACATTGCTGGAAAATGCTGCTTGAGAAACAGGTTTGGACACTATTAACACACACACACACACACACAAGTTTGTTTTTGTGAATTGTGGGGACTTTCCATAGACTTCTATAGTTTTTATACTGACCAAATGATATTGTCTATCCCCTAACCCAACCTTAACCCTAAACCTGCCTGTAACACAGTTCGTAGAACGGGAAGAAGGAGGCGGGAACCGGCGAACACTTAAGCACTTTAATAATCAAATAAACAAACACAAAAGTAAAGCGGCAGCCCCTCACGGACGACTGCCGCACACAAAACACAAAACACAAAATAAAGTCCAGGCCTGGTCCTCTCTTGTCTTCCACTGTCGTCGCTCCTCCTTTTATCCTTCCGGAGCTCCTCCGTGGGACTCGAGACCGGTGAGTGGCGCAGGTGTCGCTCATTATCATTATACTCCACCGGCCTCGTTTCGTTCCCACGGCTCTCGGCCCCGCCCCACTCGTCACACTGCCCCTTACAGAAAACATGTTTGCATTGTTACATTTTGAGATAAGCATCATTTACTATTTTTAATATTTTTTTTTACATTGTGACCATGTCAAAAATTTCAGGTTTTACTATCCTTGTGGGGACATTTGGTCCCCACAATGTAGCAAGAACAAGTACACACAATGCTGCATGAAAGTTTGTGAACCCTTTAGAATTTTTTCATATTTCTGCATAATTATAAGATTTTTACAAGTCCCAAAAGTAGACTGTTAAAGGTAAAACTAGGTAAAACTGTTTGCACTACAAACCAGTGTCTTCATAATTAAGATAATACATTAAAATATTGTGGTAAAACGCACTAATTTGCAATATCAAGCAGCAAAACCAGCTGTTTTGTACAGCTAAAATGAGACCAGAAGCCACACCTATAAAATTAACAAATGGCCACACCCACTTTTACAAAAAGAAAAAGGTGGATACACTGTATAATTTAGGAGGTTTTGGAATTTAAAAAAGTGGTCATAATGGATTCTAGACAACCATTAAAATGAAAGTGAGCGGCTTAAAATGCAGTAATATCTTCTCTGCCCTGCCCATTTAAATTCAGTTCTTTTGTAAACTTTGTGTTCATTTGAATGGAAGGTCAGCACACCCTAAAGAAAAAGGAAAAATATACTGAACCTTATTTGGCCTTTGCATGTATGATCTTCATACAAAATTCTTTAATGCAGTAGAAAACATGCCTATATAAAAGTGAATAAATCATGCTTATACAAGCAATACATCACAGTAATTCTAATTTATAATTGTCTGTCTTGTATATTTGTATATTGTTCTTTTTATTATGTCTTTTATCGTGTCTGGTCCTGTCACTGTCATTCTATTGCACTGTGGAGCTTCTGTCACTACAACAAATTCCTAGTATGTGTAAACATACATGGCAATAAAGCACATTTTGATCTTCTTCTGATCAGTATAGCTTTGTTGACTCAGAGAGTGAATGAATGAGCAACAGAAAGAGGACATTCTCTTTAATTATCTATACAAATGTTGTTCTGCTATTGGTATTGTGAATTTTGTTCATTGTGGTTTACACAGAAATATTTTAATTGAAAATTATAATATTTATGTCTTCATTGTCACCTAGCAGACCACAAGAGCCGTGCTAATATTCTGATAAGCCATATGTATTGCCTGATCCGACTCATATCTTAAGGATAGCATGAATATTATTTGTTCACACCAAGAACAATTACTATAAAGATAATTATAATGATAAATATATATATCAGCATCCACACAATGCATAAGATTTGTCTGTTTATTATAAGCACATAGTTTTGTCACCTGCTGCTTTAAATATGCTAGGATTCTGATTGGCTGTCAATTGTAAAAAAAAAAAAAAAAAAGTTCTAAAAGTGATTCCAATGATGTTGTTCTTTATGAAATATTGTTTACATCACAAGATAAAGAGAATAATAATTAAAAATGTAATTGTGACTTTATGTCAGTTCTGAGTTTTTCCTAGTTGCCTTTTTCTCAGAATTCTGAGTTTATCTTATGTAGCTCCACACCTTTTTTAACGCTGCGCTCATTTTGAACGAATCTTTAATGTGACTCGGGAAGAACGAGTCGTCGCGGGGAGTGATTCGTTCAGTCGCGCATGCGCAACATCCTAATAGGTTCTGTACTGGGATTAGTTCACCGACGAAATGACTCAAAAAAAGATTTGTTAATTTTGCTGAAGGAGACTCAAAAGTCAGAGTCGGTAAAATGTGTGAAGGTAAGGTCTTACAAATTTATGAATGAACCACTCATTTTAAAATGTTCCTGGTCTACTGATATTTGTTATGACATCCGCTTCGAACATTATGCACAATGATAACTTGCTAACTTTTCTTAACTCTACAATAAATAAATCCACCTTACCAGCTAATTACACCTAACAGTGATGCTACAGAGCTAAACCAAAAACAGAAGTTTAAAACTGCCAGAGAATAAAACATAAAAAAAGGTAAATGCATCATTTTTCTCAAAAATGTGAGTTTATATCTGTATATGGTGTTGCTGTAACAAGTGGAGTTTTGTCAAACAGGTTTTAATAATTATAATTTACACTACAAAGTAAATGCCCATGTAAATATATGTATGTATACACAGATGTGCTGAACAGACAGCCTCTACAACACCGTTATTACAAAACTCTTTTTCACACCACTGAATCTTCTTTACTTTTCTGACTGCTTGTGTTTTGTGTTTCTGGAGCCACTTCAACTTTCTTCATCTCGAGTCCTTTGACCCAGGTGTAGGCGAAGGATCCGCCCAGCACCATCATATTGCTTGTCCACCAGAGAAAAGTCTTACTGGAGGCTGAGAAGATGACCGCTAACACGGTCTGTGCACAAGCTTTGGCTGTGCCAGACACATTGTGTGTCAATGGACTGGTGAATTTGATCTGAAGTCCCGTCACGTAACCAATGGCAAAGCCAAAGACTCCACCCAAAATCATCATCCCCCAAAAATCTAAATGTGTCAGTCGGTTAAACGCATACAGGCTTTTCAGGTCGCCTAAAATGATGAAAAGTGGAATAAAAAGTACACTGGCATTAAGGTTGTTGTAGTAGGAGAGCTTCCAGATATTTCCATCCACCACCGGCATCACTTTTTTTGTGTAGATGGCATTGAGAGATACACAAAGACTGGCAAGTACGCCGAAAATTACGCCTGCCCAAGAAAGGGAACCTGTGATTGATTCTTGGTCCACACCCAGCCAGAATCCACCTGAAGGCAAAAGATCAAAGCACAAACTGTCAGCTTATTTTTTTTGGTTGAGGAACAGGATCTTCATATTTGCTGTGACGTATCAAAAATGTATTCTCATTAACTAGATATAAAAACTTGTTTCTACCTTTTAAAGCCTGCATGTCAAGAGCTATAACTATAAAGACAACAGCAGCACTTTATTTTTACAGCCCAGTACTAACCTTAACCTATTTAGTTAGCTTATATTACCCAGTACTTTTATGCACACTGCAAGCACACATAAGTTCATATACTGTAAAAGAAGTGAAACCAAAATAACTATAACTACATTATATTGTTATAACTGTATTATAATGACTTTCCTATTCTCATAGAATTAGAATAATTATTAACACTTAATAGTTATCATCCTTTAAAGACAACTACTGTATAACAACAACTAGGTTATACTAGCATTCACAAGAACGTAACCATGTCTTGAACATTAGGGGGTCCTCTTTTTTTTCTAAAAGTAAAGTATAAAAATAGATCAAGGAAATTGTTAGTCTAATTCTACTTGGAAAGTAATCATTTTGAATTATGTGCAAATAATATTTTCATTCATACACATGCATATTTGTTTATATGCCTCACCTGTCAAAAAACGCAAAAAGTTTTCTTGGCTCATCACATTCGCTCTATGTCGTCTGCCTCTTTAAATGCTGGAATATTTTAATTGGCTGTCATTGCTTTTATAATTTATTTAAAAAAAAACCTGAAAGTGATTTAGTCATTTTTCTTTGAAGAAATACAATGCTGTTAAACAATTAATTGCGATTAATCGGATGCAAAACAAAAGTTTGTGTTTACACTTTATATTATATATAAATATTTTAGATATAAATAGTACATTTTCCTTAAATATATACATGCATGTGTGTTTATATATACATAATAAATATGCACAATGCACACACAAACACAAACTTTTATTTTGCATGCGATTAATCGTGATTAATCATTTCACAGGCCTAATGGGGAGGGGGAGAAGGATGACGTGTATGAATTTCTTTCTTTTGCTAAACAGGAAAGAAGATATTTTGAAGAGTGTGGGAAACCAGTTGACGGTACCCATTGACTTCCATAGTATTTTTTTCCATACTATGGAAGTCAAAGGCTACCATCAACTGTTTGGTTGAGGATATTTATTAAAAATAGCTTTCGTGTATGTGTTCAGCAGAAGGTAGATATTCAAACAGGTTTAGAACGACACGAGGGTGAGTAGTTTTTAATTTTGACCTGAACTGTCCCTTTGAGCAGCTGATACTCACCTAGAATGACTCCGCAACACAGCACTGCGTAGAGGGACGTCGTTTGCTTTAGAACCACGTAGGACAGGACAACGTTAAATACGGTGGAAAGCGAACGGCCAATAGTATAGAAGGCAACTCCCAAATATTTCAGGCACAAGTTGTTGAATGTGATCATGCCTATGAACACGACACTCAATGGCAAAATCTCTCTGGACACTCTCAAATCAAATTTCAGAGATGGGAAATCCACGAATCCAGGAAATAATTTTGAGAGGAAGTTCATGATCCAACATAGTCCAACACTAACAACACACTGGAAAAATGTGATGAAGACAGGTGCGTCCAGATCCTTGCTGTCTAACAGGTAGTTGTTCAGGAACACCATGGAAATCGAGACGAACCAGTAAAGAGCGACAACCAAAGCAATTTTGGTCGCTCTCCAAATAAAGGGCTCCTCTTTGTCTGACGGACTGGAGTCTGTAAAAGCCATTCTTAATATTCTGGATAGTTTGAGTTGACACCTGTTCATGGTACAAGAATAAAGGAAGAGGAATAATGCAAATGAATATTAGTTATTTGGTAATAACAACAACAACAGAAACATTTTGTGTCGGCTGCCTGTGATACTCTGAACTGGCCATGAGTAAAACGATAGCCAGAGTGGTGAACAACTTCCCGGTTCCGTGTTGGATTTTCTAAAGTGAAACCCTCACTCATTTGCAAATTCATAAAACTGCACAAATCGGCTATAAGCTGCAACAATCAGTTATCACAATAATGTTTATAGATGCAGGAATAAATAATTTAGTAAATAATCTACAATTGATATGTCTCATTATGACTCATGTTTAGCTGGCAACATGTGCAACACTATACCGAGCAATAGCGACTATATTGCGCTACCGAGCAAATGTACTACACTAGAAAAGCCAAACATATGGAGCTTGTTATGTGATGCAAACATCAAAATGCATTAGTTTACAAGCCATGCACTATGATAACAGTGTTTGGAGGTCATAAACAGGGAGCGATTTATGAATATAAATATACATTTCTATAGCTCTGACTGATTTTAAATGGTAATTTTGGCTGCCTCTGAAATGAGTCAACATTACTTGACTAGATGAAGTAAATGAAACCCTGCTCATTTAAGAATGCGTAATTATAGCATGGACAGAGCAACAGCATAATGTACACATCTACAATTTCACCTCTTTAAATTAATGCTGTTATACTGAATGTATAAAGCAAACTGCTGAAATACAACACTAAAATAAGAGTGTGTGGTTTATGGGTCAGTCAGATGTACATGAATGGCAACAGCACGTTCCCAGCGAGTTTTCTTTTCAGAATCATCGTTGATCTATATCAGAGGTGGGGCACGTTGATCCTCGAGGTCCGGTTTCCCTGCAGAGTTTAGCTCCAACCCTAATCAAACACACCTGAACAAGATAATCAAGGTCTTCAGGATACAGGTTGGTATTTTTTTTACAGGGTTGGAGCTAAACTATGCTGGGACACCGGCCCTCCAGGATCAAGGTTCCCTACCCCTGATCTTTATCAACCCCATGATGAACACTGTTTATTCCGCATCCTAATTATAACATAGTCAGGTTCCCACGGGTCCTTGAAATTCTTGAAAGTTTGTGAATCAGGAAAAATAAATAAATCAAGGCCCTGGAAAGTTTTTGAAAATAGACATACATAGATACAGGTCCTTGAAAGTGCTTGAATTTATTTTGTGCAAGAAGTTTTCTGGAAAAAATTTCATATTATTCCCTTCGGTCCGCTAATGTGTTATTTCGCCAACACTTCGTTGCCTATGTACGCTAGCTTGCTTGATTTACATTAGTTACGCACATTTACACCTTACGTTGTGTGTTTTTACGTTGCCATGAGAATTGCATAGGTTTGGAATAACATCAAGGATGGAAGGATGAACCATTCTCTAAACAGCTTAGAAAAACTTTATAAACCAATTTGTCAGCATTGCACCACACTGTCAGAAAATTCAAAATACACAAACGCAAACGCACATTGACAGAAATGTCAGTATGTAAGTAAAATAACTTCCTGGCGTGAGAGGAGCCTTTCTCTCTCTTTCTCTTTGCCTAACCGGTTTTGCATAATACGTAGCCTAATAACAGAAATGAGTTCAAACCCCTAAAACAACACATATCCAATCAGATTAACAGTGCTCGCTCACCTTGATGGTCGGCTGATGAACACGCTGCAGATTCAGACCTGGATCAGCACATCTGTCCACATCGGTCGGATCTTTGAAAGTTTGGAGATCCGAAAGTAGCGCTCAGTAAATGATCATATGTTGGAATATTTTCACTGTGTGATGAACACAAACAGCGTCCTATGCGTACTGCTGTTCATCACTCCACAAGTGCCTTCCTATTCAATCCCTGACTGTGCGTGTGAGGCAATGTCTCTCTCCGATTCTGGAGTTGAAAGTGTTTAAAGGCGGTCCTTCAGTAGCACTAAAGTGCAAGATCGACGTGTTCCGCAGAAAGGCGGAGTTCCACGAGTGCACTTCAGTTTTGGATGGGTTGTCTCACCTGTTGACTGTTTTTGATGAAATCTCGCCCTCTCCTGTCGGAGGTCTGTCACAAACAAACATTAAGAGTGATTTAATGGAGAAAATTAATTATCTCTCTCTCTCTTTCTCTCTGCAGAAATACAGAAAATTCTAAAGGGTTCTCAAACTTTCAAGAAGCACTCTATATATCAGACATTAGTTGGAAATTGAGTTCCACTATCCTGTATCAGTATCACCAACAATGCATTTCCTCTCAAGCTGCATGCAGATACCTATGGTAAAAGTATCACATGCTCAAAAACTGTAATCTGTAACACTATAAACAGGTTAATCTTGTTCTGTCTCTTTGTCTTTCAACAGTGTTGCCAAGTCTGCGGTTTTTCTGCGGCTACTTTAACTCTGTTGCCGCAGGTTGTTTTTGATGATTGTGGGTTGAAGCAACCACAATAACATCATATTTATCCCCTGAAATACGAATTTACCAGGGGATCCCCTGGATTGGGCTAGTTTTGAGTAGCAATTGGGCGGGTTTTGTTGTGAAACCTAGCAACCCTGTCTTTCAACTTGAAACACAGTCTTGTTACACATCATCAGAAAACACTGTATCCTCCTTAAACAAGATGAGTCTTTGCAACACGTTGAACAGTTAATTCAGGGTCAAAGTAATGAAATGACAGGTTTGCCATTTTGATATTTCAATAAGATTTAGAGTAATGTGTAACACTTAATATACTAATTTACTGGATCCACCTGTTTCCTCAACGCGGAAGTAAGCCTAGGTAAGGCTTCTGGTCCATTGTCCGCTACACTGTAAAAATTGTTGAGTCAACTTAAAATAATTTGTAACCTGGCTGCCTTAAAATTTTAAGTTCAGTCAACTCAAATAAAGTTTATTCAACTTGAAATGTTAAATTATACTAAGTGACAACTTAGATATTTGAGTTGAATCAACTTAAAATTTTAAGGCAGCTTAAAATTTTAAGCTTAAGTTTAGCAGACACAAATATCTAAGTTGTTACTTAGTACAACTTAACATTTCGAGTTGACTAAACTTATTTTAGTTGACTGAACTTAAAATTTTAAGGCAGCAGGGTAACAAATTATTTTAAGCTGACAAATTGTGTTTTTTTTTTTAGTGTATAATGGAATAACGTGCAGTGAACGGTAAAACTGTTTACACTACAAACCAGTGTGTTCATAGTTCAGATAATACATTCAAATAATATGGTAAGACACACTAATATGCAATATCAAGCAGCAAAACCAGCTGTTTTGTACAGCTAAAATAGCTGGATGTAGATGATACCGGAAGCCACACCCGTAAAATTAACAAATGGTCACGCCCACCTTTACGGGAAGAAAAAGGTGGATACATTGTACAATTTAGGAGGTTTTGGAATTTAAAAAAAGTGGTCACAATGGATACTATACAACCTTTAAAATGAAAGTGAACGGCTTAAAATGCAGTAATATCTTCTCTGCACTGCCCATTTAAATTCTTCTGTAAACTTTATTTCCTTCTTTGATGTATGTCTTTATTTACTTCACCTTATTTATTTTCAGCATTGTCCATTACTTACTGTATAAGCATAATGCTGACAATTGGGCCAGTATAGCTTTGTTGACTCTGAGAATGAATGAACGAGCAACAGAAAGAGGACATTTCCTTTTAATTATCCATACAAATGATGTTGTGATATTAATATTGTAAATTTTGTTCATTGTGGTTAACACAGAAACATTTTAATTTAAAATTATAATATTTATCTCTTCAGTGTCACCTAGTAGACCGCAAGAGCGATGCTAATATTCTGATAAACCAAATATATTGCCTGATCCAACTCATATGTGACCCTGGACCACAAAACCAGTCATAAGTGTCAATTTTTTGAAATTGAGATTTATACATAACCTCAAAGAACAGAATAAGAAAGAATAAATAAGCTTTCTATTGATGTATGGTTGTTAGGATAGGACAATATTTGGCCAAAATACAACTATTTGAAAATCTGGAATCCAAGGGCGTAAATTTAATCTAACAGAAACGTTAAGGGGGGACAATAAACATAACATTTCTCAAGAGCAATTTTGAAGGGGACACAAGTAATACAGACAAAACTGTACTTGTAAGGACAGATATGTGTACACAGTATGTGTAGATAGCATGCTGTTTAAATATGAGTTCGGTTTATAGGTTCATCACGCGGTCATACTATAATTATAACATGAGCACGTCTCTTAGTTAGATAGGCTAATCGACCGCGGCAAGCCCACTCATCCGGCACTTAACGTCATATTAAGCAACACCCAACACATCGGTAGTTCTACAATATTAGCCTAATATCAGTTCACACACAGGCTTTCGCCGTTTTAGTTAGTGGGTGACAATATACGGTAAACTAAACTTGGTAATCGTATAATCGCTCATAGAAAAATACATCTTATAACATATTTTTTTTGTCATTACTAATTTATTAATGATCCAACATCTGTATTAAACAGAACGAATCACTTCACCCTATGTTTAAAGTGAATAAAATTGCCTCGACAGCCTAAGTTACTTACACAAAACTACTGAAGAGCTTTGCCTCTGACCGAACTCGTGTGTGTTTTGGTAAAGGAGGAAGCAGGCAGTGGACCAAACCACTGTTAGGCAAGGGAGGGGGGACTTAAAACATTTCTGAACTTCTGAACGTTTTTTCACGTTTATATTGTTTTACTACTTACACAGCTATTTTAAGTATATGTTCATTATATTATTCACAATACACAGAGTTGCTAATAACGATATTTTAGGGGGGACAACCCATAGATAGGGGGGTCATGTCCCCCCCGTGATTTACGCCTAATCTGAGGGTGCAAAAAAAATCAAAATATTGAGAAAATCGCCTTTGAAGTTGTCCAAATAAAGTTCTTAGCAATGCATATTACTGACCAAAAAATAAGCTTTGCTATCCACCTTATTTTTCAATGCGGAAGTAAACTGTTTTCTGGTAATGTGTTAGACGTCCGGTTCATAATCCACCATAGGGAAATAACGAGAAGAATATCAGGAAACGGTAAAGCAGTTTGCACTACAAACCAGTGTTTTCATAATTAAGATGATACATTAAAATAATATGGTAAGACACACAAGTTTGCAATATCAAGCAGTAAAACGAGCTTTTTGTGCAGCTAAAAATAGCTGGAAGTGGATGCCAGACACAAAAAATGTACAAATGGCTGCACCCACTCTTATGGGAAAAATAAGGTGGATATTTACACTGGTAAATTTGCAAGATATTCATGGAACATGATCTTTACTTAATATGCCAATGATTTTTGACATAAAAAAAAATCATTTTGACCCATACAATGTATTGTTAAATATTGCTACAAATATACCTGCGGTACTTAAGACTGGTTTTGTGGTCCAGGTTCACAGGTTATCTTAAGGATGATGACAATAATAATAATAATTATTATTCATTCACACCAAGAACAATAACCATAAAGGTAGCTATAATAATAAATATATATATATATATATTAGCACAACAATGCACAATATTTTTCTGATTATTATGCACATGCAGTTTTTTCACCTGCTGCTTTAAATGTGCCAGCACTTTAAAGCAGGATTCTGATTGGCTGTCAGCTGTAAAAAAAAAAAAAAAGTGATTCCAATGATGTTGTTCTTTATGGAGTCTTGTTTACATAACAAATACAAAGAAAACAATAATAAATGTAATTGTGACTGTTTATCTCGCAGTTTTGACTTCATGTCAGTTCTGAGTTTTTATCTCACAGTTGACATTTTTCTCAGAACTGAGATACAAACTCAGAATTCTGACTTTTTTCTTGCAATTCTGAATAAGGTGGTATGTATTTATGAATAAACCACTCATTTCTCAGAAATGTGAGTTTATATCTGTATATGGTGTTATGAAACGAGTAAAGTTTTGTTAAACAGGTTTTAATAATTATAATTTACACTACAAAGTAAATGTATATACATCAAACATTCAAATGTCCATGTAAATATATGTATGCATACACAGATGTGATGAACAGACGAAGAGTCTCTACAACACAGTTATGCCACAACTCTTTTTCACACCGCTGCATCCTCTTTACTTTTCTGACTGCTTGTGTTTTGTGTTTCTGGAGCCACTTCGACTTTCTTCATCTCGAGTCCTTTGACCCAGGTGTAGGCGAAGGATCCGCCCAGCACCATCATATTGCTTGTCCACCAGAGCATTGTCTTACTGGAGGCTGAGAAGATGACCGCTAACACGGTCTGTGCACAGGATTTGGCTGTGCCAGACACATTGTGTGTCAATGGACTGGTGAATTTGATCTGAAGTCCCGTCACGTAACCAATGGCAAAGCCGAAGATTCCCCCCAAAATCATCATCCCCCAGAAATCTAAATGTGTCAGTCGGCTAAACGCAGACAAGCTTTTCAGTTCGCCTAAAATGACAAAAAGTGGAATAAAAAGTACACTGGCATTAAGGTTGTTGTAGTAGGAGAGCTTCCAGATATTTCCATCCACCACCGGCATCACTTTTTTTGTGTAGATGGCATTGAGAGATACACAAAGACTGGCAAGTACGCCGAAAATTACGCCTGTCCAAGAAAGGGAACCTGCGACAGATTCTTGGTCCACACCCAGCCAGAATCCACCTGAAGGATCAAAGCACAAACTGTCAGCATATCTCTTTTGTTGATGAATAGGATCTTCATAGTTGAGGTAACTGCATCAAAAAATGTATTCTCATTAACTAGGTATGAAAGCTGGTTTCTGCCTTTTAAAGCCTGTTCATGTCAAGAACTATAACTATAAAGACAACAGTAGCACTTTATTTTTACAGCCCAGTTTTAACCTTAACCCATTTAGCTTATATTACCCAGTACTTTTGTGCACATACTGTAAAAGATGCACAACCAAAATAACTGTAGGGTCATTCCGTGTCATCTCAACCAGAGGTCCCCGGGTCAAATTTTTGTTTTTGCTAATATGTTTTCTGAAGAAAGATAAACATGTATAGTGATGAAAGCAAAAATATTAAATGTCATGGATGGATATTTACTGAGTAATCCACTATTTTGTAGAGGTTGGTCAAAATAGCAATTTTTACCTGAGAATCAGAGCCACATTACAAAGGTTAAAAATGACTTCAGAAAGATGGCAGCAATATAATGTTATTTTTACACAGAGATTGGTTGGTCTGTTAGTAAAATCTGCTGACTTTAGCAATCTTTGTTACATTATGTGCTAATGGTGACTGTTCAAAAATGGGGAAACAGCACTTTTCAAGTTTTTACTCCAAAGTTTGCATGTCTGTAACTCAGGAAGTATTAAAGATATCTTATTGTCCTTTTAAATATTGGGTCTTAACAAACTTTCCCTTCAGCATCTTCATTTTAAAGGCCCTGCATAGTTCGGTTCCAGAGATATTGGAATTTCAATATGGCTTCAGGGGTAAATCATTAAATTGTACACATATTCAGTGGTCAAAAGCCCAATGTGGGTCAATTTGCAAAAATATGAGACATCTTTTCTTTTAAAGAGGAATGTCTGAAGAAGAAATACTATTAAAACCAAAGATGTATCTGGTTTCCTTCTGTCAATACAACTGCATTGAACATACCTCTAATCTAAATCTAAAATCATATGCCGACATCTTTAATACTTCTTGAGTTACAGGCACGCAAACTTTGGAAAAAGAATATTTATGTCACTCAAACAGGTATGTTTAATGCAGTTGTTTTGACAGAAGGAAACGAGATACATCTCTAGTTTCAACATTATTTCTGCTTCGGACATTTCTCTTTAAAAGAAGAAAAAACATTATATTTTTGCAAATTGACCCACATTGGGTTTTTGACCATTGAAAATGTGTACAATTTAATGATTTACCCCTACAGCCATATTGAAATTCCCAATATCTCTTTAACTGAACCATGTAGGGCCTTATAAATAAAGATGCTGAAAGGAAACTTTGTTGAGACCCAATATCTAAAAGGACATGCAGATATCTTTAATACTTCCTGAGTGACTTTGGAGTAAAAACCTGAAAAGTGCCGTTTCCCCATTTTTGAATGGTCACCATTGGCACATAATGTATAGAATAGAACTACTAATCTCTGTGTAAAAGTAACATTATGATACTGACATCTTACTGAAGTCATTTTTATAACCCCCTGTAATTTGTCTTGAATCTCAGGTGAAAATTGCCATTTTTACCCTCTCTACAAATTAGTAGATTACTCAGTAAATATAAAACCATGACATTTAATATTGTGGCTATCATTACTATACATGCTTATCTTTCTTGAGCAAAAAATGAGCAAAATCAAACATTTGAGCCGGGAAAGTTTCGAAAATTTGTTTGACTTGACATGGAACAACTACATTAGAATTCACACCAATAGAGGATAACAATTCTGTTTATTCGAAGAGTGTGTTGCAGTCAGGGCTCGACATTAACGCTTGTCCAGGACAGTGGATTTTGTGAAGGGGCAAGTGAAAGAGAATTTTATTTGCCCGTCCGGACAACTAACCTGATTAAAACATTAATAACAAACAATAACTAGGGCAGCACCAAAACTTTGGTGATAATAATTCTGATTTTATTACTTTTAGTGTAAACGGTGACTGATAACAGACAGCAGCCTATTAAGGTTGCATCAGTCGAGGCTCGTGCAGCTTATCAGACTCACGGAAAAATCTAAACTAATAGGCGCAACAGTACACACACAAATAAACAAACACTAACAAACATACTGCAGTAGAAAAAAAGATAAATATTGTATAACACATAATACAGGTAAGCAACATCTCACAACTAAGCACCAGCATGACTGCAGATGTGACACTGATCTTTTGCTAAGTTTTTGCTAACGAAAATAGTTCTAAACAGAGCCAAGGCAGGGCAGTCGTGCATCTCCGAGCAACACGCAGCGGTGTTTCCTAACTGAATAATTCAACATTTTTTGAACAAAATCGGGCGACTCAGTGAGCCATTAATAAAGACAGACATTTATTAAATTAATTAGCCGTTTGAACAAATTGATTGAGTGACTCACTCATTAAGACAGTAACTTGCCGCCATCTACTGGTGCTTTGGTTACATATTTAAAAGTATCATTGCATTTTTTCATTTTCCATTAATATATTAAAAAAAGTAAACCATTAATCTTTTAACATTATTTATGCATTTGCCATTTTAATGATAAAATAGCAAATAATTGCAATCTTTTTTTTTATTTTATTGATAAAATTTAAGAATTTGACATAAATGATGACACGTACATTTAGTAAGGTTAGGAAAATATTGCCCTTCATAAAGCTAAAAAGTGTCTTAGGAATCAATTAAAAGCAAATATCATGAATATACTGATTAAAGTACAACCTCATAGAGCAGTGATGACACTATTGCTTCAGAATGGATTACATTTACACCAAAAAAAGATACTTTTTTTGCCCCGGGCAAGTAACTTTTTTACTTGGACAAGTGAATGACTGATTTACTTGTCCAAAGGACAAGCACACATCAAGGCTTAATGTTGAGCCAGGTATATCATTAAATGCTCAAACTCTGGCTAACAATGTTTTTATTGTCCATCCATAGGAAAAAAATGTTCTGAAAGTGAATCCAACAATTATACTGTTATAACTGTAATTTATAACACAAATAATTATTAACACTTTATATTTATCGTCCTTTAAAGACTATACTATAACGATAATTAGGTTATATTAGCATACACACCAAGACCGTAACCATGTCTTGAAGATTAAGAAATAAGTTTACTGAAAAAAGAAAAAACGTTTCTTGTCACATTTACTCTGTTGTTTGGCCCTTTAAATGCAGGAACATTCAGATCGACTGTCAATGTTTTTATCATTTAGTTTTTTATCAATCGCCCCAAAAAATTCCCTGTAAGTGTTTTAGCTTTTTTTTAAGAATGATGGGGAGGAGGACAGGAATGATGTGTATGAATTTCTTTCTTTGGCCAAACAGAAAATATTGCGAAGCCAGTTAAGGGTATCCACTGATTTCCATAGCAATTTTCATATTGTAGAAGTCAATGACAATTGGTTGACGATATTTATTCAAAATAGCTTTCGTGTGTGTTTATACTAAACCTGAATGAATATAGATATTAATTCAGGTTTAGAATGACATGAGGGTGAGTACTTTTTAATTTTGGCCTGAACTGTCCCTTTAAGCGGCTGATACTCACCTAGTATGACTCCGCAACACAGCACTGCGTAGAATGACGTCGTTTGCTTTAGAACCACGTAGGACAGGACAACGTTAAATACGGTGGAAAGCGAACGACCAACAGTATAAAAGGCAACTCCCACATATTTCAGGCACAAGTTGTTGAATGTGATCATGCCTATGAACACAACGCTCAATGGCAAAATCTCTCTGGACACTCTCAAGTCAAATTTCAAAGACGGAAAATCCACGAATCCAGGACATAATTTTGAGAGGAAGTTCATGATCCAACATAGTCCAACACTAACAACACACTGAAAAAATGTGATGAAGACAGGTGCGTCTAGATCCTTGTTGTCTAACAGGTAGTTGTTCAGGAACACCATGGAAATCGAGATGAACCAGTAAAGAGAGACAACCAAAGCGATTTTGGTGGCTCTGAGAATAAAAGGCTCCTCTTTGTCTGACGGACTGGAGTCTGTAAAAGCCATTCTTAATATTCTGGATCGTTTGAGTTGGGACCTGTTCATGGTTCACGAATAAAGAAAGAGGAACAATGCAAATGAACATTAGTTATTTGATAAAAACAACAACAACAGAAGCATTACGCGTCGGCTGTCTGTGATACTCTGAACTGGCCATGAGTAAAACGATAGCCAGAGTGGTGAACAACTTCCCGGTTCCGTGTTAGTTTTCTTAAAGTGGTACCCACACCCATGTGTAAAGTCACAAAACTGCACAAATCGGCTATAAGCTGCAACAATCAGATAGTTATCGTAATAATGTTTATAGATGCAGGAATAAATAGTTTAGTAAATAAAAACCAACAACAAATACTATAGGAGCTTTTCAGATGCTTAAACATACATTAAGTCTCCTACTTAAACAGTAATAATAGAATACTTTCGAGTTTTAAGTTTGTAACGTTAAAAAAATGACAGAATCTGAACAGATTTGATGCTTGAGCCTTACCTTCATGGGCATCAGACATTTGCTTGCTACCATTTGCAATTCACATTTAAAAAGCAGGAAGTGTTTTTAATTTACAGCTCCTCCTTTCCCTTGAGACAGTCTACCATATTGCACTATTACAATAGAACAAAACAGGCAAAATTATTAAACTGTTACATACATTTCTGTTTATATATAATATATATTAAATTTATGTAACAATTTAAGAATTTTTAATCTGTTCGATATATATATATATATATATATATATATATATATATAACATAACAAATATATATATATATATATATATATATATATATACATATTAATATTATTTCCAACAAATTAGACCCCCCCATTTTTAAAGGAGACAATCTCCCAAGAAAAAGGAGTATATATTAATCTATCTAACTTAATGCTAATTGTGTATTTTTAATAACTTTATTGTAAATCTTTATTATATGGGAAAAACAACATTACATCAGTGTGACTGTGTGCATTTCAAATGGCTCTTCAGCATATCCCTAACACATACAGCTACTTAAATGATCAAAACAAGAATGTGTAGCTACCCTATTATTTAGCACTGATTTAGTGTTTAGATTAAGTGGACTTCATAGCATATATCTATTTTTATGTTAATTTGTCTATGTATTTGCCTAGTTTTCTTTTGCTTATAGGAATTATTACCATAAAAATATATATTAATCTTTGGCTCTGGAAAGTGTATTTCTATGGCAAAGGACTTTTATTCTGAAATTCGGAAAGAGGCGGGGTTTGCGAGGGTGGTTGCTTATTTCCGGTAGTGAGCTTCGCTGATGCATATCGTTAGATATCGCTGCATTCTGACGTAATTATTACAGTATTTTGCATATTTGGAAAATAAGACAGGCCTTGTCCGTTAACTAATAACCTCGGGATGGCAACAACAATTAGCACGCAACGGGGACAGGTAAGAGGTGATTTGTAAATACACTCTGAACAGTACGCAACATGCTAGCGTGCTCAAGCAGCACAAGAATGATCTATCATATTAAACCCAAACATCGGAAGTTGCGCAGTACAGAATTAGCAACATAACAACTTGCATATAAAGGTGTTACACGATTTTACCGCTCAAGTGGCGTTTAAACATTACAATGTTTGATGCACATTACTGGAAAAGACAAAAATAAATATGTACGTATGTCAGTACGTCACTTACTGCCGCAGAAACGTCGAGATCTTTACGGGTAAATCGTGTCAATATATGAGAACCGCACGTTAACAAATATAATTTTATGCCAGACTTTAAAGATCAGATTCAAACAAACTGTTTGTATCCATGACGTAACTAAACAGTCGATTTATTTATTCTAATATTAATATCTATTATCTAAATTATTAAATAAAAAAGTCAATCTACACTGTTAAACAGTTACTTGAACGATTTAATTTGGATATTGAAAATCCTTGCAAAAATCTATTTTTGAATTTCAAAATGTTATTTTATTTTTTATAAATTATTTTACTATTTTGTATTATTTACTTATTTCACTTTAATACATTTTAAATTGTACCTTTAAATTGGCAACTTTTTATTTATTTATTTCTTGTAAGCATCAGTTGTGAAATGAGTTTTATTCATTTTGGTATGTGGTTTAATAAAGGTTATTATAATGAAAATATATGTAAGTATATATAGGTATAGGTTTGCTGATACCATAGAATAATATTTTAGGTTGAAGTCTCATCATTAAAGAAATAATTGCCTGTCATAATAAGACCCCACCCACTGATAATGATGATTAATACAATACAAGTTCAACTAAATGGAAAGAGTTTGGAAATTATTAAAAGACTCATTCTTTCCTTTGTTAAAAGCAAGAAATACAACATTCCCTCTCACTGTGAAACAAGGTATAATACACTGAGAGGACATTATGCATTCATTTCATTAACATTTCTGTTAACTCTAAAACACAACGCATTGTGTACAAGTGCATTGTGCCCTATTTTTGTAACCTTAACTCCAAAACCTGGCAAGGATCCCAAATATTACACAATTTTAGACTAATCGCATTATTAAACAACATGGCTACAGAAATGCTTCAACCGTAACTCCATTATTAGAGGTACTTGGGCAATCAGTAATCACTAACTTGTGTTGATCAGAAAAACAATGGCTAGTAATTACATGTTAAAAGTGTTTTTGTGATTCTGAAGTGTCATAATTCATTGTGCAGAATCAAAAACTGTTCTTATCTTGTGTTCAGGTCTACATTGGTGAGCTGCCTCAGGATTTCTTGAGAATCACCCCCACACAGCAGCAGCAGCAGGTGCAGTTAGATGCCCAGGCGGCCCGACAGCTGCAGTACGGAGGATCTTTAGGAACAGCTGGCCGCCTCAGCATCACTGTCGTACAGGTACGTCTACAGTGTTATGGTCAGACTTAACAGTGCAGTTGTGAACAAATAGTTTTAAGGCAATTTCAATGAGTATTTAATTGTAAAAATGTTAGGTGACTAGTTATTTCCATCATTGACAAACTTCTGTGATTGCAACACTGATTGGGCAATTACTTGAGCAGTGCATTTCAGCCAATTGCACAAAACATTTTGTCTTAACATGACTCGTTGCAACTGTTTTTGTGTTTGCGTGACTTTACATGTATAATAATTATACTGGATATTGGAAAGGAGATGCATAGGCCTATACATTATAAGGCATTAAATTGTTTTTCACAGGCAAAGCTTGCAAAGAACTATGGGATGACACGCATGGACCCTTACTGCAGGATTCGACTTGGTTATGCCGTCTATGAGACTCCTACTGCTCACAATGGAGCGAAAAACCCTCGCTGGAACAAAGTCATCCAGTGCACTGTCCCGCCCGGGGTCGACTCCTTCTATCTGGAAATCTTCGATGAGGTCAGACTGAAATAACTTCATTTGGTTTCATTTTAGCATCATCTCAATCAATCTACTTCATTTTTGCCTCTTTCTCATCTGAGCCATAAAAACCACAATGCTCAACTGTTTTTGTACACTGATATTTGAAACAAAAAACCAAAAACAAAAAAAACAACAACAGCATACATGTGTGTGTATATACAGTCATGTGAAAAAGTTAGGACACCCTTTTGAATTCATGGTTTTCTGTATCACGACATAATAATAAATTATCTGGTCCTTGTCAGGTCTTAAAATTTGGAAAATAAATCCTCAGATAAACATCATAACATGACACATCACACTGATGTGCACAGCTCTCACCACAGCATTTGAGTCAGGATGAGCTCTGAACTTTGACTGGGCTATCGCAACACCTTGTTTCTTTTCAGCCATTCTGTTATAGATTTGCTGGTGTACTAGGGATCATTGTCCTGTTGCATGACCCAGTTTGACCCAACTTTGTCTGTTATTTCTCTGAGCTTTACACGGTCTGATCTTGGGATGAATTTTCTGGGACGTCCACTCCTGGAAGGAGAGGTGTCTGTTTTAAATGTCTTCCACAATTGTTTGGAAATGGCCGTATTGCTCTTCTCAGATTGATGGCAGCAACAATTACTTCTCTAGGATGATTGCTGATGTCTTACCTCCTTGGCATTGTGTTAACACACACCTGAAGGCTCCAGACTAGCAAACTGCCAAAGCTTATGGTTTTATAGAGGCGCTCAGACTTGCTGATGATCAGTTAATCAAAGGTATTTGATTAGCAGTGCTTGACTTATTTACCCTCTTAATTCCAATGTTAACAGTAAGGGTGTCCTAGCTGTGTCACACATGGCTTTTCCATTTTGGCTTTATTTTTGTTCAGTAAATAATGACACGGTGCAATTTGTCATGTGTTGTTGTTCATCTGAGGTTTTATTTTTGAAATTATAAGACCAGCCAAGTACCAGTTTTTTTTTAATGATGTCCTGATACAGAAAACCATGGAATTCAATAGGGTGTCCTAACTTTTTCACATGACTGTATATGTGTGTCTCTCTCTATATATATATATATATATATATATATATATACACACACATATAGGTGCATCTCAGTAAATTAGAATGTTGTGGAAAAGTTAATTTATTTCAGTAATTCAACTCAAATTGTGAAACTTGTGTATTAAATCAATTCAGTGCACACAAACTTAAGTAGTTTAAGTCTTTGGTTCTTTTAATTGTGATGATTTTGGCTCACATTTAACAAAAACTCACAAATCTCAACTAATTAGGATAATTTATAAGATCAGTAAAAAAAACCCATTTTAGTGAATTGTTGGTCTTCTGGAAAGTATGTTCATTTACTGTATATGTACTCAATACTTGGTAGGGGCTCCTTTTGCTTTAATTACTGCCTCAATTCGGCGTGGCATGGAGGTGATCAGTCTGTGGCACTGCTGAGGTGGTATGGAAGCCCAGGTTTCTTTGACAGTGGCCTTCAGCACATCTGCATTTTTTTTGGTCTCTTGTTTCTCATTTTCCTCTTGACAATACCCCATAGATTCTCTGTGGGGTTCAGGTCTGGTGAGTTTGCTGGCCAGTCAAGCACACCAACAACATGGTCATTTAACCAACTTTTGGTGCTTTTGCCAGTGTGGGCAGGTGCCAAATCCTGCTGGAAAATGAAATCAGCCTCTTTAAAAAGCTAGTAGGAAGCATGAAGTGCTCTAAAATTTTTTGGTAAATGGGTGCAGTGACTTTGGTTTTCAAAAAACACAGTGGACCAAAACCAGCAGATGACATTGCACCCCAAATCATCACAGACTGTGGAAACGTAACACTGGACTTCAAGCAATTTGGGCTATGAGGTTCTCCACCCTTCCTTCAGACTCTAGGACCTTGGTTTCCAAATGAAATACAAAACGTGCTCTCATCTGAAAAGAGGAATTTGGACCACTGGGTAACAGTCCATTTCCTTTTTCCCCTTCGACACCTCTGGCGTTGTCTGTGGTTCAGAAATGGCTTAACAAGAGGAATACGATAACTGTAGCCAAATTCCTTGACACATCTGTGTGTGGTGGCTCATCCTTGGCCCCAGCCTCAGTCCATTCCTTGTGAAGTTCACCCAAATTCTTGAATCGATTTTGCTTGACAAGCCTCTCAAGGCTGCGGTTCTCTCGGTTGGTTGTGCATCTTTTTCTTCCACACTTTTTCCTTCCACTCAGCTTTCTGTTAACATGCTTGGATACAGCACTCTGTGAACAGCCAGCTTCTTTGGCAATAAATGTTTGTGGCTTACCCTCCTTGTGAAGGGTGTCAGTGATTGTTTTCTGGACAACTGTCAGATCAGCAGTCTTCCCCATGATTGTGTAGCCTAGTGAACCAAACTGAGAGACCATTTTGAAGCCTCAGGAAACCTTTGCAGGTGTTTTGAGTTGATTAGCTGATTGGCATGTCACCATATTCTAATTTGTTAAGATGAATTGGTGGGTTTTTGTTAAATGTGAGCCAAAATCATCAAAATTAAAAGAACCAAGACTTAAACTACTTCAGTCTGTGTGCACTGAATTTATTTAATACACGAGTTTCACAATTTGAGTTGAATTACTGAAATAAATGAACTTTTCCACGACATTCTAATTTATTGAGGTGCACCTGTATATACCGGTATTGCATTCCTACTCCATACCTTTCATGTAGTTACAAATAATGTTAATATTTTTTTAGGTTTTTTTTTTTTTTTAAGTCTTGTCATGTGTCCTTTTTTTTTTAATCATATTTAGTAAACCTTAACATTAACTTTTTCTCAGTCAAATTTTAGTTAACTAAAATTCAACACGATTTAGTTGTAGTCTAGATTAATTAATTAAAAACTGCTGATATTTTAGTCATAGTTGCATTACATTTTTTGTGCACAATAATGGTTAATAATCATGATAATCATGATTGCTTTACTGTGTTATAATTAGAATTAGAAATCATGATTGTTGTCACTTCAGAAATTAACACTTTATAAATATTTTATGGTAATGTAGTAAAAGTTGTATATGTGATTTACAACTATACAATTTTGAAACAAAGCTCAATGCTTATTTGTTTTCTCTGTTTTAAATCATAGATAATTTATTGTTTGTTGTTGGTCTTGTTTTATGTCTGTAATCTATTTTGTATGTGATTTTATGTATTGATGTCTTTATCCATTATGCAGCACATTGATTAACAGTTGTTTTGAATGGTGCTATATGAAGATAACATTGACCAGTTGACATTTAACAAGTAAACTAAATCTAAATCATACCATAACCGTAACCATAACCCTATAGTAAGTAAATGTAGTTAATTAATATTACTCAGCACATATTTGTGTATTTGCACTGTAATAACATCACCATAAAATATTCAGAGTTTAAAATGTCAACAGGTAAGTGCAAACAAATCTTGGTGACTTTTGGTGACTTTTCTGGCAGTAAGCGCTCTTTACTGATGATTGTTCTGTGTTGGTGGACAGAGAGCGTTTTCCATGGATGATCGCATTGCATGGACACACGTGACTATTCCAGAGAGCCTGCGAGAGGGAACCGTCGTGGATGAATGGTATAGCTTGAGCGGAAGACAGGGTGATGACAAGGAAGGCATGATTAATCTAGTCATGTCCTTTGCTGTAAGTCCTCAATCACAAAATACTCCTGTGCATGAACTGAGAGTTATGCCACGTCTTAACCAGGTGTTACAAGAGAAAAGCTGTTGCTTTTCGCTTCAGAAGTTGTAAACCAATGCAACTGCAATTAGTATGTATGCTCACTTGACTGTGACTGTGTCACTTTCAGTTGAAAGTATTGACTGTACAAATGAACTGGTCAAGACGTGCATGAAAATTCAGAAAGTATATGCACTGTAAATTGATACAAAGTATAGGAATAGTAGCTCTTTTTTTCAAAAAAAAAAAAAGCATGTCTATAAATTATTTTCCCTTTTTTTGTCCAAGTCAATACCAGCGGGAATGATGATGCAGCCGCAGCCTGTGGTTCTGATGCCCACAGTTTATCAGCAGGGCGTTGGATACGTGCCCATAGCAGGTTTGTTTAACATTGTGACACATTAACTAGGGACGAAGCAATCTATCAGCCACTGCTTTATTTTCAGGAAACAGTCGTAAATTCAGTTTAGGGCCCTTCATCATGTTTAACCTTACTGTATCGTATTTGGTACGCACATTTCTAAGGCCTCTAAATGATTAACATGATAAAAATTATTAACATTTCTTTTGTATCAAGTCAAAGATATAATTGTACAAAGGGCCACCTTTAGCTTGTGCTTCATGTGTCTTTTTTGCTGTGAAATCTTTACTAAAGTAAGAAGAATAAGAAAGAAGTTTGTATTGTTAGTATTATTTCAAGATAAACACTTACTGAACTGAGCTCAGGTTTACTTGATTATCCAGACATCATTTTTTTCATCAAATATGATCATCAGGCTTTTGAGGGATGTTTACTTGTTCATCTCTCAGTCATCATTTTATTACATTGCATTACAGTATATGTTTTGATACATAAAACTAAGTATTTAAATATCATCTTACAAAGACATATTATTGAAGATATAGAGTGACAACTGGTATTTATATCATTTTAAGTAGTTATGTTATACTGTTATATAGATCTCATTGATTTACATTACAAACCATCTGAATTTCATCCTACTTTTTGGCAATATACACTGCTGGTCAAAAGTTTGGGATCAATGAGATTTTAATGTTTTTAAAGAAGTTTCTTATGCTCATCAAGGCTGCATTTATTTGATCAAAAATACAGAAAAAATATTGTGTAATATTGTTATGATGTTAAATCTAATTTTCTAATTTATTTCTGTATTTAAAGCTGAATTTTCAGCATCATTGCTTCAGTATTCAGTGTCACATGATCCTTCAGAAATCAGTCTAATATTCAGGTTTATTATCAGTGCTGGAAACAGTTGTGCTGATTAATATTTTTTGGAACGTGATCCTTTTTGTTCAGGATTCTTTGGTGAATAAAAAGTTAAAAAGGACAGCATCTGTTTAAAGTAAAAAATAGATATTTTCTAACAATATACACTACTGTTCACAAGTTTGCGGTCAGTAAATTTTTATTTATTTATTTATTTATTTATTTTTTTTTTTTTTAATTAACACTTTTTTTTTTCAACAAAGATGTTAAATTGATACAGAGTGATAGCAAATACTCATTGTTACAAAATATTTATATTTTAAATAAATGCTGTTCTTTTTAATTTTTTATTTAAAGAATCCTAAAAAAGTATCACAGGTTCCAAAACTGTTGCCAACATAGATAATTCTAATAATAAATCAGCATATTAGAATGATTTCTGAAGGATCTTGTGACATTTAAGACTGGTCAATGAAAACTCAGCTTTGCATCACAGAAAAATTATTTATATTTTAATGTATATTAAAATAGAAACCAGTATTTTATATTGTAATAACATTTTGCAATAGTACTATTTTTTTTTTTTTCTGTAATTTTGATCAAATAAATGCAGACTTGATGAGCGTAAGAGACTTCTTTAAAAATATTACAGGTGTTACTGATTTCAAACTTCTGAACAGCAGTGTAAATATCAGCATCTTTGTTTAGCATATATATTGTTCAGTTTGAATCTCTGAATAAAACAGAGCTGTTTTTCCCCTTCAAGTATGAACACCATATTGTCATATACTATATGAGTCATAAAAGCCTGATGTATCAAATATGATACTCAACAAAAAACTACTGTCTAAAGGTTCAATAAACTCTTTAATTTCAAATAAATTTTACATTATTTCATATGTCAGACTTGCAAGGTTGAAGGGGTGCTATTATGCTTTTTCACTTTTTGAACTTTAGTCAGTGTGTGGTTTGTATCTTTGGGCATAAAAAAGATCTACAAAGTTACAAATCTCAAAGTCCACTCCATAGGGAGATATTTTGTTTTTAAAAAAAATCTCTTTCCAAGAACTACAACGAACAGTTTGTTTGGACTACAACGTTTGTTTTCCGCATGCAATGATGTCACAGTGCAGTCCATCAGAATATCATTAAATTAAATCCCGCCCATGGAAATTAGGTGAGGGATTAGCCAAACTTTAGCGATGCAGCGCGGAGAGCCGCTTCAAGGTTGGTGGCGGGTAGAAACCCAAGCATTGACTAGAGTGGCCACTTCAGAGCTGTAACGCACCGCAGACGTGTGCAGTACAGGGGGCGAAACACATGCCGAAGTCGCAGTCTACTCCGGTTGCTGCGTCTGAGCTGTAACGCACCACAGACGTGTGCAGGGTGTGGTAAGACATTTATTCGTCATATAGTGTAGATGGCTTCACTTATAACGCAAGTCTTGCACTAGAATAGGCTGATCAGTGATGATGTTCTTTGATAATGTTAGGCTGCTTTTAGCCTTATGCTGGAGCTGGTTTCAGGCAATGAAACTAAGTATGTAAATAATTAAATAAATTAGCACGATAATATCATGTGTCTGCAATCTCACAGGCTGAGGATGGGACTTAACACTACTATAGCGTATTATTTACTCACCCTCTATGCATCCTAGGTGTATATGACTTCCTTCTTTCAGATGAATGCAATCGGAGTCTAATAAAGTCTAATAAAGTGCATCCATCCATAATAAAAAGTGCCTCACACGGCTCCTGGGGTCTCCTGTAGCAAATCGATGCGTTTTTGCAAGAAAAATATCCATATTTAAAACGTAAGATTCACTATTAATCTAACTGCTTTGACAAGGGTCGTGGCAGTACTGAAACACCGTCTAACAGCTAACTAATCATAACACATTTCCTTTTATCGGCTGGCCTTCATTAAACCCGGAACTAATCGAGCTATTTGTGCCAGGCTGGGAGAAAGGTATTGTAATAATGTAAATTATGTGACAAAAGCATGTTCTAGTACACCTCCAAAACAAAATCAAGACTTTGAAAAGGAGCATAATAGGACCCCTTTAAAATGAGAGAGCATGTCTGTTCTGTTTGGAAGAGTAAGACTATTTATCCTCAAAATGACTGTCTGAGTGCACTGTACTGCCATTAATGATAAAAACTAAACCCAAATCGTTCTCTTTTGTCCAAATGTGTATTTAGGTGTCCCTGGTATGTACAACCAAGGTGTGGTGCCCATGGGAATGCCAGCCGTGCCTGCTGTCACATCACAGAGCGCCCCCTGCAGTGAAGAAGACCTTAAAGCCCTTCAGGACATGTTTCCCAACCTGGACAAGGAGGTGATCCGCACCGTTTTGGAGGCCCAACAGGGCAACAAGGATGCTGCCATAAACTCCTTGCTACAGATGGCTGAGGAGCTTTAACTGCAGAGCTGCCACTCAGCTAGCGCTTAAATGTACCAACAATGTAAAACTTTATACCAAAAAGACCCTGTAAATATGCACACTGAAGTCTTTCAACCCTTAATCGTAGCAAGTAAAACAAACACTTAATTGTCTTTGTTAAATCAGCATTCAGAGTGAATGTTTCTAGAACGTCATACAGAATGTAGGATGACTTTTTGCAAAGGAGTAACTTGTCATATGTCTGCTGAGGGCAGTATACCATATCTGTATTGTAGTGATCCTATGTCTTAAAGATGTTTGATATTATGCTTTTATCTGTATGACTTTAGTTACATAAATGTATATGAATATAATTTATTTTGAAGATTATTAAAGAGACATCAGAGTATATCAGAATTAATGTCATTATTTAAATGGCTCTTTTGTGCACAAACCACTTTATGACCATTACAAGGACAGGTTGCTGAACGCACAGAATACCTACTAAGTGAAGTGTAAAATTCCTAATAGCGGCCAATGATATTGGCAAATATGATGCACGTTGCCTGTTATTGCACGGTACAGTTGCAAGACCTTGTGCTTAAAAGTATCATGGTGTTTTGAAGTCAGTTGCACTTGAATCGGAAAAGAAATTGTCCTCTTTTTTTCCCTCTGCATTTCTCCTCTGCACTAGCTTGTTTCTAAATCTAGCTTTATAATAAACCTGGCATTGTACACTGTGATTGTTATTGGCTTTGTGATCTGTCCATTGTAAGTCACTTTGGATGAGTGTCAGCTATATTCATAATTGTAAACATAAATTAAAAGGATATAGTTGCCATGCTGCTCTAACTAATGCACCAGTTTTAGCCTGTTTGAATGTAAGTAGATGAAAAAATATAGTTTATAAGAGCATGAGCAATGGCCATAGGTATTCAGCTGTTATAACTGTACATCCAAAATCACTACATTGCAAATACATAATTTTGCTTCTTTTCACATACCAGTCACAGAGCATTGTAATTTCCCAGAAGAAAGAAAACATGTAAACAAACTTAAGTTTGCATTAGTTTATTAAGAGCTACTAGACAAGAAACAAAAGAGTTGTCATTCTTGTGACACCATAGAGGTAACTATCACAAATATTTCATACAATTAAAATTTACAGATTTAAACCATAAGATTAATTTGTAATCGCTCTACTGTACGGAGTCAAAAACACGTTTACACTCTCCTCCGCCGTCTCCTTAAGGAAGTCGATTGACTTGAGCAATCTGAGGCTTTGCAGCCACAAGACTCGATGTAAATGTATGAGTGATTGATGTTTGACCCGTCTGGGCAAGTCAGAGTCACTTCCTTTTTGGTCGTGGTCATTTCTTGACAGCAAGTGCATGAGTGCACAAGAGCGTTCGCTTCTGCAGAGTATCTGTTTCAACATAGAATGAAGACGGTTTGGTTTAGGACTAGCACAGATGGTACAATTTTGTCTCAATGTGGCACAAAAACTATGTATTTAAAAATGAAGGTCTCTAAATTGTAATTTCACTACTCACATTGATGAGGTCTCACACAGGCCTGAGCAAGAGGTTATTTCCACAGGTGTGCTGCTTATACAGCCATTGCTAACCAAGTAGGTGCTGTTCTTCTGGACATTACATTTGGTGTCCAGTGTACCTAAGGAAAAATGAAAAACACATTAGGTAGATGCTAAGTGTACTTCTACACATTGTACGACCTGAGTAGTAACTCACAGGTTTGGCAGCAGCCATCTGCATCTATTGTTTCCGTTCCCTGTAGAAACAGAAAAAGCATTAACCATTGAACAGACCTAAATTTGACATATTAAGTTGTCCAAAATAGTGTCTCTTTTAACCCACTTACAGGGATACAATTTTCAGGATTGAAGGCAGGGCAAGTGGTCTTAATCTCAGCTGTCACTGAGTTACCGTTGACTCTCTCGCACTTGTATTGCACACATTTGTCATTAGATGGTTGCCATATCTGGTCAACCTGTTAGTGGAGAAAACGTATACAAGGAACACTTAATGCAAACTTTAATTAATTTGATGCCACAAAATGCACTTTACAATGCAATCGTTAAAATGCTAAAATCAATGTCATGTCAGAACTTACTGAAACTGTAACTGTGTTGTTGTCATGCATAACCACGCAATCGGTGCTAACACACTCTCCACAGCATTGACCAGGAATGCGCTGGTACTCGTGACCCTGAAGGAAAGAAAAATAAAGAGAAATACATCACATTGCCTGGTAGTTGATGCATAACTGTGCACTGACTTCTTTTAAAGGTGTCTTTGCTTATTGTTCACATGGTTTGTTGTGCTTTTACTAAAACAGTTGCATTTGTAACACGATTAAAGATGGAATTAGACGTTTATACCTCTGGACAGTTATCGTTGCAGTCAGCTATCACACATTCTGGAGCAAGAAGATTTGTTTCAGGATCTACGTTCCAACCACACTGACAAATCATGCAAGGGTCATCGCTTGGTATAGCTGAGCCAGGCTAAAGACAAAGTGAGAGGGAACAAGTGAATTTTTGATATCTTGTAAGGTATTTCTTTATATGAGTAATGAAGCAATATCTCATTTTACCTGATATACTGTAGTATTATGGACACAGACTTTCATGGGAGCTGTAAAGAATAAGACATGAATAAATGAACCTGTGCATTGCACAACACTGGAACAATAAAGTACTTTACTGAGAACAACTGGTCCATATACTCACAGCAAATAAACTCTGGACAGCAGTTATCTGGAGACACACTGAGGGATGGTATAAAGCCCAGTGGACATTGTATTGTGGGAATAGGGCACAGGTTCAAATCACAACCTGTAGAATAATATTAAACATTTTTGTTCAGCATTTCATTGTAATTGTACAGGCGTTTCTACAATCAGCTTTTAAACCATTAATGTGCTGTCTAACTTTCTGATGTCTAAATAGTACAAGGGTAAAATCAAGATCCATTTTCCTTAGGACCTCATTTTTTGAAAGCCATGAATTGAACCGAGATGACTGAATAACTAAAAACTAGTAAATTTATAAAATAAATAGTACTTAAGGTGTCATTTGCCCTTTTGGAAGCATCTGCTTTAAAAAGTCTGTCTGTGTCCCCAACTCTTTCTTGTTGTCATATCACTTACTGCATTCAGAGATCTCACAGCAGTCAAATGTTCTGTTGACAAGCACTTGTCCAGGCTTATCGCAAGTAACAGGTGGTGAAACAGGACAAGTTACAGGCTGGCAACGGACCGTCAGAGTTTCACTCTCACACTCACACATCTGACATCCACTCTGCCAAGTATCATTTGGCTGCAAAACCGTAAAGAGAAACCTTGTCAGGTATTTCATTTGCAAAAATTGTATAACACATGCAAAAAAAGTAGGGTCATGACCCTACTGATGTACCTGTCTTGGTGGGTCAAGGGCATCACACTTAGGCCCAAAAGTTGTTGTTACTTCTGTGTCTGTATTAATAGTGGAACTGAATGTGACAGGCTGTGTTGTTCCTAAGGAACTCATGGTTGTTGATGAACTGGAGTACGTAGTTGTTTCAGGAGAAATGGATGGTGATGGAGAAGTTTGACAAGATGTTGAAATCTTCACAATATCACAAGTTGCATTACAGTATGCAGTGAAGCACCAACCAAAGCCATCAGTGACGTTGTAAATGATATCACCTGAAAAAAAAAATTACAACAATTTAGCTTGTCTTACAATTATTAAATAATAATATAAAAATATATGATGTAAATTTGATGTGAAACAATTGAATTTTGTACCTGTTTGAAAATGTGTACCATTCACAAAGCAGCAAACAACAGAAGTGGTTGAAAATTCAGAGGATTTTGTAGTCACTGGAAGGGTGTTAGTAAAAGATGGTAATGTTTTTGTAATGGGAGCAATTGAGGTCTCCGTGGATTTAGAAACTGTTGAAATGGTTGAAATATATACTGTTTTAGTTGTTTTGAAAGATGTCTCTACTTCTGTTGTGGTTGTAGTTGTTGGTTGGCTAGGTACAACAGTTGTCACCACCTTTGGTGGCCTGGTGGTGCTGGATGTAGGCATCGGAGATATGGTTGATTCATTCTCAGTTACAGTCTCAGTTGTTGTTGGTTGTCCAGTTGTTTGAGTAGCTGTAGATGATTTTGAAGCTGTAGAGACTACACTTGGAGCTGATGATTCTGTAGATGGTTGGACAGTGGTACTTCCAGCTTTGATTGGTTTTGCTGTTGAAGAAAGACCCTGAGTGGAAACCTCAGACCCAGTGGATGATTCTACACTCACTGTTGTGTACACAAGGGTAGTGACTGGTACAGCAGTTGTCGTTGTTAGCGTTGTTGGCTGTGTGGATCTAACCACCGGTAATGAAGTTTGTGTCACTGGCACGGCTGTGCTTGTAGATGTTGCTGTTTCAGAAGATGTCCCTGTAACCTCTTCTAAAGTGGTTGTTGCTGTAGTCGTTGGTTGGCTTGTTTGGCCAGTCGTCACCACCTTTGATGGCCTGGTGGTGGTGGACAAAGGAGCCAGAGTTGTGGTCAATTCATTCTCAGTTACAGTCTCAGTTGTTGTTGGTTGGCCAGTTGTTTGAGTAGCTGTAGATGATTTTGAAGTTGTGGAGACTATGCTCGGAGGTGATGATTCTGTAGATGGTTGGACAGTGGTGCTTCCTTCCTCAACAAGGAGTGTAGTTGATGGGATGGCTGGTGTGGTGGTTGAAAGAGTTGTTTCAGCTTTGATTGATTTTGTTGTTGAAGATAGACCCTGAGTGCTAACCTCAGACCCAGTGGATGATTCTACACTCAATGTTGTGTACACAAGGGTAGTGACTGGTACAGCAGTTGTCGTTGTTAGCGTTGTTGGCTGTGTGGATCTAACGACTGGTAATGAAGTTTGTGTCACTGGCACGGCTGTGCTTGTAGATGTTGATGTTTCAGAAGATGTCCCTGTAACCTCTTCTAAAGTGGTTGTTGCTGTAGTCGTTGGTTGGCTTGTTTGGCCAGTCGTCACCACCTTTGATGGCCTGGTGGTGGTGGACAAAGGAGCCAGAGTTGTGGTCAATTCATTCTCAGTTACAGTCTCAGTTGTTGTTGGTTGGCCAGTTGTTTGAGTAGCTGTAGATGATTTTGAAGTTGTGGAGACTATGCTCGGAGGTGATGATTCTGTAGATGGTTGGACAGTGGTGCTTCCTTCCTCAACAAGGAGTGTAGTTGATGGGATGGCTGGTGTGGTGGTTGAAAGAGTTGTTTCAGCTTTGATTGATTTTGTTGTTGAAGATAGACCCTGAGTGCTAACCTCAGACCCAGTGGATGATTCTACACTCAATGTTGTGTACACAAGGGTAGTGACTGGTACAGCAGTTGTCGTTGTTAGCGTTGTTGGCTGTGTGGATCTAACGACTGGTAATGAAGTTTGTGTCACTGGCACGGCTGTGCTTGTAGATGTTGATGTTTCAGAAGATGTCCCTGTAACCTCTTCTAAAGTGGTTGTTGCTGTAGTCGTTGGTTGGCTTGTTTGGCCAGTCGTCACCACCTTTGATGGCCTGGTGGTGGTGGACAAAGGAGCCAGAGTTGTGGTCAATTCATTCTCAGTTACAGTCTCAGTTGTTGTTGGTTGGCCAGTTGTTTGAGTAGCTGTAGATGATTTTGAAGTTGTGGAGACTATGCTCGGAGGTGATGATTCTGTAGATGGTTGGACAGTGGTGCTTCCTTCCTCAACAAGGAGTGTAGTTGATGGGATGGCTGGTGTGGTGGTTGAAAGAGTTGTTTCAGCTTTGATTGATTTTGTTGTTGAAGATAGACCCTGAGTGCTAACCTCAGACCCAGTGGATGATTCTACACTCAATGTTGTGTACACAAGGGTAGTGACTGGTACAGCAGTTGTCGTTGTTAGCGTTGTTGGCTGTGTGGATCTAACGACTGGTAATGAAGTTTGTGTCACTGGCACGGCTGTGCTTGTAGATGTTGCTGTTTCAGAAGATGTCCCTGTAACCTCTTCTAAAGTGGTTGTTGCGGTAGTCGTTGGTTGGCTTGTTTGGCCAGTCGTCACCACCTTTGATGGCCTGGTGGTGGTGGACAAAGGAGCCAGAGTTGTGGTCAATTCATTCTCAGTTACAGTCTCAGTTGTTGTTGGTTGCCCAGTTGTTTGAGTAGCTGTAGATGATTTTGAAGTTGTGGAGACTATGCTCGGAGGTGATGATTCTGTAGATGGTTGGACAGTGGTGCTTCCTTCCTCAACAAGGAGTGTAGTTGATGGGATGGCTGGTGTGGTGGTTGAAAGAGTTGTTTCAGCTTTGATTGATTTTGTTGTTGAAGATAGACCCTGAGTGCTAACCTCAGACCCAGTGGATGATTCTACACTCAATGTTGTGTACACAAGGGTAGTGACTGGTACAGAAGTTGTCGTTGTTAGCGTTGTTGGCTGTGTGGATCTAACGACTGGTAATGAAGTTTGTGTCACTGGCACGGCTGTGCTTGTAGATGTTGATGTTTCAGAAGATGTCCCTGTAACCTCTTCTAAAGTGGTTGTTGCTGTAGTCGTTGGTTGGCTTGTTTGGCCAGTCGTCACCACCTTTGATGGCCTGGTGGTGGTGGACAAAGGAGCCAGAGTTGTGGTCAATTCATTCTCAGTTACAGTCTCAGTTGTTGTTGGTTGGCCAGTTGTTTGAGTAGCTGTAGATGATTTTGAAGTTGTGGAGACTATGCTCGGAGGTGATGATTCTGTAGATGGTTGGACAGTGGTGCTTCCTTCCTCAACAAGGAGTGTAGTTGATGGGATGGCTGGTGTGGTGGTTGAAAGAGTTGTTTCAGCTTTGATTGATTTTGTTGTTGAAGATAGACCCTGAGTGCTAACCTCAGACCCAGTGGATGATTCTACACTCAATGTTGTGTACACAAGGGTAGTGACTGGTACAGAAGTTGTCGTTGTTAGCGTTGTTGGCTGTGTGGATCTAACGACTGGTAATGAAGTTTGTGTCACTGGCACGGCTGTGCTTGTAGATGTTGATGTTTCAGAAGATGTCCCTGTAACCTCTTCTAAAGTGGTTGTTGCTGTAGTCGTTGGTTGGCTTGTTTGGCCAGTCGTCACCACCTTTGATGGCCTGGTGGTGGTGGACAAAGGAGCCAGAGTTGTGGTCAATTCATTCTCAGTTACAGTCTCAGTTGTTGTTGGTTGGCCAGTTGTTTGAGTAGCTGTAGATGATTTTGAAGTTGTGGAGACTATGCTCGGAGGTGATGATTCTGTAGATGGTTGGACAGTGGTGCTTCCTTCCTCAACAAGGAGTGTAGTTGATGGGATGGCTGGTGTGGTGGTTGAAAGAGTTGTTTCAGCTTTGATTGATTTTGTTGTTGAAGATAGACCCTGAGTGCTAACCTCAGACCCAGTGGATGATTCTACACTCAATGTTGTGTACACAAGGGTAGTGACTGGTACAGAAGTTGTCGTTGTTAGCGTTGTTGGCTGTGTGGATCTAACGACTGGTAATGAAGTTTGTGTCACTGGCACGGCTGTGCTTGTAGATGTTGATGTTTCAGAAGATGTCCCTGTAACCTCTTCTAAAGTGGTTGTTGCTGTAGTCGTTGGTTGGCTTGTTTGGCCAGTCGTCACCACCTTTGATGGCCTGGTGGTGGTGGACAAAGGAGCCAGAGTTGTGGTCAATTCATTCTCAGTTACAGTCTCAGTTGTTGTTGGTTGGCCAGTTGTTTGAGTAGCTGTAGATGATTTTGAAGTTGTGGAGACTATGCTCGGAGGTGATGATTCTGTAGATGGTTGGACAGTGGTGCTTCCTTCCTCAACAAGGAGTGTAGTTGATGGGATGGCTGGTGTGGTGGTTGAAAGAGTTGTTTCAGCTTTGATTGATTTTGTTGTTGAAGATAGACCCTGAGTGCTAACCTCAGACCCAGTGGATGATTCTACACTCAATGTTGTGTACACAAGGGTAGTGACTGGTACAGCAGTTGTCGTTGTTAGCGTTGTTGGCTGTGTGGATCTAACGACTGGTAATGAAGTTTGTGTCACTGGCACGGCTGTGCTTGTAGATGTTGATGTTTCAGAAGATGTCCCTGTAACCTCTTCTAAAGTGGTTGTTGCGGTAGTCGTTGGTTGGCTTGTTTGGCCAGTCGTCACCACCTTTGATGGCCTGGTGGTGGTGGACAAAGGAGCCAGAGTTGTGGTCAATTCATTCTCAGTTACAGTCTCAGTTGTTGTTGGTTGGCCAGTTGTTTGAGTAGCTGTAGATGATTTTGAAGTTGTGGAGACTATGCTCGGAGGTGATGATTCTGTAGATGGTTGGACAGTGGTGCTTCCTTCCTCAACAAGGAGTGTAGTTGATGGGATGGCTGGTGTGGTGGTTGAAAGAGTTGTTTCAGCTTTGATTGATTTTGTTGTTGAAGATAGACCCTGAGTGCTAACCTCAGACCCAGTGGATGATTCTACACTCAATGTTGTGTACACAAGGGTAGTGACTGGTACAGCAGTTGTCGTTGTTAGCGTTGTTGGCTGTGTGGATCTAACGACTGGTAATGAAGTTTGTGTCACTGGCACGGCTGTGCTTGTAGATGTTGCTGTTTCAGAAGATGTCCCTGTAACCTCTTCTAAAGTGGTTGTTGCTGTAGTCGTTGGTTGGCTTGTTTGGCCAGTCGTCACCACCTTTGATGGCCTGGTGGTGGTGGACAAAGGAGCCAGAGTTGTGGTCAATTCATTCTCAGTTACAGTCTCAGTTGTTGTTGGTTGGCCAGTTGTTTGAGTAGCTGTAGATGATTTTGAAGTTGTGGAGACTATGCTCGGAGGTGATGATTCTGTAGATGGTTGGACAGTGGTGCTTCCTTCCTCAACAAGGAGTGTAGTTGATGGGATGGCTGGTGTGGTGGTTGAAAGAGTTGTTTCAGCTTTGATTGATTTTGTTGTTGAAGATAGACCCTGAGTGCTAACCTCAGACCCAGTGGATGATTCTACATTCAATGTTGTGTACACAAGGGTAGTGACTGGTACAGAAGTTGTCGTTGTTAGCGTTGTTGGCTGTGTGGATCTAACGACTGGTAATGAAGTTTGTGTCACTGGCACGGCTGTGCTTGGAGATGTTGATGTTTCAGAAGATGTCCCTGTAACCTCTTCTAAAGTGGTTGTTGCGGTAGTCGTTGGTTGGCTTGTTTGGCCAGTCGTCACCACCTTTGGTGGCCTGGTGGTGGTGGACAAAGGAGCTAGAGGTGTTGTCAAATCATTCTCAGTTACAGTCTCAGTTGTTGTTGGTTGGCCAGTTGTTTGAGTAGCTGTAGATGATTTTGAAGTTGTGGAGACTATGCTCGGAGGTGATGATTCTGTAGATGGTTGGACAGTGGTGCTTCCTTCCTCAACAAGGAGTGTAGTTGATGGGATGGCTGGTGTGGTGGTTGAAAGAGTTGTTTCAGCTTTGATTGATTTTGTTGTTGAAGATAGACCCTGAGTGCTAACCTCAGAACCAGTGGATGATTCTACACTCAATGTTGTGTACACAAGGGTAGTGACTGGTACAGCAGTTGTCGTTGTTAGCGTTGTTGGCTGTGTGGATCTAACGACTGGTAATGAAGTTTGTGTCACTGGCACGGCTGTGCTTGTAGATGTTGCTGTTTCAGAAGATGTCCCAGTAACCTCTTCTAAAGTGGTTGTTGCTGTAGTCGTTGGTTGGCTTGTTTGGCCAGTCGTCACCACCTTTGATGGCCTGGTGGTGGACAAAGGAGTTGTTGTCAAATCATTCTCAGTTACAGTCTCAGTTGTTGTTGGTTGGCCAGTTGTTTGAGTAGCTGTAGATGATTTTGAAGTTGTGGAGAATATGCTCGGAGGTGATGATTCTGTAGATGGTTGGACAGTGGTGCTTCCTTCCTCAACAAGGAGTGTAGTTGATGGGATGGCTGGTGTGGTGGTTGAAAGAGTTGTTTCAGCTTTGATTGATTTTGTTGTTGAAGAAAGGCCCTGAGTACTAACCTCAGACCCAGTGGATGATTCTACAATCACTGTTGTGTACACAAGCGTAGTGACTGGTACAGCAGTTGTCGTTGTTAGCGTTGTTGGCTGTGTGGATCTAATGACTGGTAATGAAGTTTGCATCACTGGCACGGCTGTGCTTGTAGATGTTGCTGTTTCAGAAGATGTGCCTGTAACCTCTTCTAAAGTGGTTGTTGCTGTAGTTGTTGGCTGGCTTGTTTGTCCAGTCGTCACCACATTTGACGGTTTTGTTGTGGTAGACAAAGGTATTTGAGATGTGGTAAATTCAAATTCAGTGGTTTGTTCACCAGTAGTCTGAGATGTTGTCCATGCTTTACCAGTGATCGTTGCAAGGGTTTTTGTAATGGGTGCAATTGAGGTTTCTGATGTTGTTGTTAATGTGCTTGTACTTTGTGCCTGTGTAGATCTTTCAGCTTCTGTTGTTTTGTTTCCTGTCGTGGATAAGGACAGTGTTGATGTTTCAGCTGATGATGTTGAAGACATTGATGTTACAGATATGAGTTTTTCAGTTGAATATTTAATTTCTGTGGTAGAAGCAGTTAAAATAACTTCAGTTGTTGGTTGACTTAAATGTCCACTTGTCAATTGTTCTGGCTTGCTGGTTGTGGATAAAACGTTGTGAGTTGTGGTTGTTTCTTTTTCAATTTCAGATGAAGTGTATTCTGTGGACAAGGTAAATATGAAATAATATATGATTTACAAAAATAAACATTTGAGTCAAAAGGTAAATAAATTAATAATTTATTGTTTAACCGTATATGTTCAGTGCTCGAATAATGTAAAAATATTTTTTCAGTTCCACTGTGCAGAGGAGTTGGGATCTAATTCTAATTGAATTAAAATACTTGATGTTTACAACAACAAGCTTACCACAAGTCTTCCTAGTAGAACTAATGTATAACTGTAATTCACAATGCATGATGCCTAAATTTACTATAGCATCACTATATAAGATCAGGAAGAAATGTGTAACACAGAAATGAAAAAGTACCTGGGGTGCTAAAGACAAAAACTGTTGTCGGGGTTGGTGTTAAGCTCTGTGTTGTGGTCAGAGTGGAGGTGGTTGTTGGTATAGTGGTCGTTTCACAAGGTATGAAAGTCCTCTCAATAGTTCCGTTGACTGAACATCTGGCTGTGATACAACCTCCCAGTCCATCCGTTGTGTGATAAATGGTATCCCCAAAGTTGTACTCCATATTGTTGTATTGGCATTTACATACTGTAAATAGAGAAAAGGTATATGGAAAAGGCATGCAGTGTAATGAAAGAGTATATGATGAAAGTAGATTCTTTCATACTAACTAAACTATAACTGAAATGCTAAAATCTTACCATTTACATCAAAGTCACAGATGACACCAAATGATGAACAATAACTGCATGAGGAAAAAACACAAACAGGATAGTTTACATATATTTCAAAACTGTTAGTGACTTATATGAAATGTGAATATGAGTAGAAATGATACACACATACCATGACTGACAGTTCTCTGTCGTTGGCACCTGCTGGCCAACCTGATAATGTAACATTTCAACAAAACAGCCACAATCTTCCTGTGCCACACACATCATGTTATCCTCATCAAAAATAGGCTGCTCCGGAGGGCATTTAGGATAGCAACCTAAAAGGTTCAAAGAAAAATATATAAAACAGATAATAAAAAAAATCCACCCTGATAAGGAAATGTGAAGTTCACTGGATTCTAGAGAATCAATCGTTGTGACAAATCTTTTGAAGATAACGTTCTATATATTACTACATGCATATTATATGTTTGAGTGATATGAGCAATATACATATGCATGCCAAAAATTCATTTGAATTACTTTAGAGCAAAGTTTTATAATGTAAACAAACAAACAAACAAACAAAAACTGAAGCAAAATCTCCCCTTCTTGTTATCTGTTATGTGTTTAGCACTGAGTTCTCACCTTCAAGTGCTGGTATCTGACTAGAGCACTCTCCAGAGGGGTTTCTGCACGTCTGCATACAAGGTGCTCCACAAGATTTGTAATGCCACTCACATTCACCAGGGGGGTTGTAATAATCACAAAACAATGCTGCAATAAAAAGGCCAACGTTAAACCTGTTTCTTGGTTTTTGAGGTCTAGTTTTTACAAATCTGATGACAGTCAAATAACTCTCAGTGACTTACGGCATATTTTAGGTGTTCTCCAAGCAACGCAGGCTCCAGCCTCATTACATGCTTGCGCATAGGCTGTTACAGCAGTGCAAAAACACTCATAATCTCCACCACTATCACAGGCACATGCATCTCTCACACAAGCATCATAGAAAGGAGAGGGGTCCACCTTTAAAGCAATATTCATGACAATGTGGCTGTTACCCAAACTGCATTCAATGTTTCAGACAAAATATGCTTATATGGCTTTTCAAAGCAGTTTGTTGTAAGTACCTGTGAATGACAGGTTGAGAAGACGCTGCTTCTAATGATGCTACACTGCCTCTGTGCCCAGGCCTCTCTATATGGATTATGGACACAAGGATCTTCAGTGAGGGTTGCATCTGGACAATTAGAGAGCTTCCAGCTGTTTACAAAATCCAGGGTTTCGACAGCAATAGCTTGACTGCGCATAGTGAAGTCATTGTTTGCGTTTCCATCGTAGTTTCCGCACAGACCACACACGCGGCCCTGTTGATATAAACGGAAATATGTTAATATATAAAATAAATATGATATTTGCATTTAATAAATAGAGTTGACAAGAGTGGAGTTAATGAACCAGCCACTTTGCTTACATTAAACTCTGGACTCAGTTTGATGTGTATAGTTGTTTTTCTGTCCCATATGAGCATCAGACCATTATTGGCCTCAATCACCAAGTAAAGTCCCATGGTGCGCATCTGGTAGGGAATCTCCTCCCCTGCATCTCTATGAACAACTTGGTAGGATCCATCCATCAATCTAAGCTCAATGCTCTGAAATATAATGGCATAACTGAAATGTTTATTCTTCACTATTTTAAGGTTTGACTTAACTGCTATGAATGCAAGAAGTTAACTTACGCCAAGAAACAGCTTGATAGACTTGGAACAAGTGGTGCCGGTAGATCCACAGGGAATGTTTTCAGTAATGACTCTAAAAGTGCCGGTGGAGTTATTGCAGAAGTCCTAGTCATGGCATAAAATTTAGATTTAGATGATAAAGTAATAGGCCTTTATAAAGTTTAGTGACAAAGATCTTCAGGCTGTGTAAGGAAGTGCAAGGTTAATACCTGAACAAGGCTGTATTCGCAGTTTCCACTAAAGACGTATCTTTTCTCATCAAACGTTTTATAATGGCCATCTCCATAGATGCTGCATGTCCCACTGCACTGGTTTGTGGTACAGGTCCATCGTCTATCCTTACAAGTACTATAAAAAAAAGAAACGCAAGTTCATTATGAAAAATTATACCGTACATAAAATCTAAAATATAACTACAAATCTTGAATAACTGAACGTACCATGTATTACAATCAGTCTTAATGCTTTCTCCAGGTTGGTAGGCAACTCCATTATGGAAGCAAGGGCACAGGTTTTCAGCGATGCAGCCACCTTTCCCATCAGACACCAATCCAGAGGGGCACACACAGCCAGACACACACTCTGTGCTGATCTGTAGTCATTCAACATAAAAGTCACTGCATATGCAATATTTCAACAAAGTATTACTTGTAACTGCTGAAAGAAATAGTTCACCCAAATATTACAATTTAGCATTTACTGCAATGCCATTCTAAAGCAATATGCTGTTATCTTCTCAGTGCAACACAAAAGGGGAGTTTTTAAAGCATCTTCACTCTACTCTTTACCGTACATGGTAGTCAGATTCCAAAAACTCAAACATTTTATTGATAGTAGCTCCAAAATCTCAAAGCCCTCAAATCTCGTTTTGCATAAATGCTTTTATTGTGCATTTATGGTGTTTTATTATTCTTTTTGCAGTTTTACTGTTATTGCATGGATTTAATGACTTAAGACTTTAAGAAATTTCTTATTTTGTGTTATGTAGAAAATGTAGCATACTGGTTTAGAACTACATCAACATGAACTAATCATTTATGGGCATTAAAGCAACTCACGCAGGCCATGTCTAATGTGTTGCAGCTCTTCTGACACTCCGATCCCGTGGATCCAGGGCTAGCGGTGGAGCAGTTGAAATACGTCATTGGATCTTGGCATACTAAAAGTAAACAATTGACAAAAAGACTGTTCTTACTTAAGGGCATGAGTGTAGCTCATCTCAGATACAATTACTGATAATATCTCATAAAGTGTAAGCCAGAAACATGATTTTAAATGTAAAATTTAACAATAGCTTCACACACCTTCCCAAGTTGATCCTCCCGTGCAGCTCAGTTTCCCTTGCTCACAAATACTGAAATTTAAATATTATGTTAAATATTATTAAATCACATTTTGGCCAATAGTCTACAACAGGGTTTTCAAAATGAAGTCCAAGGACCCTCTGAAACCCTTCGACTGAAAAAGTATTATTATAGAATTCTTTATTATAAAAAAACTTCTAACAGTTTTCTAACAGTGAGTGGGAAAATGGTACATGCTGAACCTAATAAGAAAATAAAATAAATAAGCCTGAGTGCAATGACAATACTAAAATCAATTTTTTAATTTTGCAATTTTCTCTCACAGTTAGCCTAATATAAACTTTTTGTAAATATGTGTACATATTTTCATAAGGAGGTGTCTCAGAATTGCCATATTTGAGGGTCCCTGGGATCAACAACTTCTGAAAAACCCTGCCTACAACAATTGTTTTCAACAGGAATTTAACCAACTTCATGTTCATACCATGATCCTCCATCTTTTGTGATTATATCTCCAGCAGGAATGATTTTGCCTGCATCATAACATGAGCAGCTGGCAGGTGCCACACAGTCACCGTTCTCGTTCATATACGTTCCTTCTGCGCAGCCACAGCCATCTACTGGCACGAAGTCAATAGCGCAGGTGTTGTCTGATTGGCTGAGGGATCGGCAAGTGCGATCGCAGCTGGTCATTTGATAAGAGTAGACCATGGTGCTGGGGCAGGTTAGTGTGTATGTTTCTGAAAGATAAGAAAGATACAGAGAGCTCTCACATACTGTTTTTAAATTGCTTAACTTTTAAAATGAAACACAAAAAGAGCTTGTCGAACTGTTGACAACTATTAAATATTCTCAAGCCTTTCAGAAAAGAAAGCAACTCACTGCAGGCAACATCTCTCCAGCCATTAAGAGCAATCCCTCTTGCAGCACATGCGTGAACGTATGAAGACAAAGCAGCACACATGCAGTCCTCACTTCTTTCGCAGTTGCAGGTGTCGTATATGCAATTCTAGAAAGTATGTTAAAGTTAGAGAAAACTCTTTTAAAAAAACAATGAAAGAGAAGGAATGTATTTCACTTACTGCTTTGTAGACTTCAGGGCTGATTTCAGAGTGGCAGGGGGCAAACACTGATGAGGGATCTGATAGCAGGGAACACCAGTGCTGTGCATATTTCTCTGTGGGACGAAAAATTATTATTAGTCTTTAATGACATTCCAGAGTTATAAAGGCAACGTGTTGTAAAACTGTGAAAATCAAATGTCAACAGTAGAGTGAATTCATACCATTTTCAGTGCTAAGACTGCAAGGATTCTCAAAGTTTCTTTTGACATCAGGGCAACTTGCTCTTGTTTTCCAGGTGTTGGCAAAATCCACAGCTGTTCCTTCCCTGAGACCACCAATGGTTGTGAAGTCATCAGCCTCAATGTTGTTGAAATTTCCACAAAGACCTGTAAATTGATGTGTTAATAACAAAATCAGCTGACGACAGAGCTAAACAGATTGAAAACATCAATGTAATCCCACAGAAAAAGACAGAAAGCCTCACATGAAGATACATAATGACTAAACATGAACATTTATTCAGAGTATTGCATGAGAGAGTTAAAGATCAAGAGGTCTGTTAAAAATAAATACCGCATGTTTCTCCTTGGTACACTGAATTGACTGTGATGTAAAGCTGCATTATTGGCACAAGCTGGATCTCTAGACGAAGCCCAATCAAATGGGCCTGAATGACAACGTAGAATGAGGAGGGCTTGAAAATGCTCAGATCAGCTGAAAATCAAATAACAATAGACATATATAATTAGTAATCAGCAATAAAGCAGGAATCGAGCAGTTCTTTGCATAAGCAATGTCCATACTAACTTTTTCTGAACAATTATTTAAATGCACCCATACTAGGTTATTTGGAATCACTTTTAAGATTTCATAATTACATTACATACACCAAATAATCTTTCTCTGATATAAAAGTTACACTAGAAAACAGCAAATATAGCTTTTTAAATTAAAAAAAAATCATTGTCCATCCTCTCTGACAAAACGTCCATTATGCTCATTTAATATATATTTATATTAATTTTTAACAGGTAGATGGCCAAAAGTTACATACTGTTACATACATATTTGTTTATTAATTTATTTCCTTTCTTTTTTTCTTGAAAATGTTTGATTTGCCTACCTGTAAAAAGTGGCATCTGGGCAATTATTCTGTTGACCTCAATATTTCCACTGGAATCCACTTTAATCACCTGAGTGCACAAGGGAATACAGCAAAACAATTAATGTTTTCTGTACGGAAAGTTTAAGACATAAAGATTTAATATGCTAAGTTGTATTTTTTCTATTCCAGTCCTTTTTAGTACTTACATTAGTTCCATTTAACAATGCCAGTGTTACTGACTTCAAACAGGTTTCCGTTTCAGTCAGACCACATTTCACCAGGTCTCCTTGAACTGTGAATTCTGTGCCTGTGCATTGCTTTAAAAAAGACAGAAAAATGGACAAGGTTAATTTGTCTGTTTGTTTAATTTGATAGTAGCCATTGTTTAGCATGGTGCTTAAAAATCAGTCACTAGTTTAATACTTTTAATTAGTGTAGCAACAGCACAAATGTAAAGTTGTCTTATAAACCGCCTTCAAGCACAAGGAAGAACATACTTTTGATAGGATGTAAGTGCAGTCTCCATGAAAGGTGTAGGCTTTTCCATCATAAGTGGTAATATGGGATCCACCCTCTATTGTGCATGCTTGTGGACAGTCCTTCTGGATACAGTTCCACTGTCCATGTTCACAGGTGCTAAATGGGAAATAATGATGAAATAATAATTCAAAACCCTCAATATAGTACATAATCTTCAGTTATCTAATATATGTATCATTTGTATCCTGACTGTAAGAGCAAATTAAGTTAATTGAGTGTGAATGTCAAATGATAGAGGCTTACCAGTCTCTGCAGCTGCTCGTGTAATTCTCCCCAGAGGCGAATATTTTACCTCCAAGGACGCAGGAGCATTCACTCTGTGGGATACAGCCAGTATTGTGTATATCATCAAAAACAGTGCCTGGAAGTGAGAGAAAGAGGAACATGGGTCATTGCTCAGGACAAAATGGACACATTTAGATCAACAGTAAGAAATCTACCATTTTTTTTTGTTTGTTTGTTTAACCCACTGGTTTTCCTCCTTTAGGGGTCAGACTTGTGATCCTTAATAGTTAAAACAGGCCAAAATTAATGTACTAAATTTTATTTCCAATTTTTATTCCTTAATGTTTTGTATTTTTAGATTTAATGGCACTAGATGATATCCAACTCTAAATTATGCATGCAGTATGTGTATATAAAACAATACAAATATGAAAAAAAAGATACACTACCTAAATATTGGGTCCTAAATATTTCATATATATATTTTTTAATTAATACAATGTTTAAGTTAAAACTATAGCAAAGGAATTTAATATCCAATGCATATAAGGCGGATTGACGACATCTGACAGATGAAATAAGAAAATCATATATGTAATGCCATGTAACCACTAAATGCTGTCTATTCCCTATTTGCTTATAAAAGTATGTTCGGACAAAATTACTTACTTTTATTAGGTTTTATATTTAGATATATGTTTAGACATTGTCAAAGATTACTTCACTGTATTCTCATGTTTTGTAATTCCCAAACATTTCCTGTAATTTTTGACTACAAATATCAGAAGTGTGACTGTTTTTAAAGACCATTTAACATTGTCTAATCATATTTAAATAATTTTTTGTGTGTGAGTTCGTTCATGAAGCAAGTGCCACAAAAGTCATCAAGTTGTATAACATTCCGAAAGTGAATATTTAAAAAATTCAAATTTTTAAGTTTCATTCTAAAATGACTGAAGACCACTAGAGGGATTAAACAAAAATAGTATTAGATAAAAGACAAAAGACATTAGTAAAAAGTGATAGCAGTGTAGCCAGTTACTTAAGAAAACCATAGTAAAACACTGTACCAGGAGGGCAGAAGCATCCATCAATGCAGTGGTGCTCACACACTTGTCCTATTTCAGGGTTTGTGCAGGTGTCAGTACAGGGATTTCCACACTCTTGGTGGATCATGCTTTCTGGGCACAGATGTGCTGCAAAATACAAAAGAAGGGGACATACTATTCAGAGAGCATCAATTAAAAAAATGATTACAAAACTAAAGGAAGAGACTATAGCAATTATTGGCCTTGCTTTAGATATACTGGTAAGACAAACATTTGCAAAGGACTAAAAAAAAGACCCACTAAGAGAAGATGGCATACTTACGGCAAAAATACTCTGATCTCCATTCTTCAGGCTTTCCTCCTGCATGCACACACTGCCTGGAATATTCAGCGATGGATTTGCATAGGCAGAATGATCCAGAGGTCCCGTTACAATGGCACAGGTCTTTCATGCAAACTTGGACAAATGAATCAATGGAAACCCGTCCTCTGCAATCACTGAACACTGAACTGGAGAAGATATCACGGCAGAAATTCTGTGGGGAATGAGAAGTTACATTAATTAATATCCAACAAACCTATAAATGTATCTACAGCTACAAATGATGAAACCACTAATAATGATCATTCCAAAGACTCCCTGCTTCTGATATAAACCCATTCACATTCAAATGTCATTTTTTAAATGGAGATATTATTTACTTAACACAGTGTTTATCTACCTGTGATTTGAACCCTGAATAACCATATGTTCAAGTTCAAATTCATTTATTTATAAAGCGCATTTTAAAATGGCACATTCGTGATTCATAATATTAATGCACAGTAACGTAGCATAGTTTTCACATTTTGTTATGTTGCATCCTTATGCTAAAATGTTTTATTTATTTGTTTATTATTATTTTTACAGATGTATAATCATATTTAATTTTAAAAAAACAGTGGGTAGAATGTGTAGTGTGGGACAAAAATGACAATGGACAAAGGGCATGAACCAACATAATTTTTATCTTTAAGCAATGCAATTTCTGGACTGTGTTAAGTTTTGGTCTTTACTTAATACGTTAATTAGGTTTTTTGTTACAAAATAAATGTAATTGTAATTAAATTACAGTTACTTTTGAAAATAATGATTACAAAGGGGCTTACTTTGAATTTTTTCACACACACACCCACCCACAAGCATTTACTTGACTTCTTTCATAAATTGCATTGACTGCTCTAAAATGAGACACCAATGTTTCAATAGTTTAGGACACAGAATAGGACACGTGCTTATTCAATAACTGTTTTATTTCCTATTTGGGTTTATGCATATACTTTAGTTTTTAAGATGAATTGTTTTTTTTTTCCAAGGCACTGTTAGATGCCAGTGTTTCCTGTCATAACTATCGAAACATTTGATTTTAAAAGCAGGATCATAGCTATTAAACTATTTCTTATGACTTTAAATCTGTATTTAACCTCAGTATGATCTCAAAGTAAATAAGAGGTGTTAAGTCTGAATTTGTGGTGGCTGTGCTTTAAATATGCTTTAAAGATGACATTCCAAGGTATGTTATTCCCCAATAGCAACTGGTAAAAGCTAATAACACAGACTCATCCAGGCAACTTAAGACGGCAACTTAAGTTTTTCTTAGTGGAAGCTTTGCGTTTGGTTAGCTAATAAAATATTAAAACTCAATTCAATGTTATGTGTACAATTTCTTAATTCTGTCAACTTGCCACTTGCTAGCAACTGATTTCTTTGTGGAAGTTTTGCGTTCACACATTTCAACTCAGATCAATGTTTTGTGTCTAATTATTTACTTTTGTGGCAAGCAGCTGTGTAATAAGTGGGATAATGTACATCCAGCCTGTTGTTATGGCGAAATAAAGATGTATATTATCCCTTACTTATTATAATCTTAATTCAAGTGATAAAGTCTGACAGTAATCAGTGTTGAGTGCTACTATAAGGTTAACTCTGCCTGATTTATATGTTTTAAAATGAATAACAGTTGAAAATATTAGAAATTTAGAAAAGTAATCAAATGGAATAAGTTACATTAATAAAGTAATTGAAAAGTTACACTACTTATTACATTTTAAATAGAGTAACTTGTAATCTGTAACCTTTTACATTTCCAAACTAACCTTCCTAACACTGATTATTACCCTAGTTTGTTCACATGAAATGACTTAATTGCTTGTCATTTCTGTGTAGACAGAGAAAAGAACCATTTCATTTCTTACCTCATCTCCACAGTTTTCTACAAGAGGTACTGTGTCTTCCTTACAGACTTCTGTTGGACCATCCATCTTCCAGAGGTTCCCATAATTTGAAACGGACATCGTAGTCCCTAGAACAGGAGATAAATTATTCTTTATTATCTTTGTACAATAATGCAAAACATCCAAGAGGGTTACATATTTCTCCATAGTCAAATGAATTAAAATCAAAAGTACCATCACTGATGAATTCATTGTAAACCTCGATTCCATTGAAGTCTCCACAAAGTCCACACGTTTGGTTTGTGTATTTCTCATCTAATTTGACCTAAAAGCCAATTAAATATATATAACATCAGTCCTGCATTGCTTCCCTCCTAGTTAGTTTGCAAGTATTGGAAATCTGTGTTTGTTGCATGAAGAAGAGATTCTTACCATGAATGAATCATCTTCATTCCACATGGCTTCGAGTCCAAAAATAGCCTTGACTAAAATATAAGATGCCATCTTCTCGATAAATACTTCAGAGCTGCTGAATGGAAGTGTGACTCTACAAAAAGAGTGGTAAAATTAAGTCAAGTCACCTTTATTTCTGTTCATACAGATTGTCAAAGACGCTGTGTTTCTTTCCAACTCCCAAACCAGCACTGACCGCAATTAAGTCAAGAGTCAACACAGTTAAAGCCTTATGAGTACAGCCTGATGATGCACTTTATTTAATAATCAGAATCACTTACATTTGCCCATTGACACTGAGAGAGCCTTTAGCCAGCTCTATTAATGTCCCCTGCAGCTTCATGGTGATTTTGCTGATTGTGGGCTCACTGTTCACCACCTGATGTCTCAGCTGGATGTTAAAGTCTTCATAGTTGGTTGAACAGTGTGACGTCAGGACGTAGTTGCAGGAAGATGGAAGCTGGAAGTAGTTCCCATCAAAGGTCTTGTAATGGTAGTTTCCCCACACACTGCACACCTGCCCATTGTGTTGTGAACTCACTCCTGGTAAAAAAACAAAAAACAAAAAAAAAAAACAGCAGTTGTTTTTAGTTTACTTTAAAGTTTCTAATAAAGAAACATTTGAATTTTTGAATGATTCATAGATTTTTACCTGAAATCAATTCTATTGTGGCAGTTGGAATCATGCTCGTCGTTGTGAAAACTGAAGAATTATGAGAAATATTCAGTATTAATATAGGAAATGATTGTTTGAACCAAATAATTTTTCAGTTAGTACTACAAGCTAAATAAACTGGATCTCATAGATGTTTGATAGATATCTTCCCTTTTTAATAGCTGAAATAATTTCCACAATTAATTATGATTATATACATTCTAAACAAATTCTAAGAAACTATTACTGACATCCTATTATATACTTGCATGTAAATATATAATTATTGCATTAATATATTCCACTAGTTAATAATAAGGTCCCATTAGTTAACATCAGCCAATGCATTAACTAACATTAACATTTGTTACAGTATTTATTAATATTTTTTAACGTAAAAACACAACTGCTTATTGTTAAGCTTTGTTAATGTTACTCAGGCCCATTAAATAATAAATGCTTTATTGTGAACAAATGGAACCTTATTGTAAAGTGTTACCAATATTAAATACATTTTATAATCAATATAAATTAAATAAAATGCTTAAATCCAGTATTCAGAAGCACTTGCTGTAATATAGTCTTACTGGTTTGTGTTGCCGCGAGTCCAATAGACAGTGTCACCCATATGAGCGCTCCTATAGACATGGTCTTTATCCTCTCCATGGTGTATGTGGAGCGTTGAGCTCTCCACAGGTTCAATGAGACAGATACGGTCCCATACTCAGAGTTTTATAGCACTTGTCCCTCGGAAGGGACGTAAGATTGAACTAAAGGTGGGGCCACATGTTTATTTTGCATGACAGCATAATGTAACATTTAGCTGATGGATTTCCATATTTGTGTTTAGATTTCATTAATAAATCAGGCTCATATTAGAAAGCAATATTTGAAACTGAATTGATTTAATGTTGAAAAATACAATATAAAAACTGATTTAATACTACTACAACTACAAATAATAAGTCTGAAGCCATGTTTACATATGTTCAAGCAACTATGTTGATGTTGATTTTACCTTTTTCTTTTAACCATACATCCAAATGTTCATGACATCTTTATTCAGTACACTAAAAAAAAAAAAAAGTAATTGGTGTAGAAACAATTTTCACTCATAAATTCCTAGTAAATTTCACAGACGAAAAATACAAAGAAAAGACAAGTAACACATTAAACATGATATTTTGCAGTAGAAAGGCTGAAATTATATAAATAATATTTTTGGTTCTAGAACTTATTTAAAAATACTTAGTCTTATTTAGTAAACTTGATTTAGTTTGAGCTCATTCTAGATACGTTATTGACGTGTTTTTTCTTAAGAGCTTTTTTATTAAAGGCTTTTTATTTAATCTTGAACTTCACTAGACATGCCATGTGTGTCAAAATGCTGAACACCTGCTAGAAAATACCAGAAATATTTAAAAATAAAGCAATAGCTGGAAATGTTATGTTAAATGTAAATGTTTGTGGTTTTGGTGTGCCTTTTCTGTAATGTGAGAGAAAGGATTGTAACAATGCATGGGGTGGGGAACTCTTTTGAACTAATGATGTATAAATATTGAGTCTTTAGTACATTAATCCCCAAAAGTGACGCAACGTTGTGAACACCTTAACAAAACTTTAGGCCCTGCGTTACTTTTAGCGCAAGGAAATGTTTTTGCATTATAGCAATTATGGCTAGTGACGAATAGGGTGGGTCATAGGATTTTTCCAGGATCTGCATCCTGATTAAAGAACCTTTTAAAAAAGATACTGTAAACACCAGAGTGTAAATAATAAATCATTTACATTTAAAAAAAAACAAAAAAAACAATTCTCTTTCATGAAAATAATTTGTTAAAAACTATAAGCCTGTTGTAAAGCATCACGTTCAGGATTTATCAGTTGAATCCAAAGCGGAAACTTTTGAATTTGTTTTATTTGATAATTATTTTTTTTATTATAATGATTAAAAAAAATAGGTGATCTAATCCCCCAAATCTTCCAAAATACCCTAGCCTCTGGTTTGTCATGTTAGAGGATGTGTCCATGGCCACCAAGCCTATGAAATGTGTTTGCTAAAACTGGGATCTGGCATGTTTTCTCACAGTCTTCGTCATACACTGCTATATGTTGCATTATCTCACAAGCACAATGCAAACAGATGGAGCTTAATACGTTCTTTGGGGTAAACTGGATTCAGGATTCAGAAATTAGCTTAATGGTTTAACAACGTAATTCAAACACACATTGCCATGATTGATGCTGTGCTATGGCATGGTATATGCAACAGAAGATTAAATTGAGGTAAGTTAAAGCCTTTATGTAAAGACTGCTTTCGCAATACCTGGATGAATACACTTGAGGGAGAGAACCGGAAAAACAGAAAAAACATTTACCTTCACTTAAAGTGTGATTTGTAAATGACTTGGCAATCATAATTAACAACAATATATATATATATATATATATATATATAATTTGAAACAAAGAGGTGTAATTTATTGTACAAGTGGTATAAAACAGATATTTTGGTTCTTGTAAAAAACTGTTTGTGAGATTGTTAAAAACAGTATCAGCTAACTAAATAACTATAAATGTTCCTTTCCAGTCTATCACATAATATTGCAAACCGTGTCGTACACTGAAAAAGTGAAATGGCTGTGTTGAAACCTCTGGTTTAGACCTGTTTCATTCAGTTTGTCGAAAAGCAAATACCACTCCCCAAAGAAAAAAGAAAAGAAACAATTTTATGTAAATAGTATTTTTGCCTGACGCCAGAGTTTTGATTTATGCTAAACAAATATTGGTTGCTTTACTGGCTGAAAAAAAAAAAAAAACTATTATGAGTATTTTTTTTATTTTTAAATAAGACATCAAAATAAACATTACAGTGTTTTTAGGTTACACCATCTAAAAATGTTTTTAGTTTTATCTAGTGAAAATTCTACTTACAGTTATTTATTTATTTATTTTTTACTACGGATAATCTGTTTGTATAAGTGTGTTTTTATTAATATTAAATTAGAATTTAATGTTTGATCCAAACCATAAATACAATTTGAAAAATTAGATTTTTTTTGTCCAAATTACATTGCATTATATATTTTATATATCAGTGTAATATATGTAATATGAGTGCACAATGAATTAAAACAATAAATGATAATGCTTGAAGTTTATCTTCTTCTGTAGGTTTATTAAAATAAAACATACACTACTGTTTGAAACTTGCAATCATTAAGACAAGGATGTTTCTAGTCATGTAAAAGTAGCACTTGCTTGATCCAAAAATATAGTTTAAATGGTAATATTTTAAATGATTTTCGAATGTAAATGACATATTTACGTGTAATGGCAACACCCCATCTTCAGGATCTACTATTCTTCACTTTAACCTTATGTTACATAATGCTTAACAAATCATGTTAATGTGTCGATTTAATAAACCTTATTTAATATTAACAGACTTGTTGTGCTGATTAGAAGAGTAGGAAATGGCCAAATACATTCACATTTGTGTAGAAATTCTGTTGTTCTTTTGAGAAATGAAGATGATTTCATGCACTACTGTGTTAAAAGAAGAAACTGGATCCAACCAGGAGAGAGAGAAGAGTGTACAACAGCAAGATGATAAATAAATGGGAGTAAATATAAACTAAGGATTTTTCATAGTAACTTATGCATGTGTTCAGCTATTTAATTTACTTAATTTTTCATGTTAATATATTCCTTTTAATATACGCAATAAAATTTTACTGTTTATTCTTATGTTCTGTTCTGTGTTGTTTTCACAGTGAACAGATACAAGTCATTTTCCATTTTCCGGTAATTATTCTGTTTAAAATTTGTGTTGCTCTGATGAAATCATACTAAACCTTTGGAAAGATTATTCAGTAAACTACTCATTATGACTCTAAACTAACATTGTGATGGAAACAAGTGTGGATCTAAAAACAAGAAACAGACAGCTTTAACATTTACTGTAATGTTTGATGAATTTATGGATAAAAAGATCAATTTGATCCATGAACTAATTAGTACTTTTGTACAGTAATGCATGTAAAAATACAATAATTCTCTCCGTAGCACTGTTTGTGTTCTTGCTGCATCATGTGTATGAGTATTTAATGTCAAATTTAATTAGATTTGATCAGGGTCATAAATCTACAGGTGAATATGGAAATATATATATATATATATATATATACGCACAACTGTTTATTGTACACTGTCGCCAAAGCTTTGTTTAGTGAGATTTAATGAAAATAATAAAATACAAATTTTCTCTGAACTTCTTATCAGTATCAATTCATTTTAAAATGATCTTTTTTTATGTGCAATGCTGTTTTTACAATGCTTTTACGAAACAAGCAAAAGTTTACTAAACCAAACTGTGTCACTTTTAAATGGCAGTTTCTTGCACTAATCATGTAGTTTTCAAATAGTCAGACTGTCAAAGTCCAAATCTTTAAGAGTAGCAAGTACACTGCATATTTATTAAAACAATAACAAGTCATAGTTTGTGTAATTAATTCAATACATATTCATCAATACAATTAGAATTTACTTTTACAAGTAGATTAATACATCAGTACAAGATACAAATCATGTTTACATGGTACACTGTTCATTATTATTATTTTATTTTGTATGAATACCGTTTTAAATGCAGCACATTTTAGACATTTTATTAGCTACCTTTAAATTCATTTAACAAACATTTTAGAAATATAGAAATAAACTTAATATTTAAAAGTAATATTCGGTGTACTCCCTGTTATCCCTTTTCCACTGAAACGGTGCTGGTTCTTGTGCCGTAACTTAAAATAAGTAACTCTGTTGATAGTGTCCAGGATATCACTGGGGGGTAAAGTTTTTACCTTGAAATACCAGTTTCAAAATCACTCTGATACTGCCTTCAAATTAGAAGAACGTCTATTCCGGGAGAATGCAAGTTTGGTGATGGGGTACGAAATTCCGCGAAAAATTCTGCTTTATGGCAGCAACAAAAGCACCTGTAATCACGACAGTGAATTCCACTTACTGAACTTTAGGCGTCTCCATACTCGCAAACATTACAAAACTACATACGTCTGTTTGTAGAGTACAAGTACAGAATCCAAACTATTAAATTAAATTGCTGCTTAGTTTTTTTTTTTTAATATAATAATCTACATTTAAATGAAACATTTAAATATACATTTTAAACAAACTTTTTTCTACTCCAATTCGTTGTTAAAATAGGGGGCTGTCTTACCTTTTTTTCATGAAATATTTATTCAAACACAACAAATGAGACATTACTGGATAAATAAAAACAAAAAACACTTTATAGCTATACTGTATAGGGCTAGAAAACGCTCCTCTGTAGAAATTATTATTATTTTTATTTATTTATTTTTTGACTAATGAGCTATGGACAGTGAATGGCACACACTCACAAACACAGATGGGTCAGAAATGGAGAATCTCTTTATTTTAACCTATTTTATTTTTTATCTCTTTATTTTAACCTGTTTTATGTTGTTAATTTTTCCCAGCACAATGGGTTAGGCTATTTACAGAATGCTAGCTCATTTTACAGGAATAGTGACTAATTTTTTTGTTGTTTTTACCTCATTCATGGGTTAATATTACCAGATTAAATCCTGAAAAAAATTGTAAAACACACTACACAATCACTGTTTTCATGATACATTGTTTATTATTATTATTTTATTTGGAATAAATACAGTTTTGAATATAGCATATTTTATACATTTTTTATTAACTGCCTACATTTAAACTCATTTAACGAACATTTAAGAGGGAAAAAAGAACATTTAAAGGTAACATTCAGTGTTATCCCTTTGCCATAGAAATAGCGCTGGTTCTTGTGCCGGTGTGTTGCAGAAATCTAAGCCGGTGCTGCGCTGGTTTTCGGCGGAGGAACTGCGAACGTCAGACCGCTGCTCCGCGTTTCTGAGAGTTGAGGATTTCTGAGAACATAGTGAAGACATTATAGATTAAATAAAACCTATTTACCTTTATTTCATTCAACAAATGCACAAATTTGGTGAAGCTGAGATAAGGTAAGTGCAACGTTATTTGACATATTGTTTACAAGCTGTTGAAAAGGGTTGAAAACATTGCCAGCGTGATGCGCGAGACAACAGAATTCTGTTGAATGTGATTGCGTAGGATTAAGATTTATTTTCACTGGAATAGCCAAGCCTGTAAGTCATAGGTGTTTATCTATATAGTGTAAAAACTTTATATTCCTTGTACTACAGATCAATAGTAGAAAATATGAAAATGTGTCATTAAAGTTATTCAAACCCCTGATAGCACACGTAGATCTCAGAGACGTCGATCTGACGTCTGTATTTACATCTGCAAGAGGTATTTTTTAGAGTGTTTACTCATCAATACGTCTATAGGACGTTTCCTATCAGATGTCAAATAGACGTTTATTAGATGTCTTAAAATGTTTGTGGTTTAGAATGTTTGTAAAACTTTCTTACAGACGTCTGCTTGTACACAGCAGATGCTTTCCAGATCGAGTGATCTTTAACAGACATCTTGCAGACGTAGGTGTGCTATCTGGGACCTTTGACATAATAAATATCAAATTACACTTACCAGCTTTCAGCCCAGCTTGCTTACAGCTTGTAACACAGACGTTAGAATTGGGTCGTAAACGTGTGGTACCACTTGGGCAGTAACATCCTTCCCATAGCATTGATTCCTTATTACTGGATGCATTATTGCCATGTAAAGAATTTAGATTAAATCTAAAATGATACACAAAAATAATGATTAATCATTCCCTTTAAATTTTACTTTTCTTTACTGCAGAATTTTAAAATCACTCTTAAATGTTCAGAACACTTTTGAAGATTTCATATAGGATCTACCTTCCATTGCAGGTTGGTTCCACTTGAGGACCACAAGCTTTATATGTTTCTGGCTTATCACATTTAAAATCTAAATGAAAAAAAAAAAGTGTGTTTGTAAAAAACAACAATACATGTTATTCTAATAGAATTATACTAAGATAATACATATACTGACCACACACTCCATTAGTGACACCTCTCCAGTCTACACATACTCCTGCCATAGCACATTCCCTAGCATAGGCCTGCAGGCTGGCACAACCAGCGGCTTTGTTGTTCGTTTTACACACATCAGAGTTACAGGCAGACACGTAGGGCTCAAAATCGACAAGCTTATGGCATTTATCAAAAAGCCTGTAGAGATGATCAGTGGAATCCATTATGATTAGCTACATTTAACTGATTTAGTTTGACTTTAGTTTGGTGTTAAATGTTCACAAACCAGTATTACAGTATTACTTTCATCATGCGTGGCATTACTCTAAATTTAAAAAAAAATTAATGACTTAAATTTTTGCTTACTTGTGTTCCATTATTTTGCATATCACAGAAGAAGGGCATGGCTTTGATATGGGCTCAGGTCTTGGTGACAGAAAGTTGTTGTTATTATGAACTTGCCAATATGGAGCCATGTCTTGGCAAGATGATATAATGGTGCCATTTGGCAAGCGACAATCATTTCTTTGGTTATTATCACACACACCTAAAAACATAAAATCAGTGTTTAAACAGTCACTGAATAACTTTTAACTAATTCTGAGATAACACAGCATAACACAATAAAATGTATTCCATTTTTGTTTGCAGTATCACTGGAAATGTAAAACTACTGAAGGATAAAAGTTCACGAGACTATTTCTAAATTCAATCAGTGTATCATAATTTTGACAAGACACTGAACCTACCACACTGGCCCTCTGTGTTGCCATGGAACTTTTGCCATGGGAGATGAATGGAAAACATTGTGCCAGTAAAAGAAATGTGTGCATCAATCTCAGATATGACCACAAGAGACTCTGTGCCATTCTCTGTGGCACGGACATCTTGACTTTCAAATGGCAACTTGACTTTCTTTTTATTCACATAAATCTAAATAAACAAACAAACATAATATTTTACATGATTAACATTCCACTTCATAGCACTTACCTAAAATATACTTCTCATAAAAATCAATGAAAACTGAAAACCTAAATTTAAAATCTGACTGGCCTCTCCCTCCCTAAATATACATTTTACATAAAAATCCTAAGTAAATAAATAAGTTAATTAATTCTGGACGTAATTTTGAGTTCCAAGCCACATTTTATAAGTGATGGCATAATTACAATAACGCAAATTTTGTTATTTACACTCAAAAATAAAGGTGCTTTTAGCACCTTTTAGCTTATTTACCAAATTGATTACAGTTCCACCAGAAATCCTCTGAGACATGAAGATCTCAGAAGATTTGTAGCTAATCATCAGGGACTTAGGGCAGGGTCTTGAGGCATCTTCAGCATCACAAAATACATTATCAACTACGACACTGAAATTATACTTCGGATTAATTTCTTGCACAAGCACATAAGTGAGGTTTCCTTTAAAAGGGTAACATAATCCATCAAATGTAATGTAATGTTGGTCGCGAAAGCCACTGCAGATACCTGAAACAACATGTACAATTCATTGTCAGTGCAAAAACATATTGTGAGACAGTAACTGATTATTGAAGAGAACAAAAGATATACGTTAACTCACATTGGCACTCATATTTAAAACAGCATCCGGACTCGTCAGTAATTTTCAGTGGTGGAAATTTGTTCTTACACACAGGATACTGGACAGGATCACAATGTACTGCTTTACGCTCCATTGTACCATTTACGCATGTGCCTATAGAGCAATTTCCCACATGGATAGATTCACCATTCTAAAAAATAAAAAATATATTCCCAATAAGAATTTACTCAAAGAAAACAAAATCTAGATTGAGAAACGAAAAAAGGTATAATATGAGCCTCAATTATGAAAGTACTTACTTTAAGAGGAGGCATATGTTTATCACAGTTGCCTGTCAATGGCATGGAGGCTGAGGGCAACATTGTTGTTAAACAGGGTACTGATAATTTTATCACATTACACTTCTTATCTTTTGTTTTGACACATTTTGCAATGTAACACCATCCATCACCATCTGTTTTATTGTAAATTTCTGATTCTGTGGAATAAGAAAAATATGGCATCTTTTACAAGAGGTGAAGCGAAAATAGAGATTTTTAATTCATTGTGACAACAGAAAAATGAATAAATGAAAACATAAACATAACACAAAATCTTTAGAGAGGTAGACAAGTAAAGAATAAATAATTACCTGGCTTAAACGTATTGCCATTGATTTCACAGAAACAATCTTGATGTGAAGTGATGTGACCTCCTGTTGAACCTGTGGTAACTGGCAAACTTCTTGTGGTGATAGTTGTGCTGTTTGAAAAATACTGATTTGTTTGTGTAATTTTGGATGATATTCCACACAATCCATGACAATGTAATATTTTGATCTCATAATCAAAACATTGTTGCGTAACACCTTGGTTCTTGTTTAAACAAACTAGTCCATCCTCAGAATTGCATGTTACTGCCTGGCCCAGCTGTGAAAGAAGTAGTCCAGGGTAAAGTTTTGCATGGCATTCAACCCCAGTTGGAGCAGAGGTAATGTTAAGATATGTGTTCGTTATTGCTTTTATAGGTATAATTTCACCACCTTCAGGCCCTGTTGTTGGGCTGCCAAAGTCCATCCAGTCTGACCACTGGCAAATACATTCAGAGGGGGATGTTTTTGAAATGGTTGTAGTCACAACTCTTGTTGGGGCTACAGTGGTTGTGCTTACACTTGTGGAGGTATTGTATAAAGCTAGAGTCAATGCTGCTGGTAAGGTTGCACTAACACAATCCCGATGACAACACAACAATCTCATCTCATAGTCAAAGCACTGCTGGGTAATATTTTGTTTTTTATTTAGGCAAACAAACCCATCTTTAAGATCACACTTCACTTCCTGGCCAAGCTTTGATACAGGAAGTCGGGGATAATGTTTTGCACGGCATTCAATTCCCTGTGGTTTTGAGCAGGTGGTTGGATAGGTATCAGTGATGATTTTGACTGGTATAAGTTTACCGCCTTCAGGACCTGTAGTTGATTTACCAAAATTCAACCATTTTGACCACTGACAAATGCATGGAGGGGTCGGTGTAAGTTGGGATGGTTTTTTTGTCTTGGAAGGTGTAGAAGTTGCTGAAGGTGTTTTTGAAGAAATTGTGGGTGTTGTTGGTGCCTGTGTGGAGTTGTCACATTTTCCATGACAGCATAATACTCTGATATTATAATCAAAGCACTGCTGTGTAATATCTTGATTTTTGTTCAAACATAGGAGCCCATCTTTTGCATTACAAATAACAACCTGTCCAAGTTGTAAAAGAGAAAGTCGAGGATAATGTTTTGCATGGCATTCCACCTTCTTTGGAGCTGAACAGAGGGAAGGATAGGTATCTGTTATTTTTTTGATTGTTATCGTTTCCCCGCCTTCAGGTCCTACTGTTGGGCCACCAAAGTCCAATGATTTTGACCAATGACAAGTACATTCTGGGGTAGAATTATCTGGTTGTATCTGTTGTACAGAAGTAATTTCTGAAGAAGCTTTTGCTGGCGTGGTTGTTGTTGAAAGTGACAACCTGGTAGAGGTTGTTGCTGCCTGTGTGGAGCTGCTACATTGTCCATGGCAGCACAGTACTCTGATTTCATAATCAAAGCATTGCTGGGTAATATTTTGTTTTTTATTTAGGCACACAAATCCATCTTTAAGATCACACTTCACTTCCTGGCCAAGCTTTGATACAGGAAGTCGGGGATAATGTTTTGCACGGCATTCAATTCCCTGTGGTTTTGAGCAGGTGGTTGGATAGGTATCAGTGATGATTTTGCCTGGTATAAGTTTACCGCCTTCAGGACCTGTTGTTGATTTACCAAAATCCAACCATTTTGACCACTGACAAATGCGTGGAGGGGTGGGAGTAAGTGGGGATGTTTTTTTTGTCTTGGAAGGTGTAGAAGTTGGTGAAGGTGTTTTTGAAGAAATTGTGGGTGTTGTTGGTGCCTGTGTGGAGTTGTCACATTTTCCATGACAGCATAATACTCTGATATTATAATCAAAGCACTGCTGTGTAATATCTTGATTTTTGTTCAAACATAGGAGCCCATCTTTTGCATTACAAATAACAACCTGTCCAAGTTGTAAAAGAGAAAGTCGAGGATAATGTTTTGCATGGCATTCCACCTTCTTTGGAGCTGAACAGAGAGAAGGATAGGTATCTGTTATTTTTTTGATTGTTATCGTTTCCCCGCCTTCAGGTCCTACTGTTGGGCCACCAAAGTCCAATGATTTTGACCAATGACAAGTACATTCTGGGGTAGAATTATCCAGTTGTATCTGTTGTACAGAAGTCATTTCTGAAGAAGCTTTTGCTGGCGTGGTTGTTGTTGAAAGTGACAACCTGGTAGAGGTTGTTGCTGCCTGTGTGGAGCTGCTACATTGTCCATGGCAGCACAGTACTCTGATTTCATAATCAAAGCATTGCTGGGTAATATCTTGATTTTTGTTAAAACATATGAGTCCATCTTTTGCATTACATATCACAACCTGGCCAAGTTGTGAAAGAGAAAGTTCAGGATAAAGTTTTGCACGGCATTCTAATTGTTTTGGTGCTGAGCAGATGGAAGGATAGGTGCCAGTTATTTGTTTGATGGAAATTATTTCACCACCTTCAGGACCTGTTGTTAAGCTACCAAAGTCCATCCAGTCTGACCACTGGCAAACACATCCAAGGGTAGGAGTAAGCAAAGGGATTTTTGGTGTCGGTGTTGTGATACTGCCACAATTTTCATCACAGCAGGATACTCTGATCTCATAGTCAAAGCACTGATGCGTTATATGTTGGTATTTGTTCAAGCATTCAAGGCCATCTTTGGCATTACATTTTACAACCTGGTTAAGCTGGGAAAGAGACAATCTGGGGTAATTTTTTGCACGACATTCAACTTCCCTTGGTGCAGAGCAGACTGTAGGATAATTGTCCACAATTCTTTTGATTGATATCTTTTCGCCACCTTCAGGACCTGTTGTTGGACCTCCAAAGTCCAACCATTCTGACCAAGGACAAATGCAGGTAGGGTTAGGAGTATGTGTGGCTGTTTTGGACAGTGGAGAAGTTGTTGAAGCAGTTGATGGAAATAATGAAGTTACTGGAGTTGTGTATAGGCTAGTACCACTGGAGAAACTTTGGATTGTTGGTGTTGTAGACGGCAGGACAGACATGATAGGAGTTGAAGCTGGTGTTGGAATTATGGATGTGACTCTATTTGTGGAGAAACTTTCATTTGTCTGTTTTGTATTTGGTGATACAGACATGGTAGCTGTTGAAACCATAGTGGTGGTTGGACATTGTGTTGTGTTGCTGCTACAGTTTCCAACACAACAGAATACTCTAATTTCATAGTCAAAGCACTGCTGTTCAAGACCTTGGTTTTTATTCAAGCAAATCAGCCCATCTTTCACATTACATTTCACAACCTGTCCAAGCTTTGAAAGAGGAACTCCAGGGTAAAGTTTTGCACGGCATTCCACATCCTTTGGTGCTGAGCAGATGGTATGATTGGTGCCAGTTATTTGTTTAATTGGTACTATTTCACCACCATCAGGTCCTGTTGTTGGGCCACCAAAATTAGTCCATTCTGACCAATTACAAATACAACCAGGGTTAGGAGAAAGGGTCACTGATTCTGCTGTTGTGGAAGTTGTTAAAGAAACTGTTGAAGAACTTGCAGTAGATGCTATTTTTAATGAAACTGTAGATATGCTTGAGCTAGTGGAGGAACCTTGGACTGTTGGCGATGTTGTTCGTATATGCAAGCTTGTTGATGACATTTTAGAAGTAGTTGGAATTGGTGAGTTTGTTGAGAAATTGCCACAGTTTATGTCACAACAGAATACTCTAATTTCATAGTCAAAGCATTGTTGTGCGTGGCCTTGGTTTTTGTTCAAGCAGACAAATCCATGTTTTACATTACATTCTATAACCTGTCCAAGTTGTGAAAGAGGAACACCAGGGTATAGTTTAGCACGACACTCCACTTCTTTTGGTGCTGAGCAGATGGTAGAAAAGGTAGACATAGGTATTATTTCACCACCTTTAACACCTGTTGTTGGGCCACCAAAATCATTCCAGTCTGACCAATGGCAAATACACAGAGGTGTAGAAATATAGGTGGTTGTTTTTAATGTTGTGAAAGTTGGAGAAGTTATTGAAGGAGTTGTAGAAGATGTAGTTGTCATCTGAGTTGGAGATATGCTTGTTACATTGTAGGAGATGACAGCCGAAAAGGCTGATGAAGGTGAACCAGTAGAAATTGCTGGGAGAGTTGTGGATATGCTTTTACTAGTTGGGGAACTCTGGACTGCTGGAGTTGTAACTTGTTTTGTAAGCCCGATTGAAGGTATGGCAGAAAATGTTGCTGTAGTTGTTGATTTGCTGATTTTAGTTGAGGAAGTAAGGCCTGTTGAATGTGTTGTTGGTGCTGAAAGCATGCTGGTTAAATATGTTGATGAAGGTATACTAGTAGAATTTATTTTATACGGATTTGTATATATGTTTGTAACGATGGCGGAATTTGGGACTATTGGTGTCAAAGTTGGTAGTATAGTGCTGCTTATTGATGACATCCTTGTAGCTGTTGTAGTTAAAAATTCTGTTGTCATGCTTGTAGTTTTATGGGAATTCTGGACTGTTGGTTTTGTTGAAGTTGTTGCTGTAGTTTTCAATATGCTTGAGGAGGAAATAAGACTTGTTGATGCTGTAGGCATGGTTGAATTTGATGTTGATGAATCTGTAGATATGTTTGTAACGGTGGAAGAAGTATGTGTTGTTGATGATGTAGTTGGTGATATATGCATGCTTATTGATGACATTCTTGTAGTTGCTTTAGTTAAGGATTGTGTTGTCATGCTTGTAGTATTGGAGGAATTCTGGACTGTATATGTTTTTGTCTGTGGTGTAGTCATGCCAGGTGAAAATGATGGTGACGATGTACCAGTAGAAACTGTTGTTGATGTACCTGTAGGTATTCTCGTAACAGAGGAGGAACTATGTACTCGAGATGTTGAAGTTAGTGGTATATGTATGTTTGTTGGTGACATCCTTGTAGCTGTTGTGGTTAAAGATTGCGTTGTCATGCTTGTAGTATTGGAGGAATTCTGGACTTTTGGTGTTTTAGTCGATAGTGTATTCATGCCAGTTGAAAACAATGGTGAACGTGTACTAGTAGAGATTGTGTTTGGAGTTGTAGATAAGCTTTTACCAGTGGGAGAATTCTGGATTGTTGATGTTCTGGTGAGTTGTGTAGTTATGCCACTTGAAAATGTTGGTGAAGGTGTACCTGTAGACAGTTTTGTAGGAGTTGTAGGTATGCTTTTAACAGTTGGTGAACTCTGGACTCTTAGTGTTGTAATTTGTTCTAAAAAGCTGCTTGTTGAAGAAATTGAATGTATAGCAGTTATCCTTGTGGAAGCTGTTGGTGCAGTTGTTGATAAGCTTTTACTTGTGGAGGAAGTTATGGTTGTTGATAAGGTAGTTGATGCTGTAGGCATGCTGGTCGAAATAGTTGGCAAAGTTGTACGAGCGGAAATTGTTGTTGATGGACATGTAAATATGCTTGTAACAGAGGAGGAATTATGTACTGTTGAAGTTGTAATTAGTGGTATATGCACGCTTGTTGATGACATCCTTGTAGCTGATGTGGCTAAAGAATGCGTTGTCATGCTTGTAGTATTGGAGGAATTCCAGACTATAGTTGTTTTGGTCTGTGGTGTCGTCATGCCAGGTGAAAATGATGGTGAAGATGTACCAGTAGAAATGGTTGTTGATGTACCTGTAGGTATGCTTGTAATGGTGGAGGGACTATGTACTCTTGTCATCGAAGTAAGTGGTATATTCATGTTGGTTGATAACATCCTTGTAGCTATTGTCTTTAAAGATTGTGTTGTCATGCTTGTAATTTTGGAAGAATCCTGAACTTTTGGTGTTTTAGTCAATAGTGTATTCATGCCAGTTGAAAATAATGGTGACCGTGTACTAGTAGAGATTGGTGTTGGAGTCGTGGATAAGCTTTTAACAGTGGGGGAATTCTGGACTGTTGATGTTGAAATCTGTGTGATCCTACTGGTTGAGAAAACTGAAGATGCACCAGAAAACATTGTTGAAGGTGTTGCTGTAGTTCTCAATATGCTTGACGAGAAAATAAGGCTTGTTGATGCCACATTTGATGCTGTAGTCATGGTGGTTGAAAACATTGGTAAAGGTGTAGCAGTAGAAATTGTTGATAGATCTGTGAATATGCTTGTAACACTGGAAGAACTGTGGACCGTTGATGTTGTATTTTGTGGCAAAGGCACACTTGCTGATGATATTATTGTAACAGCTGTAGTTGAAGACTGTGTTGTGATGTTACCACAGTTTTCATTACAACAGAATATTCTAATCTCATAATGATAGCATTGCTGTGCAAGGCCTTGGTGTTTATTTAAGCAGACTAGTCCATCTTTCATATTACATTTCACAACCTGGCCCAGCTGTGAAAGAGAGACACCAGGATAATGTTTTGCACGACATCCTACTTCCTTTGGCACTGAGCAAATGGTGTGATAAATGTCAGTTATTCTTTCAATAGGTACTATTTCTCCACCATCAGGGCCTTTTGTTGGTCCACCAAAGTAATTCCAATCTGACCAATGACAATTACATCCAGGGGTAGGAGTAAGCGTGTTTGTTTTCAAAGTTGTGGATGTTAGAGAATTTGAGGTTTTTGTTGTTGGAGTTGTAGATAAGCTTGTAACATTGGAGGGATTCTGGACTGTTGATGTTTTAGTCAGTGGTGTAGTTATGCCACTTGAAAATGTAGGTGAAGATGTGCCTGTAGACAATGTTTTTAGAGTTGGAGGTATGCTTTTAACAGTTGGGGAACTCTGGACTCTTAGTGTTGTAATTTGTTCTGAAAAGGTGCTTGTTGAAGAAATTAAAGGTGTAGCAGTCATTCTTGTTGAAGCTGTTGCTGCAGTTGTTGATAAGCTTTTACTTGTGGAGGAAGTTACGGTTGTTGATGAGGTAGTTGTTGTAGTCATGCTGGTTAAAATGGTTGGCAAAGTTGTACCAGTAGAAATTGTTGTTGATGGACCTGTAGATATGCTTGTAATGGAGGAGGAATTATATACTGTTGAAGTTGTAGTTAGTGGAAGATGCACGCTTCTTGATGACATCCTTGTAGATGTTGTAGCTAAAGATTGCGTTGCTATGCTTGTAATATTGGAGGAATTCTGGACTGTAGTTGTTTTTGTCTGTGGAGTAGTTGTGCCAGGTGAAAATGATGGTGAAGGTGTACCAATAGAAACTGTTGATGTCCCTGTAGGTATGTTTGTAACGGTGGAAGAACTATGTACTCTTGACAATGAAGTGAGTGGTATATACACACTTGTTGATATCATCCTTGTAGCTGTTGTGGGTAAAGATTGCATTGTCATGCTTGTAGTATTAGAGGAATTCTGGACTGTTGGTGTTTTAGTCGATAGTGTATTTATGCCAGTTGAAAATAATGGTGACCACGTACTAGTAGAGATTGTTGTTGGAGTCGTGGATAAGCTTTTAACAGTGGGGGAATTCTGGACTGTTGATGTTGTAACTTGTGTGAACCTGCTGGTTGAGGAAACTGAAGGTGTAACAGAAAACTTTGTTGAAGGTGTTGCTGTAGTTCTCAATATGCTTGAGGAGGAAATAAGGCTTGTTGATGCCATAGTTGATGCTGTAGTAATGGTGGTTGAAAACATTGGTGAAGGTGTAGCAGTAGAAATTGATGCTGATGAATCTGTAGACATGCTTGTAATGGTGGAAGAACTATGTGTTGTTGAAGTTGTAGTTGGAGATAAATGCATGCTTGTCGATGTCATTCTTGTAGCTGTAGTACTTAGTGATTGTGTTTTCATGCTTGTAGTATTGGAGGAATTCTGGACTGTAGTTGTTTTTGTTTGTGGTGTAGTCATGCCATGTGAAAATGATGGTGAAGGTGTAGCAGTAGAAATTGCTGATAGATCTGTGAATATGCTTGTAACACTGGAAGAACTTTGGACTGTTGATGTTGTAGTTTGTGGAAAAGGCACACTTGCGGGTGACATTCTTGTAACAGCTGTAGTTGAAGACTGTGTTGTGATGCTGCCACAGTTTTCATCACAACAGAATATTCTAATTTCATAATCATAGCATTGCTGTGCAAGACCTTGGTGTTTATTTAAGCAAACTAGTCCATCTTTCATATTACATTTCATAATCTGGCCCAGCTGTGAAAGAGGGACTCCAGGATAATGTTTTGCACGACATCCTACTTCCTTTGGCACTGAGCAAATGTTGTGATAGATGTTAGTTATTTTTTCTATAGGTACTATTTCTCCACCATCAGGACCTTTTGTTGGTCCGCCAAAATAGTTCCAATCTGACCAGTGACAATTACATCCAGGGGTAGGAGTAAACGTGCTTGTTTTCAATGTTGTAGATGTTAGAGAAGTTGTTGATGAAGTTGTAGAAGAGGTTTTTGTTGTTGGGGTTGTAGATAAGCTTGTAACAATGGAGGGATTCTGGACTGTCGATGTTTTAGTCAGTGGTGTAGTTATGCCACTTGAAAATGTTGGTGAAGATGTACCTGTAGACACTGTTGTTAGAGTTGTAGGTATGCTTTTAACAGTTGGGGAACTCTTGACTCTTAGTGTTGTAATTTGTTCTGAAAAGGTGGTTGTTGAAGAAATTAAAGGTTTAGCAGTCATCCTTGTTGAAAGTGTTGCTGCAGTTGTTGATAAGCTTTTGCTTGTGGAGGAAGTTACGGTTGTTGATGAGGTAGTTGTTGTAGGCATGCTGGTTGAAATAGTTGGCAAAGTTGTACCAGTAGAAATTGTTGTTGATGGAACTGTAGCTATGCTTGTAACGGAGGAGGAATTATGTACTGTTGACGTTGTAGTCAGTGGTATATGCACACTTGTTGATGACATCCTTGTAGCTGATGTGGCTAAAGAATGCGTTGTCATGCTTGTAGTATTGGAAGAATTCCAGATTGTAGTTGTTTTTGTCTGTGGTGTAGTCATACCAGGTGAAAATGATGGTGAAGATGTACCAGTAGAAATGGTTGTTGATGTACATGTAGGTATGCTTGTAACGGTGGAAGTAAGTGGTATATGCATGTTGGTTGATAACATCCTTGTAGCTATTGTCTTCAAAGATTGTGTTGTCATGCTTGTAATTTTGGAGGAATTCTGAACTTTTGGTGTTTTAGGCGATAGTGTATTCATGCCAGTTGAAAATAATGGTGACCGTGTACTAGTAGAGATTGGTGTTGGAGTTGTGGATAAGCTTTTACCAGTGGGGGAATTCTGGACTGTTGATGTTGAAATCTGTGTGAACCTGCTGGTTGAGGAATCTGAAGATGCACCAGAAAACTTTGTTGAAGGTGTTGCTGTACTTCTCAATATGCTTGAGGAGGAAATAAGGCTTGTTGATGCCACAGTTGATGCTGTAGTCGTGGTTGAAAACATTGGTGAAGGTGTAGCAGTAGAAATTGATGTTGATAAATCCATAGACATGCTTGTAATGGTTTTAGAACTATGTGTTGTTGAAGTTGTAGTTGGTGATATATGCATGCTTGTTGATGACATTATTGTAGCTGTAGTAGTTAGGGATTGTGTTTTCATTCTTGTAGTATTGGAGGAATCCTTCACTGTAGTTGTTTTTGTCTGTGGTGCAGTCATGCCATGTGAAAATGATGGTGAAGGTGTAACTGTAGAGATTGGTGTTAGAGTTGTGGATGTGCTTTTACTAGTGGGGGAACTCTGGACTGTTGGTCTTGTAACATGTGTAAACCTGCTTGTCGAAAACATTGATGGTATAGCAGAAAACTTAATTGAAGTTGTTGCTGTAGTTGCCAATATGCTTTCACTTGGTGTAGGCATGGTGGCAGACAAAGTTGGTGGAGGTGTAGCAGTAAAAATTGTTGTTAGATCTATGAATATGCTTGTAACAGTGGAGGAACTTTGGACCGTTGATGTTGTACTTTGTGGTAAAGGCACAATTGCTGATGACATTATTGTAACAGCTGTAGTTGAAGACTGTGTTGTGGTGTTGCCACAATTTTCATCACAACAGAATATTCTAATCTCATAATGATAGCATTGCTGTGCAAGGCCTTGGTGTTTATTTAAGCAAACTAGTCCATCTTTCACATTACATTTCACAACCTGGCCCAGCTGTGAAAGAGGAACTCCAGGATAATGTTTTGCACGACATCCTACTTCCTTTGGCACTGAACAAATGGTGTGATAGGTGTCAGTTATTCTTTTAATAGGTACTATTTCTCCACCATCTGGGCCTTTTGTTGGTCCACCAAAGTCATTCCAATCTGACCAATGACAATTACATCCAGGGGTAGGAGTAAGCGTGCTTGTTTTCAATGTTGTGGATATTAGAGAAGTTGTTGATGAAGTTGTAGAAGATGTTTTTGTTGTTGGAGTTGTAGATAAGCTTGTAACAATGGAGGGATTCTGGACTGTTGATGTTTTAGTCTGTGGTGTTGTTATGCCAGTTGAAAATGTTGGTGAAGATGTACCTGTAGACACTGTTGTTGGAGTTGTAGGTATGCTTTTAACAGTTGGGGAGCTCTGGACTCTTAGTGTTGTAATTTGTTCTGAATAGGTGCTTGTTGAAGAAATTGAAGGTGTAGCAGTCATCCTTGTTGAAGCTGTTGCTGCAGTTGTTGATAAGCTTTTACTTGTGGAGGAAGTTATGGTTCTTGATGAGGTAATTGAAGCTGTAGGCATGCTGGTTGAAACAGTTGGCAAAGTTGTACCAGTAAAAATTGTTGTTGATGGACCTGTAGATATGCTTGTAACGGAGGAGGAATTATGTACTGTTGAAGTTGTAGTTACTGGTATATGCATGCTTGTGGATGACATCCTTGTAGCTGATGTGGTTAAAGAATGCGTTGTCATGCTTGTAGTATTGAAAGAATTCCGGATTGTAGTTGTTTTTGTCTGTGGTGCAGTCATGCCATGTGAAAATGATGGTGAAGGTGTAACTGTAGAGATTGTTGTTAGAGTTGTGGATGTGCTTCTACTAGTGGGGGAACTCTGGACTGTTGGTCTTGTAACATGTGTAAACCTGCTTGTTGAAAACATTGATGGTGTAGCAGAAAACTTCATTGAAGTTGTTGCTGTAGTTGCTGATATGCTTTCACTTGGTGTAGGCATGGTGGCAGACAAAGTTGGTGAAGGTGTAGCAGTAAAAATTGTTGTTAGGTCTGTGAATATGCTTGTAACAGTGGAGGAACTTTGGACCGTTGATGTTGTACTTTGTGGTAAAGGCACACTTGCTGATGATATTATTGTAACAGCTGTAGTTGAAGACTGTGTTGTGGTGTTGCCACAGTTTTCATCACAACAGAATATTCTAATCTCATAATGATAGCATTGCTGTGCAAGGCCTTGGTGTTTATTTAAGCAAACTAGTCCATCTTTCATATTACATTTCACAACCTGGCCCAGCTGTGAAAGAGGAACTCCAGGATAATGTTTTGCACGACATCCTACTTCCTTTGGCACTGAACAAATGGTGTGATAGGTGTCAGTTATTCTTTTAGTAGGTACTATTTCTCCACCATCTGGGCCTTTTGTTGGTCCACCAAAGTCATTCCAATCTGACCAATGACAATTACATCCAGGGGTAGGAGTAAGCGTGCTTGTTTTCAATGTTGTGGATATTAGAGAAGTTGTTGATGAAGTTGTAGAAGATGTTTTTGTTGTTGGAGTTGTAGATAAGCTTGTAACAATGGAGGGATTCTGGACTGTCAATGTTTTAGTCAGTGGTGTAGTTATGTCACTTGAAAATGTTGGTGAAGATGTGCCTGTAGACACTGTTGTTAGAGTTGTAGGTATGCTTTTAACAGTTGGCGAACTCTGGACTCTTAGTGTTGTAATTTGTTCTAAAAAGCTGCTTGTTGAAGAAATTGAATGTATAGCAGTTATCCTTGTTGAAGCTGTTGGTGCAGTTGTTGATAAGCTTTTACTTGTGGAGGAAGTTATGGTTGTTGATGAGGTAGTTGTTGTAGGCATGCTGGTTGAAATAGTTGGCAAAGTTGTACCAGTGGAAATTGTTGTTGATGGAACTGTAGATATGCTTGTAATGGAGGAGGAATTATGTACTGTTGAAGTTGTAGTTAGTGGTATACGCACGCTTGTTGATGACATCCTTGTAGCTGATGTGGCTAAAGAATGCGTTGTCATGCTTGTAGTATTGGAAGAATTCCGGATTGTAGTTGTTTTTGTCTGTGGTGTAGTCATACCAGGTGAAAATGATGGTGAAGATGTACCAGTAGAAATGGTTGTTGATGTACCTGTAGGTATGCTTGTAACGGTGGAGGAACTATGTACTCTTGTCGTTGAAGTAAGTGATATATCCATGTTGGTTGATAACATCCTTGTAGCTATTGTCTTTAAAGATTGTGTTGTCATGCTTGTAATTTTGGAGGAATTCTGAACTTTTGGTGTTTTAGTCGATAGTGTATTCATGCCAGTTGAAAATAATGGTGACCGTGTACTAGCAGAGATTGGTGTTGGAGTCGTGGATGAGCTTTTAACAGTGGGGGAATTCTGGACTGTTGATGTTGAAATCTGTGTGAATCTGCTGGTTGAGGAATCTGAAGATGGACCAGAAAACTTTGTTGAAGGTGTTGCTGTAGTTCTCAATATGCTTGAGGAGGAAATAAGGCTTGTTGATGCCACAGTTGATGCTGTAGTCATGGTGGTTGAAAACATTGGTAAAGGTGTAGCAGTAGAAATTGATGTTGATAAATCCATAGACATGCTTGTAACGGTTTTAGAACTATGTGTTGTTGAAGTTGTAGTTGGTGATATATGCATGCTTGTTGATGACATTATTGTAGCTGTAGTAGTTAGGGACTGTGTTTTCATGCTTGTAGCATTGGAGGAATCCTTCACTGTAGTTGTTTTTGTCTGTGGTGCAGTCATGCCATGTGAAAATGATGGTGAAGGTGTAACTGTAGAGATTGTTGTTAGAGTTGTGGATGTGCTTTTACTAGTGGGGGAACTCTGGACTGTTGGTCTTGTAACATTTGTAAACCTGCTTGTTGAAAACATTGATGGTGTAGCAGAAAACTTAATTGAAGTTGTTGCTGTAGTTGCCAATATGCTTTCACTTGGTGTAGGCATGGTGGCAGACAAAGTTGGTGAAGGTGTAGCAGTAAAAATTGTTGTTAGGTCTGTGAATATGCTTGTAACAGTGGAGGAACTTTGGACCGTTGATGTTGTACTTTGTGGTAAAGGCACACTTGCTGATGATATTATTGTAACAGCTGTAGTTGAAGATTGTGTTGTGGTGTTGCCACAGTTTTCATCACAACAGAATATTCTAATCTCATAATGATAGCATTGCTGTGCAAGGCCTTGGTGTTTATTTAAGCAAACTAGTCCATCTTTCATATTACATTTCACAACCTGGCCCAGCTGTGAAAGAGGAACTCCAGGATAATGTTTTGCACGACATTCTATTTCCTCTGGCACTAAACAAATGGTGTGATAGGTGTCAGTTACTCTTTCAATAGGTACTATTTTTCCACCAACAGGGCCTTTTGTTGGTCCACCAAAGTCATTCCAATCTGACCAATGACAATTACATCCAGGGGTAGGAGTAAACGTGCTTGTTTTCAATGTTGTGGATGCTAGAGAAGTTGTTGATGAAGTTATAGAAGAGGTTTTTGTTGTTGGAGTTGTAGATAAACTTGTAACAACAGAGGAATTCTGGACTGTTGATGTTGTAGTCAGTGGTGTAGTTATGCCACTTGAAAATGTTGGTGAAGAAGTACCTGTAGACATTGTTGTTGGAGTTGTAGGTATGCTTTTAAAAGTTGGGAAGCTCTGGACTCCTAGTGTTGTAATTTGTTCTGAAAAGGTTCTTGTTGAAGAAATTGAAGGTGTAGTAGTCATCTTTGTTAAAGCTGTTGCTGCAGTTGTTGATAAGCTTTTACTTGTGGAGGAAGTTATGGATGTTGATAAGGCAGTTGATGTTGTAGGCATGCTGGTTGAAATAGTTGGCAATGTTGTACCAGTAGAAATTGTTATTGATGGACCTGTAGATATGAAGGATGAATTATGTACTGTTGACGTTGTAGTCAGTGGTATATGCACGCTTGTGGATGACATCCTTGTAGCTGATGTGGTTAAAGAATGCGTTGTCATGCTTGTAGTATTGGAGGAATTCTGGGTTGTAGTTGTTTTTGTCTGTGGTGTAGTCATGAAAGGTGAAAATGATGGTGAAGATGTACCAGTAGAAATTGTTTTTGATGTACCGGTAGGTATGTTTGTAACGGCGGAAGAACTATGTACTCTTGACGTTGAAGTTAGTGGTATATGTACGTTGGTTGGTGACATCCTTGTAGCTGTTGTGGTTAAAGATTGAGTTGTCATCCTTGTAGTATTGGAGAAATTCTGGACTGTTGGTGTTTTAGTTGATAGTGTATTCATGGCAGTTGAAAACAATGGTGAACGTGTACTATTATAGATTGTTGTTGGAGTTGTGGATATGCTTTTACCAGTGGGGGAATTCTGGACTGTTGATGTTGTAATCTGTGTGAACCTGCTGGTTGAGGAAACTGAAGGTGTAACAGAAAACATTGTAGAAGGTGTTGCTTTAGTTCTTAATATGTTTGAGGAGGAGCTAAGGCTTGTTAATGCCATAGTTGATGTTGTACTTTGCGGTAAAGATATACTTGCTGATGACATTGTTGTAACAGCTGCAGTTGAGGACTGTGTTATGATGTTGCCACAATTTTCATTACAACAGAATATTCTAATTTCATAATCATAGCATTGCTGCGTGAGGCCTTGGTGTTTGTTTAAGCAAACTAGTCCATCTTTCATATTACATTTCACAACCTGGCCCAGCTGTGAAACAGGGACTCCAGGATAATGTTTTGCACGACATCCTACTTCCTTTGGCACTGAGCAAATATTGTGATAGGTGTCAGTTATTCTTTCAATAGGTACTATTTCTCCACCATCAGGACCTGTTGTTGGGCTCCCAAAGTCGTTCCAAACTGACCAATGACAATTACATCCTGGGGTAGGAGTAAAGGTGCTTGTTTCCAATGACATAGATGTTGATAGAGAAGATGTAGATGTTTTTGTTGGTGGAGGAGTTGTAGAGATACTTGTCATACTTGAGGAATTTGGGATGGAAGTTGTTTTTGTCAGTGGTGTAGTCGTGCCAGTTGAAAACATTGGTGAAGGTGTTGTCATTGTTGATGGAGTTGTGGGTATGCTCTTTCCAGTGGGGGAACTCTGGACTGTTGTTGGTGTAACTTCTTGTGTAATTCTGTTTGTTGAAGAAACTGACTTTGTTGCTGTAGTTGCTGGTATGCTTGTATTTGTGGAAGAAATAATGTTTGTTGATGTCATAAGAGGTGATGGTGACATGCTGGTTGAAAGAGTTGACAGTGAACCAGTAGCAATTGTTGTTGATGTATCTCTGGACATGCTTGTAATGGTGAAGGAACTTTGGATCATTGATGTTGTACTTGGTGGAATCTGTGTGCTTGTTGATGACATTGTTGTAGCAGCTGTACTTAGCGATGGTGTTGTGATGTAGCTACAATTTTCATCACAACAGAATATTCTAATCTCATAGTCGTAGCATTGTTCTGCAAGGCCTTGGTGTTTGTTAAAGCAAATTAGACCATCCTTCATATTGCATTTCACAATCTGTCCAAGTTGTGAAAGAGGAACTCCTGGATAATGTTTTGCACGACACTGTACTTCCTTCAGTGCTGAGCATGAGGTACGGTAGGTGTCAATTATTCTTTCAATAGGTATTATTTCACCACCATCAGGTCCCATTGTCGGGCTCTCAAAGTCGATCCAATCTGACCAATAACAATTACATCCAGGGGCAGGAGTAGGGGTGCTTGTTTTTAGCGTTGTGGATGTTGGAGATGTTGTTGATGGAGTTGTAGATGTTTTTGTTGTTGGTACGCTTGTCATAGTAGAGGAATTCTGAACTGAAGTTGTTTTAGTCAGTGGTGTAGTGACGCCAGTTGAAAACACTGGTGAAGGTGTTACTTTTGATGGAGATGTGGGTATGCTTTTACCAGTGGGGGAACTCTGGACTGTTGCTGTAGTGAGGTCTTGTGAAAATCTGCTTGTTGAAGAAACTGAAGCTGTGGCAGAAAGCATTGTGGAAATTGTTGCTGATATCCTTGCACTGGAGGAAGTAATGCTTGTAGATTTCTTAATTGGTGTTGTAGGCATGCTGGTTGATAAAGTTGGTGAATATGTACCAGTAGAAATTGTTGTAGATGCATCTGTGGATAATCTTGTAATGGTGGAGGAATTTTGGACCACTGATGTTGTACTTGGTGGTATGCGCATGGTTGTTGATGACACTGTTATAGTAGCTGTACTTAGTAACGGTGTTGTGATGTTGCTACAATTTTCACCACAACAGAATGTTCTAATCTCATAGTCGTAGCATCGCTCTGCAAGGCCTTGGTGTTTGTTCAAGCAAATTAGACCATCCTTTGTATTGCATTTCACAATTTGTCCAAGCTGTGAAAGAGGAACTCCAGGATAACGTTTTGCACGACACTGTACTTCCTTCAGTGCTGAGCATGAGGTATGGTAGGTGTCAGTTATTCTTTCAATAGGTACTATTTCACCACCATCAGGTCCTGTTGTCGGGCTCCCAAAGTCAATCCAATCTGACCAATAACAATTACATCCAGGGGCAGGATTAAGGGTGCTTGTTTTTAGTGTTGTGGATGTTGGAGATGTTGTTGATGGAGTTGTAGATGTTTTTGTTGTTGGTACGCTTGTCATAGGAGAGGAATTCTGAACTGAAGTTGTTTTAGTCAGTGGTGTAGTGATGCCAGTTGAAAACACTGGTGAAGGTATTAGTTTTGATGGAGTTGTGGGTATGCTTTTACCAGTGGGGGAACTCTGGACTGTTGCTGTAGTGAGGTCTTGTGAAAATCTGCTTGTTGAAGAAACTGAAGCTGTGGCAGAAAGCATTGTGGATATGCTTGTAACAGTGGAGGAATCTTGGACCATTGATGTTGTAGTTGGTGGTATGCGCATGCTTGTTGATGACACTGTTGTAGTAGCTGTACTTAGTGACGGTGTTGTGATGTTACTACAGTTTTCATCACAACAGAATGTTCTAATCTCATAGTCATAGCATTGCTCTGCAAGGCCTTGGTGTTTGTTCAAGCAAATTAAACCATCTTTCATATTGCATTTCACAATTTGTCCAAGTTTCAAAAGAGGAACTCCAGGATAACGTTTTGCACGACACTGTACTTCCTTCAGTGCTGAGCATGAGGTACGGTAGGTGTCAGTTATTCTTTCAATAGGTATTATTTCACCACCATCAGGTCCCATTGTCGGGCTCTCAAAGTCGATCCAATCTGACCAATAACAATTACATCCAGGGGCAGGAGTAGAGGTGCTTGTTTTTAGCGTTGTGGATGTTGGAGATGTTGTTGATGGAGTTGTAGATGTTTTTGTTGTTGGTACGCTTGTCATAGTAGAGGAATTCTGAACTGAAGTTGTTTTAGTCAGTGGTGTAGTGACGCCAGTTGAAAACACTGGTGAAGGTGTTACTTTTGATGGAGTTGTGGGTATGCTTTTACCAGTGGGGGAACTCTGGACTGTTGCTGTAGTGAGGTCTTGTGAAAATCTGCTTGTTGAATAAACTGAAGCTGTGGCAGAAAGCATTGTGGAAATTGTTGCTGATATCCTTGCACTTGTGGAGGAAGTAATGCTTGTAGATTTCTTAATTGGTGTTGTAGGCATGCTGGTTGATAAAGTTGGTGAATATGTACCAGTAGAAATTGTTGTAGATGCATCGGTGGATAATCTTGTAATGGTGGAGGAATTTTGGACCACTGATGTTGTACTTGGTGGTATGCGCATGGTTGTTGATGACACTGTTGTAGTAGCTATACTTAGTGACGGTGTTGTGATGTTGCTACAATTTTCACCACAACAGAATGTTCTAATCTCATAGTCGTAGCATCGCTCTGCAAGGCCTTGGTGTTTGTTCAAGCAAATTAGACCATCCTTTGTATTGCATTTCACAATTTGTCCAAGTTGTGAAAGAGGAACTCCAGGATAACGTTTTGCACGACACTGTACCTCCTTCAGTGTTGAGCATGAGGTACGGTAGGTGTCAGTTATTCTTTCAATAGGTACTATTTCACCACCATCAGGTCCTGTCGTCGGGCTCCCAAAGTCAATCCAATCTGACCAATAACAATTACATCCAGACGTAGGAGTAAGGGTGCTTGTTTTTAGTGTTATGGATGTTATTGATGGAGCAGTAGATGTTTTTGTTGTTAGAGTTGTAGGTACGCTTGTCATAGTAGAGGAATTCTGAACTGAAGTTGTTTTAGTCAGTGGTGTAGTAATGCCAGTTGAAAACACTGGTGAAGGTGTTGTCATTGTTGATGGAGTTGTGGGTATGCTTTTACCAGTAGGGGAACTCTGGACTGTTGTTGTGGTAACTTCTTGTGTAAATCTGCTTGTTGAAGAAAGTGAAGCTATGGCAGAAAGCATTGTGGAAGTTGTTGCTGATATCCTTGTACTTGTGGAGGAGGTAAGGCTTGTTGATTTCTTAATTGGTGTTGTAAGTATGGTGGTTGAAGAAGTTGGTGAATGTGTACCAGTAGGAATTGTTGTTGATGCGTCTGTGGATATTCTTGTAATAGCGGAGGAACCTTGGATCATTGATGTTGTACTTAGTGGTATGTGCATGGTTGTTGATAACTTTGTAGTAGCTGTACTTAGTGGCGGTGTTGTGATGTTGCTACAGTTTTCATCACAACAGAATGTTCTAATCTCATAGTCGTAGCATTGCTGTGCAAGGCCTTGGTGCTTGTTCAAGCAAATTAGACCTTCTTTCATATTACATTTCACAATCTGTCCAAGTTGCGAAAGAGGAACTGCAGGATAACGTTTTGCACGACACTGTATCTCTTTCAGTGCTGAGCACAAGGTAGGGTAAGTGTCAGTTATTCTTTCAATAGGTGCTATTTCACCACCATCAGGACCTGTTGTTGGGATCCCAAAGTCGTTCCAATCTGACCAATAACAATTACATTCAGGGGTAGGAGTAAGGGTGCTTGTTTTCAGTGTTGTGGATGCTGGAGATGTTGTTGATAGAGCTGCAGATGTTTTTTTTGTTACAGTTGTAGTTACGCTTGTCATAGTAGAGGAATTCTGAACTGAATTTGTTTTAGTCAGTGGTGTAGTGATGTCAGTTGAAAACTCTGGTGAAGGTGTTGTCATTGTTGATGGGGTTGTGGGTATGCTTTTACCAGTGGGGGAACTCTGGACTGTGGGTGTGGTAACTTCTTGTGTAAATCTGCTTGTTGAAGAAATTGAAGGTGTAGCAGAAAAAAATGCGGAAGTTGTTGCTGTAGTTGCTGATATGCTTGAACCTGAGGAGGAAATAAGGCTTGTTGATGACATGCTGGTTGGAAAAGTTGAAGATGTACCAGTAGAAATTATTGTAGATGTATCTCTGGATATGCTTGAAACAGTGGAGGAACTTTGGACCGTTGATGTTGTAGTTGGTGGTATGCGCATGCTGGTTGATGACACTGTTGTAGTAGCTGTACTTATTGGCGGTGTTGTGATATTGCTACAGTTTTCATCACAACAGAATGTTCTAATCTCATAGTCATAGCATTGCTGTACAAGGCCTTGGTGTTTGTTCAAGCAAATTAGACCATCTTTTGTATTGCATTTCACAATCTGTCCAAGTTGTGAAAGAGGAACTCCAGGATAACGTTTTGAACGACACTGTATTTCTTTCAGTGCTGAGCATAAGGTAGGGTAGGTGTCAGTTATTCTTTCAATAGGTACTATTTCACCACCATCAGGTCCTGTTGTTGGGCTCCCAAAGTCATTCCAATCTGACCAGTAACAATTACATCCAGGGGTAGGAGTAAGGGTGCTTGTTTTCAGTGTTATGGATGTTGGAGACATTGTTGATGGAGCTGTAGATGTTTTTGTTGTTAGCGTTGTAGGTACGCTTGTCATACTGGACAAATTCTGAGCTGTAGTTGTTTTAGTCAGTGGTGTAGTGATGCCAGTTGAAAACACTGGTGAAGGTGTTATTTTTGATGGAGTTGTGGGTATGCTTTTACCAGTGGGGGAACTCTGGACTGTTGCTGTAGTGAAGTCTTGTGAAAAGCTGCTTGTTGAAGAAACTGAAGCTGTGGCAGAAAGCATTGTGGAAGTTGTTGCTGATATCCTTGTACTTGTGAAGGAGGTAACGCTTGTTGATTTCTTAATTGGTGTTGTAGGCATGGTGGTTGAAGAAGTTGGTGAATGTGTACCAGTAGGAATTGTTGTTGATGCGTCTGTGGATTTTCTTGTAATGGCGGAGGAGCCTTGGATCATTGATGTTGTACTTAGTGGTATGCGCATGGTTGTTGATAACATTGTAGTAGCTGTAATTAGTGGCGGTGTTGTAATGTTTCTACAGTTTTCATCACAACAGAATGTTCTAATCTCATAGTTGTAGCATTGCTGTACAAGGCCTTGGTGCTTGTTCAAGCAAATTAGACCTTCTTTCATATTACATTTTACGATCTGTCCAAGTTGCGAAAGAGGAACTCCAGGATAACGTTTTGCACGACACTGTATTTTTTTTAGTGCTGAGCATAAGCTAGGGTAAGTGTCAGTTATTTTTTCAATAGGTACTATTTCACCACCATCAGGACCTGTTGTTGGGATCCCGAAGTCGTTCCAATCTGACCAATAACAATTACATCCAGGGGTAGGAGTAAGGGTGCTTGTTTTCAGTGTTGTCGATGCTGGAGATGTTGTTGATGGAGCTGTAGATGTTTTTGTTGTTACAGTTGTAGTTACGCTTGTCATAGTGGAGGAATTCTGAACTGAAGTTGTTTTAGTCAGTGGTGTAGTGATGTCAGTTGAAAACACTGGTGAAGGTGTTGTCATTGTTGATGTAGTTGTGGGTATGCTTTTACCAGTGGGGGAACTCTGGACTGTGGGTGTGGTAACTTCTTGTGTAAATGTGCTTGTTGAAGAAATTGAAGGTGTTGCAGAAAAAAACGTAGAAGTTGTTGCTGTAGTTGGTGATATGCTTGAACCTGAGGAGGAAATAAGGCTTGTTGATGACATGCTCGTTGGAAAAGGTAAAGATATACCAGTAGAAATTATTGTAGATGTATCTCTGGATATGCTTGAAACAGTGGAGGAACTTTGGACCGTTGATGATGTAGTTGGTGGTATGCGCATGCTGGTTGATGACACTGTTGTAGTAGCTGTACTTAGTGGCGGTGTTGTGATGTTGCTACACTTTTCATCACAACAGAATGTTCTAATCTCATAGTCATAGCATTGCTGTACAAGGCCTTGGTGTTTGTTCAAGCAAATTAGACCATCTTTTGTATTGCATTTCACAATCTGTCCAAGTTGTGAAAGAGGAACTCCAGGATAACGTTTTGCACGGCATTGTATTTCCTTTAGTGCTGAGCATAAGGTTGGATAGGTGTCAGTTAATCTTTTAATAGGTACTACTTCACCACCATCAGGACCTGTTGTTGGAACGCCAAAGTCATTCCAGTCTGACCAGTGGCAAATACATCCAGGGGTAGGTGTAAGGGTGGTTGTTTTCATTGTTGTAGATTTTGGAGAAGATGCTAAGGGAGTTGTATTAAATGCTGTTGACAGAATTGTTGATTTACTTTTAATAGTCGAGGAAGTTTGGACTGTTGGTGTTATTGTAGGTCGTAAAGGCATGCTAGATGACAAACTTGGAGAAGGAGTAGAAGTGGATGTTATAGTTGGTTTTGGAGTTGTGTTTATGCTTGTAGTAGTGGTAGATGTAGTGAATGAAAATACTGTATTTGTTGGAAAAGTTTCTGTAGTGTACTTGGCTGTCATTCCTGACAAAGTTGTCTCTACAATAAAATAATAAACATGAAATTCCTTACTGTGAGAAGACCATTTGATTATGAAAAGATAATCAAGTAATTACACGTTATCATACTTTAACAATTATTAAGCAATTTAATAAGCAATTTAGTATGGGTGAAATGTCAACATTTACAAATAGAAAAAAGAAGATATTTTTTCACTGTCGGAAATCAGTCATAACTAGTAATCACATGAGCATTCACCAACACAAACTTTTTTTTTTTAGAAACCTGGTTACTCACAGGTTACATACAATCCTAACACTCAGTGATAAAACATTTCTATAATTTGTATACCCTCTTTTAAATAACTTTTTAATGCCACATATGACCCTCTTTCAAACTTACCTGAAGGATCAGCACATTTAATTCAGACTCAGAAAGATCAACACATGTAAGTGCTTGTTTTATCTCAGAGAGAGAAAAAAATACATATATATATATATATATATATATGTGTGTGTGTGTGTGTATGTGTGTGTGTGTGTGTGTGTGTGTGTAAAAAACTAAAAACTTGTACCTGAGAAGAAGAAATAAAGTAGAAAAACTGTTACCTGGGGTTTTACTGGCAAAGTCAAAGATAGTAGTTGAAGTATAGGTTGTAGTTGGATGTGATGTTTGACAAGTGTATGAAGTCTTTTGAATTATTCCATGTTCCCCACAGACAGCTGTCATGCAGGTGCCAAGCCCATCTGTAGTATTATATATTGTATCTCCATACATATATTTGTTCCCTTTGAATGTACAGGTGCAAGCTGCAAATTGAGGAATAAGGACATGTATTTAATTAAGTGCCAGTGAAGAAAGGATGAAGTGCTGATTAAGTATCGATGAAGGAATATGTAAACATTTTTCTTACCAGTTGCATTGTATTTGCATTTGACCTCCATGGAACTGCAATAGCTGTAAGAACAAACAGTTTAAAACTAAACTAAAACTAGATGATATCACAGCAGCCTGTATTTGTTTACATGAAATCACAGCATACCATATTTGACAGTTTTCTATTGAAGGAACTCTTTCCTGATCACCATGATATTTCCCCTCTTTATCATAGCAGCCACACTGCTCCCTTTTAACGCATTTCATTGTATCCTCATCAAAGTAAGGATGTCCAGCGGGGCATTTGGGGTAACAACCTTATACAATGAAAATAAAATTAGTAATAGCACCATCTAGAAACATAACTTGATCAAATTCGGCATGGTTACTCAGAATGTTCTGTTGTTTATGTGAACCAAGTTTTGTGAAGTTTGGACATTGCGCTCATGAGATAAACCTTTTTACCTTCAAGTGCTAGTATCTGACTTGAGCACCGCCCGGTTGGATTTCTGCAGGTCTGCAGACAAGGAGCTCCGCAAGGTTTGTACTGCCACTCACATTTCCCAGGAGCATTGTAATAATCACAGAACAACGCTATGAGAGAAAAAAAAAAGGTTTCGTGATGTCTCTTTTTCTGTGGTAGCTTTCAGTGATTCAAATTAAACTAAGAAAATTAGCGGTGACTCACGGCATATTTTAGGTGTTCTCCAGGCAACGCAGGCTCCAGCCTCATTACAGGCTTGTGCATAGGCTGCTATAGCAGCGCACAAACAGTCATGATCCCCACCACTATCACAAGCACAAGAGTCTCTCACACAAGCATCATAAAAATGATTGGGATCCACCTCAATAAGAAAAATGCAATTCGATTATCTATACAAGAACAACAGGGTATTATACAAGCTCACCATGCTGCATGTTAACTTACTTGTGAATGACATGTTGTAAAAACTCCACTCATAATGATACTACATTGTTTCTGAGCCCACGATTGCCTGTAAGGGTTATCTGAGCAGGGATTTCTAATTTCCATAGTAACAGGACAGCTAGAAGACTCTTTCCAATCGTTTCCAAAGTCCAAGGGTTTAATTACCACCTCCTGACTTCTCAGCATGAAGTCATTGTTAGCGTTCCCATCATAGTTCCCGCAAAGACCACAAACTGCACCCTGTGATAGAACAAGATGCATGTTAACTGCATGCATATTAAACAAAAAGAGCCTTTCAGGCTAAATGATATACTGTAGTTGTCTCTGAGGCAGTTATTCAGTGATAGATCGCTGTACATTTATTTCTCACCTTAAAGTTTGGACTGAGTTTGATGAACATATTTGCCCTCTGGTCCCACATCACAATTAGTCCATTATTTGCCTCAATGACCATGTAAATTCCTCTTATCAAAATTTGGTAAGGAATGTCCACTCCCTCATCTCTGTGAAGAATCTGATAACCTCCGTCTGTCAATTTGAGCTCCTTGTTCTAAAAGAAGAAAATGCAAAAAAAAAAAAAAAAAATTATTTATCAGGCACCTCCGATCTTTTAAATTCAAGGTTTATATACATACACACACACACACATATATATATATATATAAAATACAGCTGAAACAAGCACTCTCACCCCAAGGAAGAGTCTGACAGCCTTAGAGCAAGTGGTACAGCCAGTAGATCCACATGGTATGTTTTCAGTGAGAACTCGAAAAGTAGCACTGGTATTGGCATGTCCGCAATAATCCTGTATAAAACACACAAATTTGTCTCTAAATTTATATGAAAACTGATTATCTTTTGTCTTACTAATTCATTTAGTCATTCAGTCTCTACAGTGGCAACAGCAACTCAGTTGCAACTTTTTTATTATCATTAGAGGTTCAAGCACGTAGCGCTCAAACCCTGTTGTAATTGTTAGAATGGCCAAGGATCAGCAGTCTCCATGTAAAATTGATCGTGCAAACCACCAAGTCGTAGAGACATAAAACTTGAAGGGATAGTAGTATTCACACCGCCTACAACGCACCAAGGCTCACTCCAATCTGCCTGACAGGTGCGCTACAGCAATCAAAAGTACTCCTAAACCATTTGTCGCAGGCTCAGGTGTCATATGTTTTTTGAATCCTTTGAATCCTTTGAATCCTGGCTCACGCCAGACAAAATGCATGTCGGATTAATCCATCACCCTGCGACATTTTTGGGTATTTTGTTTTTTTTTTGAAAAAAACTACTTTTGTGAACTAGTCCTAATTTTTTTCGCCTGACCGGAACTAAGCCAGTGCAGAAGGATTCACTGGAGAGTGAATATAAATAATTATTGAAAAAAGTTTAACTTTCGACTCTCCGTCACAAAGGGATGCCAAAACGTTTGAAAGGGGTAGGGCCGCCTTTACTAAAATGGTTATAACTTTTGATTCAAATGAGATATCTTCACCAAAATCACAATGTGTATGTAAGAGGAGAATCTGAGGTCACATGAAAAAAGTTACAGAGCTTGGCCACTTGGTGGTGATATAACAGGGTAAAAACATAAAAATGGCCATAACTATGCAACCGTTTGTCCTATTGGCGTGAAAATCGGTACGCAAGGTCTTGGTCCAAACTGCCACAACCTATTAGACAAGGTTAATAGAGGCTGATTGGAATGAAACTTGGTGGGCCTGTTTGTCTCACGGCCCTAAAGATCTGTGAGAAATTTAAAATAAATTAGCCACTTGGGGTGTTAACGATTGTATATTGCGCGTTTTTTCACACAAACGCACAATATTCATATCATGTGATATACCTCCTCGTTCTGAACAACTTTGCCCCTAGAACCATTGCTGTCAATCAAACCATTAGTTAAATGATTGAGAAGATGTGAAAAACATTTGCAAACTAGTCTTAGGTTTTTCACTCAATCTGGAAAAAAACACTGCAGTACAATTCTCTGGACTCTCTAAGTCAACAATTATCAAAAAAGTTGAAATTTACCCTTTTGGAAGCTATAACATGATCGTTTAGAAAAGGGGCCTGTCCAAATATGCCTAGAAGCCTGTGAAGCCTAAACAAAAACTCAAAACTTCACGAAACCCAGTGAGGACATGCAACAGATGATTCTAAACAGGCATGCAAAGTTTTAGAGAAATCAGACCACACCTGATGCTATAACAGTCATAAACATTAAAAAAAAAAGCCATATTTCTATGGGAAATTACCTGTATTTGGCAAAAATGCTTTTTTAAAATCATTGATTTAGGTGGTTACAGGCTTGCTAATATGTAATGTCTTTTTTATACATGCTTAAATGCCTTAAAGTGCTTGAACCCGAATAATCACTGCTTGCAGCTATATTCTTAATATTGTCATTAATCGTTTAATATTGTTTTATGTAAACAAATAAAATCAATGTGTATTATACAGATTTATTTTATACTTACTGTGATTAACGTGTATTCACATTCTCCATCAAAAGTGTATCGCTTTCCATCAAATGTAATGTAATGGCCATCTCCATGAACTAAGCAGGTTCCATGGCACGGGTCTGTGGTACATTCCCATTTCCTGTCCTTACAGGTACTGCATACACAGATGTAAATGTACATATAAGTATTCATACAGTAAGTACGATATAAGTTGGTGATTTTGTAAGAATTTGTATGCTCCAATTTAGCATGTGATTTTAAACCCTTAGGTGGGCATGAACAGATCATACAAATTGAAAATAGACATGACAGAAAAAATAAACCTAACCTCTTAAGACAACAGCATTTAGAGTATATATTTTATATTTACAATTTATGCCACAGGATGCTATGCAACACAATATATAATAATTTGAGATGTGTCAGTGCAAATAATGGTTCTGAAGAATAATGAGATTTTACCAGCTATTGCAGTCCACTTTGATTGTATCTCCAGGTTGGTGTACAATGCCATTGTGAACGCAAGGACAAAAATCTTCTTTAATGCAGCCACCCCTGCCATCTGATACCAGTCCAGATGGACACATACAGCCTGAGATGCACTCAGTGCTAATCTGTTTTGGAGAGTTGCATTATAAAATGATCTCATGCACTTTTTTCTTTTTGCCTTAGGATAGTATTTAGAGACCAATTTTACACACTCACACAAGCCATATCTAGAGTGTCGCAGCTCTGTTGGCACTCTGATCCTGTAGATCCCGGAGTAGCACTGGTGCAGTCAAAGAACACCATAGGTTTGGGACAAGCTGATGGCAGAGACGAGACGTTTATTAGCAATATCAGGAGAAACAAAGGAACTGATTTAACTGGATGCAAAATGATAGTAAATATTGACTTAATTATTTGAACAGTTCCTCACTTAAAGCCATCAAATGGCACATTAATAAATTGTTACTATCACCTTCCAATGTATGGAAAACAGCAGACTGGACATTTTATGTAACTCCATTTATGTTTCATGAGAAAATAATAAAAGTATAAACAAAATGAGGTTGACCAGATGATGACATAAATGTGATATTTTGGGTTTTATTAAAAACCTCAGAATCATTTAGTTTTGTCCATCTCCAATCATTGTTTATGTATAATTAGCTTCATGCATGCATTTAAATAGAAAGCAACAGTGTTTAATAAGTACAATAATTTGTGAGAGTACTCACATTGTTGACTAATTCTCTCTCCAATGCAGCTGAGTTTCCCGTCTTTGCAAGTGCTGAAACAGAAATCATTCAAATAAAAGTCAAACAAATCTGCAGGATTTATAATGTAAGACTTTTTAAAGATCATGTAAAGGAATAAATTTAATGAAGTAAAAATACATTAGTATGGTCTCTAAATGTAAATGTCTTGTGTTTGCAACACTTTCAAGTTTAAAAATACAACTTCCAAACAATTTTTACTCTTCTGTTCTCACTGCAAAAAATGTGATGCTTTTTCTATCTTGTTTTCCAGTCCAAATGTCTAAATCTACTTTGCAAAAGGCAAAATGACATCAGATAAGAAGTCTTGTTTTGTGAGAAACTAATCAAAATGAAGTTTTTTCTTAACACAAGAACAAATATCTGCCAATGAACTCCGAAAAATCAACTTAATTTAAAAGGGAACACAAGATTTCACAAGATTTTTTGTAGTGCATGCAACATTAAATGCCACGACTTTATGAATTTAAGACTTGCTGCTCCAAATTAAGGTCTTGCTAAAGGAGAAGTCCACTTCCAGGACAGAAATTTACAGATAATTTACTCACCCCCATGTCATCCAAGATGTTCATGTCTTGCTCTCTTCAGTCATAAAGAAAATATTTTTTTTGAGGAAAATATTTCAGCATTTCTCTCCATATAGTGGAACTCTATGGTGCCCCTGAGTTAGTAAGACGATCGGTTATTTTCTAAAAAAAAATTAAAAGTTATATACTTTTTACCCAGAGCTAGACAAGATGCACATTTGAGCTTAAAAGGTATATAAATTGGGAATTGGGAATTGCATTTAAAATTCATTTTCGAAGCTCAAACTCGGGGGCACCATAAAAGTCCATTATATGGAGAGAAATCCTGAAATGTTTTCCTCAAAAAACATAATTTCTTTACAACTGAAGAGAGCAAGACATGAACATCTTGGATGACAAGGGTCAAATTATCTTTAAAAAAAAAAAAAAAATTTACTCATGCAAAATGTGACCTTAATCATTTTAGATTCATTATTTTAAAGTTATAAACGCCAGAGTTCTACTAACAGAGACTGGGACACATACCACATGGTGCCATCCCTGTTGATAACTTCTCCTGGAGGAATCACTGTGCCTTTGACGTAGCAAGAACAACTAGATAAGGGGACGCATTTTGCTTTTTCATCAAAGAACATTTCCTCAGCACAGATACACCCATCTACAGGCTCAAATGTGACACCACAAGTGATGTCTGGATCACTGTTGCAACGACAGGAACGGCTGTTGTTTTGAACTGTGTAAGAATAAACCATGTTGCCGGGACAGCTGGCTGAAAATTTACCTGTGAACAACAAAGCATTGATTTAATTATTTTAACAAGCACCAAAGCATGTGATATCTACATTTGTAGAACAGTTAAAGTACTTGAATGCTTTTTAAAGGCATGAATTAATCACTTACCACATGCAGTGTTTCTCCAGTGAGGCAGATGAATCCCTTTTGCAGCACAGTTGTGCACATATGAAGACAAGGCGGCACACATGCAGTCCTCACTTTTCTCACAATTACAGGTATCATACATGCAGATCTGTTGGGTTACAAAATGTTGGACTAATCTCAAAAGAAATGTATGCTTAAATTTGTCAGCAGAACTCTTAAACCTACCATTTGATAGAGATCAGGGCTGATCTCTTTGTGGCACGGAGCAAACACCCCATTAGGGTCTGACAGCAGAGAGCACCATTTCTTAGCATATCTCTCTGCAATAAAGAAGAGCAATGAGCTATTACATGACAGCACAGGAGCCGTTATCTCATTACCATCTTCCACCAGTGCAAATAGTGAATCAAGACATACTATCATCTAAGCTGAGACTGCAGGGATCTTCAACGCTGTTTTTAACATCAGGGCAGTTGGCTTGTGCTTTCCAGTCATTGGCAAAGTCTACTGCTGTAGCTTCAGGAGATCCACTGACAGTTATGAAGTCATCTGCTTGAATACTGTTGAAGTTCCCACACAAACCTAGCAAAAAAAATGGACATAATTTTGGCTGTGCAAAAAGTAAAAAAGAAAACTAGAATCTTTTACTACTTTTGAATGCACAGAAAGTCAATGGAAAATGTACTGGCCATATATGGCCTGTATATGCAAGTAGTGTATGCCATTATTTGTTTATTAATGAAATACACAACTGTGATAGAAACATAGCTGTTAAAGGAGAAGTCCACTTCCAAAACAAAGATTCACATATAATGTACTCACCCCCTTGTCATCCAAATTGTTCATGTCTTTCTTTCTTCAGTCGTAAGGAAATTATGTTTTTTAAGGAAAACATTTCAGCATATTTCTCCCAAATTTCTCTCAAATTTCCAAAATGCAGTTTAAATGCAGCTTCAAAAGATCCCAAATGTGGTTGTAAACGGTCCCAGTTGAGAAAGAAGCGTCTTATCTAGCGTAGCGATCGGTTATTTTAATAAAAATAATACAATTTATGCACTTTTTAATGTCAAACGCTCATCTTGTCTTACTTTTTTTTCGGTTCATGACAGTTAGGGTATGTGGAAAAACTCCCATCTCATGTTCTCCTTCAACTTTGAAATCGTCTTATATCGCTGTTTTACCTTTTTTGTTAAGGGTGATTGATCTTTGCGTTTTCACTTTGCAAAACTGGGTCGGTACTTCTGCAGTAAAGTAGGATGTAGGAGTTTTTCCACATACCCTAACTGTCTTGAGTCAGAATACACAGAGTGCAGGGAGAGCAAGGCAAGACGAGCGTTTGAGATTAAAAAGTATTTAAATTGTATTTTTTAATGAAAATAACCAATCGTTTTGCTAGATAAGACCCTTCTTCCTCGGCTGGGATCGTTTACAACCACATTTGGTATCTTTTGAAGCCACATTTAAACTGCATTTTGGAAGTTCAAAATCGGGGGATCATATCAGTCCATTATATGAAGAAAAATGCAGAAATGTTTTCCTCAAAAAACATAATTTCTTTATGACTGAAGAAAGAAAGACATGAACATCTTGCATGACAAGGGGTGAGAACATTATATGTGAATCGTTTTGCAAGTGGACTTCTCCTTTAAATTAGTAATTAACTTATTCCATCGTAATTCAAATGAAGGAGCAATGCTAGCAACATTGTAGTTTTAGAATTGTAAAACTAAATGTGTAATATGCAAATTTCCTTACCAGTTGTTTTCTGCTGGTAAGTCACATCAACTTTTATGTAAACCTGCATTATTGGTATGAGTTGGATCTCCAGCTCAAGCCCAAATGACGTCTGGACGATGATGAAAAATGTGGTGGGTTTGAACACCATTACGTCAGCTACAGAAAAACAGTTCATTTTAGTCTGTTTGGTTATTTCATAATATTTCTATTAAGAACAAGGAGTGTTGTAAAATTATATATGCAAGAAAATTAAACTTAATTGATAACCTACCTATGGAAAGAGGGAGCTGTGAATGCATTTTATTAACAAACACTTTTCCATCAGACTGGATGGTGAACACCTAAGATTCACAACATTCATTTAGAAGGAAAGATTAAAATGCAAAGAGAGTCTGATAAAAAAACATACTCTGAAAATAAATGAATTGTAATGATATCAATTAAAGTAAAAAGTTCAGTGTATTTGAACTTGCAATAACTTACTGTATTCCTCTTTGAGAGAAAAAGAGTTACTGCCTTAAGACATGTATCAGTGTCAGCGAAACTGCATTTCATCAGATCCCCCAAAACTGTAAACTCATTGTCGCTGGTCTGCTGAAATACAGATGTGACACCAGCACATGATGATGTGACATTTTGCCAGAAATGTTAATGCGTGCAAACATGGTTCAGGTCAATTTCTAAGGTCAACTTATTAATAATAACAAAATACTTTACAATGCCGCATTTTAAGCATCACAAGCTTTGCAGCAATAAAACGCTGTGTCAATTTAATGTAAATAAAATAAATGCATACATTTTAGTGTACTTTGAAACTAGAGTTTGCCGAGACTAATTTATATTTATCTGATGCAAACATGTGATTATCAAAATTAACAGGTTAACATCAACACCTATTTGAATCTATGGAGGACAACTATTTATAGGCCCCCAAAAATGAAAATTCATCATCCTCATAATTATATTTACTGTGCAAACCTGTTGTTTTTTCAGCAGAACACAAAATAGACATTTTTAAACAGTTGTTACACAGCTCTTGCCATACAGCCAGGGGCTTTCAGAGTTAAACATGACTTTTTTTTTCACAAACATGACATTTTTACGTTCTGTATGGGTACACAGACGCTTGGTGGAGGGCAAGATTATTAATAAGCCATGACAACAAACTTTGAAGTAAAGTACTTCATTGCATTGCATGTTTGGTATGCTTTGGTAAGTTTGGTAATGCAAACCAATTTGCAAATTAATCTGGATAGGTACATGTTATACTGTCAGAAAAGACTGACCTTAGAAAGAATGTAAGTACAGTCTCCATGAAAACTGTATGTCCTCCCATCGTAAGTGGTAATGTGAGAACCACCTTCTACAGAGCAAGTCCCAGGGCAATCTCTGTCATCGCAGCTCCATAGATTATCAACACAAGTGCTTCATGGTGAATAAAGTTTAAATAAAGTGTTAAGTTTCTTTGTCCAGTGCCAAAAAAAGAGAAAGAAATACTTTTCCACTGTTACAGAAAGCAACCTGAATGTAGTTAGGAGGTACAAATTATCAAAGTACAAAAAATTATATACTCACCATTCTTTACAGTTATTTCTGTAAGTTTCTCCAGGTTCATATAATTTTCCATTGTGGATGCAGGGACACTGATTCTTTGCAATACAACCCCTATCAGTGAGGTCATCAAACAGGTATCCTATAACGCAGTATATCATGGCCATTTGAGTAATACCATTTGCATGAAAAAAAAAAATGAAAGCAAGCATTAAAATCTGAAAAATTAAAATCTGATTATACCTTCAGGACAAAAACAGCCATCAATGCAGTGGTCCTCACAAATATGACTTCTGTCAGGGTTTGAACAAGTGTTCATACAAGGGTTTCCACATTCTTGATGCACCATATTGTGGTAAGGACACGATTTATCTAAAAATAGATAAATAATGTTAAAGCCATTGATATTTAAACTTACTTAAACAGATTAGGAACAGGTTGCTGAAAAGTTTTAACTTACCACAGAACTGCTCAGTCCCCCTCGGATTAGGCTTTCCACCCGCCTGAATACACTGGCGAAAGTATTCTGAGATGGTTCTGCAAATACAAAAGGATCCGGTCCTGTTGGTGCAGTAGCACATGTCCAATTCACAGGCTTTGATGAAGGACTCAAGAGGTACAAGGTCCTTACAACTACTGAAAGACAAGCCTGAAAGCAGCTGCTCACATACTGATGTCTAGAAAAAGCATGAAGCAAGAAGACATAATGGAAGTACATGATAAACATAATGGGCTATGGTAAATACAGGGTATCAGACATAGTGGTGCTCTACTTAATATGCAGGTGGTGAAAAGTAAGGCATAATAATATTCATCTAGTCATCAATAATACAGTGATCATTTAATAAAGTCATCTTTTACGTGCATCTGTTCGTGCATCGCCTGCTGATTTTGAGTGACTGCCTGCATACCATTCCAACAGGTACCAACAGGTCTTTCTTTAAAATTAAAACTGAAATTTGATATAGCCAGGTTTAGTTTTAAGGTTAGGTGCAGAATTAGGCTGAGAAAAAAACAATGTCTTGTCCAGGGCTGCGTTCTTTGTAAACAGCAATAAAATAGCTCTGCTGAACTGGTTTGCCCAAAACGAATCTCTTTACCATACAACGTGAGTGAATGGGAACACTGACTGTAAATATCCAAAATTGTATTATATGTATTCTTCCCGCTGAGAACTCCTTCGTTTACGTGCAAAACTGCATTGGTTCTGCGTGTAAAGGTGCGTTCACACCACTGATCTATATATAATGATAATATGTGAATAGTAATATAGTAATAATATAGTAATAGTAATATAGTTCTCTATTATAGATCAGTGGTTCACACCATATCGGAATTCCTCGTAGAATTCGTAATTGCAGCTTGTGAACTGGGAGTCTTCTGAGAGCTACGACTTGTACCACATGATCACTGTACCACCTGACCAATGTAGGCTCTGTTTAGGCGTTGGTAGTGTTGCCATAGAAAAGCATAATTCCCAGTCTGAGGACGTGAATTTACGTGAAATTACGGTAATTACGATATGGCGTGAACGCAGCACAACGTAAGAATTAGTGCGCAAACTTTATTGGTTCTGCGGCAGATTTAAATGTCTACCACTGTACTGGAAGACTTCTGTAAAACAACAGATCACTGTCACTCATTATTTACGGTGAAAGTATAAAGAAGAGATTTTCATGAAACGTATTTATTTTTTGGAGCAAGAGAGCTACAACCCAGATATCAGGTAAGAATCTCCTCATTGGATGAAAAAAAGCATAGTGTTTTAGAGTCTATGTGTAAAACTATCACATTTTATTTCTTTTTAATATTTTGTTAAATTGTTGAAGTAGATGTAAATTAGACATTGAAGAAAGAGGATGATAAGTACGAGAGTATCAGAGGCTCTGTCAAAGTGTTGGCCAAGGAATACTTTTCAATAATTTTCATGAGAAAATAGTTTTCTTATTTATTGTAGGTAAACGTGAAACATTCTCTTTCATGCTAATTTCTTTTACTTCTAAATGCTTCAAACGTTTTTGTGAGATACTTTTTATGTGAGATACTTTTGTAGTCATACCCTTTTTCTGTATTATTTTTGTTATTTTTGTTTGCAATTCTAAAGCAAGGCAAAAATCAAAATTTTGTTTAGTGTTTTCTGTGTGGATTGGTCTGGATATCATTTGAGTCGCTATAGACAAGATTAGTAGGAGGCAAATCATTAATGTCACATGGCCAGAGTTTGAATAAAATGGAATAAATTTAAATTTAACTTCTGGATGACATTAATAAAATTATGATCTGAATAAAAGTGTTTGTTTTTTTTATCCAGCGGTGATGGTGCACGGTCGTGGAATAATTGTGACGAATTTCATTACTTTCAAAAGTTAATGGTTAATACGGCTGCAAAGCCAAGACAATAATAAAACAAAAATAAAAGAAATATAGCATAGGATATCAAATAGTGAAGATACATTAGGAACTTACCATGTTTTTGCACGGCTTTGTTGAACTTATCTGTTCCATACAATTCTCTGTTGAACTCTCTGATTTGGCAAAGTACCCGTAGTCATATGGAGATCTGATCTGATCTTAATTAAAGATGAGTTTTATATAGTTATGCATATAAAACATGTTTTAGGATTGTTGTTCTATCAGCAGCTCATTTTCACTCATTTTCTGCAGTTATTTAAATAGCTTTTTTATGTGAAAATTAGTATCTATGGATATACCTCAGACATAATGTATATAAGTATAAAGAAGTATGCATTTATTGCATGTGTTATTTACCATCTGTGATGAACTCATTGTGTAACTGTGTGCCGTTGAAGTCTCCACACAGTCCGCAGGTCTTATTTTGGTACATCATGTCCAGTTCAACCTAAAAAGGGCAATTACAGCCAGTTTCTTGCAAAAACATAAAGTAATTTGCATATTGATGTCATACTCACTGTGAAAGAGTCATCCTCATTCCACATGGCCACCAGTCCGTGTTTAGCAGTGATTTTGACATAGGAGGAACTCTTATAGATAAGAATACCTGAGTGGCTAAACGGCAGATTCATCCTAACAGGAAAAATATACATTGAATCACAGCATTTCATTTAAAAAACGTTGCTATAACTCTGACCACCATAAATAACTTTCACTTACTCTCTTCCGTCTACCCTGACAGAATTTTTGGTGAGCTCCACTACGGTGCTGTCCAACTTCAGTGTGATGTTAGTGATGGTCGGTTGCTCATTTACTACTTGGCGTCTCATCTGAATGTTGAAGTCCTCGTAGCTGCTTCCACACATTGCGCACATGATATAATTGCAAGTGGATGGTAGACGGAAAATGTCTCCATCAAATTTCTTGAAGTGGTAGTTACCCCATGTGCCACAGACTTGTTTGTTATAGGCACCTATATGTGGGTCAACAGTATTTGATATAAAATTATAAACAAATGGCTAGCTGAAAATAAATGATTTGCAAAGTTTCATTGGCTAAACACCTTTCCTGAACTGTAAAATGAATAAATACAGAAATAAATTCCAGTTGTGGCTGCCAGAATTTACCGTAAAGGATATGGCAGCACCATTTATTTATTAACAGACAACTGAAATTTACAGTTAAAAACCATTTAATATTTATTAATATTTAATATTAATCCATTTAATATTTAACACCTATTAATATCCCAAAATGCTAAAATTATTATTGTCATTATTTGCATTATAACATACTGACAACCATTATAAAATGGTGTTAAAACATTGTAAAAGGGTGTTAAAAAGACACAAAAAATAATACATTTGTGATAACATACATGGCACTACAATAGCACAATGCACATTAATCTGATAACATAAGATGTAATACAAATCTCTAAAACTAGGAAGAAGCAACAATTATTGAAATGGAAAAAGAATCAAATGTGTCATGTTCTGGATATTTGTGCCTTTTTACTATAATTTATAAGACTTTTTTCTTCACACTTCCAAAAACTGTACATTTAACAATATTTTACTAAAAAGTTACATGAAATGTCCCATAAGATCTATTACAGTTTTCACATAAAAAAGGAACTTGCCAGGTTTTTACTGTATATTTTTGTAGTCTTTTACTGTTATTTAAAACTTTTTTTCAAAAATATTTAAAGTTGTAAAAAACAAAAAGATTATTGGAGTATTATTACAAGGAAATACTATTCTATTCAGTTTTCTGCTTGAAAATTTCATATTCAATATAAATTCTTTGTAATTATTTTGCAAAATGTCTTAGCAGTTTCTGACTGAAAATTGTTTATATATATTAGAAAATCCTTCTAGTGACATATGCATTTTCTTTATTTTGTTAAACACTGGATAAATGATTCATTAAAAAAATACAAAATTTATGTGTATTTAAATAATGAATAATATAATGAATAATCTTGAGACCATTCGTATTGTGGTCAGTTAATGAATAATCACTGATCAATGTCAAACTAAGATTATCTAACACAATACCTTCTTACAATTTCATGACAATACTACTGCCTTTCTCAAGGATTGCTTAACCATGAATTGTATTTCTGGCTTATGGTCACAATAGAAGGCGTAAAACTGTAAAAAGCAGGATCAAACAATCATGTTCACGTAACAGAATCTGCATTTTTTGATTTACTTCACTTAGCATATAATATTCATTAAAGAAAATTAGTTTTTACCTGTCTGTGTAGCTCGTAATCCAAAGTATAGCACTATCCAGTCAAGCATCCATATGACTATTCTGTTGCGTCTCCCCATGCTTGCCCTGTGGATTTGTGAATCCTCCACAGGTGTTTGAGGATGGAAAGCGCTTATGTTTTCATTTTATACCACCCGCTTTTGTGTGAAGGCCTAGGTGGGGCTGAACGACGCTGTGCGTCAAAATTTCTGTAATCATCTGATTAAAGGAATGTATGAAATTTGTAGTGAAATGACATTTTTAAGAAAACATTCCAAGTTTTGCGTAAGTGCAGATTTTAATAATGTGAAATTAAACATTTTCAAACACAGCTGATTTGTAATGTCACTTATATCATAAAGTAATTACACTGAAAAAAACAAATGTATTTACTTTGTTTATTAGAATTTACTATATTTATACTTGAAAATGGCACATTTATCTGTTATAGTATATCCCCTTTCTTTCTATTTATTTGTCAAATTTACTAGCAATTTCTGAGTGATTTATTCACACTCATTTTGTTCCAAAGCTACGTGTGTGGCTTTCTTTCTTCTGCTGAACACCAACAGACACAAAGTTAGTGTGAAATTAATCCATGCAGCTTGACTGACATATTTTTGAAGCAACAAAATCACTTTGTACTAAGAACAGATTAAATTAAATGCCACTGGTCCATCCAATAAAACTGCAAACTAATCATAGTTTGCTGTTCAGGGGTGCATTTCCCGTACAGCGACATAACTTGCTGATTAAAGGAGAAGTCCACTTCCAAAACAAAGATTTACATATGATGTACTCACCCCCTTGCCATCCAAGATGTTCATGTCTTTCTTTCTTCAGTTGTAAAGAAACTGTTTTTTGAGGAAAACATTTCAGCATTTTTCTCCATATAATGGACTGATATGGTGCCCAGAGTTTGAACTTCCAAAATGCAGTTTAAATGCAGATTCAAATGATCACAAATGCAGTTGTAAACAATCCCAGACGAGGAAAAAGGGTCTTATCTAGCGAAACGATCAGTTATTTTCATTTAAAAAAATACAATTCAAATACTTTTTAATCTCAAACGCTCATCTTGTCTTTCTCTCGATAAACTCTGTGTATTCTGACTCAAGACAGTTCGGGTATGTCGAAAAACTCCAATCCTATTTTCTCCCTCAACTTCAAAAATCATTTCAAAATCATCCTACATCGCTGCAGAAGTACAGACCCAGTCTTTGCAAAGTGAACATGCAAAGAAGATCAAACACCCTTAACAAAAAAGGTAAAACGGCGATATAGGACGATTTTGAAGTTGAGGGAGAACATGAGATGGGAGTTTTTCGACATACACTAACTGACATGAACCAGAACAAAAACAGTTCAGACAGAGTAAGACAAGACGAGTGTTTGACATTAAAAAGTATATAAATTGTATTAATTTTATGAAAATAACTGATCGTTTCACCAGATAAGACCCTTCTTTCTCGGATGGGATCATTTACAACTGTATTTGGGATCGTTTGAAGCTGCATTTAAACTGCATTTTAGAAGTTCAAAATCGGGGCACCGTATCAGTCCATTACATGGAGAAAAATCCTGAAATGTTTTCCTCAAAAAACATAATTTCTTTACAACTGAAGAAAGAAAGACATGAACATTTTGGATGACAAGGGGGTGAGTACATTATCTGTCAATTTTTGATCTGGAAGCAGCCTTCTCCTTTAAGATTTTCAGCACTTTCGGTCTTGAACTGCAAGTTCCACGCCATGCCTGGACACGGTCATGGCCATGGCGGTGGACACAGTCACGGTTGCTGTTAATGCAAACACGAGGCAGCAGAGCGAGGAGTGGAATATGAACTGTACAGACGCATTGATATCGAGAAGCTTCAGTGTTTGAACGAGAGCCAAGACAGAGATGGTAAACTGTTGTTCAAGCCTTGGGATCAATGCACTGACAGAGAGAAGTTTGTTGAAAGCGATGCTGACGAGGAGCTTCTGTTCAACATACCGTTTACAGGTAGCGTGAAGCTGAAAGGAATCATTATTTCTGGAGAAGATGATGAGTCACACCCAGCTGAAATGTGACCCTGGATCACAAAACCAGTCATAAGTGTCAATTTTACAAAATTGAGATTTATACATCATCTGAAAGCTGAATAAATAAGCTTTCCACTGATGTATGGTTTGTTAGGACAATATTTGGTCGAGATACAGCTATTTGAAAATCTGGAATCTGAGGGTGCAAAAAAATCTAAATACTGAGAAAATTGCCTTTAAAGTTGTCCAAACAAAGTTCCTAACATTGTATATTACAAAACATTATATTACCTAACATTGTACAACTTTACAAAATATCTTCATGGAACATGATCTTTACTTTATTACCTAATGATTTTTGCCATAAAAGAAAAATCAATAATTTTGACCCATACAGTGTATTTTTGGCTATTGCTACAAATATACCCCAGCGACTTAAGACTTGGTTTTGTGGTCCAGGGTCACAAATGAGATTGAAATTGTACAAGAACATCCCCCAAATGTCATTTGATGATACAAGCAGAGAACCAGAGCAAGCGTTTCTCAAGACGTATTAAAGATATTGCAATATGATTTTAGATTCTAGTTGTTAATAAACTTTTCTTTTGAAATCTTAATTTCCAAGGTCTTACATCATTCAGTCCCTGAGAATTGGGGATCTCAATGAGGCTCCATGTCCAGATTGTTTACTAATACACATTTTCAGTGATCAAAAACCAAATTTTGGTCACTCTGTATACAACTGATACTTATTTTATTTAAAAAAAAACAATGTCTATAGAAGAAAAAATGTTGAACTGAGAAATGTATTTTGTTGTTCTCTATCAAAACAATTGCATAGAACATAGCTGTCTGAATGCTAAAGTGCACTGTACTAGTCACACTGTAAAATCCTAATCCCTGGGTTACTGTTATTTTTGCGTATTTGCATTTGTAAACAGTAATGACTAGATAAACACAAAACTACATTTGGTTTTGACACTGAAAATGGGTGAAAGATAAACTATACAGGGCCTTAAAAATGAAGATTCAAAAAGAAAAGTTTCCTAAGAGCCAGAAACTAAAATCATATTAAGATAACTTCAATACTACTCCAGTTACAGGCACACAAATATTGGAAAAATAATATTTATGAGACTTAAACAGGTATGTTATATGCAATTGTTTTGACAGAGGGAAACAAGATGCAATTATAATTTCAACATTATTTGTTCTTTGGACATTGTTCTTTAGAATCTAATCTAAAATTATATTGTGATATCTTTAAAACTTATTGAGTTATAGGCACGCAAACTTTTTATGGCACTCAGACTGGTATGTTAAATGCAGTTGTCTTGACAAAAAGAAAGAAGATTCATCTCTAGACATTACTCTTTAAAAGAAAAGTAAAGACATTACTCTAGACATTACTCTTTAAAAGAAATCATATTTTTTCAAACTGACCAACATTTAGTTTTTGACCACTGAAAACGTGTACATTTTAATGATTTACTCCTGAAGCTATATTGAAATTCCATTATCTCTGGAACAGAACCATACAGGGCCTTAAAAATGAAGATACCAAAAGGAAAGTTTGTTAAGACCCAATATGTAAAAGGGCATTAAGTTACAGGCTAGCAAACTTGAAAAGTGCTGTTTCCCCATTTTTGAAGGGTCAACATTGGCACATAATGCAACAAAGATTGCTAAAGTCAACAGATTTTACCAATAGAACTAACAATCTCTGTGTAAAAATAAGATAATGATGCTGCCATCTTTCTGAAGTCATTTTTACCTCCCTGTAACTTGCCTCTGAATCTAAGGTGAAAATTGCCATTTTGACCTCCTTCTACAAAACATTTAGGATTACTCAGTAAATATGTATGCATGACATTTAATATTTTGGCTTTCATCATTATACATGTCTGTCTTTCTTTAGAAAAAATATTAGCAAAGTCAAAAATTTGAGCCAGGGAAGTTTCTTAAATTTTGTTGATTTGATACGGAATGACCCAACTATGAAGCAGCAGCCAGCCCAGCAGATCACAAAGTGGAGACCATTACACCTCAGACACAGTTCATATCATGACAAATGGAGGAGAGGGAATCTCACGTGTGCTGTGTGAAACCATAAAAGTGTGCATGAGTTTTGATAAGGTTGAGATGATGCACTGAGAGAACCTGTGTGTTCTTTGATGTGTTCAACAGGGATTTCTTCACAAGGGTTTGTTTATCTGCAATTCTCTGTCAAATGTGCCAATAAATCTTAGGCTGTGTAAGCATAAAAAAATCTGCTATTTAACTGATTAGAGCACTCTAAAATGCAGCTATATTGAACATGGCACATGATGACTAATTTACAATTTTTGTTGTTCCCCAGTGTACCCCAGTATAGTTTCAGGGTAAAGTTTCTGCAGGTCTTGAAATGTCTTTAATTTGCCCTTCCATAAATTAAGGTGACATTATTTAACTACATTAGTTAACATGAACTAAGAATGAACAGCATTTATTAATCTTAGCATTTGCTAATCCATTAAAAAGTATTAGTTAACATTAGTTAATGCACTGTGAACTAACATGAACAAACAATGAACGACTGTATTTTTACTTAACTAACATTAACATAGATTAATAAATACTGTAATAAATATATTGTTCATTGTTTGTTCATGTTAGTTAATAGATTAACTAATGTTAACAAATGACACTTCCTCAGTATTTTTGTCATGCTTTCCAATACAAATATCTGAACGTACCTAAAAACATTAACTTGAGATGTAAAATAAAGATAGATATCTTGCTTTCTGATAAACTGAGCAAATATATGTCAATGGGATTTTTAATCCCATTTGGTAGATATTTGTTATTTTTGATCATAAACTCACTAAATTTTGTTTAATTTCTCAGAAAACAAGGCTTCTCGTCTTAAGTCATTTTGCTTCACAATGTATCCTGATTTAAGAATCTTTAGATCTTTGCACTGCAAAAAACTTGAGAAAGAACAGCACTTTCTGCAGTCTGATAAAGTTATTTCCATATTCTAGTAATCTTGTTCTTTTCTTTTCTTTTCTTTTCTTTTCTTTTCTTTTTGAATTACAAGTAATGACATTCTGTTGGACGTTTTCAAACTTTGAAGTGTTGCTAATACAGTATGACTCATTTTGTGCTCTCTAGACATTTAATACCCTTCAATTTGGTTCTTAAATTTTCTTTAGCCGCTCTTAAAATCATAAATTTACCTTCATAAAACTTGCAGAAAAATATTTTGCGCCTACACCTAAACAATGACCACTATGTTCTTGTCTAACTTACATCCCTGCTCCAGCATCGAATCAGTGGAGGTCGGACTGTTACAGCTGATTTAAGGCGGGTCTGAGGTAAGACGCTCTTGTCAATCAACTATCGTGGGAGTGGCCTCTGTTGATGTGACTCTCTAGACATTAAGTACCCTTCAATTTGGTTCTTAAATTTTTTTTTGGCTCCTCTTAAAATCTTAAATTTACCTTTATAAAAGCTACAGAAAAATATTTTGCGCCTACACCTTTAAAAATAAAGGTGCTTCACAATGCCATAGAAGAGCCTTTTTTGTCTGAACATCTGAAGAACCTTTCTGTTTCACAAAAGGTTCTTTGTGGCAAAGGAAGGTTCTTCAGATTATAAAAAGGTAAGAAAAAGATTGACTCTGACTGAGCGGTTCATTGTGGAACCAAAAATGGTTCTTTTATGGCATCACTGTGAGGAACCTTTTAAGCACCTTTATTTTTAAGTGTATAAAGATGGATCTGCTGAGCTATACAAAGCTGCCTTGTGTTATTATTCGCCTGTCTAACAGTAAAATGTCAACTGTCATCATAAAATGCTGTGTTTAGAGGTTACAATCTAATCAAGAAGGCAGACAACATATTGCGTCAGTGTGTGTGCATTTTACAAGACAGGAAAACATTTATATGGGAGTGTTTTTCAGTGGCAGCGTAGATAGATGAACGCAGCTGTAAAGTGGACGCTGAGGCAGGAGTAGAATCCATGTGCGGTAGTTTATTTGAATAAACGGGATACAGAAAAACAGTCAGAGTGTCAATATCAAAAGGGCAGTCCAATAGTATGCACCAAACACAATCGTAATCCGAGTGGCAGAGAGAGTGAGCGAGCAGTGGGTCGAGTACCGGTAAGACGGTCCAATAGTACAAACCAAACACAATCGTAATCCGAGTAGTAGAGAGATTGAGCAGGCAGTGGGTCGAATACCGGTGAGACAGTCCAACGAATACACACAGCTCAATCGTAAACGAAGCAGCAGGCAATGGGTCAATACCGAAGAGACAGTCCAAACAGGGCAAACGAAACAGTAAGGGGAATTCCAGGTAGCGATAGTTCAGAGACAGATACAGGGTCAAACCTTGAAAGCAGTCCACTCGGTCAAACAATCCAAACAGGGGTAATCCGTAAACTCGATATCCAGAACAGAGTAGGTTGGCAACAGGCAATCAGACAGATGTGATATAAACGCTCGGTAAGGCAGGGTAAACTGGCAATACTTCGCACTGAGGCAGCACATGGTGATCGCTTAAGTAGCGCCAAACAGGAAGTGGAAGTAGAAGCAGCAGAGGGAGCATGCGGTTAGTATTCGGGTGAGGGCTCCCTCTGCTGGCGTGGCGTTACAGAATCCCTCCCCCTAGGAGCGACTCCCGGAGCTCGGCGTGGACGTCCCCGCGGTCGTGGTGCAGGTCGATCGGGTCTGGCTCGATGAAATTCCTCGATAAGGGACGGGTCCAGGATGTCGCGGGCGGCTACCCACGATCTCTCCTCAGGTCCATACCCCTCCCAGTCCACCAAATATTGGAGCTGACCCCCTCGACGGCGCGAGTCCAGCAACTCATTCACCTGATAAGCGGGAGTCCCGTCAATATCCAAGGGTGGTGGTGGTTCTGGGGCTTCATGGCCGGGGTCAGCGTCCGGGTGGACCGGTTTCAGGAGGGAGACATGGAAGGAGGGAGAAATACGATAGTTAGCAGGAAGCTCTAACTGATAGGTAACTTCATTAATTCTACGTAGGATTTTGAAAGGACCTACATACCTTGGGGAGAGCTTCCTGCTGGGCAGCCGCAGTTTGATGTCCCGAGTGGAGAGCCAGACCCGTTGTCCAGGTTGGTAGGAGGGGTGTGGGCGACGTCGTCTGTTGGCTTGCAGTTCCTGTGTTCTTATAGCCCGCTGGAGACGAACGTGAGCGCTGTCCCACACCCTCTCACTACGCCTGATCCAGTCATCGACCGCAGGAACCGAAGATGGTTCGCCAGACCACGGGAACATCGGCGGCTGAAACCCCAGGACACACTGAAAGGGGGTGAGACCTGTAGATGAATGAGTTAGGGAGTTTTGGGCATATTCGGCCCATGGGAGGAATTCTGCCCATCTGTGCTGTTCACGGTTGCAGTAAGTTCTCAGATAACGTCCGATCTCCTGGTTCAGGCGTTCCACCTGACCATTGGCCTGAGGGTGATATCCAGAGGTTAAACTCACGTTGATATCTAGTTGTTTGCAGAATGCTCTCCAAACCTGGGAGGTGAACTGTGTGCCTCTGTCACTTACTATGTCTTCGGGGATGCCATAGATGCGGAAGACATTGTTAAACAGGGCGAGTGCCGTTTCCATGGCGGTGGGTAGGCCCTTTAGAGGGATGAGTCGGCAGGACTTAGAAAAACGATCAATAGTGACTAGAATAGTGGTGAATTCGTTAGAGGGTGGTAAGTCGGTAATGAAATCAATGGAAAGATGGGACCATGGGCGTTGGGGAATGGGAAGTGGCTGGAGGAGACCGGAGGGTAATTCCTTGGGGGTCTTAGATTGAGCACAGAGAGAGCATGATTTGACAAATGATGTAACATCCCTTTGCATGGAGGGCCACCAGAATGTGTTCTGGGTGAGTTTGAGGGTTCTGGAGATGCCGGGATGTCCTGCACTGAGCGAAGAATGGACCCATTGCATTACACGGTTTCGTAGATTGCTGGGTACGTACTGCTTGTTCTGGGGACATGTAGTGGGTGGAGGTTCATGCTGTTGTTCACGCTGGATTTCTTCCATGATATCCCAGGAGATTGGGGCGAGGACGACTGTGGGTGGAAGAATGGGTTCCGGGGGTTGTTGTTCGAGGGGAGGATCGTGTCGTCGTGAGAGGGCATCAGCTTTACTATTCTTGCTGCCCGGTCTGTAAGTAACAGTGAACTGGAACCGTGTGAAGAAAAGTGCCCAACGGGCTTGTCTGGGGTTTAAGCGTTTAGCTCCCTTGATATACTCCAGATTCTTGTGATCAGTGATGACTTGAAAGGGGTGAGTAGCGCCCTCGAGCCAATGTCGCCATTCTTCAATTGCTGCTTTCATAGATAGAAGTTCCTTGTTTCCTACATCATAGTTTCGTTCTGCTTGGGTGAGTTTCCTGGAGAAAAAGGCACATGGAAACAATTTGCCTGGTTGACCGTGTCTTTGTGATAGGACTGCTCCTATCCCGCAATCCGAAGCGTCCACCTCCACAATAAATGGTAGACTGGGGTCAGGGTGCTTCAGGATAGGAGCCGAAGTGAACTTCTCCTTTAGGGCGGCAAAGGCTTGGCTGGCCAGTTCGGTCCATGCTAGTTTCGCGGGTTTCCCCTTGAGGAGTGAGGTTAACGGGGCTGCGACTGTGCTATAGTTGCGAATGAACCTCCGGTAGAAGTTCGCAAAACCCAGGAAGCGCTGCAACTCCTTCACCGTGGTGGGCTGTGGCCATTCCGTGACTGCCTGGACCTTGGTGGTGTCCATCTTAACCCCTTGATGGCTGATATGATAACCCAGGAACGAAGTCTGGTGAACGTGGAACTCACATTTCTCTGCCTTTACATATAGTTGGTGCTGAAGGAGTCTTGACAATACGGTGCGTACATGATTAACATGGTCCTCCATCGTTTTGGAATAAATGAGAATATCGTCGATGTAGGCGATGACAAATTTGTTGAGGAGGTCCTTGAAGATTTCGTTGATGAAGGATTGAAACACAGCTGGAGAGTTAGCCATCCCATAGGGCATTACCCGGTACTCATAGTGCCCCCTAGTGGTGAGGAAGGCGGTCTTCCATTCATCCCCTTCACGAATTCGGATCAGGTTATATGCACTTCTTAGGTCCAATTTGGTATATATGGTGGCTTCACGTAACTGTTCTAAAGCAGGTGGTACTAGGGGGAGTGGGTAACGGAACTTTATCGTGACATTATTCAGACCTCTATAATCGATGCAGGGCCTGAGTCCGCCGTCCTTCTTCTCCACGAAGAAGAAGCCTGCCGCCGCGGGGGAAGTGGAGGGTTGAATAAATCCTGAAGCTAGGGCCTCGCTGATGTATTCGTCCATGGCTTGGGTTTCTTTCTGTGACAGGGGATAGACCTTGCTCTTGGGTGGCATGGCATTCGGTAGGAGATCAATGGCGCAATCCCAGGGACGATGAGGTGGAAGTTGAGTGGCTTTGGTCTTGCTAAACACTTCCAGTAAGTCGTTGTAGCAGGATGGGATGGTAACATTCTTGAGAGTGTTAGGACTTTCAACAGATGTAGTGTAACAGGGTTGGGGTTTGATTGAGAAGCAGTGCTTCCTGACAGAAGAGGGACCAGTGCGTCAGCTCACCGTGGTACCAGGAGATGCTCGGATCATGAATCGAGAGCCAAGGGAATCCTAGGATAGCCTCATGCTTGGGAGAATCAACGACATAGAAGGAGATAGATTCTTGGTGCAGCAGGCCAACCTTGAGGGTGAGGGTCTTGGTTTGGTGAGTGATTCCGTTTCCGATGAGAGCGTCGTCAATGGTTTTAATCTTGATTGGAGGTATGCAGGGTTGTACGGGGATTTGGTATTTCTCCACTACTGCACGATCGATGATATTCAGTGCTGCTCCCGAATCTATCATGGCAGTCAAGTCGAGAGACAGAGTATCATTTTCTAAAACAATTGGTAGAGCAAATGAACGGTTATTGAGAAGGGCAAAGTGATTAATATTTACCCGGGAGTTGCGTTGATGTTTCTGGGGACATCCTTGACTGCGATGACCCGTTCCTCCACAATAATAACACAGGTTGTGCGAGCGGCGCCTTTCCTTTTCTTCAGCCGATAACTTGGAGAAATGAAGTTGCATAGGTTCCTCCGGAGGAGAAGTCAGGAGTGCTGTGGTGGTGGGAAGCTTACGGGGAGGATTTTTCTCTGATTTAGGCTTGGTGTGTTGTCTCATGAGGTTATCAATTTTCACTGTGAGTGAGACGAAGTCAGAAAAGGATAAACCCTCCCTGCGACAGGCCAGTTCTGTTTGTAAGGCTGGATTCAGACTGTGGTAGAACATAGCAGTTAGAGAAACATCATTCCATCCACTTTGGGCTGCTAGGGTACGAAACTCAATGGCATATTCAGCAGCGGTGCGATCTCCCTGTTGTAGCTTGATTAACTGTGTTGAAATATCCCTGCCCCCCGCGGGATATTCAAACACTTCTCTGAGTTGGTCTAGGAAATAATCAACTGAACGTCTTAAACGTACATCGGAGTCCCACACCGCGGAAGCCCAATCAATGGCTCTGCCTGTTAAGAGCGTCATCAAGAATGCACACTTAGTCTCTTCGGTTTCAAATTTATCATTTTGGTGGTCGAAATACAACTTAACTTGACGTACGAACCCCTTACACAACTCAGCAGTTCCGTCAAATTTGTTAGGCAGAGCAAAGCTTACCGTCCTGGATGAGGGAGGAGGTAGCGACCGGATGTACTGGGTTAGGTGTTCGTTGACTGATTGAAGCTTGCTGAGTTGTTCTTGATAGCTCTTCAATATCTCGCTTTGATAAGCGAACGCCGCCTGGAGGCTAGAAACTTCCGCTGGATTCATGGTAGGCGAAGTATTCTGTAAAGTGGACGCTGAGGCAGGAGTAGAATCCATGTGCGGTAGTTTATTTGAATAAACGGGATACAGAAAAACAGTCAGAGTGTCAATATCAAAAGGGCAGTCCAATAGTATGCACCAAACACAATCGTAATCCGAGTGGCAGAGAGAGTGAGCGAGCAGTGGGTCGAGTACCGGTAAAACAGTCCAATAGTACAAACCAAACACAATCGTAATCCGAGTAGTAGAGAGATTGAGCAGGCAGTGGGTCGAATACCGGTGAGACAGTCCAACGAATACACACAGCTCAATCGTAAACGCAGCAGCAGGCAATGGGTCAATACCGAAGAGACAGTCCAAACAGGGCAAACGAAACAGTAAGGGGATTTCCAGGTAGCGATAGTTCAGAGACAGATACAGGGTCAAACCTTGAAAGCAGTCCACTCGGTCAAACAATCCAAACAGGGGTAATCCGTAAACTCGATATCCAGAACAGAGTAGGTTGGCAACAGGCAATCAGACAGATGTGATATAAACGCTCGGTAAGGCAGGGTAAACTGGCAATACTTCGCACTGAGGCAGCACATGGTGATCGCTTAAGTAGCGCCAAACAGGAAGTGGAAGTAGAAGCAGCAGAGGGAGCATGCGGTTAGTATTCGGGTGAGGGCTCCCTCTGCTGGCGTGGCGTTACAGCAGCAAAGAGAGATAGCCTTAATGAAAACCTGGCCCATTATTGTTCTGTTTTTTTTTTTGTTTGTTTTTTACAAAACAGTATTAAAGGCATCACATTTACAAACTTCAATTTACAGTTAATAAAGTGTAAATAATACTATAGTACTACTATCTTGTCAGTTTGTAGTGTTTAAACTTACATGCTCAAAATAACCACCAAGTCTTTATGGAAAACTACAAAAAATAAATATATAAATAAATAAAAGAATTTAAGAAAAATAAAACAATTCAGTCACTCAGAAAATACACTTGATATCACCTGTGCACTATAATATTATCCATAAAACATAAATAAACTGGGTGTATGGATAATAGAATTATAACATTCAGCGAATAATTAGAGATCTGCTTTTGAAATAAAATCAGTTGTCTTAGGCCACGGTTTGCAAAAGAAATATTGTATTTATTATTGAGAGAAACAATGTCATACCATATTCTAGAGATTGTTTAGTATTTTCATGATGTGGTAAATAAACCAAAAGGTGTAAATATAAAGATAAATGGATGAAAAAAAGATGAAGACAAAATGGTTCTATAATTAATAATGTCAACCATATGTTTTAATTAAATTATAAGGGTAATGAAAGAATTATTTGAATTATTCTGAAATTAGAAACAATTAAATATTTACAACATATTCTTACATTTATGGCATTTTCATATATAATGTTTAAAATAGTTTTTAAATGTGATTGACAATGATGTTTTGAACACAAAAGAGAACACTTTTATGAACAACTGAATGAAAATGAAAATGAATTTTATAAGGTTTTGTTGAAAATGTATCAACTGAGGTCCGTTTCTATGTTCGTGTGCAGAGAATGGGTGGACTCTTGTCTATTATTGTATATCTGACAATTAATTGTCAAACATATGTGCCTTAAAATATTTGCCAACGTAATTAGACGTCAGTATGTCAATATTTATGCAGCCTTTTCTTTAGCAAATATTTGAAAACTCAACTAAATGAATTGCAAAAAACAAAACAGAAGGTTCTGGTTTTCTCACACAATGTTTTCGTGAGTCCTTAAGCCAATTTAGATGTTGTGTCATAATCTAAAGAGGGCTTTGGTATCAAGGAATGGACTTCACTGCTGTTTAACAACATACAGACTGTGCTGATGGAAAAAAAAAAAAGTAGACAATTTCATAAAACAGTTTTGAGAGTTGAGTTAATTCAACAAAATGAATTCAAGCCTGAGTATCGTTTATAATGATAATCTAAAACAGGATTGGAGAAAATTACGGTCAGAAATTGGTCAGAAATCTATAAGCAGCTACAGAAAATGTTTAGTAGACTTTTTTCCCTTTCAGTTAAAGGATCTACAAGAAATTAATTGTGAAAAGTTACTGTTTTTATGATATTCGTTTCATCAGACTGTGTCTATAATTGTTTAAAATCTATAATGAATTCAACTGAAATCATTGCAGACATCATGTGTTTTCAAAGGGTTCACAAACTTATGCCACTCAAGATGGGACAAATAAAAAATAACAAAAACAGTATATCAACATTTCATGATCAAAATAACAAGCTTAAAAAATAAATAATAAACTATTATAAAATGGAAGACTTCACAGAGCACATAAATGAAGGAAACAAATGACTGCAGTTTATATCGACTTTTATTGGCCTCTGTGTTTTGAACTCCAAGTAAAATCTTTACATGCAAAGTTCAGACATACAGTAAACACTTCCCTGCTGTGCAAGTACATGCACTATATATATATACAATTGCATCATTAATGAAAGAAGAACAAATTTATACCCATAAACATTCACAAACTAAAATGGCAAATGTGGTGTTAAAGTTTCAGACTGGTGTGCTATATTTTGTTCATTTTTTGCCAGTGACACATATAGATAGCTCTGTATGTGAATAATGTGTTGTGAAAAAATACAGCAAGATCACATTCATCATTTTAAAGACCTAAATAACTGATCTGGACTACAAAATATAGGGGTCGTGTCATGCATTTTTTAAAATTCTGATAGTCCTTAAGGTTCATTTATAATTCTTGCAATGTTTTTTGTTCAATTAATATGTGAGCATTTTCCACCAGTCTTGACCAAATCGCTCCATTTTGGGGATGCTTACCCTATGCTACTTCAATGCAAACCACCATAGCTGTCATTAAAAATAAATCATAATTTCAGGTTTTTCTTTTTTTCATAGTAACAATAAATGCTCTTTTTGGAGGATATGTTTAAAACAGTGATCTCTTATTTATGAAAATATGAAGGAAAATATGATTCCTCTTGGCATGAAAGCTTTAAAATTGTCTGTGATGTCAAACAACAGGCGACCACACTTCCGGGTTCTTCACGTGAGCAGCTTTTAGTGACTGTAATGAGCTGTTTTAGCTTTTATACATATATATATATATTATTTGGAGACAGAAATGGTGCGAATAATATATAAACAGCTGGCTATAGTCTGACTCTCACTTTTGGGAAACAAACCCCAGGTCCCTTTACCATATTCTTTATTCATAGATTTATAGATAGCTTTAGTCTTTTTTTTATATGTGTAAAACACATCCTCACACACTTCTAAAGCCTGAGAGATGACCTATGAAATTAAAAATGACGGTAAAAGCAGATAATCAATGCATCTTTATTGCTTAAATACACATTTGAACATGTTTATTAATATTAATTATATAATAATACTAAATATATTAACATTAATTGCAACATTCAAAATACTTTTTCCCCCCAGCTTTAAGTTTTCGTTCGAATATCCTTTCACAATCAGTGATGGTAATTTGGTGTTATAGGAGCAAATATCATGCACAAATTGAATGCTTATGGTTCAAAAAATATAGTTATTTGTAGCTTAAATATTTGCATGATGCATTAGTAAAGCAAAAATCTACCAACAGCAGCTGTGGGTCAAATGGGTCCTATTACTTGTTTTATGAATTTAAATTTAAGACATTTTAAGACCAAGCAAAGACAATTATCTTGTAAGAAGAAGTCTTGTTTTCTGAGAAACTGATCAAAATGAAGTAAGCTTATGATTAAAACAAGACCAAATATCTTCCAATGGCCTCTTAATTTAACTTATTTTTAGGAAAAACAAATTTTCACACCCCACTGACAGACATTTTTTCTTGGTTTAAGCATAAACACTTCATTTGGTTAATTTTTTCAAAAAAACAAGACTTAAAATGATCAGTTTGAATCTCAAGTAGTTATCCTCATATAAGGATGTCTAGATATTTTACTGGAACCAAATAATAAATAAATAAATACTGAGTAAGATATAATTTTTCCCCCAATGCATGTAACATTTAATGCCATGACTTCATGAATTAAAGACTTTCTACTCTGAATTAAGGCCTTTTTAAGGCCTGTAGAAACCCTATTAGAGCAGACGGTTTTGCCCAGGATCAGCGAATTATCATCATTTGCGCAACTACGTTTGCTAAATACTTCAAAGCTCTAAAAATCGATTGGAAATGTAGTGTAAAGTAATGTAGAGCAGCTCTGTTTTGGAGTTCCTGAGAAACCCGGAAGTGTCGCCGCCAAATGTTTGTTGGTAAACAGTAATTTCATCTACGGAGAGTAAATTATACAAAGCAAATGAATTGTATTCACTATGATCAAAGACACTCTCATGCATAAGAGCTGGTTATAATAACAGCAAAGAACAGAAATGTTGAGGTCATTCCATTGTAAATGTGCTTTCCTTTCAATGTTCACGTGATTGGACTGCAGTACTTTTACTTTTTACAGTAATCTTGGCTTGCGTCACAGCCACGATGCATTGGACTATTTTTAGTCTGTCATTTCATTTGTTCATGAATGTAGTTGTTAATGGTTGTCTTCACACAAGGCAATTGTATTTTCAGCACATTATAGACCATAAATAGGATGCATGTTTGAAGGGTTTAGTGGAATAGTGTGCTTACATATAGTAGTGTTGTTGTAAACCAGACGTACCAAGCAATGTGTTATAAAATCATATTCATTAGATTAGAAGTCTATACCTAACCTAAGTCTAAATACATCATTGCTGAACAGATAATGGTTTAAAATGTTCTAGTTTGGACATTCTTTGGATTTAGTCTTATCTGTGCTGTGTAAACATCCCTACATGTTGCTTGCCTATTTGTTTGATATAACTACCCCTTTTTTTTTTTTGTTCTTTTTTTTGACCTCACGTCAGGGTTATTATAGCTAACTAAAACTAAAACCATGAAAAAAAGTCACTTGTAAAAAAAAAAGTACTTTTAATTCACTTTAAATAAAATAAAACTATTATTTCAGTAACATTTCTCATTTACTTTTAGTTTAACTTGTAGTCCTAAAATAACTGAAACCAAAAAAAAAACTAAAATGTATAAAAACTATATAAGAAATAAGAAAAAAAATTCCACAAAATTCTTAAAATTGTAACTAAAATTAAATTTTAAAATAATTTAAAATACAAAAATAAAATCTAATTCACAGATATTAACAAAAATACAATAATATGTCAGTGAATCTAAAATAACAGACTGAAGGTGTTTAAACAAGTTGCTAAATATAATTAAGTAATTTAACCTGACATTCTATATGGCCTGTAAACATTCTTAGACTGGTTAAAACTGCTTAAATTAGGGCTTGTACATTCTGTATCGGCCTCTTTTTTTTTTTCTTTTTTTTTTTAAGGAGAAAGACCTTCATAATGCTTCTTAATAAGAGAGATTGCTAAGAGACGTGATATTAACGCATTCCCACAACAAGATAAATATTCTGAGTTTCTACAGTTGTTCTTAAACTATAACTTAAAACACAATGCTACTATGGCCAGATTGGAGAACATGACCTAATTGTGCAGTTCTTTTACACTTCAGTGCTAACCTATCGACGTTCGTGTAGGTCACAGTGAACAGAAGAGCTCCAGACATCACATTTTGTTTCTTGAAAGCATATCATGTGTCAGCCGGACAAGAGCGAGATCGGTATAGCCCAAGATATGCAGTTAGTGGAGGGGAATGGAGTCGCAAACTGGGCCGAGTACAACTTAAGGACGTGTTAAAGGCATGCAGAACGCTTAAAGAGCCTAATCACTGGAGACGTGATTCTCGTTGAGCAGAGTATGCCAGCGCTCGATCTTCTTGTCTTTGTTCTTGAGGCATTCGTACCAGTGCTTCAAACGCTCGCCTTTGGCAGTGATACCCAGCTGACAGCCTCCTGATCGTGAAATAGTAGTTGTATTAAAAGATTTTACTAAAACATTATGAGCAGAGGAATAAAATGAAACTCAGTGATGAAAATATGGTTGGTTTGAAGCATAATGACAATCTAGACCATGTTTACAGCTGATATCAATATCTTTTAAAGAAAACAAGTGGACATTGCTAAATGAGTCAAAATCTGCTAAGGGATAATAATGGAACAACAGTTTGTGATTCTTCACTGTTATTTTTAAATAGACGATTTAAATAGACAATAACACTCTATTTTAAGGCGTCCTTGTTACACGTTACATGTACTTACTATTGTAATAACAATAATTGGTGCATAATTACATGCAAGTAACCCCATATCAAACCCTAATCCTAACTTTAACCACATTCTAGGTACATGTTATTAATTAATATTACTCAGTACTTAAATGTATAATTACACTGTAACCAGGACACCTTAAAATAAAGTCTAACTGATTTTTGGTATAAGAGACAATAAAAACAAATGTGCATCAAAGCAAATTTATGACAGCTTAAAGTAGAATTTTGTCTGTCAAAAAATAATGTGCACAATGCATGGTACTAGTATTTATGAGAATTTTCTTGAAAACCCACACTATCAGATGTTTTGATTACATTATTTCTTTCCAAAAAATGAGAGAAAATGCTGTAACGTACACTGACGTTCAAAAGTTTGGGATCAGTACAATTTTTAATGGTTTTTTTTAAGGAAGTCTGTTTTTCTTATCAAGGCTGCGTTTATTTGATTAAAAATACAGAAGAAACAGTAATATTGTGAAATATTTTTGCAATTTAAAATAGTGGGTTTCTATTTGAATATACTTTAAAATACAATTTATTCCTGTGAAGCTGAATTTTCAGCACCATTTCTCCAGTATTCAGTGTCACACAATCTTTCAAAAAACATTCTAATATGCTAATTTTTTTTATCGGTGTTGAAACTGCGGTGATACTTAATATTTTTTTGGAACTGATGATACGTTTTTCTAGTTTCTTTGATATATAAAACATTAAAAAGAGCAGCATTTAAAAATAAAAATAGAAATCTTTTGTAACAATATACACTACCATTCAAGGTTTCGGGTCAGTAAATTTACTTATTTCTTTCTTTGAAAGAAATTACTACTTATTCAGTAATTCACGAATTCACTAATTATTCAGTAGGATGTGATAGATTGATAAAAAAGTGATAGTAAGGACTTGCTGAAAAGATACTGATAGAAAGATATTGTTAGAAAAGATTTTTATTTTGAATAAATGCCATTCTTTTTAACTTTTTATTCATCAAAGTATCCTAAAAAAACAGGTTCCAAAAAATATTAAGCAGCACAACAGCCTCAATACTGAAAATAAATCAGCATATTAGAATGATTTCTCAAAGATCATGTGACACTGAAGACTGCATCACAGAAATAAATTCTATTTTAGAAAACATTAAAATAGACAACCACTATTTTAAATTGCAATAATTTTCACAATATTACTGTTTTTTCTGTACTTTTAATTAAATAAATGCACCTTTGATGAGCAGAAAAGACCTCTTTAAAAAAATAACATTAACAAATTTAATGATCCCATACTTTTGAATGGCAGTGTATCTAATGCACACATGAGAATAAATTTGTTGTTCGCCCCATTGTTCACATTTATTGAAACAGGTCATGTTTATAAAATGTAGATTACTCTTTTCTCTGTATATCAAATATTGTTTAATTTTCCAATAAAAGATGATACATTTTTACACGAGTTGTTACATTTAATTAGCCCTTAGCAGATTTTGACTAGAAATGACTATTGAGTGCTGCAGGGATGACACATTTTTGTAGGGCAAAACCTAGAATGAGCATTTTAACATTTTTCCAGTTCCATCGTCCTGAAGTCAATGGATTTTTTTAATGGGTTTTTGATTAAATTCCAGAAATAAAGTCTGGTAACATAAGCTCAAGATATTTTCACATTATATGACATAAAATACATAAGCAATACCACCTTGTGTTGTGTAAGTTTTCACTTGTGTTGTAAAAGACGGTTGCTAACAACTGGCTAAACGGGACTACAGATGTTGTCTGGAATATTTAGTAGTAGTTTGTTTATAGTTTACATTTAGCTTTTTAATTCTACCGATTGTATTTAGGCTTCAAAACTGATAACATTTTGTGTTGTGCAGACCAAACATGTAAGAATCTTAAAGTTTTGTTGGTCCCAGAGCTTATTTTCTGCAGTAATCTTAAAGTCAGTCAAAGAATTCTGTTGGGCTTTTGTTGAGGGAACAAGGTGATGCAAACTGCTGGGTTGGCCTACAAAAATATATCATCACTGCAGCGCTCTGTCACAAAGGACTGCTTACTTCTGTCAATCATCCACTAACCACTATTATAAGACTTTGGCTTTAAAAGAAAAATTGAGATATTTGGAGAAGTTCATACATATACATGCACATGTTCTGGGTGTGAACAGCAGTCGGTCTCATCTGACCAGCTGTGATCAAATTAGATGTTTAAACAAGGTGTAAATATGGGTTCAGGCTAGATAAAAATGACATATAATGATATATATTACAATATAAAAGTAAATACCTATATAATCATTGCATTTGCCTATGTCATAGTCCCATACTGAGATGTCAAGAGTCTTTTTGGCCAGCTCTGCGTGCTTAATTTCATAGCTGAATTCCTGCAAAACAACAGTTCACATGGCAAAGCAAGAATAATCTAAGAAACTTGATAAAAAGATACAAAATAACAAGGTTTCACATTGCTACACTTTTGGACCAGATTATTTAAACACAGCTACAGGAAAGAGATTATAAGTGGAAAGAAACATCAGCATTGCAGCGGAGTTGCACAGTTATTTACAGTAGAATGAGATTTTAAGTTAATATTTGATTCATTTAACAACACATTTACATAATTTATGCCATCAAGTAGCTAACCCACTTTCGACTTTGGTCGAAGTGGTCATTACAATTGCTCATTACATTGAAAGCTCATTTTCTAAAACATGAAGCCTGTTTAAATGCTAGAAATATTGAAAATAATTGAAAATCATGCAACAACCTTTGATCTTAGAAAGTTCCAGAGGTCTTAATCAAATCTGCAAATGTGTTTGCAAAACAATATTAATTATCACAATTAGAAAATCTCGGATGTGTTGAGCGAGGTACTGAGAATGGGATCCTGCTCCTGAACTTAAATAATTAGTAGCTGTGCATGAATAACCTGGTCATACTCTTGTTCAGTCAAGCTGTTTGTGTTTGCATGTCTCGGTATCACTGTACACACCTACAAATAAACAACTATTTGAGAAATTAATCAACAAATATGTGTCAGCATTACAAATTTACAACATACCTCATTAAACTCAGGATTGAGTGTCTTTTTCTTGATCTGTGTCTTGTTCTTCGCTTTCTTCCCCATATCAGGTTTCAGACATCTATATTCATAGAAATAATCAGACATTGTTCTTCATTGAAATAATTACATTTTCAAGCATTTGTTTTTCTTTTTAGTACTTTTTAAAACAGATTTAGGTTTGTTTGAATTGTACATATTTTTAAAAACAAGAATCTAATTTCGAGTTTAGAAAAAAAAACAATGCTTTTAAGTAACTAATGATTCATTAAAAACTATTTCAAATATTCATATTGTTTGTTAATAATTTAGAGTTGTTGACTTCAAGGAATAGTTCAGGCAAAACTGAAAATTTGCTGAAAATGCACTCATCGTCAAGCCATTCAAGATGTTGTCAAGTATGTTTTATATATTACTATTTCAGACTTTAGTCAAAAGTAATGATAACTTGACGGATTTGTTTTTTACAATTATGCAACTTTTGTCTTCTCAAGATGTTAACTGATGGACTGGAGTGGTGTGAATTACTTGTGGATTATTGTTATGTTTTTATCAGCTGTTTGGACTCTCATTCTGACGGCACCCATTCACTGCAGAGGATCCATTTGTGAGCAAGTGATGTAATGCTACATTTCTCCAAATCTGATGAAGAAACAAACTCATCCACATATTGGATGGTCTGAGGGTGAGTCCATTTTCAGCAAATTTTCATTTTTTTGTGTGAGCTATTGCTTTAAATTATAGGAGTGTTTCCTAAATATATAATAAATGTAATTATATAAATGTTGAGTTTTACAGAAAAACTTACATTTTGACAAAAGGATCAGAATACCCATTCGCATCCATTGCTGCTAAGTGAACACAGCGTACAACACCTACGATGAGACGGCTCTGCTGACTGTTGTACATGAGGGATATCAGAATACGTCCTCTCTCTTCCAGCTCGGCGCCGTCCTTCCCAGTCTGTTCACACACAAAAACAAAGCAGTATGAATGATGATGACTTTTAAAAGAGTAAAGAAGAAGTCCAATTCCAGAACAAAGATTCACAAATAATTTACTCACCCCCTTGTCATCCAAGATGTTCATGTCGTAAAGAAATGATGTTTTTTGAGGAAAACATTTCAGCATTTTTCTCCATATAATGGACTGATATGGTGCCCCGATTTTGAACTTCCAAAATGTAGTTTAAATGCAGCTTCAAATGATCACAAATGATTGGTTATTTTCATAAAAATAATACAATTTATATACTTTTTAATGTCAAACACTCGTCTTGTCTTGCTCTGCCTGAACTGTTTTTTTTTCGGTTCATGTCAGTTAGTGTGTGTCGAAAAACTCCCATCTCATGTTCTCCCTCAACTTCAAAATCGTCCTATATCACTGTTTTACCTTTTTTGTTAAGGGTGTTTGATCTTCTTTGCATGTTCACTTTGCAAAGACTGTGTCGGTACTTCTGCAGTGATGTAGGATGATTTTGAAATGATTTTTGAAGTTGAGGGAGAAAATACGATTAGACTTTTTCGATATACCCTAACTGTCTTGAGCTAGAATACACAGAGCTCAGGCAGCCAAGACAAGACAAGTGTTTGAGATTAAAAAGTATATAAATTGTATTATTTTTATGAAAATAACCGATTGTTTCGCTAGATAAGACCCTTCTTCCTCTGCTGGGATCCTTTACAACTGCATTTGGGATCGTTTTAAGCTGATTTAAACTGCATTTTGGAAGTTCAAAATCGGGGCACCATATCAGTCCATTATATGGAGAAAAATGCTGAAATGTTTTCCTCAAAAAACATAATTTCTTTACAACTGAAGAAAGAAAGACATCTTGGATGACAAGGGGGTGAGTACATTATCTGTCAATTTTCTCCTTTAAGTTTACTTCTTTTTTACAAGGGTATATAATTAGCCTGTATGGTTATATCATATATAGAATAATGCAAATTATAATGCAGCCATGGCAGACAGGTGCCAATCTGTAAGGCTACATGTGACCTCAATCGTAATCCTAATGCAAATGCATTATTAGGTCATGTTAATATTTTGATATTCCCTTATATATATGATTTTGAATATTCACCTCATCCTCATAGAGGGTGATTCCTCGTGCACCTCCTGCAGTTGATGTTCTCTTTGTCTGAAGAAAGATAGAGGCAACATTTTTTCCTTACATATTTGAAAGGAATATATATTCAGTGAATTCAGACAGGTTTGTCAAAATCTCTGTGTGGTGTATGTGCGTATAAAATACTCACCTGGACAACTCTCTCTAGACACACGTTAAAGTTTTTCTTCTGGTTGAACTTGAGTTTTTTCAGCGCAACTCTGGTTTCTCCAATGAACTCATTGTGACCAAACTTGTCTTCATCACACACAGATATTCTGCACAAACAAAATAGTTGAAGTTTTTAAGTTTAAATATGCATTCATGATTACTGGATGTTCAATACATAAAACATATAATTTTCAATAGTTTCTGTAGTCTATGATTAGCTAATAAACTGGCAGTGTTGTTATTGTTAACTAAAGCTAAAGCTTTCTGGAATTTACGTAAAGCTGAAATAAAATCAAATATAAATATTAGACAAAAAACAAACCTAAATACTTAAAAAATTACAAAGGATGCCTTGGCAACTAACTGAAATAACACAAGCTTAAGAAAGTACTAAAATTAAAACTACAAGCTAAATAGAAACAAAATGACAAGCACAAAATCTATGCTAAATTAAAATTAAAATAAATATAAAAATAAAATCTAATTTGAAATATTAATAAATTATTATATAAACAATACTAAAATAGCACTGTTAACTAGTAAACAGAGGTAGTAAAGCTTCACTAGTGTTATATTATCAAATTAATCTATAATATTTTAGCTGTGGGAGCAATCTTCCGATGATGATGATTGTACTGAATCAGACTGAAACCTGAGCGTCTTGCGCTGCATGTCCTCATCTGTCAGCCCGTGGTACACCAGTGTCTCATTCCAGTTCGGGTTGCGAGTGTTGCGTAGGGTCTTGGTGCGCAGTTTAGTTGACTGCATTGACAGAAAAGATGTTTTTGTTTAACCATCAATGCTTGACCAGAATAAAACAAGCTATAAAAACTTGTGCATAGTTGAGGCCCGTCCATGAAGGTTACTGAAAGTTGATTTTTAGTTAACTGATTACGATAAGTGGTTTCAAAACTATGGGAGCCCGTTCCCACCACGGAATAAAAAATACGTTTTATCTCATAATTCTGACTTTTTCTCACAATTGCAATTGCAAGTTATAAAGTATTCTGAGGCAAAAAAGTCATAATTCTCACACTTGATCTGATAGTTACAAGTTTGTATCTCACAATTCTGACTTCATAACTCACAATTGGAAATGTAAATCACGTAATTCTGAGAAAAATGTCAGATAAGTGAGATATTGGAAGATAAAAAGTTGCAATTACCTTATTTATTATTCTATCCTGTGGCAGAAATGGGCTTCCACACAAAGTGCCACTATATACTATATAGCTTATGAGACAGTATTCATGACCTAATGTTCCATTATCTTACAATAAGAATAAAAATGTGTTAAATTTATCACAGCATATGTTAACTAAAATTAATGACTATTAATTGTACTACTTGTTTGCTTTCTATTTGTTTTATTAATAATTACAAGCCGTAACTGCGCCTGACGTTACTCTACTGACTAAACTCAGGACCTGGATTCTGTTTTGGAAACTGTTTCGGTCTAAAAGTAGCATCCGGGTACAAAAATGAAAAATTAAATAAACTGCAAATTAAAAACAGATTAAAGTTACCAAAGTTCAGTCAAAGAGCAGTGAGTGATTTTCTGTCTTTTGATGATTGATTACATTAATGGCAGACGGCACAGCTTTATGATGCTGCTGTCGCAAAACACTGATATACCGATACACATGCCTTTTCTTTCTCAACTGTTTACATTCACTTAAGACAAAACGACTGTGTTTACAAGGATATCTGCCAGGATGGCCAATATGACCTCAAGCTGCGAAAAAAAACTTAATGTGATACTCGCAAAATGGCTTTATATGCACACGCTGTGACTGTGAGCGCACAGTAAACCGTCTCTGGAGCACACGAGTACTGAATGCCTTAAAAAGACTTGAAAAGATGTGCAAATGATACATTTTTGTTAGGATGCAACAATGACCCGATTAGGCAAGTGACAGTTCTGTCAACTGTCCCGAAAGTCTTAAGCGTATCACAGCGTGAAGCAGCTCTTGCAGACGAAATGTGCCAATGTGAAGTCACTTTGAAAGAGTGAAAGAGAGATGCGGTACAGCTGAATCACTCACACGGTTTTTAAATGACTGATTTAACCTGACAGTCTGTGTGGATTTATTTACTCATCTAACCTACATGTTATATTAAATAAATGTGTGTAGGAATTTTCCTTATTTTAAACTTGAAAGCTGCGGGAATGAGTAAAACTATGCAAACCATGCAACATGCACAATCCCGCACCGAAATTCAGGACTTGATTAAATATAGTTCTATTAGCCTAGACAGACATTTGTAACTTTCGATGACTTTTCCAAAACTTTCTGGGTTTATTTATTTTTTTCAAAACTTTTCAAGGCATGGAAATTGTTGTTTTAAAATTCCACGATATTTTTTTAGGTTTTTCATGACCGTACGAACCCTGCAGCTTAAATGTCAGAATATAATACAATATAAATAATATATGAATGTTATATAAAATATAACAAATAATCAGCGAGTTTTTACGAATTGTGCTTTTTTGGTGTGGCTTTAATCATTATCAGGGACGAGACTGGTTGGAGTGGACCAGTTTTGGTTTATAATCTTTTACTTAGAACAAAACTTTCCATGTTTAGCCATGTGTGTTCATTACTGTGATGATGAACACAGGAAAATTTATCTTCCTTCATGAGACTGTAAAACTAATGCTAAAACTACACTAAGAGTTAACCGGAAAAACACTTAAAGCCCATTTTCCATTCATTGGTAACACTTTATTTTGATAGTCCACTTTAGACATTCTACTAACAGTAAGTAACTTTGCAACTGCATGTCAACTAGTTATAAGAGTATTAGAAGACTGTCTGCTTAATATCTTCTAACACTCTTTTGAACTTTGCAAGTATATGTCAACTTATTCTATTAACCCCAAACCTAACCCAGGGGTGGCGAACTCCGGTCCTGGAGAGCCGCAGCCCTGCAGAGTTCAGCTCCAACCCTAATAAAAACAGAACTGCCTGTAGCTTCCAAGTAACTCTTCATACCTTGATTAGCTTGTTCAGGTGTGTTTGATTAGGGTTGAAGCAAAACTCTGCAGGGCTGCGGCTCTCCAGGACCGACGTTCGCCACCCCTGACCTAACCTAACAGTCTGCTCTGAGAGTTAGTAGACATGTAGTTGCAAATTAATGAGAATTAGTTGACATTTAGTTGCAAAGTTACTTATAGTTAGTAGAATGTCTAAAGTGGACTATCAAAACAAAGTGTAACCAAAAAAAGATCTATTTGGACCCTTTTCACATTTCCACGAAAGTCACCATAATTGGGTGAACTTGTATGTTGGTGAATAGAATCATTAAGAAGTATGAAATTTTTCCCCATTTGCCTAATAGGAAATGAAAAAAATCTGACAGCATTTCCATGACTTTTCCAAATCCAAAAATATTGAGATATTTATTACATTGGTTGGAAGAGAGAAAGATGTTGTATTCGAAATGCTTGCACATCAGCATTAACCAGTCTTCTGGTCATTTAATGCAACGGTAATAAAACACAAAATATAGTGTTACAAATGTGCATTAAATAATTTAAAAATGAAAACATAGATTTACAATGTTAATAACTGTAGAAATGCGTCATGAGGTTCTTTCAAAAGGGTCCATTACAAAAATGATGAATTATTACTTTAATAAACATTACAGATATCATTCAACATTATTCATATTTGAGAATGCCCACCTCATAGGTCCAATACCACACTAAATGGCCCACTATCTCACCTTGCTTGCACCTGGTAACAGGTGAAGCTTAACATAAGGATCCGCCAGTCCATTTGAATCCATCGGCTTCAAACCCTACAAGAAAATATTGCAATAACTTAAATTTCTGTCACAACGCAAATCAAGCACAATGCAATATTACTAATGTATCATTTACATTTTTGCTTATTTAAGAGTAGGCACAATTATACACATTTAATTTATGGCCTGTGAAGAAATTTAGACTCTTAAATGCAAGAAAGACTGAATGAAATATTGAATATTGAAAACTGTCATTTAAACACAGGACCTGGGTTCCGTTTTGGAAGCGGTTTTGGTCTAAAAGTAGTATCCGGGTACAAAAATGCTAAATTAAATGAACTGCAAATGCATATGATAGAATCCATGAAGTTATTTTTGTCTGTGTGCAAGACTTTTAATATTAGTATATGAAAACACTGAAGATACCTTTGCTCTGACAATGCTGCAGTGGAGGCTGCTGTTCCCTTGGTCATACAGTAAAGTGAACTCCAGTGATCCCAGAGTTGCTGAAACAAAAGCAATATATTGCATTATGCACAAGCATTTCATTATGTTTGAATGCATGAGTAGGAGAATCTAATTTCTCAGGTCTACATTTCAGTGTGTGCTATAAATAATTATGTTGCTGCTCCCTGTTGCACTTCATTTAATTGAACGTGCACACACACAATGCTGTCTGGTTTGCTATCCTTGTGGGGACTCTCCATAGGTGTAATGGTTTTTATACTGTACAAACCATATTTTCTGTCACCCTACCCTAAACCTATCCTTCATAGAAAACTTGATGATTCTTACATTTTCCAAAAAAATAAAAAACTCATTCTGTATGATTTATAAGATGGTTTCCCCATGAGGACCTCAATTTAGGTCCCCGTGGGTCTGTGTACATTCAGGTTTAAGTCTCCACACACACACCCACACACACATCATGTATTTAAAGGTTAATGCAACAGCATCATCTAATGGTGTTAAGACAAGTTGTTTTTCCAAGTCCAAAAGTTATAACATGGTGAAAACCTTTTAACTACACATATTTTTTATGATCACCCACACAACAAATTATATTTTTAATATAAACAACACAGTTTAAGGGAATAGTCTGATTCTGCAAAAATAAGAAATGAGTAAATATAGAATATATAAGAAATGAAAATAAAATAAAGAAATGTATAATTAAATATACGAAGAAAATAAATAAAATAAAACTAAATATATACATAAACAAAATTAAATAAATGCATAAATACAAAGACTTTTTTTAAAAAAAATTTAAAAAGAAAATACATATCTAAATATAAAAACAAATGTAAAACAAAAATAGTGCTGTGACATTTTCTCACATGACTTGCACAATGTCTTATCCAAGCAACATAAAAAAAGTTACATTTAAGTTAGAACTTAGATCAACAAATTCTGCATTAACTCTAAACTCTTCTTAATTATTTTTGGGAACTACACATCCTTACTGATCAATGGGACCTATAAGTTAACTGTATAGTCCTGATTATTGTACTTAACTTATTATAACAAAATCCCACAAGGCCAATAATGAAAAAATGGACAGCAATTCTCACAATGATGATTATTTTATTTATCATAACTTTTAAATAGGCTTCCTCCAGACACAAATAAGAACAAGTTGATGAGAAGCTGCTTACTTGCTTCATCAGAGTCATAGCTGTTGGCCTCCTCCTCGTCGTCCATTGACGGAGCGGCCTGATGCTGGACGGGTCGAGGGCCGACAGCAGGTTTCTGCTCCTCTCTCTCTGCGAGATGGGCTCTTTCCTGCATATGAGACGCAGTGCTAATGGACTGATAGGCTCCTCTCTCTGGCTCCTGAGCAGCTAGTAGGGACAAAAAAAAGGTCTTTACATTGTATTTATAGTGTGCGTCAAATCTTAAACACATCGTTTTAAGAAACTGTAGTTGCGTATAATATAATATAAATTTTTTTTTAAAAAAGACGACTTAAGAGACTTGCACAAAACGAAATGAGACTTGTATGCTTGAGGCACATTCTTTTGCAATACTATAAAGAAATAATATATGCATGTTTGTTACCTGGCTGAAATGTGCCTGATGGGACTGGTCTGGCTGCATGGACATTCACCGTCTTTTTCATCATCACTGGAGTATTCTGGGAGCTTCCTGCATCTCCATCCGCCTCTGAGTAACTGTGAGTTAGGTGGGCAGGTTTTGGAGCCACAGGTGGTTTTTGGGCGATTGGTGGATCCACTGTCGGCTCTGGAGCTTAAACAACAAACATACACATTCATGAATATAAATTACCAGTCAAAAGTTTTAAATAATTAGGATTTTTAAAATGTTTTTGAAAGATGTCTCTTTTGCTCACCAAGGCTGCAATTATTTGAATTATTGTGAAATATTATTGCAATTTAAAATAAGCATTATCTATTTGTATATATGCTAAAATGTAATTTATTCCAGGGATGCAACATTGAATTTTCAGCATCATTAGTCCAGTCCTAATATGCTGAGTATATTTTATATCTAACTGTTGCATAAAATGAAACATTTGCATTTTTGCTAAGAGTCAGGAAAACATATGATAATCCCTGCATCATATATTGTAACTGTAAAAAAAATTAATTTTGCCATTTTAATTAATTTTGGTGGCATTACTGTCCTAATTTAGTGTGACAAATTAAGAGATCACCTAAAAATGGAAATTTAGCTTTATTTATGATTTTAACTTCACACCATTGCTTCCAGCTAAAATAAGAGTCATCTATTCATAAAATTGCTTTTTCCAGTGAAAAAGTTGTCTGGAAGAAGAGAAATCTGCACAGATCTAGCATGTTTAAAGTCCAAAACAGCTCTAAACAAATATATGGGTGGATTTTGATGTGAGGGACAACAGGAGATGGAGTTTTTCGATGGAGGAAGCATTATGAACTCATACTTTGGTCTGTAGTGATGATTAAAAAATGTAAAATGCCTTAATGATGGATTTGTTTCTTACGAACATGCAGCTTTTGGCTTCACTAGATGTCAGCTGATGGACTGGAGTGGTGTGGATTACTTGTGGATTATTGTGATGTTTTTTTTCAGTTGTTTGGACTCTCATTCTGACGGCACCCATTCACTGCAGAGGATCCATTGGTGAGCAAGAGATGTAATACCACATTTTTCCAAATCTGATGATAAAACAAACTCATCTACATCTTGGATGGCCTGAGGGTGAGGACATTTTCAGCAAATTTTCATTTTGGGTGAACTGTTCTTTTAATTTATCTGGTGTTGCAACATGTGTCAGTAACCAATATAGGTGCATCTCAAAAAATTAGAATATCCTGAAAAAGTTCATTTTTTGTTTGTAATTTATTTCAAAAACAGAAACTTTCATATATTCTAGATTCATTATGTGTAAAGTAAAATATTTAAAGTTTTTATTTTATATTTTAAGTTTTTATATTAAAGTTTTTTTTGTTTTAATTTTGATGATTAGAGCTTACAGCTCATGAAAGTCAAAAATCCAGTATCTCAAAATATTAGAATATTTCCTAAGATCAATCAAAAAACAGATTTGCAAAACAGAAAAGTTCAATTTCTTTAAAGTATGTTCATTTATGTACTCATTACTTGGTTAGCAGCACAAATTACAGCATCAGTGAAGTGTGGCATGGAAATCAGCATCTCCATGAAGCTTGTCAGCAGATGGAAGCATAAATTGCTCCAAAATCTCCTGGTAGACGGCTGCATTGACACCAGCAGATGTCACGGCACCCCAGATCATCACTGACTTCAGAAACTTCACACTGGACTTCAAGCAGCTTGGATTCTGTGCTTCTCCAGTCTTCCTCCAGACTCTGGGACCATGATTTCAACATGAAATGCAAAATTAAATTTTATTTGAAAAGAGGACTTTGGACCACTGAGCAACAGTCCAGTTCTTTTTCTCCTTAGCCCAGGTAAAATGCTTCTGACGTTGTTTCTGTTTCAGAAGTGGCTTGGCAGCCCTTTTCCTGAAGACTTCTGAGTGTGGTGACTCTTGATGTGCTAACTCTGGCTTCATTCTGCTCCTTGTGAAGTTCTCCCATGTGTTTGAATTGGCTTTGTTTGACAGTATTCTCAAGCTTGCAGTCATCCCTGTTGCTTGTGCACCTTTGCCTACCCAATTTTTTCCATCCAGTCAACTTTGCATTTAATATGCTTTGATACAGCACTCTGTAAACAGACACCCCTTTCAGTAATGACCTTCTGTGACTTACTTTCTTTGTGGAGGGTGTCAGTGATTGTCTTCTGGACCATTGCCAAGTCAGCAGTCTTTCCCATTAGTGTGGTTTCAAAGAACAAGAGATACCCAGAGATATACTGTAGGGATGGTCATTTAATAAAACTCAAATGTAAATTTTCTTATATTTTAAGATACTGGATTTTTGACTTTCATGAGCTGTTTGCCCTAATCATCAAAATGAAAACAAAAAAAAGTATTAGAAATTTTTAGAATTTTTTTTTAAATAAGTTACAATACATTTTTGAGATGCACCTGTAGATGGATCACAGATGAATCACAGTTTGTCCAGCTCACCTGCGACCGGTGCTTGAGATTGCATAGCCACTGAAGCTGCTGCAGGGCTATGCTGAGGACTGGGATCTCTGGGTCTGGAAACAGGCATAGGTGAGGGTAAGAACTGCTTAGGGAGACCTTTGAAGAACCAGGCTCCAGATCGCTTCCATACCTTTAATGGCAAAATATAAAATCATTTATTATAAAAAACATTTACAGACAGTTAGACTTCAGATCACTTCCTTACGATACTTGTTATTCCCCCACCTCTCTCTGCTCACTGCAGATCTTGCAGAGCCACACAGACCGCGGCCGAGCGTTCGTCTGCACTCCACACTTGGTGCACATGTTCTGAAGGGAATAACAGGACGCAGTTGAAATCAGCTCATTTAAAAACAGTATTATACTGTAAATAGAGAGCAAAATGAGCGAAACAGCTGTGACACTTTCATGCAGTAGCAGGACGAATAGCGCATTGAATTCTGCATTGCTGACGATTCAAAATGTGCTTTCATGTTTCTGAATCAACTTCCCTTTTGCTGTATTAGTTATTTATTCATGACTTTGCTGCATGTATAAAATGTATAGCAGTCTCATAAGAATTCCTTAAATCCAATGCGCTGCAGAGTTTAGCTCCAACCCTGATCAAACTCACCTCCCTGTGATTTTCGAGTGATCCTGAAGACACTGATTAGCATGCTTAGGTGTGTTTGATTAGGGTTCAGGCTAATTTTGTGGGCCAGATTTGAGCATCCCTGATCTAAATATAAGGTTTCATTAGCCAGATTTCCATCCAAGGATTTTTTGTGAAAAAAATACACTGACCAAAATTATTAACACAATACTTTTGTTTTTGCCCCCATTTTTCATGAGCTGAACTCAAAGATCTAAGACTTTTTCTATGTACACAAAAGGCCTATTTCTCTCAAATATTGTTCACAAATCTGTCTAAATCTGTGTTAGTGAGCACTTATCCTTTGCCGAGATAATCCATCCACCTCACAGGTGTGGCATATCAAGATGCTGATTAGACAGCATGATTATTGCACAGGTGTGCCTTAGGCTGGCCACAATAAAAGGCCACTCTAAAATGTGCAATTTTACCGTATTGGGGGGGTCCGAAAAACCAGTCGGTATCTGACTGTGGCCTGTGGAATGTTGGTCCACTCCTCTTTAATGGTTGTGCGAAGTTGCTGGTGATGGTCGTGGATGAATGGCACAACAATGGGCCTCAGTATCTCGTCACGGTATCTCTGTGCATTCAAAATGCCATCAATAAAATGCACATACGCCTGCCCATACCATAACCCCACCGCCACCATGGGCCACTCGATCCACAACGTTGACATCAGCAAACCACTCACCCACACAACGCCATACACGCTGTCTGTTATGCAAACCGATTGTTGCAGCAACAGTCCGGGTGGCTGGTCTCGGACAATCTTGGAGGTGAAGATGCTGGATGTGGAGGTCCTGGGCTGGTGTGGTTACACGTGGTCTGCGGTTGTGAGGCCGGTTGGATGCACTGCCAAATTCTCTGAAACACCTTTGGAGACGGCTTATGGTAGAGAAACATTCAATTCACGGGCAACAGCTCTGGTGGACATTCCTGCAGTCAGCATGCCAATTGCACGCTCCCTCAAAACTTGTGACATCTGTGGCATTGTGCTGTGTGATAAAACTGCACATTTTAGAGTGGCCTTTTATTGTGGCCAGCCTAAGGCACACCTGTGCAATAATCATGCTGTCTAATCAGCATCTTGATATGCCACACCTGTGAGGTGGATGGATTATCTCGGCAAAGGAGAAGTGCTCACTAACACAGATTTAGACAGATTTGTGAACAATACTTGAGAGAAATAGGCCTTTTGTGTACATAGAAAAAGTCTTAGATCTTTGAGTTCAGCTCATGAAAAATGGGGGCAAAAACAAAAGTGTTGCGTTTATAATTTTGGTCAGTGTATTTAGCGTTTTAAATTTTTTTACTGATATAGCTGATGGAAATGCCATTTATCCATAAAATTTCTCATGTGTCACACAATCTTTTTCCATTTAACTTTAGCACATAAATTCTATATCAATAGTTCAAATGTCACAAAAATCAGTTTGGAAACACTTTTTGTCAAGAAAAGCGGCTTTAACGCAAATAAATGTGGTGTCACATGACAGAACTAGCCTATAGGCAGTGTCCATGTTCATGGTGTTGCTCACGTTAAAGCACTGTTTCTCTGTAGTTCAAAAGCACATAAAGTCATATTTATATTATTAAATTGTATCTAAAATTATTTTATATATGGTAAGAAAACGACAAGTTACCTTTCAAACATGCATATCTTAACTTCATGTTCCTTTAGTACGCTGCAAGTTAAAATTTATTCATTTTGTACAAAAAGTAAAAAAAAAAAGTACATTAATTCATTTTGGCTTGTAAGCTTATATTTTAATTTTTCTTTTGTTCTCAGTTCTTGATTTAAGATATCTATAAATATATCTATAGATATCTATATCTCTATAAAAGTGGAAACAACTTACTCCTTTTGTGGTCATAAGAGTAAGACATTATTTGAAACTATTTAAAAAAAAAAAAAACATTGTGCTTTTGTAAAATAAAGGAAACAAACAGGATGCGCTTTATCAAGAGCACTTCACAAAAATGAAACAAAATTCTGCATATATAAATTCTGCATAAATTCTGTGTTCGCAGAAGCGCTGCAGGTGCGTGATGTGACCATGTGAATCCTCACGTTCTGTTGTGCTGCTTTTTGTGTGTATAAAATTAATCCCCAGAAAATAAATGTAAGTATTTTTAATGGGTTACAGCCACATAATTTAATTGTAATTTAACAGTATAACTACCGTGGGTTGTTGGTTAAGAGAAATAAAATAACTGAATGAACATTGCTATTTCCAATACAGTCTAATAAAATTTAATCAGAAAAATAATAATAATACAACTGCACCTCTTTATGAATATTGCTTGATGCTCAAGTATACAAATAGTCTATAGGCCTAAGTACAAAAAAAAAAAAAAACTCATGACACTTGTTAATAAAAATAATTTTATGTAAGCCTTTACAATTAAATAATAGCCTATATAATAAAGTGTTTCGAATGGATGAAGAACAGGCTACTAGCCTATGTAATTTGTGCAATAGGTGAAATTATGTATGGAAACAGCTCAAGGGCAATTTTTTTTCCGACACACCAAATTTTATGCACATTTTTACGCATATTCTCTCTGTCGATAACAAAACATTGCAAAAACCTGAATGGAAACTTAAGGTGGAAACTGAGATTATTTTGGTTCATTTTTAATGTAGACTAGTTTCTCACCTTTTTACAGTCCTCACAAACCACTGATCTGTCACCTCCTGTACCCAGCTGCTCTCCACATAAAAGGCAGCGTGACACTCCGTCCCCACAAACGGCTTTTTTCATGTTGTCCAGACGATTCACCAGACGTCTGTCATAAAACGAAGAGCACATATTGGTCACTTATATTGACACTGTTAGTAAACATAAGCAAAAATAGTTGCATGTCTTTGCTGTTGCTTATGATCTTCATTTCAAAATATTCACAATAATGCAACATTTAATTAAAGAAAAACTACTGCATCATTATTTACAGAAAAAAGTCATTTAGTGTAGCTCATAAACCAAAAAATCTTGCCAGGCAAATTTAGAACCGCAATCATTAAATGATATGAAAGACTATTTAACGATCAGTGCAGCCGCCAAAAACGAATTAATTGTAATTAATTGTTTCTTTCAATCATCAAATATATTAAACCTTAGATTTTTCTCAGGCTGGCCTCAAATGATGAACACTGAACTGCTCAAATTGAAAATATTCAAATGCAAATGCATGCTCTATTTAACTGTAATACATAAGTCATTACAAAGTGGCGATGACAATCAATAACCATTCTTATTTTCTCTCCTACCCAATCCTCTCTTGCTCCATTGCCTCCATTTTTTCGGCCCGGGCGATGACGCTGTTGATGATCTCCTTCTCCTCATCAGTCAGCTCAGCACCGAGACACGGTCCAGACTGCACGTGGACACCTTTTGTGCCCATCACCGCGTCTGTCATTGTGAAATCACTGGAAACTGTGAAGCAAAAATAAATAACAGTGAATAACAAATAATGAACTAATCAAGAAGTAAAAATAAATTAACAACCCAAAGTGACATTAACTGGGAACTGTTTGTCATTTAAAGTTACACTATGTAACTATAGCTATATTAATGAGAATCCAAAAAAATACATCTTCCAAGCCATGTCTTTCCCCAAATATACGTTGATTACACCTATAATTATGACTTATATTTTAGAGGTGCCGGGAGGGATTTAGCGGAAAATCGCATAAATAGCCCATGCCATTTGCTGCACATCGCGTCATTGTCATGCAGTTTTATTTTTCAACCACTAGAGACAAAACATAGTGTATATTTAAAAGGTTGAAAATTAGCATCTCTTAAAAAAAGATTCAAATATTTTTTTGTGTGTGTTTTAAAATAAATTCAATAAAATGACTTTTAAAAGCAAAGAAAAATATGAAATGCATGTATTCCTTTAGGACTGCATTGTTTATAGATGGTTGTACAAAGTGCATGATATTGTGATAGTTACAGTGTTGTCCCATCCTGATTATGGATTACATAAACTGATATCTAATATAACAAAATGACACATATCACTCCGTTTAGAACTTTCAAATATAACAATCATATTAATTCCATTCATAAGAACACAGCATAGGGACACTGTGAAGCCAGACTAGAGGTTTAAAATTGGTAGGATTGAACTACTTCAAACCATCAATAGAGGGCACTACAATGAAACGGCTGTAACTCAAATCTGTACCACAAGTAATTCACAAGTAATTTATGTAACATGATAGACCTACTCACTCTGAACAACTTTGCTTCATCAAGATCAATTGCTATAAATAAAACGGTTAGTTTAGTGTTCTATGGAGGCCCAAACAGGAATTAAAGATACAAGGAAAATAAATAAAGGAACATATGACTTGATAAAACAAATGCAAACAATGATTTTTGTCTTTATTAAATTTAGTCATTAAATTATTTCTATATTATTATTATTATTTTAACATTTATTTATATTTATTTGTTCTCTGATGCATTTATTTCCATGTTTAAAAATTCCCATATTTATTTATTTCAAAAGTTTGTATTTATTTTTGTATTTATTTGTACATTTCTTTTTTATGATAATTAGGTGGGCTGGTCATGCTAACCATTACTCTTGACTTGTTTTGGATTGACATCAGGTCATAGCCATATCTCGTGTAAATGTCTGACGTCTTCTAATCGTCTTCTAAGTGTTTTAAAACTCTTCATAGTGGGTGTGGCAACTTTTATTAAATGACAATAACTCTTGAACACCATGAGAGATTTTTACAAAATCTGGTATATCTATTCAAAGTGTCAGTTTGTGGACACAAGACACATTTGACACTGTAACAGTTACAAACATACAAAAATACACTCTATGATGATTAATAAATAACTAAGGATGAGAACAAATACTACAACAGCATAAAAAAAATAAACTGTACAGTGGTGGATATTGAGTTTCTATCACTGTAATATTATCCACAGATTCTCACGTCTGCCAGAAATCCAGGAATTATTTGAGACGCTGTTTGTGTTGAAAGCACATTTGGCTGGCACAAACAGCACTTCTTAGTGCATATAAGGCTTATCTAGGCTTATCTATTTTCTAAAAATGAATTGCAGGCAGCAAATTCAAACACCGTCAATATAAACACACACACAAAACACATTAATTAAATTAACCTATCCAGAGAAAGGAAATACAGTACAGTATGTGTATACAGTCACTGCTAATTTTTAATAAACTCTATATATTTTAGTTTAGGTTTATGAATTGTTTGGTTAATATATTACTAGATGCTGATAAATGTCAAAAACTAAAGCTCAATTTTCACATGTACATGGCGAAATTAATCTTTGAATTATTACTTAGAGGTCTATTCAGATATGAATAAGAACACATAAGATCACGTATAGCATTATTAAAGTATGTACAACATATATCATGTAGATTATATTGCCAGAGATCTCATTTAAACTCTTCAAACTCTATACAAACAAATTCACATTTGCACGCTCTGTTGGCATGGACAATTTCAAGAGCATATAATGTACATTTCTTTTATTTAATGCCTTTATTAAGATAAGACAGTGTAGTTTGAAGCAAAGTGGGAGAGAGAGAAGGGGGTGTGATCAGGAAAGGTCCACAAGCCGGGATCCGAACTCGGGTCGCCCGCAGCGCAATGGTGCTACGTGTCAACGCACTAACAACGCTATTGGCGCCAATATAGTCTATGTTCTTGCAAATATATTCAATGAAAACCTTTTGCTGTGTAACGTTTTACATTTTCTTACTCAGTGCATTACTATACGGTGTATATCTGCCAACACAATAAAAAATATTTAAAAGCTAGAGTATAAAAGTGTCAGCATACTTCACTTACATTTTGGCCAAATACCAAAATTGGTTCATTTTGTTTTGTTATATGGACTTTCCAGGCTCACCAGATATGGGACCTGGGCTCTGGGGCAATGGAGAAGTCCCAAGTCTGGATGTCCCAAATACATATAACAAATCAGGAGCACAAGGACAGAACCATTACATTACACAGTACAGCAAAAAGCCAGAAAGCCCAAACTGTACTGGGTCTGCTCTTTAAGTAGCTTATACAGTCTGTATGCAAACAATCAGTCAATCAATAAATACAAATCTATAGCTACACATTCATTTTTAATAGCCTTTTCTCAGTGTCTTTCCACATCATTGCTCTACAGCAACATACAAGATCATTTCTATTTTTTTCTGAAATGTACAAGCATTAAGGTTATTTTTTGAGTAAATAACTGAAAACGCCTTACATCTATTATCAACAGCAGCCAAATAATTGATATCTCATGAAACCACGGCAGTATTATTAAAACTGGCGTTTGACTGTGAGAATCCACGCCTTCATCAATTTCCCTTTGAGTTTTACTGCACATGAAATATTTTTCTCTGACATAAAATTGCAGCGGATCGATACAGAGAAATCCATTCCAAAACTCCACCCGCAAACAAGCAGAATGACTAAATATGTGATGAGTGGAACTAGGTCATATCTGCAGAAATATCTACTTATGTGAATACAAGCAAGTGCCTGGTCATATACTCCCATTGAAAAAAAAAAACAAAGAAAAAAACTATGTTGTAGTCTAGTATTAATTACTGTAAAATGCACAAAGCAATCTTGACCGCTGCCTTGCTGCGCAATAAGAGCCGAACCACTCGCAATCTCGTCTTTATTACCATTAGAGCTGAACGCACCTTGCTTTTCTCAATGGAAAGCAGAAGCAAAACCCGCATTGAGATGACACACCTTACGCTTATCTTCTACAAGACAACAGCATGTTGGTTCTTACACTCCTACAGCACACTCGAATGCGAGCATCGATAGATATTCCTCACCTAAAGCTCACATAGATTTTCATTTTACAGCAACCATTGTTCAGCCATCATGTCGATATCATTTCATACAGCCTGTTTATGGATGACTGTGGGCAAAATGCATTGGTAGAGACTTCATATAGCTCAAATGCGATGTAAAATTAACAGACACCCTTCCTTTTATTCATGCAGGGTTTTTCTGTAATAAAAATGGCAAAACTCATCAGGTTTGAAACCCAAATGCGTGCGTTATCCACAGAATTCATCACGCTTGTCGATTAGAAAATGATGCTTTACACATGCATTGCATTAATAAACATGTTTATAATAGACCTAGGTGAGGAAAATGTTATTTCGAATATTCTTACCTGATAACAACCGCCCACTTATGAAGGAAGGCGACTGCAAACAATGCGGACTATCGGAGTGAGGTCAGTAGTGAGCGGAATCAGCGACTGCGCATATGAGGAGAGCGACTGGCCGTGTTCATTCAAACGCTTGTGCACATCAAAATCCACTCACTCTTTTCCTCATTTTCATTTCAGCATACGCCTCTAAACTGTGCATGAAGCCCTCTTTACTTAATCCACGCCCGTTTTACCTTGCTGTGGAAACCCCAGTACACTGTCAGTGGTGAGATGAGTTCAGAAGCAAAAGATTGAAGGAGCGTTTGTTTTCAGGACAGTTTCAGTCAGTTAACTCTCCTTAAAATCCTGTCACACGGTTCAGGATCTATACTCCAGATAATGAACCACTTTTTCAAATGAAACCAGTGTGAGATGAAGGATGTAGCAGTCAGGTTGGGGGTTACAGAATGCACACGTTTTTCAATCATCCACTGAAAAACAGATACTGATTAATCACTTTTCTGAATATTAAGGCCTCATCCAGAGGCCTGTTTTAAACAAGTTGAGCAAACTTGCTTATAAAGCTGGTTTAAAGACAAAACCAAACAAATCCTGCTCAGTTTAGTGGTCTCACAATAAACATTCTACGCTTAAAAAAAGGTACAATGATGCCATTCATTGGGGCGCATCCTAAGGTAAAGCTAATGTACATCTTTGTACCTTTTTACTCAGAATGGAACATATTAGTTCATTTGCAAAAACAGATAACTCAGGGTTATCTCATCTCACTCAAAATGCAGCTGGGTCATTTTGAAATAAAGTAAAAATAATTTAAAAATACGAACGAACACAATAAAAACATGATAACATAAAATCATGATTTTTGAAAAAAAAAAAAAAAAACTTTTTGCAAATAAACACTTCATATTTAGTACCTTAAAAGTACAAATTAGTACTTTAAAAGTACACAACAGTACCTAAAGTATTTTTTGAATGGGTGCCGCCCCAGTGTTTTGTTTTTTTTTTCCTGAGTATATCTTGAGTTATGAGCAACTCACTAGGTTTGTAAAACTTCACCAGATCTTCGTATGCTTTTAAAATTGCATATACATAACAGTACTGAAAAAACAACACTGTTGTAATCTAATTTAAAATATCTGCAAATGATGTACTTGTAACATGTAATCTGTAATAGTTGTCATCTGCACTTTAGTTTGGAGCAAAAAAGTGTTTTTATGTGTGAGAGGTTAAAATGTGCATTTGCAAGTATTTTTGTGTATATGATATATCAGCATGTTATGTGTGAATGTGAGTATTTATTGTATTAAGTAATTTTTTCTAGTGTTTAATATATAAAATACAGTCTTTTTAAAAATCATTTTTTTAAATGGTTTTGAGACTCTATATTTAGGAAATATAAATTTTCCATAGCTTTGGTGGACAATCAAGTGGTCAAGCTTGATCAAAACAAGCCAAGACCTGTACAGTACTTCACACTGTGTCAGTTTTATATATGTTATATATATATTTAAAATAGACAAGTGGAGAATTCTGGCAAGTCTGCTAAGAATGAGTCATTCCTTGCAGCATCTTGCACAGTGATGGGAAGGCTCTTCAAGTAGATTGTTTGAGAAGCATGAAGGCCTGTGGGAAAAAGCTGTTCTCGAGTGTTCTTGTCTTTGCATGGATGCTTCTGATGACATGAATTGTTCTTATGCTTTCTGCACTGAAGAACATTAACACCATACAAGAGATTGTTAGCATTCTGTTCAGTTCATTACTATATCTCTACAATATCTCTAGTGTTTCTCCTAGACAGAAATGACATGGTCATCAGATTGAATCTCCTGCTCATCACATTTTTCTCTTGAGGAAAAATACTCTTACATTTGTCTCCTAAAGTTTCAGGAAAGATCTCAACAACATCACAATGTACTCAGATTTTTCTCCATTTAGACTCTGTTCTCACATTTGTCTTCTCTAATGTTTTACAAATGTCTCAGTGTGACCGCAAACATTTCTTACCATATAATGTTGATCATTAATCACATTATTCATGATTTAACAGAGGAAAACATGACCTATATTTAAATGCAAGAAAATGGGGTTTGCAAGAGAAATCTTTGCATGTTAAACAAACAAAGGAAAAAGGTTATGCAACAACCATGAAGCACTGGTAAACTTGCATTACAGTTGTTAAATAATTAAGTATTCTCATACACTTATCTAATACTTCTGTAGTGTTTGCAAAATGTGCTGCATATACAATGCTAAGCATTAGAGATTAATTGAATCTATTGCATAATATTCCTGATATGCATAAAAAATGCAATCAAAGACAAAAACTTCTGAACAATAAAATGATTTGAAAGAAACTACTGCAAGACAATAAGAAAATTTCTCATGGTTCTCACTTCATTCTCAATTTTGACTCCTTTTCTGACAACTGACACCTTATTCATGGTCAAATTAGAGTCTTCTGAGCTTAGGAAAAGCAACCTTTGAGCAATACCTCTTCTCTGTAAGGGTTTGTATATGTGAACTGATGCTTTTTGAGGCAGAGTTTGCTTTATTGCAGATGTGTTTATTTCCCACAATCCCCTGGTATTTACAATAGAGAGACCAGTTAGTCTAAATATATTTATATATATTTCAAATTTATTCAGATTAGAATTGTTACTTACCTAAATTCAATAGTGACTATCTAAAATAATTATGAATACTCAAACCAAAGCTTTAAATGATAAAACTACTTGCCATACAGTGCCTGCCAGATGTGAGAGAAACATCATCACTCTATACTGTAAAAAACACAAAGCAATGAAGTCATAATTCATTGTGCTGTACCAAAATACTGTATTCTGGAAATAACCTGTCAAAAACTCAACCTGTAACCTGTAAAAAAAGTTCACAGTCATTTATATGACCTGGCAACAAAAACACATTTGGTTACAGTCTAGTAAACACTCTGTAGTGTTTGTAAAATGTGCTGCATATACAATGCTAAGCATTTGAGATTAATTGAATCTATTGCATAATATTCCTGATATGCATAAAAATGTAATCAAAGACAAAAACTTCTGCTAAATGAAATGATTTGAAAGAAACTACTGCAAGACAATAAGGAAATTTCTTATGATTCTCACTTCATTCTCAATTTTGACTCCTTTTCTGACAACTGACACCTTATTCATGGTCAAATTAGAGTCTTCTGAGTTTAGGAAAAGCAACCTTTGAGCAATACCTCTTCTCTGTAAGGGTTTGTATATGTGGACTGATGCTTTTTGGTGCAGAGTTTGCTTTATTGCAGATGTGTTTATTTTCCACAATCCCCTGATTTTTACAACAGAGAGACCAGTTAGTCTAAATATATTTATATATATTTCAAATTTATTCAGATTAGAATTGTTACTTACCTAAATTCAATAATGACTATCTAAAATAATTATGAATACTCAAACCAAAGCTTTAAATGATAATACTACTTGCCATACAGTGCCTGCCAGATGTGAGAGAAACATCATCACTCTATACTGTAAAAAACACAAAGCAATGAAGTCATACTTCATTGTGCTGTACCAAAATACTGTATTATGGAAATAACCTGTCAAAAACTCAACCTGTAACCTGTAAAAAAAAGTTCACAGTCATTTATATGACCTGGCAACAAAAACACATTTGGTTACAGTCTAGACTAAAATCATGTGCAGCATTGCAATGTAACAACCAGTTTTGGGTGTAATGCAATTAATGACTAATTAATTAGATAACTGATTACTTTTCTGTGAGAATGTAAAGTAAGGAAACACTCTAATTTTCTGCATTAAATTGCATTAAGTACTGTTAAACAAGACTGCATTAGATACTGTTAAAACAACGGTATATAAAACAATAGTGAATTTAACATCAACATTTAACATCTAGTGTTAACGTATGTTTTTATTGCAAACTTCTCCCTTTAAATACTTAAGTTTGAATAATAAATAGAAAGGTTGTTGAGGTTGATAGTGAACTTAGAAAGCAATTAGTAATAATGCAATACTTCGTATAAAGTAATTAGTACGGCTAGTGGTATAGTGGACTTTTTGATTAACTTTTATTGCGTCTTCGGGCAGCAAATCCTTTGGTTGATTTCGAGTCATGTGACTCCCGTCATTTCAGCTCGACATCAGTTACAAGTTTTAACATGCAGCTAAATTTCACTTCGACATCTGTGAACAGACCGTACAGAACTGGTAAAAAATACTCATTCATTTTCATCTGACAAATCATTCAAGGAGCAAACTCCTTCTTCATGCACGGACTGAAACAGACTGATGGGGTTTATTTGCGTTGTGCATCTGCGCCAATTATCAAAAATTATCTTAGTTAGGAAATAGAGCGGGACTCTTTAGCTTCCAAATACGCATCTCTGCAGCAATGCCACTACATCTCCAACATACACGAATCGGAAGTCTGTTTCTTGCGGTGTTAGTAGTGGTACGCTGTTGCAATGGGGTAACAATTCAGAAACCGGCACCATTTTGCCTCCTCATCAAATCTGAACACGGGAGTTCTCAGATTAGTTTTCTCATTCACTCACCGGACACTTCAGCATCTCCTCTCTTTTACTGGAGCAAGTGGACAACAGAGAAACACGTTGAAGGTTGTTACATGAGTAGCGATGGGTCATTGGTTCAGCGTTATTGGTCACTCTGCAGTCAAAAGCGCGCGTGGGACAACGATAAGTTAACAATGCACTTCAACTTGAGCGCGCTACTGGACGATGCCAGTTTGTGTGAAATGAACACGTATATCAATTTCACTTTAAAGCAAGGCCAGCAGATGGATTCTAAAGCAAGAAGTCGGCATAAACGCGCATGGGTTTTACCGGGAACACTTTGGTGTGGACGCGGCACCAGCGCCAATGACTATGAACAGTTGGGTAGGTGTGCATCCATCAGTATGCTACCATTGGTCAGTTTACCCCACAGTTATAATTTGGTAAAGGCTATTATTTTTCAAAGTTGAACGATTAATCGCATCCAAAATAAGTTTTGTTTAGATAATATATGTGTGTACTGTGTATATTTATTATTTATATAGAAATACACACACATGTAGTATATATTTTGAAAATATTTACATTTATTATATATAAATATATTTAATATATAAACGTAACATTTTCATTATACACACACACACACACATATATATGCATGTGTGTGGACTTTTATATACGTAAATACTGTACACACACATATGTAAACGGAAACTTTTATTTTGTATTGACATCGCTATTTTATCTTTTTGTTGATGCTGATGAAAGTTATCAGCGTGAAAATAAAAATCAAGGAGAACGATAAGACAGAACTTAGAAACTTTATTAATAGCAATATCCGACATTATTCACTACAATTTTCCGGAGGTCAATAAATCAAATTGCAATTTTCGTGTCAACGTGTGTGCGTATGGGTGGGCGTGGTCGACTAAAATTCTATGAATGTATGGAGTGTTCAGGAAAAGATGTGGGAGGTCCAGCACCATAGCCTGAAATTACAGTTAAATCAGTGCCCGTAAATCAATATTATTACAGAGTGTGCCATAAAGGTAGACACGACAGTCAAGTTTCTGTGCAAAATATCACTCTGCGCTTTGCACTTACAATTTCAACAGTTTATTAAGAAAATGGCGAATAAATGATATTTGTTATTATTACAATTGATGTTCTTCTCTTATGTAGGTATGTTTGTGAATGCAGACAGATGCTGTAGAGAGCACGATCACTGTGAGCACATCATACGCTCGTTCTCTGTCAACTTTGGTGTGTTCAATCCCACTCTGTTCACGCTCTCCCACTGTGACTGTGACCACAGGTGAGGACTGTCTTTCACATTCCTCAGATGACAGGCATTTTCAGGTCCTCAGGGGAGACTCTTTAAAGTCATAACTCATTCTTTTGTCGTAACTCATCTTTTCTGTTTAATCACCCTGTGCATTACTACACGTTTTAAGAAATCAAGAATATATTTTGCCCACATTTCAGTGGGACAGAATGACATTTATGTATAAAGGCCTTTCTTTTGATGTGGAACACTCTAAAGACAAATGTTCTGGCTCAAAAAAAGCAACAGTTTGCATCAGTTTTTTGAGTTATGACAAATTATGTTCAAACAATAAACTGTTGAGTTGAAGGAACTTAATTTTTACACACAATGTGCAATGCTACAAAGGTGTTAAATTAAGTTAAATAATTTTCCAATTATACATTTTCACTTCAAAATTAGCACAGCACTTATTTAGCTAAAACATATCTAGCATGTAAACTCAATTAAATTTAAACATAACAGAAACTCATTTAACCCGTCCCCTCTGTGGGACGCCTAAGTTTACTTCACCATATTACAAATAAATCCTAATCTAATCATGACAAACTATATTTCGTTGGAAAGGTCTAAGACTCCTAAATAAATATTTTACCACTCTTTTGTGTTACAAATTATGTAGGAAAAGTAATAGATTAACTTATAACAAGAGTGCACCTCAAAAATCTGACCTTTTTTGCAAAAAGATTTTCTTTGTTGCCTTTTTCCCTATCACGCAATAGACATCTTAAGAAATTATATATCAACTGAAAACTTAAAATCTCAAAATTCATCCTTTGACAACCATTTTAAAATCAGACATTGCATTACCATGGAAATTGTACATCAAAATCATATTATAAAATGTTTTCGTTCATGAATTATAAAAATTTAACTTTGGATTGCATTTTCATGTCTATGTTCAAGATAGGGAGTGACAGTTAAAGAGTTAAATGTAAAATATAACAGCATTAAACAATCATATTTTCTGTTTACTGAAGAAACATATAAAATAACATTAATATAAACATTTATTCACCTTATCCAGTGCAAAGCATATGAACTGGAAATTCACTTCCAAATTTACATTATTACAGCTTTAGAAATCCTGTGGCAATGATCAACATTACTATATCAACAGAGCTATGCAAAATAATGTTTGCAACTTAAAGCTTTAATGAAATCAATATATGAGCTTTTCTTTTTTCACTTGCAACCATGCACTTGTTTCAATTGTGGTAACTGATATGATTCAATAAAAGTTCTGAATGCATAAATAGAAATGCATTGTGCTCAATGGAAAGTTTAGCTGCCATTTAGACACAAAAGGGACAGATATTTGGCATTATGATGCAAATCATGTTTATTTCTGCCTTGTATCTTCCTGTCTTGTCTCTTTTAGATTTAAACAATGCCTTCTCAAGGGAAATGACACCATCTCCAACATGGTGGGCTACAGTTTTTTCAATGTCCTGAAGCTCCGCTGCTTTGAGCTGATCCAGAGGAGGCAATGCACACAGTATAACTGGTTTGGAATGTGAGTGCAAGAAATGAAATCATGCATTCCAGTAATTATGCTTCAAGGATTTTTCCATTTGCATCACAATTGTATATGATATAATTCACATCATTTGTAATAATGTAAGGTCTACATTGACATCAGCATTTCCATAGAATCATTTGCATGACATCATTATAAAGTAATATGCTCATAGTCATAAAGCAGGTGCTTTCAACATTTACAGAATCAAGCCCACTATATAATAGTGTTCAGTTCTCACTCTGTGCCAGTTTCTGTATTAACTGTGCATCCTGTAACAGTTTTACTACATTCATTGTTATAGAGAGATTTGCTTATATTTGTTTGGACATTCGTTTATAATCATAGATTTGCATTTTATTGCTGCTGGTAGGATGTGCTTCTCTATAATAACATTGTGCCAGGGGTGGGAGTAAGTTGTCTATACACAAGTCATAAGAAAATAAATCCTTGAGTCAAGTCTCAAGTTGCAATGCACACAATAAAACAAGACAAGTCAAGTCAAGGGTATGGTTCACCCCAAGCAAGTCGTGTTGAGTCCTGTGGAGAAAGTCACTGTCAAAGTACCACCCGGGTTACATTTCCCAAGAAATTATGAACTTGAACAGATCTGCCAGACAATTGCTTTTTTACAAAAGTTAAACCTTTCTTAAGGCCCTGTTTGAGCTTTGCAGCATTTTATCAGACATTACTGAGGAGAAAATGAAGAATTAGGAACACAAGTCAATTTTGAGAAATACTGATAAATAAATTCTGTAAAATAAATAAATAAATTACAGTATGTGTACAGTATGTATATTACAGTATGTGTGAACAAAGCATTTACATAATACATATGGCATTGTACATGACACAGTGACTCTCAGTGTGTCCAAAATCGCATACTAAGTACTACATTTTAAATTTGAACTTACTTTGCGACCGTTGAAAATGTGTGTTCATCCGGGCCTCGAAAAGTATAAATTTAGGGGTGTTCAGTTAAAATTACAAGAGGTCCAGTTTCTGTATGCCAGTTTTTGTATCCCAAGTCTAGACAGAACTTTTTTGGAATAGTTATACATCTCCATGTGGACAGCAGTAGTACTTTGTAAAAGAAAAACAACATCCTGAACAGCTACAATAGTTTTTATAAGAATCTACTACTAATAAATAACAATCAAATAATCAGTCTGATCATGAAAACAAAGTCACTAAGGCAACTTGTAAAAGTGTCTCTCCCTAAATCTTTAGAACATTGTTTGTTATTAAATGCGGCTTCAAACGATCCCAGCCAAGGAAGAAGGGTCTTATCTAGCGAAACGATCAGTTATTTTCCATAAAAATAATACAATTTATATACTTTTTAATCTCAAATGCTCATCATGTCTTACTCTCCCTGAACTCTGTTTTTTCCCGGTTCATGACAGTTAGTGTATGTCGAAAAACTCCCATCTCATGTTCTCCCAAACTGTTTTACCTTTTTTGTTAAGGGTGAATGATCTTCTTTGCATGTTCACTTTGCAAAGACTGGGTCGTAACTTCTGCAGCGATGTAGGATGATTTTGAAAAGATTTTTGAAGGTGAGGGAGAAAATATGATTGGAGTTTTTCAACTGTCTTGAGCCAGAATACACAGAGTTCAGGGAGAGAAAGACTGAGATTAAAAGGTATTTAAGTTTACAACCGCATTTGGGATCGTTTGAAGCCGCATTTAAACTGCATCAGTCCATTATATGGAGAAAAATCCTGAAATGTTTCCCTCAAAAAACATAATTTCTTTACGACTGAAGAAGAAAGACATGAACATCTTGGATGACAAGGGGGTGAATACATTATCTGTAAATTTTTGTTCTGGAAGTGGACTTCTCCTTCAAGATGCCAAAATAATAATTTAAAACGTAGGAGAAAAAAGTCTTGCACATCAGTGACATGTTTTTAAAAAACATGTTTTCAAGAATCCACTGCCCTCCATCTTCCCCTGTGCGACTTTAAATAGTTTTTCTATATAAATAGGTGCTAGATAAATGTGTTTGATGCTGTACTTGCATCTTGCAGTTTTTCCAGCATCTCATTCATGAGCACAGTGAATTTAAAAACACGTCTTGAAAATTTGCATTCTTTTCCATTCATCAGCACTGCAGCTCTGCAGTTTATATTAATATCCAGCTATTGTGTGACGTCTTGCGATTTTGTTTTTGTGTGGTTGAGGCCTTATGCTTGTCACTCAGAAGTCAAAAAGACAGTGAAACTCATCCGAAAACCAAAAGATGCTTCTCCTCATCTGGGTGGATGAAGAAAACAGCGCATTGTTTAAAGGTCATTTCAGATGATTGACATCACATAGGCTACTGGTATTTTGGTGCTGATGTGTGACTAGAATCTTTAAGAAAAACATTGGCGTAGCTTGTGTGAAGAGCAGATGAAGCATCTGACAATTGTATAGTATTTACCAAGTTGAATGTGTGAAGTGGCTGTTCTGTCTGGCAGAAAGGCAAAAAACAATCTTTAAACCATGGTTGAAAACCCTAGCCTTGTTACCCCATCCATTTTCTATTCACTCGGTTTTTTGTAGTGAATTTTATTTATTTTTTTTTTTACAAAAATGCAATATGACAGCAATATGTTTTTTTTTGTCTGCTGGCCTCTAGATACATTTGTGCTGGTGTAACTGAGCTCTTCATTCTCTTCCTGCAGGTGCACAATGGTCCAGACTGCACCTGTCGCAGTATTGAAAGATTCAACACCATATAATTCTACCAGTCTGACTAACGAGAACAGCGGCACCATTGACCTTTCATGCCATGAGGTGCCAATCAGACTGTCACACAGCGGCAAACGAAGAACCTCTAAATCTAAGGACCGAAAAACCTGCATTCCAGTGGACTATGCAAAAGGGGAAAAATTAAAAAAAAGGCCATTTCAAATTCAAAAAAGTCAAAAGTTGGTGAGCCAAATTGGAAAAAGGAAGAAACTACAAACAAATGGACATCAAAAAGGAAGAAAGGAAACTGTGCAGTCGCTCGCTCCACAAAGGAAGGCATCCAAAGAGAAGAAAATGATAGCTCAGAAGTTCAAAATGGAAACTATTCTTCAAAGCACCCATAGGACTCCAAAAGCAAGTGTCACTCGCTCCCCTTCAGCGTCATCTAAAACAAAATTACTTTTGGTGCAACAGGCGATGGCCACTCAGTCTAAGCAAATGTCTGTAACTAAATCAGGAGTAAGGACACATCAAAATAAGAGAAAAAGGGGTAAAAAGAAAAAGACCCAGAAAGAAAAACAAATTAAAACCACAAAACAATGATGAGATAATATTTTTTTAATGTTTTTTTTTTTTTTTTTAATGTGCATAAAGTCACAATTACAGAGATCCTTGCTCTTTTATACACATATACTGTGGTGACTTTTACAATGTTGTTTAACCAGGTGCCAATTAATACAATAAAAAATATACTAAGCGATGATACCTCATTTGTTTTTAAATGTATAGTTACCAACATCCTCGCTGTATGTCCATACACTTACTTGCATGTTCTAATGCTATGTTTAAAAAAAAAAAACAAATGACTCAATGAATTGCAATTGCTTCTGGACTTAGTTAACCAATTAAATGTATTGTTAAAGTGAATGTAAGTTTTATTGTATCTGCACAGTTTAAACATTCCTAAAACAAGAAAAAGCCCAGATTGTTGTGGGCGACACTGGTAAACTTGTAGGGGCTGCATTTGAACCACGGCCCAGATTTGGGTGTCACTGACATACAGTATTTTAAAATTAGGTGTTTAAAAATATATTAGCTCAGTAATATTACCAGTATACCAATAATCTAACAACTGCTACAATAAAAGGCTTTTAGGTAAACTGTGGAATTACAGTATATTAAAATAATAATAATAATAATAATAATAATAATGTACTGTACATAGTAGTACAAGACAAAAACTTGGCATGACATATATTGCAGGTAACTCTGACTGTCACACCAGCTAAATAAAGCATTCTGAGAGAAACACTGCAAACATTCTCTCAAAATGTATGATACTGAAAAATGACACAAACAATAAAAAACACACGGCAATTTACAGCTGAAAATACTTAATTGATAACTTAGCTGATAACACTGTCAGATTATTTTAGTAGCTCAACTGTAAAAGATTACATGACTTAAAGGGGTCGTCGGATGCAAAGTTCACTTTTACATGTTGTTTGAACATTAATGTGTGTTGGCAGTGTATGTACAAATCTACCCTATAATGATAAAAATCCATGCAGTGGTTTTTAATTAATCTGTAAAAATTATATCCCCTTTTTCAAACGAGCCATTCTCAGATGCCTGTCGGTGTGGCATCACACCCACAGAGGACACTCCCATGATAGTTGATTGACATGAGCATCTTACCTCAGACCAGCTGTAACAGTCCGACCTCAATTGATTTGATGCCGGAGCAGGAATGTAAGTTAGACAAGAATATCTCTGATTGAGCGATTGAGATGTTGTGTTCCTGGATGTAATAATGAACGTAGTGGTCGTCATTTACTCCCGACTGAAGATGCAGCGGATTACGTTTGTTTGTGAACGGGAATGCAACTCCCGATCTGCATATATCTGTCTATGTTCGCGCGAATCATTCATGATCCAGCTTCACCTACAGCAGAAGTGAGTATAAGGGTTTTTTTATGAATCTCTGCAATCACCTTTCCTAATAACATGCTAGTTAGTAAGTTTCACCACTAAAGTAAACAATCTCTCAGAGCAGCATGTCACTCCACAGAGAGAAGAGAGGGGCGGGGTGAGCAGAGCTCATTTGCATTTAATAGAAACAATCCCTCAGAATAGGATGATTTTTGCAGAGCTCATTTTGACAAGGTAAAAAGGGTGTTGTTTTACACAACCATTGAGAATTTTTAACCAAAGTATGTTATAGACTTTTCATTAAGACCCTAAAGAATCATATCAGCATTACATCACTTGCTCACCAATGGATCCAATGGGTGCCGTCAGAAGGAGAGTCCAAACAGCTAATAAAAACATCACAATAATCCAAAAGTAATCCACACCACTCCAGTCCATCAGTTAACATCTTGTAAAGCCAAAAGCTGCATGTTTGTAAAAAACATATCCGTTGTTAAGAAATTTTTAACTTTAAATCAGGGGTGCTCAACCCTGTTCCTGGAGATCTGCCTTCCTGCAGAGTTCAGCTCCAACCCAAGTAATTAGGATCTGAAGGAGCACTTGATAATTACAAACAGGTTTGTTTGATCAGGGTTGGAACTAAACTCTGCAGGAAGGTAGATATCCAGGAACAGGGTTTGGCACCCCTGCTTTAAACCATCACTTCCATCTTAAATACAAGTCCATAATCCATAATAACACTCCCTCCAGCTAAAAAAATCATTTCCTGTTGTCCCTTACATCAAAAGCTACATAGCTATTTGTTTAGAGCGGTTTAGGACTGTTTTGGCTTATAAACTGTGCTTGATCTGTGCAGATTTCTCTCCTGATTCAGGCCAGATGATTTTTTCACTGGAGGAAGTGTTAGTATTGATTATGGTTTTGTATTTTAGCTGGAATCAACAGTTTAAAGTTAAAATGTCTTAATGATGTATTTGCTTTGTGCAAACATGTAACTTTTCACTTCATAAGACATTAACTGATGGACTGGGGTGGTTTGGATTACTTGTGGATTTTTGTGATGTTTTTATCAGCTGTTTGGACTCTCATTCACTGCAGAAGATCCATTGGTGAGCAAGTGATGGAAAGCTACATTCCTCCAAATTTGTTTCCATGAAGAAACAAATATTGAATGTTCTCAGTATACTTTCAGCAAATTTTAATTTTTTGGGTGAACTATTTCTTTAAATGACTTACAACCAATACAACTGTTAAAACCCTGCATGTGTTTATTATGAACAAATATGGAAAGTTCTTATAATAAAGTGACACAAAACCTGATTTTGCTATTATTGAGAGAAAAAAGTTAATTGTGCATCATGTCCACATGAGAACCACATCCATTCTTTAGTCCAGTCTTAACTGCATTTGCAGTTTGTGGATTCTTCCAGCAGGTGCCATCAAAATACATGTTGTAAATCTAGAGTAAAAATGATTTAATTAGCCCTGTAAGTAATTTATCCTGGGCAGAAAGAGAAAAAAGAAGCATTTAAGTCCAGCTGCATGCTTGTTTTCTCTAGAAGTGTTTTTGTTTTTTGGTTTCAAACCCAGAGGCACATGCATAATCCTAATTTAAAATAATAATTGTGTCCTCCTAAAATGTCAGTATCATTATCTTACTGTAATCGATCTTGGGTAAAAATAATAATGTAATAAAAGAGTCAAGTACATAATGAAGGTGATCTTAACTGAAGGGTGTGCTCTTATGAAAAGGGCATTTATAATAAATGTCAAGGGAAAGGACGTCATGTTTTTATTATATAGCATGCCAAGTATTAATTAATTACCATTTCTGCAGTGATTTGATAAAACTATGGTTTGATAAATGTATAAAGTACATGCAAGTGCTGGAACCACTTGATGTGAATGTTCAGTGCAATAATTTTATACATTTTAATAATGCACAGTATATTCTAACCAACAAAATACACCTATGTTAAAAAAAAAATAAATAAATAATTGATAGTAGTAATCAACACAGTCAGCCAAGTAATATAGTTCCCAGGCCTAAAAACCTAGAATATTAATATACTGTAGAATTCAACTGATGTCAACATTTATCTAGCTGGGGTTTTGATCTCTTATACCAAAAGTGCTGATTTTTAATGAGTTATTGTTATATACCAGTTGATATGAAGCAAAAATAATTCCAATTGGTTTTAACATCACACAGGGACAGACATTTGTAATACATGCAAGACACTCATTGCTGTCACTTCTCCAAAAGGCAGCAGTCGAGGTAACATTTAACAGTCTTGCAGCAATTCCTTCTGCTAAAATATTTGATACTTTTGATATGCTGTCTGACAGAAACCTGGCGTAAACTAGACTACTATAAGCATAATCCTCGCCTGAAGTGTCAGGAAATAAGTGTTGCTGCAATTTACTGTGGTATGCTCAGTATTACTCATACAGCAGGATAAACACTTTGTTCATTTGAAGTTCTGGCCAGATGGATTTTCTCAAAGACAGCAGCAGATGATAACACATTCAATGATCAGCTTCATTCCTTTACTGCTGTAGAATGAGCTAACAAAATGCATTACAACCCCAGAATCATCAACATCATCTTTTTCAGCTTTTAAACCACTTAAGCCTAATTTGATTTAGAAAACCCATTCCATTCATGTCAAAACATCCAAGAAAAAGCTGTCTAGTCGACCGTGCTTCTTCTTGCAGAGACTTGATGACTTTAAATTAAGATTTATGTTGGTGGCTCTCCAATGGTTTTCTTCAGGACCCAGATTTTACATCAAATAGCAGCTCAACACAGTATGAACATTTATTTATTTATTTTACTTAGAAAATGTCAACAGAAAGCTTTTTAAAATACATATTAATATTCAAACATATTAAACACAAAATGTAGCTCAACAGTATTTAGAATTATTCAAATGGCTGAACTGGAAATATGTCAGTTTTGGTTTCTAATGTTTCAACACTCACTATGCTCCTCTACAGGTTTGTGGCTTTCAGTCCATGCATGCGTTCAACTGTATTGTACACTCAGAAAAAAGGTATAAGGTATAGAAGCTGTCACTAGGGCGGTACCTTTTCAAAGGTACACTTTGTACCTAAAGGATTCATACTGGTACCTCAAAGGTACATATTAGTATCTAAAGTGCCCAGGTCATATCCCACTGCATCCCACTAGATGATAGCAATGTCTTAAGTTAAAAGTATGCACTGAGCTTCATGCAAATTGTATATCTTGCTAAAAACCAAGATATACGGTACTTTGGGCTGTACACGCACCATATACATACCTAAGCATTACTTAATACTGAAGTATGCTTTGGGCTTCACATGCACTATACATATATCCTTGCACACGCATAAAACCGAAGTATACTTTGGGCTTCACGTGCACTGTATGCATAGAACTGAAGTACCCTTTATACAATAGGCTTTATGCACACTGTATGCATGCCCTGGCCTAGTGAATGCACAATAAAACAACTGTACTCTACATGCCCTAGTGTTTGCTTAAAAACCAAAACATACTTTGAGTTTCAAGTACATGTATAAAACCAAATAGCGTACACATAAATACCAAAGTATGATTCCAGCTTTGCGTGTGCTGTATGCATGCTCTAGCATACATGTGAAAGTTGAAGTATACTTAAGGCTTCATGTGTAAAAGTATACTTTTAGATTTGCACTCTATGCATATCCTATCATATGCGTAAAAGTATACAGTATTTTTTGGGCTTCATGCACTCTGCAACCATATCCTAAAATGTGCATGAAAACAAAGTACATTTCTTTAAGTGCCCTAGTATTGCATAAAAAAGTAACTTTGGACTTCATGCGCATTATGCGCATACTGTTGCATTATTGTAAAAGTGAAGTCTCCATTGAACTTTATGTGCACTGTACATGTGTAAAACCAAAACATACAGTACTGAGAGTGTGTACTGCACACGTGCCCTTGTACTGCATAAAAACAAAATTTATTTTGGGCTTTGTGCGCGCTGTAGGGTAAGCACACCCAAGTGTACACATAAAACAACAAAGTATGCAATACTTAGGGCTACAGTACTAAGTCCACTGAAGTGCTTTGAAACATGCAGTGTCTATGTGTTCTATGTGTTGATGTCATTTCAACTGAAACAGGAAGACAGGGCCGGATATATCAAGCAGTCCTGCCCCTTTTTTCTTAAATAGCCAATTAGCCTTTTTCACACTTCCGTGTTTCTGGCTTCCGGATTGGCGCTTGCAGGGTAAACGTTTTTCCGGTGACAGCAGCGGCCGTACTGAACAAGAGTAAGTTCAGGAATCAAAGTCTATTTTTACAAAATAGATACTATGATACTATGATATATACCGGTGTTTTACTCTAAAAATAGCAAACATTTATTCAAAAAGTTTGTGTCAGCGTCTGGTCATCACAAATACTATGTTTATTTAATTATGAATGTTAGCACTTATAATACAGTACAGTTTTGAGTTTTGCCGTTCTGTCTATTTGGTGCTGGCTGTGCATTATGACTCTTCACATCATTTTTTTCGCGATTAATATTGTTATTATTATTATTATTATTAAAGTAATATTGTATTTTCTACTTGCTGTCCTTTGCATTATTAACTTTAGAGTGTAAATGTACGTTGCATAATGTGCCCAGGGATATACATAATAAAATAATATAATACTAAATAAGACATGACTCCGATTAATGGCTTTATTCCTTTTGGATCTGGATTACGTTGTTGTATTGAGTTTATGCATCATCCGGACTCAGAATCGTTTAATTTAGTCTTGGGGAAATGTGCATTTGGATATAAACGCTGTCATAATTTACCATGATGTAGTGATTCGAGGGAAATGACTGAGTAAATTGAGAAAATACGCTTAAATATACCGGAGATGAAGAACAGAAACTATAGCTGGCACTATATTGCGCATATATTATATTGACGAGTACCGATCTCAGTACCCATATAAATTACAAACAAGTAAAATGTTGTTTCTTTGTTGATTATATAACAACTTGGAAAGCAGACAAAAAAAAAAAAATATTTGAGACAAGAGCATATTAATATAATAGGCGCAGACCTGTAGCGGAACTGACTTTACCCTGCGCTGACGTCATTTCCGATTTTTGTGAAAAAGGCTAATAGCGTTTCATTGATATCACAGCTTGGTAAAGCCTTATTTGACAGTGTATGATTGCAACAATCTCATCCATATCGTTATAAAATATAGCATACTGTGTAGAATTCGAATGGGTCCGAAACGTTGCTGTCGTGTCCCTGGACCTGTGTCTGTACTGTGGCGGTTCGCATAACACAGCGTGAAACCACACGTTATTTACCCAAATGGAAAGCATATTTACACAGACTGAATCGTTCCCTATCATTCACCGTATCACTGTATAGAAAATACTAATTCTGTGAACAAGTGACCTACTTCAGCGTGTATTCATAGTGTAGGGGGCGGGATTCTAGAAAGCATTTGACTGGACAGAAAGTTTGATGAGAAGCTGAAGTGCAGGGTGATGTGATCAAAATCATAGATTTATATTGGCGGAAGTTAGAGACTGTATCATAGATTTATATTGGCGGAAGTTAGAGTTTTGAATGCTCATATCTTCTAAATGTGAATTTTGCCATTATTTTGAAGCATACTAGCTTACTGATAACCTTAGGGCTAACATATTCATACTAAAAGCCAAAAACCTTCCATTTTGATGTCATGGGGACTTTAAAAAAAGGGAGCACCTATTTAAGCAACCAGATGGTGCCAAATGCTCTGAATTTTACCTGTTGGGTTTTAAAAATAATTTGAAATTAATTATAGAAAATTAAAAAAAACACTCTATATAATGCAGTGTTTATCTTATACTGCAGTGTAACTCTCAATTGGTTTAGTATGGCGTCTGACTGACAGCTGTTTATGCCGCTGAACGACCGTTAATTCGGTTGCAGTCAGCGCCGAGCACGCGAGTATCAATTCAGAGAACTGCGCAATTGTGTCAAGTTTGGAAAGAGCGAAATTTGTCCCTGTGTCACGCCCACCTTTCCGAAAACACTGGAGCCTTTTGAGCTGAGAGGCTGGCGAATCGATCCGCAGCGTTCCAGCGAAAGCCAGGAGGCCTCGCATGGGCGTCGTACATCTGCGCCCCACCGACCGAGCGACCGAGCGCTCAATGATGATGCGTTTTGCAAGGAGCAGGAGATCTGTCGCCGGCTGGAGCTGAATCAGATCCCGTCGTACGTTGAATTTCATGTTTGACCACTTTGCCTTTTTGCCTCGGAGGAGAAAGAGATGGGATCAGGTGCTGTGGATTCTTCCCAGTGGCTGTCAGTGAAGGAAGAGACTATTTTCCTTCACGATGGACTAATTCGGGTCACGGACCTGGCAGAGCTGCCCAGTGAAATCGGAGTGTCTGAACAAGGGGAATCCGAGCAGGAGGTGTGCAATTATTATATGTGTTTCATTCAGACGATCCTCTATACTGCGATTAGCGGCATTAGATGTGAACTTAATTAGCTTAACACCAAAGTTAACTAACTCGGCTCGCCTGGGACTGGATAATGTTCGGCCAAAACATGCGTGTCAGATAGCAGCATGCTAATAATAAAAGGTTCTTGTTGTGTTTATTCTAGTAAATGAAGCACTTAGTCGTTTTAACGAGTGTTAAGCCACATATCGTGTTTTTCCTGTCATTCTGCTGATGTTAGTGGATGTAAACATGCTCGGTCTGTTATGAAGCCCGTTATGAGCAGTATCAAATATTATTGCTACAAATATAGAGTTTAACGGCCAGTCGATTTGCGTTGATGTTAACGAAGCGTATGAACCCCTCATTAAGGTTGTTACTGCAAATTTATATGTCATATATAAAGACAGACACACAGTTTTTGTGTCTCTGGTGTTTGACGCGTTAGCATAGCACAGACAGACAAGCTAGTAGGAGGAGTTGAATCTCTCACTGGCGTGTGGCAGGCAGCTATTGACCTGTCCGTAGGATTCATGTTACAATTTAAGGTGGAAACCACATACGTTTAAGACAATACATGTAAATCTGATGCAGAACGTCAAAATACGACAGTTATAATAGTGGCATTTACCTCAGTACGATAGGGGGTTTCCCCTAGCATTTATTATTATAGTAACCTAACGCTCTAACACTAATGTTGTCCTAACCGCACAATGTCATTTTCCTCCGTACTATTTTACTAGACTTATAAAATATGAATAGCCGCGTTAAACTGCGCTTATAGTCATATAGTCGGCTAAAGGGCGTTGTTAGGCGACATACTATCTATGTGTCCCATTTCGCATACTATCCACCCTAAATAATATCCGAGATTAGAATTAGTGTGCCCCAAATAGTATGCTGAAACGAGTATACCAAGGAAACCAGAATGGTTTAATGTTTCTGGTGGATTTGTGAGGACAAAGATTGTTTTATGATTCAGACACATATGTTTCCTATAATATCTTGTGTATTATATGCATCTTATATTGGAGAAAATGTTATTGTAACTTGAGTTACTAGCTGTGTCCCAAATGATACGCTAGTACACAGTGCTATGCACTATGTACTCCTTTGCAAATGTTTTCTTCTTTAGATGTCACAGACCTCTAAATATGATCACCCTCGCACAAGAGTCCCCCATCCTAAAATTTAGAAGATCTCTATATAGTTTCTTGCATAAAGACCCACTTTGAAAAATACATTTATTGTTACTTTGAAAATAACAAATTACTGTTACCCTATACATTATTACTGATTATGGTATTGTACTGGTTTATATCTATTATTTATTTACTAAATTACTAATTTATATGCTTATTTGGTTTAATCAGGTATTTAGTCTTTGTATTATTTAATTTATTTTAATTTTTTTACATTGTCTGAACCTGGGTTTGAAAATTGCTGCTCTACCGCATGGTGCACACTTTTTTAGTGTAAACACACTTACTCAAACTGCTTACTACAAAATAGCATAGAATTACGCAAACTACGGTGCATCTGCTGTCAGGGTCTGTCCCAATACCACATTTGTGGTCTATGCACTTGACCACTTGTCTACTTACGTGACACATTTCATGTATTTCTGGCTGCCTGATGGAACACACTTACAGTGTTGTAAAAATGCAAGTAAAGTTTTTTTACAGCGCCATTTTTACACAGTTTTATGTTCAGAACTTTGCACTTTAAATTAAACTTCTAAATGTCTGTTCAGTAGTCATAATAGCGAATTTAATACTGCCTTCAAGTGCGAATGTTTATTATTACATTCGCCTTTCATGCATTCAAGGAAACTTAATATTGGAGTAGTCTAAACAACCTAAATAGCTGAGTTAAAAATGATGGAAAATATTCATTTCTGTCACTTATCTGTTCATGGTATCACAACCAAATGTGAATAAAACTGAAAATTAAATGATAAACAAAATTCGCTACACGCTTGCTTTCCACTGACTGATCTTTATGTATAGATTATATATTATGATCCATATTATATGTCAGTGCTTTCTCCATGTTTCACATTAATACGCCACTCCTATGTCACAACTTTGTCTCTTGTATCAGTGTTTCAGAGGGGTTAGCACAGCTTTTTACCTGGTAGTTATTATTATTATTTTTATTTTATTTTATTTATTTTTATTTTTTTGTGGCACTAAATACTGTAGCAAGACTACAAACCTCTCAGTTCAGGCCATCTGAGAAACATCTCCAGAACCCCCATCTCCTCCTTTACATCCATCTGGTTGTTTTTCCTCTCATTTGTTGCCATCTTGCTGTTTCAGTGTTTGCCATACAAATGTCACTGTGCACTTCCAGTCTGTTATTTTGATCACATACAGCTTGATGCATACCAGTTATTTTTTCTAAATTTTTAAAACGTCTGTCTGTTGAATCCTCAAGTGAAAGTCTACAGGTGGAAAAACACTGAATCTAATCCACAGAAGTTCGCTTTAAGAAAGAACAATGTGACATCAATGAGCTTGAAGTTTGATGTATGAAAACAATGCAAACTGCAAGATTAGAAAGGGCGATTATATATTATGCAATTTCCTTCTGTTCAGACTTTTTTTTTTTTTTAAGATGTCCAGATACTAAAACACAAACTTGTCACAAAAAAATGTCTACATAATGAATCTTATAGTATAGGGCGAAGTCAGTATAGACAAATATAATGTAACTGAGTTGAAAACATGAATATTAAGATGCTCTGCGTCGTCAAGCAGACATATTCAGAATCATTTGTTGTGAATTGGACTAAACTGGTTGCTTTTTGTGTGTGGCTTGCACAAAAAAAGAGCAAGACGTGTTATATTGTGCTGTGCATCACTGACAGTAATGAGTCAGATCTTTACTCTGTAACAGAATAAATTTCTGATTCATTACTTTCAGTCAGGTCCATCTTGAAATAAAACAAGTTTTGAGTAGTTCTTGTAACTTAATCCAGTGGATCCAGGCCTTGTTGTTGAGCACTAAGCAAATTATCTCAGAGTAATAGCTAGATTAATTATGAATTTATATCAAGTAATTATATATAGTTACCAAAAGGTTTTCAGTGTGCGAGCCACAACCTGAAACTGGGTAAAATGGAGAGTAGAAATAAATGCAAATCTAGAAAAGGAAGAGCCTCACTGATTGAATTAAGGAAATCATATATTAATAGCACATTACTATTCAAATATGTATATTGTAAGATACATCATTATTGACCCAAATCTTAAGAATATTGTGGTATAATTTTCTATATATTACCTACCACAAGTGCGGGAGTATAATTAATAATTTTTTGTTTTTTCAAAATCTCTATTGCTTGTCGTAATGTTTATTGAGATGGTTTATGCAATTTATGTTTTGCACTTCAGAATTTGTATTAAGGGAACATAGTGAGCATCTATTTACTTATTTACTAATGAGTGTCACATTTTCTGATTTTTTTTGTGTACTGATAAACTTTAAAAAAAATGGCAGGATATTTAAAATATTTTAAGTATAAAAAATTATTATAATAATGGGAACTGAAAAGTCTCTTATAAAAATATTTTGTTCATTTATCCAAACAAAGACTGTTATTTATATGTAAGACATTACAATAGACATGTCTGGTGGAAAAATATAAAAATCGCCAAAACATACAAATATTAAATTGTGTGTGTGTGATTTTATGTAATATATAAATATTTAAATGTTAAAATGTTTTAAAACACAAACACACACATATAGATATTTAGATATAAATTATATTAATTATAAAGAAATATATCAATGTTAAAATGTTTTAAAACACACATACAGATATTTAGATATGATTTATATTAATTATAAATATAGATTACATATGTGTCTTAAATATATACTTGTATGCGTGTGTATTTTTATATACATATAAATACACACAGTACGCACACACATATTATGTAAAAATAAACTCTTATTTTGAATGTGATTAATCATGATTGATCAGTTTGACAGCCCTACTATATACACATTATATTTGTTTCAGCCAAAAATTAATTAAAAAATTAATTAATTTATTAATTAATAAATATTAATTAATAAATAACATGAATATTGGGAATGTGTTCCCATTATATCTTTTAAAGAGGCTTACATTTTTAATCATTGAATTTTTGTTTCCTAAATTGTCCTCTTGACTTGTTAGGTACAATCCCTGAATTTGACAGCATTGAAGCAAGTAACTAATTTTAGATTAATCTGGTGAGGGTCTTGTGCCAAAATATGCTTCATGTTTTTTTCTGTGCTCTTCCAGATTTTGACATTCGAGACCAAGAACCCAGTGGAGCTTGCTGAGCGCCTGCGAGCCGTCTGTGGAAACCAGAGCAACGCTTACACGAGACTTTTGGAGTACCGTCTCAATGCGCTGCGTGGACTGTGGGGGGCTCAGCGACAGCTGGCCCTGGAGGAGCAGCAGGAGCACGACGGGGTCGTCCCAGGGACCGCCGGAGGGGCAGACGACGAGACGCTGGCCCTGCTTAAGCGACAGGGCTTCCTGCAACCTCAACATCACCACCATCCTCACCACCCTCCGATGCCCGCTGGCACCGACCAGGCACCGTTTACCTCACGCGTCGGTCTACTGTTGGTCTTTCCACTACTGCAGTCGCAAACTCGGCACGACCCTGCGCTCTGTGGCGTCACCGCTGAGGTCCTGCTTGCGTGTCTGCGTGACTGCCAGCCGCTTAGCCTAGGCAAGGAGCCTGCAGACTGCCTTAATGGCCTGGAGAGGTTACTTTGCTCCTGGTTGGAGGAGAAAAGTGAGCCGGAGGGTACGGCCCAGGTGAGACCTCTACTGACCCAACAGCAGAGGCAGAACGCAGCTGCTGCACTTGTGGCTCTATCATGTGCAAGGTAAGCACAACAGCTGTTTGTTTTCAGCCTTTATGTACAGCCTTTAGTCACAAAATCATAGTTTCTTCATTCACTGGTCAGTTTTAACGCTGTGGGCTATTTTTCTGTGATGCACTGGAATATTTTTTTACTGACCGAAATTAAAGTTTTGATGTAGTTGGAACTAAAACTGAAAATAAATTGTATTTAATAATCAATTAATCAAATTTGTTTAATAAATCAACACTCAAATAGAAACTGAACATAATGCAGTTTTTTAATGACAGAATTATGTTTCTACTCCAGTATGTTGTTAAAATATAAACGTTTAAACCATACGTTAAAAAGCTTTTCATAACAGATTTATTCCAGCATATGTTACATAATAAAGACTACACGTTGAGTAATGAATAAATATAGTGCATATGTTTAGCAGAATGCTCCTCTAATTGTTTTATAGCAGACTAATAAGTTTATGGACATTGAATGCCTGAGATAATTTACATGACATACTGTTTACAAGCTGTTTCAGACATGATACGTTTTGGCAAGTTGTACCTTATCCTTCAATACTTTCTGTTGTTCATTCATGTTTATTTTGTGCTATAACTAGCAGTAAAGAGGAAGAGATGATCAGTTAACGTGCTGTTTGAATTGAGGCGCTACAGTGGTCTGTCATGCCACATTAAAGAGCATTAAATCCACATTCATGTTTTGTGTTTCATGATAAAATGGACAACATTTGAAAACTGAGACTTGGTAACAAAGCACAAAGCGTATTGCAATTACTGGATGGCAGATGATACAACAGAAAACAGCATAGACTAAAAGGTTGATATTGAGATCTATATCACTATTGAGTAAAAACAAAAAATCGATGTTGTTAATTCAGCACCAAGTTTACATGGTGTAGTTTATACATGTTGTGTGCATGAAATAGAAACTGAAACAGTCAAAACGAACCATCAGAGAAATGCTAATTAAAGTAACTGTTTCAGTCAATGATTTCAGCCAAAACTATGCCACAAATGTTTTGGTGCGTCACTAGCTATTTTGCTTCCCTAACATGTCGTCTTTCACATTAGTGGAAAGGAAACATCCAACATACACATTTAAGTGGTTATTTTTATTACACTTCATGTATTTGTGTCTTTTGGATTTGATTTACAGTTCGTATCTTTAAAGGCTGTCAGTTTTTCTCCATATCAGCAGCACTTACGTAAAACAAACTTTACTAAATTCTAAATTCTGAAGGTTTTTACAGAGGGGTTTCATTTGCCTTATTTATATTATGTTTAATTTCTAAAAACGAGGTGATTTTTTTTTTTTTTTCCCTGTTGACAGTAGTTTCTGATTCATTCAGTGATAAAAATAGATCCAAAATCCCCTCTGTAAAAACTTTTAACCTTAATGTGTCACCAAAATAATACATTATTTTTGAACCTGACATCATCCAATGTTCTGAATTGCATTCATAATTCATAATTCTTAATTTTTAATGCCTCATTTTCATATTTAAACATTGCACTTCTGAAAATTTTGTCTGGAGGCCAAAACTGGACAATTTTGATATCTTTTAGTTAAATTTTTTATCTCTGTCAGTACAGTTGCCCCAGTTGTTAACTATGGCACTCTCAGTGTATTTTTGGCCTTTCTGAGCCATCAGTTTATCCAGTCTATCACGAGTGGTAAGCAGAGACACACGGCACTTTACTGAAGTGTCTCAGTGCCTCTCCTTAGACCACTTTTGATCTGATGTGTCTATGGAAGTGTTTCTTGATTTTATTGCTATATGCATCACTGTTCCAGTCAAAGAAGAAAGGAAACTCAGAAAACTCTGCTGTTCTGTCTGTGTTTGCAGGGGTTCCCTCAAAACGTTCATTCACACTGTTCACCTGCTGCAGAAACAGACAGACTTGGGTCAGCTTCCAGTGGCCGATGTACTCTATAGGTGAGATGTGACCTACTGTTACTGTTTGTGAAGACATATTAAACTGCTTCTGTTAACTGTTAACTTTTATGAATGGTACAGAATAAACAGGGTGGAAATTATTAACCAGTTTTAAAACTGTAACTTTACTAGAATGAGTTGTATGTTCATGTTCTATCTGTTTGATAACAGGTTTTACTGGCTGTTTTTTAATGGAGCTTTATTGACATGAGTGGCAAACAGAATTAAAACTTTGGTCATGTGACTGTTTACACCTGCCATGTACACTACAGGTCAAACGTTTGGAAGAATTACAGTTTTTTAAATGTTTCAGAAAAAAGTCTGTTCTGCTCACCAAGGCTCCATTTATTTGATCAAAAATACAGTACACCATTAATATTGTGAAATCTTATTACAGTTTAGAATAGCTGTTTTCTGTATGAATATATAGTAAAATGTAATTTATTTCTATGATCAAAGCTGAATTTTCAGCATCAATACTTCAGTCTTCAGTGTCACATGATCCTTCAGAAATCATTGTAATACGTGATTTGCTGCTCAAGAAATGCATAGTATCCTCTCATTTGCAGACTGCTGCTTCTTGAGGGCGGTCCAGGCTCACCGTCCTGTTTGTTAGGGGGGAAACACAGTGTGTCGTGGGGCTTTGAGGACATGCTGCCCACACCAGAGAGCAGCGCTGCTGGAGCAGAGAGTAAAGGTGAGCGACAGATGACGAATGTTTCTACCTGTTCAACAAGTTGAAAGCACACAATTTTCTAAAATGTCACTTCATGCTGTAGCATTGATATTTATCATAATGGAAATTGCTAGAATTGCCAAACCTGTTTATTAGCAGGAGTGTCCACATACTTTTTTACTCTAAATTTCTTATTGGGAATTAATAAAATATTTGTCAACCTCAATACTTTTAACACAGCTGACACAAAATCAACTGTTGAACATGGCATTTACTATAGGAGAAACCTTTTATTCAGTTTCAGAAATGCTACAACACCCTATGATTTCTGCAATGCGGAAACGTGCACAGAATTGCAGAATCCAATTTAGAGTCTAACATGGAATGTCATGGAGTTTGACACATTTTGGATGATTGAGTCACATAGATTGTGATATACGGACCGGTGCATATGAATAATAACCTGCAAACAGACTATTAAAATATGAAGACATTTAAATATGAAGTCTGCAGGTTTTTTGTCTCTCTGTGTGGTCTTCATGACAACCCGTCAAAATAAAAGCTTGGTTTAAATTAAATAAATTGTAACAGAAATATATAACTATTAGTAAAGTAAAGTAATAATAATACTATAAGTAAATAGTAAAGTAATAATAATAGTTGTGATCAATGTATTTTTATTTATTTTTGAAGGGATATCATGCAGTTTTATTTTTTGTTGTGAAGCAATGTGTTTGCCAAAAAATAAAAGAAATTGTTACATTTTTGTTTAATTACAATAAAAAAAAAATAAATGCCTGCATTTGATTACCATGGTCTGTGAAAGTAGTTGTATTGAATCTTGATTCTTGAAAAATTAGGACACAACACAGAATTTGCTGGGGAAAAAAGCCAACATTTTCTAGGGTCCTATTATTGCTAATTTTTTAATTAATATTTAAATATTAATATATTCTTAAAAAGTTAAACAACAACAACAACAAAAAAGGTATTTGTAAAAAATAAAACTAAATTTGGGAAAATATAAAACACATTTCATAGGCTAATTTTTTTTTATTTTGGTTTAACTTTTAATAAATTGTTGTTAAATTGCATAAGTTTAATCATTTAAATTAATTAGACATGGTTTATAATTACTTTTTCGTTTACCATTAAAATGGAAACCAGTAATAATAATAATTATTATTTTTTTTAATCTAGAAAAGTGGAAACAGACAGAATTTTGGATTTTGGGAAAATATAAAATGGATTTCATAGGGCCCTAAGCATACCAGTAAAATCCTTTCTCCTATTTTGCTGTTGACTATAAGTAATTTTCCATTTCAAAAAGAATTACCGGTGTGTCTTTCAGCGCTGCTGTCTTTTGCCTCCTCAGACACTGTCTGTCATCTTTTTCTCTCTGTTTGCCCGTCTCAGACACAGACCTGGGCCGCAGCCTGGCTACAGATGGTTTCTATCTCTACACGACAAACTCTTTTGGGAAGGGCTTAAGCAAGCTGGGCTCAGGGCAGCATGGGACGCTGAGGTAACTCTAAAACGACATAACTATCACTTCACCTCCTGCCCTGCTCTTCTGTTTGTACCAGTAACCTCCAGGCTACTATTGTGCTCTTTCTACAGCTCCTGCTTTGTTCTACGGTCTTTCTCATTTCTGCTCTGTGAGCAACTATATTTGTTAGACGTTCGGACCCTGTGAAATTTTGCTGTCATTGAACCTCAGTGTTTCATTCCTCTCTTAAATGTTGCACTTCCTCAATCTTATGGGTGAATCTCATGAAGAAGTGTCTTGGACATGTTCCAAACAAAATGTAAAAAATAAGAAACTGTATTTTGCTTAAAGGAAATTGTTAATGTAATAGGGCAGACTGGGATGTTTGTAACAGTAAAATCACATAGAAATTGTTATCCTGCTGAATCCACAGTAGATGTTGTTTGTGTGCAGATATCATTTATAAAGATTTCAGGACAAACACTACTGTAAGGTATATGAATTATAATTAGATTAGTGATTAGATTAATACGTTAGCAAATAGTGTGCTATCTGAATCCATCTCTTGTAATTTGATATATAGCATTAATGTAATTTAATGTATAACATTTACTGAAACCTTTACAACTCTATTAAGGCTTTTCCCAAGCTTAGACAAAGAAAGTGTATTTCGTGCATTAATAACTGACCAGGCATTTGCAAATGTGATGGACTGTAGCAGTAGGATCATTTTCATATTATTTATATACTATTATAGTGTTTATTAAAAATTTGAATAAGATTTTATTTTTATATTTTCAGTTTTCATTTTATTTAAATTTTTATTAGTCCTGGGAACTCGCTAAAACCTTCAACCTTTGTCCTTTGCTCTTCCTCTCAGGGGTTTTGTGTACTGTCGAAATGAGGAACTGGAGGCAGGGTGGGTTGCACACAGCAGTGGCTTTTTGCTCCACCGTCCGGCCTCTTTTGACACCAAACCTCATCAGCTGTGCCAGGTCATCGACCCCTTCACCCTGCAGGTACGACCCCTGCGTCTCAAACCATCAGCCTTCACGCTGCACTTTCAAATTGACATTATAAATATGTATTATAATATATCTAAATCATATACATTTTAATAAGTGTATTATTTCTAGGGCTGCTCCCTAATAGTCAACTAACCATTAGTCAATGAGAAGAGACTTGGTTGACCAAAATTTTATTAGTTGCTTAGTTGCAGGAAAAAAAAAATTAAATTCACAGTAAGTGGTGAAATTACACAGTTTGTGACACACAGATAACGGCTGGTCTATGTGTACATCTGGCAGGATATCCAAATGTTTGCCTATCATTCATCGACCTCAAATATGGCTTGTCTTCTAAAATATGTAGTAGCAAATTTAAATGGCTGCTCAAATTTTAGTTGCTTTTGTTAACATTAATGAACAGTGAACTAACTGTAATGATCAATATATAATTAATATTAATATTTTTATTCATTTACAAAGTATGGTTCAGTAGGCTACTTTTTTTAAATGGTAGAGCACTATTTATTTTCCATTCAGTATCCATTTTAAAAACTATCATTAGATTTATCGATATCGGCCAGTGTGGTCCAACCTAGTTATCGGTATCGGTAGAATCCAGTATCGGTCGACCTACAGATAAGAGTAATGCATCTTTCGAATCTGTAAAACGTTTATTTGTGTGAACTCACAATAACAGCAAAACATTGCACTTTTATAAAATAATGAAAGCAAACAGGATGCGCATTCTGCTGTCTCGGTTTCTGTTTCTCGCATCTAAGAAAAAAAATTCACCAAAACTCTGTGTATATTTCCCTTACAGACATTAAAATATATCTGTATATCTGTAAATGGTTTATTAATAAACGTGCGATTAGTTGACTAATCAGATTACTAGTTGTAATCTACTAGTTGATCAGAAAAATCTTTAGTCGAAGGGAGCACTCATTATTTCTAAGTATGCATAATTTGTGAACATTATTACATTATTACTGTGCAATATGCATTTTGGAAAACATTTAATCTTCATTTGATGTTTAGCATAAGTTGGTTAAAAATGGATGCCGAATGTCAGCATTTTTTTAGGTATGTACAACCTCTAGGTTGCAGTTTCAGTTTGTTAAGTTTGGACTTTAATAACATATGTAAACTAGTTGTTACGTAATACTCCTGAAATTGTAATTACAAAAAGGTTTTGAAGAATTAAAATACTTTTTACATTTTTGTCGGGAGGTTCCCTAGATGTTAGATTTCTTCTGAATTGAGCAAGCACATTTATCACAGTTGCAAATTGTGGAAATTATGTGTGAATCCTTCATGTGTAGCAAGTTTTGTAACATTTAGATGTCAGTTAACCTAAAACAATACCATTACATGCTATTGTATGTAGACCTGCTTGAGAGTGTCTTTAGGAAAAAAAAAAAATTGTTAATCTAAATTTAATCAATATTTTTATCAGGTTATGGCAGTGCTGCACTGCAGATTGAAGACCTAAATCCTGACATTTTTCATGCCTTGCACTTTATTTGTATTTAGGTTGTCACAATAACTTAAAGGGACAGTTACCCAAAAATGAAAAGTTTGTCATCATTCACTCTCTAGACCTGTGTGAATTAGTTTCCTTTGTGTGCAGCACCTTATGGGACATAAAAATAATACATGTAATGAAGAAAATCTAAAATAAAATGCAATACATATGGCATTTTCTGGCGCTGTACCTTTATTGAGTCATATCAGGTGTGTAACGTTATGCATTAGAAATGCTTTGTTTGTGGAAGCTTTTAATTCCGTTTCTCTCTGTTGAAGGTTTCCCAAGTAGTAGCGATGCCGCTTCATCATTTCCCAGTGGGCAGCTGCTTGACCAGTCTGCGTCTGTGTTCTGATGGTACCTACCTCTACTGGGTTTGGTCACCTGTCAGCATCAACGAGAAAACTCAGAAAGGCCACTCCGTCTTCATGGATGTCTTCCAGTTAACGGTATGAATTTGAAGTCACTTAAGTGGGAAATTTTATTAATATTAAATTATCTGCAAGTACAGTTTTTTTTGGAATATACTTTTAAGATTTGAAGTACACTACAAGTGCACATTCAGTACAGTTAAGTGCACTTCTTTTTCACAAGGGAATTATCATAAATGTAGCAAGTAAATAAGTGTTCATTGAACCCTCACTTCATGAGCTCCCATTATCTGTTTTATTTTTACAGACTGAGTCGGGTCTGTGTGTGGCCAGTCCTATACAGGATCGGGTAATCCTGTCGCGAAAGGAAGGCGAGTCGTCAAAGTGTTTGAATGAGCTGCTCCTGAGCCGTATGTCCCGCTTTCGTGCCTCGCACTCGTCCACACTGGCTGCTCTCACCGGCTCCGCCATCACCAACCCCGTCAAAGAGGAGCAGTCGGGTAATGCTGGCTTTGTTTTTGCAATGAGAGCCGTTGTGAAAAAGAAGTGCGCTTAATTTTACTGAATGTGCACATGTAGTGTGCTTCAAATATGGAAAGACTGTAAATATCAAAAACTGTACTAGCTGGTAAAATAATGTTAATGAATGAAAGACCGCATAAGTGACTTAAAGAGAGACACTTTCATGAGTTTTTTTTTAATAGACTTAAAAAAAAAAGTGCACTTTGTCATAATGTCAAATTAAAAGTTTTACTTTAAAATGTTTTTTTTTTTTAATAATGTTTTGTCATGTTTTAATTAAGTACACGTATTTTGATGTGTTGACTAACATACTAAAGCACATGTAAAGTACTTGATTATCATTTTAACTGTAGGTTTTTTTTTTTATTATTACATTTAAAGTTAATATATTTTAAGTGTCAAAATTGCAACTTCCTCATTACAAATGTGTAGTTTGTCGTACAAATACATAATTACAAATGTACAAATATATAATTAAATACACAAGTTACAATTTTCAGAAGAAATTTGTAGCACTGGCAAATTCTTTAAGATGTTTGGAATATCTTAAAAACTGTGCGCAAATGTAGGCAAAAGAATTGGGGCTGTTTTTAAAGGAAAAGCATGATTGTTGACTATTTTGGTTGTAGTCTACAATTAACAGAAGTTCAAGTCAATGGCAATTCTATTTTCTATTTTCATTTTGATTATTTTAGCAATTTGTTGTGTGTCTTTGTCATTTTTTTGTAGCTTTATTAATTTTTATTTTAGTGTAAGTTATTTTAGTACATCAGGTCAAAAGTGAAAATGAGAAATGTTTCCTTGGCCTCTGTCTGCAAATAAAATAAGTTTAGCTATATATATATATATATATATATATATATGCATATATTATTAATATTATTATTATTATTATTATTATTATTATTATTTTGTTCCGTTCATTTTAAAAATAACTTGTTTATAAACTATTTTTATTTTAAAATATTTCAAGTAACATATTTTTTTTTGTTTGTTTTAGTTAATTATAACAACACTGTTGAATGGAAGAATTAGAAAAAACAACCACAACTGCAAGTTTAGGTCTCTGCGGTGCTGTAATTCTTCAGTGTATTTTTAATCGCAGTGTTGATCGTGGTTTTTTGTTGTTGTTTTTTCCTCGTCCCAGTAGTCAACACAAGCTGTGGTCTGTCTATAAAAACACTGAGGAAGACGCCAATGTACGTGTGCGGGACGTATCTGGTGATGCTGGCACCCGCTCCGGGTGTAGCTGGGAGCTCAGCCACACGCTCGCTGTTCGGTGGCTCCAGTGGCCTTTCTTCCCTTAAGAGTAAGATCTAACAGACATTTAACCTATTCATTTGGCATTAGTTCATAACTCTGTCATGGATAGTGTCAGAATGGTTATTAATCATTTAATGTTTTACATTTCTTTATGCCACTGTCATGTTGTTCCAAACCAAGTGAACTTTAATAAAGCATCAAACAGTAAATGCGTGATTTACTTTAGAGCTTTTATTTAACATTCTCAATTTCTTATTAACACTCTTATCCACTGTTTTGTGTTTTCTCTCCTAGTCTTGGCATCTAGTTTGGTGTTTAACCTGTCCGATGGTCAGTTTAGCAGTCGTGCTGATCTGGTGGATGCTCCAGGAAGTTCTCTGGGTCGTGGAGCTCAGGTTGCAGGACTGGGTAAGAATCAGACATTTCCACGCATTAAGATCCGTTCACGCTTGGCTAGTCTCAGCCTCAGACGTCACGCCCACGGAACGTTGGCTAAACGTCTGATGCATATGGTACACTTAACTGGAAACACTTCAGGAATGTCGAAGTCGTCATCTGATTAGTTGAATTTGATCGGATTTCCGGGAGACGCGAGTGTCGCGTTTATTTTCGGTCCGCCTGGAAACTAAACGCAGACGGATTTACTCAGCGTTTTGCTAAAAGGTGCTTATGCAGACGCCATTGTTGTTATACACATTTGCGACGTTCGCAAACAAATTACTGACTTACTGCTTGTTCTCCCTCTTCTTCGTCAACTTTCAATGCTGGTTATTTTAATGACTGATTTGTTGCATGCCAGTCTGTTGTTGTGGGGGCATTTCCACGCACCGAAACGTGACGCTGAACGAAACGAACTGTGATTGGTTGTTTGACATGTCGGTCAAACGGCCTTATGGGCGGGCCTTGGCCAATGAAAGCGGCCATCAATTCCAGACCTTCAGCCGTCAGTCTGAAGGTCTGGCTACGCGAGACTAACGCTTGGCATGATGCAAAAAAAAAAGCAAATCACATCTCAGCCTAATTCCAGTACGCACTGGGACATTTCTTCATATAGGGCAGTAGACTATATGAAAAACATCAGACTTTATTGGATCACTAACAACAGAAAAAATGTCAAAAAAGGCATCTGTGCTTACTTTTCTTTTTAGGAGCACAGTCAAAATTTTAGGAGCACCTTCTAGTCAATAATCAAAAAATCTGATCAAAAATTATTTGACTCCTGAAAGGGGTTTGTTTTTACCCTTGTAATGGCATTTTTCTAACTTTATTAAAATTATGTCATTTTTTTATGTCGGTTTTGTTTATTATATTTTTTTAAGCTTGTTAAAATTTCTAATTAAAACAACACATTAAGAACACATATAATAAGTTACCAATCAAATGAAATCAGTATTAACAGAAGACATAAAAGAATAGAAGAACATAAAAGTTCATATGAGGCTCAGAGGTGGCATGAGTGCAATCAGATTCATAAATTCATGTTGAGATTAATGTTTTAAATGTAACATTTTGAATACAAAAATATTAAATGATTTAAATAACTGAAAAGACACTTTTAAAATGAAACTAAATCTTCCAGTAGGTGGCGTCAAGTCACTGATTTAATTACTGAATCATTCATTCATTTGATTCTTTCGAACGGCTGATTCATTCAGGAATAAAGCAAGTGACTGTCTTTATGAATGGGAAATTGAATTATTGACTCTCTAGATTCGTTTAAAAACGCACGTTCATTCATAAACGAAACACCGCTGTGTTTGAACGGAGATGCGCAGCGGCTCAGTTGTGACTTGTTTCAGACTATTTTTGATGATGAAATAAAGCAAAATCAGGCAATAGTGTTATAGTCAGACAATGTAAGTCACTTAATATTATCTTCATTTTTTTATTTAACTGTTGTATTAAATCAATATTTCATTTACAAACTCCCTTAAAAATCATTAAAAGCTGTCACTCATCAGTTCATCGCAGTCTCACAAAGTTCTATTATAACCAACGAAGCTCTCTACACTGCACAATCCTTAGAAACCTCTGAAGCTCCCCTCAGTGCAAACACAAATATGCTGATTGGGTCATTTGCACTGGTGATCCTAAATATTTTTTCTTAGTCGCACCCTATGCTAAAACTAAAACTAAAATAAAAATCAATTAAATATACATAAAGTGACAAAAGCACAAGAAAAATTACTTAAATTTAAACTACAATAAAAAAATGAAAATATAAAAATAAATGCTAATTAAAATGTTAGTACATACTGTAATAGTATAAAATAACACTGCATCACATATAATTATTTTCCATGTTTTATTTGTGTGTTTGATTATAGTTTAAATGTATGTTTTTGCTGTTGGGCTTGTTTTTCATTCTTCAGGTTTTCCTGGAATATCTCTCTTAAGTGTTATACAAGTACTGATGTAATGTTTTTATAATGACTGTTCCAGGGGCCTGTTACGATGCACTTAACAATTTAATCTGGACGTGCTCCAGTGACTACATGGACCAGTGGTGTAATCCTGGGAATCAGGCCTTCCATCATGTGTGTCAGCGTCTGGGCGTCAGTCACGTCATCAGTCAGCCTAAAGGTATTGAAACTATGTGCCTATGTAAGCAGAAAGTACAAAACCATTTGCTTGAATTGATTTTTGTATGGTGTAAGATTGTACAGCAAACATTTTCTGCTTTCAAAATACACCATGTGATAATAGATGATTTTGCTAAAAAGAAGGGCACTTCAGCATACTTTTAAAAGAGCACTTATAGTAAAATATGCTTTAAAAGAATGTACTATGTAATGTTGTGTGTAATGTTTTCAGACACTTAATTGAATGTTAATTGCAGTTAAATTAAATTGTATTAAATTACATTTATATTAAATGCAATTACTGGAATTTGAGATTTCTTTTTGAACCACTCAAGTAGGACTTATATGTAATTTATAATTACTCCTGTTGTCTTTGAAATGTGCTTAAGGTACTGCTGAATATACTGGCAGGAATTTATGTCTTGTATTTTAAAAACTGTTAAAAAAATTTTGTAATTATGCATTTGTAATGATGAAGTTGCAATTTAGTAAAATTAAAATCTATTAACTTTAAATGGAATATTGAATAACACACTACAGTTAAAATGATAATCAAGTAATGTGCAAGATTATTAAAACAATGATTTAAAATGTATTTTAAAGTAAAACTTTTAATTTGACATTATTACAGAGATCACTTTTTAGAAACAGTCATCAAAGTGTCTCTCTTTAAGTCACTTAAGTGGCCTTTTATTTTATTAACATTATTAACAGTGTCATTGTTTTTTAAAATATACTTTTAAGATTCAAATTATACTACAAGTACACATTCACTACAATTACGTGCACATCTTTTTCGCAAAAGGTCACTTTTCAGGGTACACTGGAGTGAGTATTTTTGTAAAGACTGCTTATAGGAAACTTACTATACAAAGTTGTTTTTTTTTAAGAAATGCAGATATTTTGTACAGAAATGATCTGTATTGTTATGTTTTCACTCTTTATAATAGAAGAAATGATAGACACATCCAAAGTGATAAACCAGCTGCTCCATCATGTTGGCGCCATGTGCATCCATCAGCTCAACTTGCTGGCGGCCAGCAGCAATCTGCACCTGGGAACCTTCATAGGAAAACAGCCCATGGAGGCCTGCCACTTCAGCTCTATATGTGACGTCATGGAGAAGGCCATGGTTAACGGAGACACATGCATCATCCGCTGCATTCTGGTCGTCTTTCAGGTGGGGTTTCACTAGAATATTTAAAGTGTAAAATATTTAAACGACATTCAATCAGTTCTGATGAAACTGTTCAGTAGTACACGGGTCCTTGAAATCCTTGAAAGTTTGTGAATCTGAAAAAAAATTGTCAAGGCCCTGGAAAGTTTTTGAAAATAAACATACATAGATACAGGTCCTTGAAAGTCCTTGAATTTTTTTTGTGCAAGACTTTTTCTGGAAAAAAATTCCATATTATTCCCTCAGGGCAGCTAATGTGTTATTTTGCCAACATTTTGTGGTCTATGCATACTACCTTGTTTGATTTACGTTAGTTAGGGTGACCATACGTTCTCTTTTCCCCAGACAGGTCCTCTTTTTGAACCTAAAAAAAATGCATCTGGCCGGGATTTCTATCACCCAAAACATTGGGGATTCGGCTTTTGCTTTCTACATTCGCCATTCATTGTGTGCTTTTTTTGTATTAAAGCCCTATGTGGGACTGTTTTCTTGATCCCGCTTCCGCTGAATTTCGGGCCATTATCACCTGCTCACACGTACTCTGTATAAAGGGAGCACATTATACAAGATCAGAAATGAGCACATTATCTGCCGAGCAGCAAATCCTCCAGCATGATTTGTCAGTCATCTCTCCTTATTCTTGTCTTGACCCATGATCAGTTAAATCTGATTCCTGCAGCTTGTGTTGGATGCATGGTTGCCAAATCCTTATTATTTGCACAGAATTGGATTTTGGTTTGGATTTAATTTTAAACTGTTGCTAAAGGTTGATTTTCTCCCATGGGTAAAATGTTTGAAATACTGCATAAATTACGTTTGACTGAAATGCTTGTATTGAAATATTTTGCATTCTACCTGTGATAAAACTGTGCAAGATATTAAGTTTTGTGATGGCTGTTAGTAGAAAGCATTTTAGGTGTGTTTATGATCAGTCTGCACAAGGATAAAATATACATTTTAGGTATGGAAATGAAATATTTTGAGTTTTGAGGTGGGATATGGTCATTGCGCTACTTTGGGGGCTTTTTAATTATAATAATTAAGACAAAGAATGGATTGGCAGAGATCAAAATGACCATCACTTGGCCAGGTGCCGAGTCGAATATTCTTAAGTTTTATGCAAAACAGAAATATGACAAATAAAATATAAGATCTCTGTCATATGACCAGAAATAAATGCAAACAATTTTGCATAGTTGTATTTGACACATGAAAACTGTAACAATGTATCATACAAGGTAACACAATGTAACCTTGCTCTCACTTGAAATGTGTCCCACATTAAGTCCTTGAATTTGAGGGTGTTGGACATGGAAAGTCCTTGAAATGTCTTTGAATTTGAACTTACGCACTGGTAGTAGTGATAAATTTGTTAATGAAATCAGTGCAGAAAAAATATTTATAAAATATTAGAAATGAAATATTATAATAATATGTTTTTTTTTTTAAATCCAGGTTGTGTTCCAGTTTTTTAATCTGAATTCGGAGCAGAACCGGGACTGTGTGAAGCGTTCCGGCCTGTTGCTGTGGCAGTTACTTATGGCTCCTCATGATCAGATAGAGCCGGAAATACAAAGAGAAGTGTGTCTCGCCATCAGGTGAGCCTTAAAATGAAGTCAGAAAATGTAAAAAAAAGTCAACGAATATCTCAATATCTGAAATAACTATGAACTGTTTTTCCCTTTTTCTCATTAGCTCAGGTTTAAACACCTTGTACCAGAGTGAATCTGAGTTGAACAACCTGCTGAAATTTGTTTTCACAGAGGGTGAGAATCACAAATCTTATTTAAGTACAAGTCAAGTTATCACTGGTTCACTGAAATTGCCCAGTTGCATATTGATAAGCAAAAGTGCCAGTAATAACTGTTTTTTTCCTCTCTCTGCAGGGGAGAAGAACAGTGGTTTGTCTCAATTACGTGATGTTATATTAAACAACCTTGCAAACCAGTTACAAAAGAACCGCTTTGGTAGTGAGGATGATGACCACTACAGGTAACAAGTTTCACTACCCTTCAGAAGGAAAGTGCTTGAGTTAAATTTAAAGCACTTGCTTTTCACTTCTTTTCACTTCTTTTCACTTCTGTATTTTACTCTACTACAGCAAGTAACAAAAATACATTCATTTTCTTGTGATCACAAGATAAGTTGATTCCATGTCAGCTCAACAAAAATGTATTGAAAGGTTATTCACCTTGATGACCGATTGTAAATTACTGTAGATGTTTTTGTGGTTAATATCTGTCATTCGCAAGCACTTTCTCCCGTCTTCCCCTGCAGACTGAAAGATGAGCTGTTGCAGTGCATCTTGAAGACTGTAGTGCGTGAGTCATGTCTGCTCATCACCAAATGCCAAACTGTTTCCAAGGAAGACCTTCAGAAACTTCTCTCCACTGTACCTGTATGTGACATTTAAGAATTACTTTAAAGAAACTTTTTATTTTGACCTTTATTGTGATTTTTACTTTTTATATAACTTTTAAGTGAACTGAATTTATGTTGAAAGATGAAATTCTACAAGCTATTATCTATGGTATCATAACCCTTGTGAAAAAGAAGTGCACTTTAGCATACTTTAAAAAAAGTACTGTTACTGAAATAATATACTTAAAAATACATAATGTTTTCAGACACTTAATTCCATCTTAATTGCAATTAAAATGTGTACTTTAAATTGATATTAAATGCAGTTAGCTGAACTTCAGAGTGTTTTTTGACCCACTTATTTAGGACTTAGTACATCTTCATATGTCATTTCATAATGACTTCTATTGTCTTTGAAATATAGTTAAAAGTACTACTGAATGTACTGACAAGCATTTATGGCAAACTAAAGTATACTTCATTACCATTTCTATTTAATTTGTATGTCAGTTGAATTAACTAAATAGTTAATTTAAAAGGTATTAACTTTAAATGTACACTGCAGTTAAAATACTAATTGAATATTTTACGTGTGCTTTAGTATGTTGGTCAAAACATCAAAATAAGTGCACTAAAACAATGATTTAAAATGTACTTTAAATCTTTTAATTTGATATTACTAAGGTCACTTTTTAAAAGTGTACTTAAGTGTGTTAAGAAACAATCATGAAAGTGTCTTTTTAAGTCACATAAGTGGCCTTTATTTAATTAATATATTATCTCTAAGTACAGTTCTTTTTTGAGGTACACTACAAGTGCACATTCAATACAATTAAAGGAGAAGTCCACTTCCAGAACAAACATTTACGGATAATGTACTCACCCCCTTGTCATCCAAGTGCATGTGTCTTTCTTCAGTCGTACAGAAATTATGTTTTTTGAGGAAAACTTTTTAGGATTTCTGTACATGTAGTGGACTTCTATGGTGCCCCAAAATTTGAACTTCCAAAATGCAGCTTAAAATGTAGCTTCAAAGGGTTTTAAACAATCCCAACCCAGGAATAAGGGTCTTATCTAGCGAAACGATCGGTCATTTTCTAAAAAAAAAAACAAAAAAAAAAAAAAAAATACAATTTCTATACTTTTTAACCTCAAACGCTTTTCTTGTCTAGCTCTGTGTGAACTGGTTTTGTCCGGTCATGACAGTTAGGGTATTTGGTCTTGTTTACATGTTCACTTTGTAAACACTGGGTCAGTACTTCTGCAGCAATGTAGGATGATTTTGAAGTTGGAGGAGAAAATGAGATGGGAGTTTTTAGATGTACCCTAACTGTCATGACCGGAAAAAAACGTTCACACAGAGCTAGACAAGAAAAGCGTTTGAGGTTAAAAAGTATAGAAATTGTAATTTAAAAACTAGATAAAAAAAGTTTGTCAAGACAAACTTTAAGTTGGCTTGAGAAAGCCGGACCAGAAAGTTTGCAATACACTCTGTAAGAGATAGATATATGGATAGATAGCATGTTGCTAACATGTTTTTAGCATGATTAGCAAATTGTTAGCATGTTTCTAGCATGATTAGCAAGTTGCTAGCATGTTTCTAGCATGATTAGCAAGTTGTTAGCATGTTGTTAGCATGTTTCTAGCATGATTAGCAAATTGTTAGCATGTTTCTAGCATGATTAGCATGTTGCTAGCATGTTTCTGATTAGCAAGTGGCTGACATGTTTCTATCATGATTATGTTTCGTGATTAGCAAGTTATTTTAACATGATTAGATGTTGGCGTGCTTTTAGCATGATTAGCAAAGTGGTGACATGTTTCTATCATGGTTACCATGTTGCTAGCATGTTCTTGCATGATTAGCATGTTGCTAGCATGTTCCTAGTATGATTAGCAATTTGCTAGCATGTGTCTAGCATATTTAGCATGTTGCTAGCATGTTGGTAACATGTTTCTAACATAATTAGCATGTTGTTAGCATGTTTCTAGCATGATTAGCACGTGGCTGACATGTTTCTATCATGATTAGCATGTTTCTAGCGTGATTAGCAAGTGACTGACATGTTTCTGTCATGATTAGCATGTTGTTAGCATGTTTCTAATCAAGCAAGCCAACTTAATAAATAAATAACCGATCATTTCACTAGATAAACCCTTTTTCCTCAGGTTGGGATTGTTTAGAGCCCATTGAAGCTGCATTTAAGCTGCATTTTGGAAGTTCAAATTTGGGGGCAGCATGGAAGTCTATTACATAGAGAGAAATCCTGAAATGTTTTCCTCAAAAAACATAATTTCTTCATGACTGAAGAAAAAAAGACATGAACGTCTTCGATGACAAGGGGGTGAGTACATTATCAGTAAATGTTTGTTCTGGAAGTGAACTAATCCTTTAAGCGCACTTCTTTTTCACGAGGTAAAAAACATCCATAATTTGGAATAATAGTTTTTTGTCTGTATAAATCATACAGTTTGTTGTGTGTGATTAACTGACAGCACTTCCACGTTAACAGGTTGCGTCACCAAGCTTGCGTTATTTAATGGCTGTGCAGAACCATTTGCTCAGCAACACCATCCTGCTCCACCCGGACGACATTGATGATAGTGACAGCTCCCTACAAGGGGAAACAATGAAGGTACAGGTAAACATCCCCTTTAAAAACCCTACGGTCTCTCTGAACGGTTAGTGTGGACTGACGGCGGCTCCAGCCATGAAAGGTGGAACATACAGGCATTTGTTGCGTTGGTAATAAAACGTTCATTACAGTGTGCACTGTACTGTACTATGTACCAGATATTCAATTTCAAGTACAGGTTCGGCATTGCAGCATCTGCATTATGAATGTACACAATGAAGTAATTCAGTATTTCATTTCCTTTTCATGTATTATTTGGTAAATAGTGATGTAATAAGCACTGCATTGTAGTGTAGGTTTCTTTAGGAGAATAGGATGTCCACTTTTTGTTTTCCTCTCAGTAACACATATAAGCTAAATGCATTTAATATAAATTTAAACTGTAATGCATATAACATTTTTCAGTTAAATGCACATGCAATTCAGTATGTTTTTGTTTACTCTTTTGTTTTTTAAATTATGCTAAAGTGTATTTATTATTCACAAGTGTTCTGTAGCACCTGTAGATGTTCTCTGAGAAATGTGTGTGTTGAATGAATGTGTTTCCCTCAGGAGCTGCAGGCGAGCATCCTGTCACTTGCCTCTAAGATCCTGGTAGGATGTGATGAGGTTCTGGAGACCCTTCAGCAAGTCACCAGCTCCCTCATCAACAGCAGCATCAGCGATCGAGAGGCCAGGTGAATTCACATATCAGCAACACTTCTTTGATGATGCTTTATTTGTATTTTGTGCATGTACTAATGCACTTTCTTTTACTTATCATCTTCTCTACACTCTACTTTTTTTAATATCAAGACTGAGAGGACTGGAGCAGGTGACGAAGGCCACGATGTTGGGTCACCTGTTGCCGGTCCTGTTGACGTCACTCATGCACCCGAACCTCCAAACCCTCACACTCGCTGATGCTCTCATGCCACAGCTAGTCCAGCTGGTCCTCTATACTAGTCAGGTGTGGATATGTGATTTTAGAATGATTTCTGAAGGATCATGTGACACTGATCTGGGTCACTGAAGTCTGGAGTAATGATGGTGAAAATTCAGCTTTACATCAATGGAATAAATTGTATTTTAAAGTATATTAAAATAGACAACCATTATTTTTAATTGTAATAAAATATTCAAAATATTACAGTTTTTTTCCAGTATTTTTGATCAAATAAATACAGCCTTGATGAGCATTAAAAATCTTGCTGATGCCATACTTTTGAATGACAGTGTATATATGCCAGTATTGTGCACTACCACCAGTAAAAACAGTAATATTGTAAAATATAATTGCAATCTAAAACTGTCACTTTTGATAAACCTAATGCATGTTTGCTGAATAAAAGTATTATTAAAAAAAAGAAAATAAAATGAAAAAATGTACTTACTCCAAATAGTAGTGTATTTCAAGATTTTTTTTAATTAAAATGTAATGATTGTGCTTTGTAAATATTTTAATTAAAATAATTCATTATAAACCGTTGATATTGTTAAGGTTGACTGCTCTGTGTCTCTGTCTATCCAACAGACTGCTTTGCTGCTAAAGACACATTCACCGTTATTTGTTGAAGATTCTCCATTAAATCAAGGCTCCAATCCACCCTCGTTAAATGACAGGTAATTTATTTTCCATTTTATAAACTTTTTCAGTTTTATAGTTTTTTTTTTTTATCATATCAAAAGAAAGATTTTGGACAAAATCATCGGGATTATTCAAAGTTGTTTTTATTTCAGTTTCCAGATTCTGGAGGAGAGAGAGGAGCCGGGTTTTCTGACCGGCCTGAAGATCCCTGCCCCATGGGCTGCTGGGAAAACAGTGGAAACTGTTCATCCGGTGCGAGACAACTACAAATTTAAAGAAACAGTGCACATACCTGGAGCTCGGTGTCTCTACCTCCGCTTCGACCCTCGCTGCTCTTCCCAATATGACTATGACAAGGTTTCACTTTTCGCTTCTCTGAAACTGTTGTTCTCATTCACAGAGGAATAAAAGTTTTAAATTGGATATTCATGCTCATAAACTTTTGTTTTATTTAGCTGGTGATTTACGCCGGGCCCAACACGAACAGTCGTAAAGTGAGTGAGTATGGAGGAAACACCATGGGTTATGGCAGCCGCAGCGTCTTAGGGACTGGATGGCCCAAAGATCTCGTCAAGGTGAGAAAAGCACAGTTTTTCATCAGATGGCACACGTTCAGTTGTCAAGAATAAAGGCAGGCAGAATAATAACAATAAGTAGTATAAATAGCATAAAATCCTGCTGTTTTAACATATAGTGTAAATAAAATCCATCGCTATTTGCACTATCATCTATCACTAAGAAAATATGCTATTTTTATTTAGTGTAAATAGCATCTATTGAACTCTTGAAACACTGTTTACTAAAATGCCAATGGCAGTAACGGCACACATGGCTTTTATATTTAAATAGATAAAAATGGAACTTTCATTGATTAAAATTTAAATGAATAGAAATGCTTTAATGTGAATGCTATAAAAGTACTTTTTTTTTTTTTTTACTTTTGTGTTTGTTAGAAGGTGGCGTATCAAATGTGCAACAAGAAAATAATAAAAAGTAAATTTTTAAAAATATGTGTTTGTAAGATTGCAAAAAATATTGTTGTGCTTAAAATAAAAATATCAAAATCATCAGGACAACAGAGTGCACATTCATCATTTTTAATAGATCAATGTCCTTAAGATGTTTATGCAACCTGACGTTAGGTAATTATTTATTTATAATGTAAATATGTAATTTATTTTATACAGTATTTAAAGTATTTGCAATGCTTAATGTGAACATCTGTTAATTAAGCCTTCTGCTTAATCCATTTTAAAGTTGTTGTTTTTACCTTAATTCTACTCATTTAATTTTTTTATTTACTTCTACTGATATACCCCAGAGAATAGAGAAAAAGAATTAAATGTGTATGTAAGTACCTAGTGCTTCTACAAATCATATTCCTTCTGTGTTTGTGCACACTTGGAAAATATGACACGTTCTGATTCAAAAGCAGTGAACAGATACTAATGCTTCTAATCTGACGTGTTTTCAGGTGGAAGGAGATACTGTGACGTTCTCTTTTGAGATGAGAAGTGGACGTGAACACAACACCCCAGATAAAGCCATGTGGGGTTTCTCATGCACTGTCCGAGCGCAGGTACCGACTCAAGCCTTTACATTAGCTTTTATATACATTCCAATCATAAAATGTACATTGAAAAGTTTTAAATACTCATTAGATGTTCATTTACTATGCTCATCTAATGTGTTTTCCTACAAATGTTTTAGGTGCTGGGTTGCTATTTTATACTAAAACTATTGGCATTGCGCTACCATTGTTTTATTTTCATTTACAAATGCATCTCCTAAAAATGGTCAACGTTTTAACCTTGCTTGTTTGCACTGATGATGTTGCTTGTTTCAGGAGTCGTCTGAGGACGTGTCCGGCGGGCTGCCCTTCCTGGCTGATCTAGCTCTGGGTTTATCGGTGCTGGCCTGCGCCATGTTACGCATCCTCTATAACGGGCCTGATATCACACGAGAGGAGGAGGCCTGCCACGACCTGCTCTGCTCCAAACTACTGCAGAGGTGTGCTGCTTCACCCACCTTACATAAACACTATAACATATAATATAATGTGCATGAAGATGCTGTCGATAAAACCCAGCAAATGCAAGCTTCAGGTGTTAGCTGCTTTTACAGGGTTTCTAGCTATTTAGATGCTTTTTTTGGTCCCTGTAGAGAAAGTACAAAGTACAAAATCGCTTATAGACAAACTTGTACGCATTGCAACAAATCGAAACAACAAATCACAGGTCCCAGTACAACAGATATGGGGATATCAGCGTGGCTCAATGTCCTAAATGTTTAGTTTTACCCATTTTAAATGACCGGAAACCAAATGTGGGCCTCTTTGCATTGAGCTGATACTTTTTTCTTTTAAGAAGGAATGTCTGAAGAACAAATAATGTTGAAACTAGAACAACTGCATAGAACATACCTGTCTGAATTCTTTTTCCGAAGTTTACGTGCTTGCAACTCAACAAATGATATTGTAATATTCTTTTAGGTTCTCAACAAACTTTTATTTCGGGGGACACAAGAAGTCCTTTTTTCCCATTTTTGAACTGTCACCATTGGCACATAATGCAACAAAGACTGCTAAAGTCAACAGATTTCACTAACAGATCTACCAGTCTCTAAAAATAACATTTAATTTGGCTTCAAATCTCAAGGAAAAAAATTTCCTCATCAAAATAGTCGATTACTCAGTAAATATTAATCTGTTACATTTAATATTTTGCCTTTCCTTGTTTTTTTTTCTTCCGAAAAAATGCTAACAAAAATGATTGCATCAGAAATATCTGCATTGTCACTCTTGATCAATTTTATACATATTTGTTGTATAAAAGTATTTCTTTATTGCTGTTTAATATGTGGTTCTCATCTGTTCTCTGTAAGGTGTCAGTGGCAGGTGGAGGCTAATGGCGCGATCTCTCCCGCCCTCACGCCGTCTCCGTCTCCCCTGCCTTTGACCATTGATGAGGAGCGAGAGTTCACCTATCCTTCAGACATCCTCGTCCCTCCTCCAGGCCCGATGCCGGGGGCCTGCTGTGAGCTTCCCCGGATCCACTTACCCCCGGGCATTATGGGCCGCCTGAGAGAGCTGTCTGGAAGAGCCCGGCCTCAGTTTCGCCCCAGCATCAAGTAAGCACATGAGAGGGAGTCTGCATATTAGGGGAATGTAATTTAATAATAGCTGAACATGTAACCGTAATCAGAAAAGCATCTTTGAATGTATGGAGGACTAGAAATCACACTTACAAATGAAAGGAGTGAGTAATCAGTTTCTACACTAAAAAATAAAAATATGAATAAAGCAAATTGAGTAATACAGTGACATATTTAAAAAAAAAATTGAGGTAGTTAATAAAAAAGTACAGGTTTTATTGGTTGCTTCCATATGATCAGCTGTAAAATTTGAATTGGTAGATGGACAATAAAACATGTAACAAAATAATAATAATAATAAACGTATTGTTTGTTATTGTATGTAAATATATTTTGAAAAATATTGTAACTATGCATATTTAAACAAATAAAATACGTAATAACATTTTACAATAAGATATCTTTTGTTAAGATTAATTAATGCTATAGGTAACAAACTAATGTTTTTTGTATATTTTTATATATAGCATACTATTATTATTATTATTTTTACATTCAAAAATAAAAATATAATACAACACTTAACAAATTCAATAATACAGTGGCATATTTATGTACATGTAAATTTTTGTTATTTAGTTAATAAAAAAAATTATTTGGCTGTTTCCATATGATCAACTGCAAAATTTGAATTTGTAGATGGATAATAAAACATTAACAATAATAATAATAATAAATATAAATAATATTTATAATATAATGTAATATAAATAATAAGAAAAATAAGAAAAAAAGTATATATACACTAATCTAAAATCTATATTAATATATATTAATATATTTAAAAATGTATTGTAACACTACATATTTAAAAACAAATGAAATACATCAGCAACATTTTACAATAAGGTCCCATTTGTTAAGATTAATTAATATTTTAGGCATTTTTTTTAAACATTTATTAATTTTTGTTAATGTTATTTAATAAAAATAAAGTTGTTTTTTGTTTGTTCATGAACATATTTCATAAACAAATGTTAAGAGATAGAACTTTCTTTTGTAATGTATTAATATGTAGAAATTTATTGCATAAATTAATAAATGCATTCATTTAATCCGTCAGTATTAATAATGCATTAATAGCATTTGCTAATGAACCTTATTGTAAAGTATTACTGTAAAATCTTACCAATGTCTTTTTATGTAGTGTGTCTTATTTTTATTGCAATTTTATTTTCGAATAAGATTTTATTTTATTTTATTATTTATTTTTATTTTATTTTATTTTATTTTATTCATACCTGCAAAAGCAACCCACAAAATTCTGAACTATTACATTATAAACATAGAACAATTATTTTCAATAACGTTATACTGCTTTGAAACAATATGTATTATGAAAAGTGCTATGCAGATAAATGTAAATTAAAAAACATGAAATGTGATTTATACCTCCGTAATTTTCACTCAGAGAAGTGATCCGTCCTGATGTGATGGAGGAAGTGATCGTGTCGTGTGTCATTAAGCACTTGGGTCTGGTGGATGCGCTGCAGTCGCTGGTGAACTTCCAATACAGAGAGATGCACAGAGAGGAGCACAACCTGCTCTGCAAAATCATGGCTGAGACATTCAAGAAGATCAATGCAATGGAAAGACAGTTGCAAGTATGTGTTACAGCAGTCACAGATGCAGTGCTATTCATATTCATATTGTGTGATGCTGTTAATATATGCTGTGTCTGTGGTTGTTTCAGAGTGTGGCTGAACTGGAGCAGAAGTGGCAGAATGAAGTAGAAGAAGCTCAACAGGGCAAACTGGAGAACAACTCTCCCTTCTTCCACGACTATCACTTCTTTGAGGTCAGAAATCTGATACATATAATCCATATCCTTGTGAAAAGAGTACTTATTACAGAAATAATATACTTTAAAAGAACATGCTTAGGTGATTGATTCTTTTGTTGTGCTTTGTGGTCCACAGAACAAAATGAAGGAGCTGGAGCTTCTGAGTTCACTGAAGGAGGTTCCTCTGGACTGCACAGATCCAGAAAATGCTGTGATGGCTTTGAGGTATGAAATAAATTTTGACTTCCTGTGGTGACTCTAATTTTTTTTCTCATTTTTTCTCATTTTACACCTACACTAATGTTCAAAAGAAAAAGTTAAAAAGAAATTAATGATTTTACTCAGCAAGGATACTTTAAATTCATCAAATTTGGCAGTCAGAACATTTGGAATGTTACAGAATGTTTCTGTTTCAAATAATGTTTTTCCTTTTGATATTTCTATTCTTCAAAGAATAAAAAAAAAAACTAACACTGAAGACTGGAGTAATGATGCTGAAAATTCAGCTTTGCATCACAGGAATAAATTACATTTTATTAAATTAAATTTTAATAATATTTTACAATTTTTCTGTATTTTTACTGTATTTTTTTTATCAAATCAGTGCAGCCTCTGTGAGTATAGTAGACCAGGGTTGTTGTAGTCAACTTCAACTAAAACAAATTAAAATGAAAACCATAAAAAACATTTTCTTTACTATAAATAAAATGGATTTTAACTGAAATAAAATATATATGTGACCCAGGACCACAAAATCAGTCTTTAGTAGCTTGTCTCAAATATATTTGTAGCAATAGCCAAAATTCTAAATATTTCTTTTATGCCAAAAATCATTAGGATATAAAGTAAAGATCATGCTCCATGAGGATATTTTGTAAATGTCCTAGCATAAATATATCAAAACTTAATTTTTAATTAATAAAATGCATTGCTAAGAACTTCATTTGGACAACTTTTAAGGCAATTTTCTCAGTTTTTTGATTTTTTTTGCACCCTCAGATAGTTGTATCTCAGATATTGTCCTGTCCTGACAAACCATACATCAATGGAAAGCTTATTTATTTAGCTTTCAGATTTGTAAATCTCAATTTACAAAAAAAAAAGACCCTTATGACTGGTTTTGTGGTTCAGGGTCACATATATAAAAGTTTTTATTTCAGCTATTTCTCATTTTAATTTAGTTGAACTTGTTTAATTTGTTTTTAAACAGAGAGAAGTTTTTCCATGAGGTGAACTCCACGCAGCAGCAAAGAAGCTCCGTTCCATTGGCGAAAACCAAAGCGCTCGTGAAGAGCCTGATCAACCGCTCTGAGCTGCTGCTGCATGTTACCATAGCACCGCAGTGCAAGAGTCTCTCTTCAACACCAACATGCACACCAGGTGACTCACATACACTTCTACACACACACACATGCCTGCAAAAACATACAAATGCGCTTAACGGCTCTTTGAACTTTTCCTGCTTACAGCCTGTAAGTCGGTTTCAGACACCAAATCAGTGGTTCCCATCGTGAAGCAGCCTGTGTTCCTGCGCAGTATGTCCGCTCCCTCAGATTTGGAAATGATTGCCAACAGTGATGTGGAGTTCACACATGGAGCACAAAGGTAGATGCATCAAATCACAGTTAGAGAACAAATAGGTCTAATTTCTGATTTGTAAAATAGACAATATATGCACACCTGTAAGCACACATCACTTGATTTTTATAGTAATCCACCAAGTGTCTATGTTGCTTGACAACCACAAATGGCCTATATTTAGAAAAATAAACTACATTACATAACATAAACTGCTAGTTTGTGTTTTTAGAGTTGTTTATGATTATTATCATTAAAGCTGAATTAGTTTACTTATGCATTTTTTGTATTTATGCATTTATTTATGCATATATGCATTTATTTATACATTTATTAATTTATTTATTTATTAATACATTTACACACATTTATTTGTGTTTTTTTTTTATTAACGTGCATATATGCCTTATTTATGCAGTTATTTGTAAATTTTCTTTGTATATACATTTTTGCATTTCTTTATTTATACATTTATTCATGGATTTATTTATACATTTATTTTTTTTTTTTAAAAGTGCTTTCTCCTATGACAGTTTAATTTGCAGAGACATTCAAAGTTAAATTTCCAAAATATGGCTCTGTTTGTTCAGATGAGGCAGTGATCAGTAAATCAATAATTGGTTATAAAACATGTAGTGACGTTTGTGACTCAAAAATTGCAAATGTCAGTTCTAATGTTTTTTTTTTTTTTATATTTATTTTTTTAACTTGGCCTATTGTTGAAATGGGTAAATTCCGGTTTATGCATTTATTTCTTTATTTATGTAATTTATTTATGCATTTGTTTCCTTATTTATACATTTATTTATTTATTTATTAATGCATATATATATATATATATATATATATATATATATATATATATATATATATATATATTATGCATCTATTTATTTATACTTGTGTGCATTTATTCATGCATTTATTCAAGCATTTATTTATAAATATGCATTATTCATACATTTATTCATGCATGTATTTATTCATTTATTTTATGCATGTTAAAATACTGTCTCCTATGCCAGCTGTCTGTTCAAATAAGGGAGTGGTCAATAAATAAAAGATTTGTTAGAAACCATTTAGTGACATTTGTGGCTCAAAAATTGCACACATTTTTTAATGTTAATTTTTAAGTTTCTTTTTTTTGCTACTTTATTTATTTTATCTATTTATTTATTTTTAATACTAACAATATTATGTTAGTTTTATTTATTTTTATTTGTTTTAGAATTAATAATTCATTGTAAAACATTTAGTAACTTGTTTTTTACTTTATTAGTTAAATTGTAGCATTTATTTATGAATTTTACACTAACTATTTGCCTGTCTGTCTGTTTAGGAGGCGTCTCCATCCATCCAGTCACCGGAGCAGCTCTTTTACACTACTGCAGTCACTGGTCATTGAAGACAGCAAGGACAAACCCACATACAGTGTGCTGCTGGGACAGCTGTTCGCCTTTATAGGAACCACTCCTGATCAGACCGTAAGATCAGACTCATGCAACAGGACAGCTGTGTTGCTCACTGACAAACATCAGCACTTAAAGTACATCTTCTGACTGCAGGTGTCCAGCACCAGCTTCCTGTCTGCGGCTCAGACGCGCTGGAGGAGAGGCCGCACCAGGAAACAGGCTCTGGTCCACATGAGGGAGCTGCTCACCGCCGCTGTACGGGTGGGAGGAGTCACGCATCTGGTTGGCCCCGTTACCATGGTGCTGCAGGGCGGGCCGCGGTATATTTAACCACAGATATTTGAACATACATTACCGTTTAACAGTTTGGGGTCAGTAAGGGTTCGTTTTTTGAAGAAAGGAAGGATGCATTAAATTAATCAAAAATTACAGTAAAGACATTTAAAATGTCACAAGATTTCTATATCAAATAAATGCTGTTCTTTCAAACTTTCTATTCATCTGTTAATCATGAAAAATAAAATGCATCACAGTTTCCGCAAAAATATAAAACAGCACAACTGGTTTCAACATTGATAATAATCAAAAACTGCTTCTTAAGCATCATATCAGCATATCAGAAGGATGAAGACTGGAGTAATGATGCTGAAAATTCAGCTTTGATTACAGCAATCAATTACATTTTAACATGTATTCACTTAAAAAATGGCTGTTTCAAAATTATAATGATATTTTACAATTTATCTGTTTTTTGTGCATTTGTCATTAAATAAATCCAGCCTTGGTCACAGAAGAGACTTCTTACCAACCCCAAATTTTTGGTTTTTAGTTTAACATTGGTAGGTCAATCTGCAGATCATTGCATTTCTGCTGTGGAGCTTCAGTTGTTCATATGAATATGTGTGTGTTTGTGTAGAGTGGAGGAACTGACCTGCGGTGGCATGATGGAGCAGGTCCAGGAGGCCTTTGGAGAGACCATGACATCAGTGGTGTCTCTGTGTGCCCGTTACCCAATCGCCTGCGCCAACAGCATCGGCCTGCTGTGCACCATCCCGTACACCAGGCAAGAGCTCTGATTCAGCTCTTATTTCATATCAAATATGGAATTGTGTCCATAAGGAATTATGTAACATGACCTAGATGACATCAACAGAACAGGAAATTATTTCTTTTTTAAAATAATGTGCACCGATTACTGTTTCAGTAACACTTGGAAGGTGTATTCAGAAAAATATTGGTGCAATTTTGAAGTAAATGTTAAATTAAAATCCGCCTTTTACAGTACAAAGTGCTATTTTAGTATAATTTATGCAGCATTAAAAATGCTATAAAGTAGAATTTATTTAAATTTTAGTTTGTTTTAGTGATTTTTATTATGTGCTTTTATTAATTTTTTTTTTTTTTTCTGTTTAGCCAGTTAATTTTTATTTAGTTGATAAATGTCATTTTGAGGATGAATAGGGTTAAATTTAAAATTCCAGACTGCAATTACAGTAAAAAAAATTATTTATATTTTAAAATTAACTTTTTTTTTATTTTTTTATTTATTTATTCTTTTTTTAATTTTATGGACATTTATATTTTTAATTATTTCCTTATTTCATTTTTTTATTTCCTTATTTTTATTTAGCATTTTTTTATTTCAGTTTCAGATGATGAATAATGTTGCATTTTACAATAGCAGTGTTATTTTAGTATTATTTACATGCTATAGTAGTATTTTATAACATTTTAAAAGAAACGTTTATTATTATATTTTTTATTATAATTTTATTATATTTTTAAGTTTTCATGTTAATTTTAGTTTTAGTCATTTCTGTTTTTGTTATTCTTATTAACCTTTTTGTCAACATTTCTGTTTAGATAAAAACAGAATTTATTTTTTATTAGTTTTAGGTGATGAATAATGTTGTCATTATGATAATAAATAATAGTATTAGTTTTAGTATTAGTGTTATTAGCATTATTTATATACCGTTATAATATTCATTAATATTTAAAATTAGCTTTTATATTTATATTTTTAGTTTTCATTTAATCTTAGTTTAAACCTTAGTAATTCTGTTATAGACTTTGCCTTTGTTTTTATTCTTAAATGTTTTAGTTTAGCCCATTTATTTTTATTTAAGCGTTATATGATAAAATATTGTAATTTTGATGTTGAATAACAGTAAATAGTTTTTGTTATATTTAGTTTTCATTTTTATTTTAGTTTAAATCATTTTGTTGTTATATTTTTATGTAGTTTTATCATATGTTTTTAATTAGTGTTTTTCCTTCCTATTTATTTTCCTCAGCTTTTTTTACAGTTTTGTAGGGCAAGGCAACAAGGCATAATTTCTACTTTTGTTTTAAATTTACATTTTTTGCCTAATATGTGGATTTTATTTAATCTTTACTAGTTAAAGCTAACAATACCAACTCTGTACAAGTCAGAACATAACATTTTATTAGCACTGATCATACATAATAACAAAGGATATTCAGATGCCGTGGTGTTCCATCTGAAGTCGATCATGCTTTGTAATATGTTGTGTTGTTGTTGTGTTCAGGAGTGAGGAGCAGTGTCTGGTGCGCAGCGGTCTGGTTCAGCTGATGGACAGGCTGTGCAGTCTGAGCAGTCAGAGGGACAGCAGCTCCAATGAGAAACAAACCAAAAAACAGAAAGTGGCTACAATGGCCTGGGCTGCTTTCCAGGTGCTGGCCAACCGCTGCATCGAGTGGGAGAAAGTCGAAGGTGAGAAACGTTCAAGGTTCGAGAAGTAACACAAGCCTGTTTAACATTAACTGACGCTCACTGTTGTTGAACAGGAGGCTCCACAGACGCAGTGCATTCTGGACTAGCACGACAGGTGTCTAGCTTGCTTACCAATCACCTGGCTCGCGCGACAGACTGCTGCGGGAACCAAGCGGCGGGAAACGACGCCCTGCAGGATGTGCTCAGTTTGCTCAACGATCTCTCCAGGTACTTCCTGTTTTACCTGAACAACTTCTCTGTTATAAAGCAGTTTATACCACAGTGTTGTTCTAAATTCTTACTCAGTGTGTCTTCGAAATAGCTCTTTGTTCTGCAAATGATATAGTTTAAAAGAATAAACTTAAGTGTGAAATGAATGTGATGTTTTCAGACACTTTCAGTGCATTTTAACTACAGTTAAATGAAAATTTATTTTAGTTTAAATTTATATTAAATGCAATTAGCTTGACATTTTTATTGACATATGGTTGAATGTACTGACAAGCATTTATGGCAGTCTAAAATAAACTTTAATGTAATTTCTAGTGACGCTTGCATGTCATGTATTTAATTAAACTTTTCATAACTTTTTACATATTCTGAATAGGAATTAAACCTGGTTTGAACTGTTGCACTGCCCTTTCTCATCTTTCCAGGAGTCACATAGGCAAAACCATCTTGAGTCAGCCGGCCTGTGTGTCTAAACTCCTGTCTCTGCTCCTGGACCAGCGGCCGTCACCCAAACTGGTGCTGATTATCCTGCAGTTGTGCCGAGCCGCGCTGCCGCTCATGAGCGTGGAGGATTGTGGGAATGTAGCGCTGCCGTCCTGGAGCTACTCAACGAACGCGCTGGATGCAGAGCAGCAAGACGCCAGTGATCCTGCTTTCCGCATCGCTTCGCTGCTGCTGGCCAAGTTGGCGGACTATGTGGTGCCAGGTACGAGAGAACATTGCTCGATTTTAATAAAAAAAAATGGGTCTCTCAAATATATTTCATTCATTCATTCATTTCATTTTTTTTACATTTAAAGTCTCTTCTGCTCATCTGCTGCATTTATTTGATTAGAAATACAGTAAAAAGAGTAATATTGTGAAATATTATTACAGTTTAAAATAGTTGGTTTCTATGTGAATATATTGTAAAATGTAAGTTATTTCTGTGATCCAAGCTGAATTTTCAACATCATTACTCCAGTGTTACATGCTCTTTCAGAAATCATACTAATATGCTGATTTGCTGCTCAAGAAGCATTTTTGATTATTAATGTTGAAAATAGTTGTGCTGCTTCATATTTTTTGTGTAAACTGTTGCACTGTATTTTTTGCAATTCTTTGATGAATAGTTCAAAGAACAGAATTTATTTCAAATGGAAATTTCTGTAACAATTTTTACTACGAATTTTAATGTTTATTGTCGCTTTTGGTCTATAAATACAATCCTTGAAACTTGATATTATAGTTAGCTAAAACTAAAACCAAAAAACATATTTCTGTTACTTGAAATATATTACACTTTAAAATAATAAAAACCTTAAACTTATTTTATGTTAACATTCATTCAACTTTTCTCATTTTTATTTAGTTTGACTTAATCTACTCAAATAACAATAATAATTTAAAAAAAAATTAATAAATGTAAAAAAATTTTTTTAAATATTAATAGAAGTGTAATAGTATCTCAGTGATACCAAAATAACACTGGCTAGATTTTTTTTTATTTAATATGTCCTTTGAGGTTCACTTATAATGTTAATCAAGTTTTTTTTGCATAAAAAAAGAAAGAAATATGTGGAAAAATGATTACTTTCAACCCTCTTTCTGAACCTTTTTTGGAAACAAGCTGTTTTTAAGGCGCGGGTCCTTTAAGGCTTCTCCATAATCTGCCACTGTTATGATTGGCTAACGTCATTGCATAGGAAACAGTATCAACGCCCCCTTGGCCCTGTTTTGAGGGTTTTGACAACATCATCAAAATAAAACAGTCATTTTCAGACAAAGCTATATGAAATCATTTACTGTTTGCAGCTGCAGTCAGATCTCGTACCGCTTCATCTTTCAACAAATGTTTCTTTTTGAACTCTCCGTGACTCTAATCTCATAATTACAAAACAACTTCTCCGAAGTCTGAACAATTCTCTGACACAATCCGGTGTGCCATTAAAAATAAACTGTCCGCTTGTTCCTTACGCTGGGATTCAAATTTCTATTTGCTTTTGATGCAATGTGACACTTGCATTCAGCGTGAACAATGCCATTGGGCGGGGCCTATGTCGATGTGTGATGTGTTCCTCTGGAGGCGGAGTTTATGCAAATGCACACCTGACATCACCATGTCCAATCGGATCCAAAATGAGCCGTTTTCTGTTATTACGTAAATTACATGCTTTTTTTATTGATGAGGAGGACATTTTAACTTATGAAACTTGCATCAAAAGATCAAGGGAAATTTGGTTTCTCATGTCATCACCCCTTTAATATTCACTCTTAGGTTGCCAGACGTTGCTCTCCCCCAGCGCCTCTGAGCCCGACACCAGTCTGACGCGGGCCTGTCCAAAGAGCAGCGCTAAGACCGACAGAGACGCTAGTGAGGAGGGCGAAGCTGTGGATGGCAAGCTCTCGATTTTCATCCATAAAAGAGAAGACCAGTCGTCCCATGAGGTGCTTCAGCCGTTACTCAGGTAAAAACACATTCACCTCAGTGAACACTTAAATTCAGACAAAAATTTGAAGAACTTATGACTGATGTCATTTTTTGCACATCACCTTGCAGCAGCTCGGAGGGTCGTCCTTTCCGTCTCGGCACTGGAGCCAACATGGAAAAGGTGGTGAAGATGGATCGAGACATGACGAAGGTCAGCTCTGGTTTACAGTTGATGGTTCTGAGGAGCAGAAAGCAGTGCTGGATGTGTGAAATATGCTGTTTGTTTGTGTTTTGCAGAGCGGCTGCTGTGAGGTGATCACAGAGGAGGCTTCGTCTGCTCTGCGGAAAGCCAATAAGTGGGCTCAGTCTGGGCTTATTGTTAGCGTGGGTCCTCCAATAGAGAGCACGGGCCAGGAGAATGCTGGGATATCCACTACAGGTGACAAGAAGAAAACCGCACAGTCTACAGTGTGCAGAGAGAGGAACGCTGAGCTGGCTCGGTAAGGATAATATACTTACCTAGCTCTTGGTGTGTACTGTTGCTTCAGAAAGTTTTATGTTTATGTGAGTTTTATATGCTGCATACCTGCAAACTCATTGTCTTTCAGTGAAATGTGCCGTTCTGATACTGCAATTCAAGTGATTCATGAAAATCAGAGGTGTTTTCATATCTGAAAGGAACTGACAGTCTTTAAAAAAGTTTCAGTGGCATTTTCTTTTCATCTTATCTCTTTGTTATGCCTAATAAAGCAGGCTTATTTTAGTATTTGAGATACTATTAGTTTTTAATAATGTTTAGAATATTTGTAAAAATATACACTACCAGTCAAAAGTCAAAAGATTTTTAATGTTTTTTAAAGAAGTCTATTCTGCTCACCAGGGCTGCATTTATTTGATCCAAAATACAGCAAAAACAGTAAAATTTTGAAATATTTTTACTATTTAAAATAACTGTTTTCTATGTGAATATATTTTAAAATGTAATTTATTTCTGTGATTTCAAAGCTGAATTTTTAGCATCATTACTCCTGTCACATGATCTTTCAGAAATCATTTTAATATTCTGATTTGCTGCTCAAAAATTTTTATATTATTATTATTATTATTATTGTTATGTTGAAAACCACTGAGGAGAATTTTTTCAAGTTTCTTTTATGAGTAGAAAGTTCAGAATAACAGCATTTATCTGAAATAGAAATCATTTGGAACATTATAAATGTCTTTATCATCATTTTTTGATCAATTTAAAGCATCCTTGCTAAATAAAAGTATTAATTTCTATAATTTCTTTCTTGGAAAAAAATATACTGACTCCAAGCTTTTGAATGGTATAGTGTATCATGTTAAAAAAGCTTTTTATTTCAGATAAATGCTGATCTTTGCATCTTTCTATTCATCAAAGAATCCTGAAAAAATGTACTCGGCTGTTTTAAATATTGATATAATGATAATAAAAAAAATGTTTTTTGAACAGAAAATCAGCATATTATAATGACCTCTGGAGGATCATGTGACACTGAAGACTGAAATTCAGCTTTGATCATACAAATAAATTACATGTTAAAATATATTCAAATGGAAAGCAGTTTTTTTAAATAGTAAAAATATTTCAAAATTGTACTGTTTTTGCTGTACTTTGGATCAAGTAAATGCTGGCTTGGTGAGCAGAAGCAACATTAAAATCTTACTGTTCAAAAACTTTTGACTTGTAGTGTATTCTGTTTTCTTTTTATTTTAGTTTTAGCAATTTTATGTGCTTTTGTAATTTTTTTTTTTTCTAATTAGTTTTAATTAATTTTTATTTCTATTTTAGTTTGTTATTTAGTACATCATGTTTTTTATTTTATTTTAATAAAAATTTATTTTATTTCTAGTAGCAATTGTTTTATGGTTTTAGTTTCAGTTAACTATAATAACCAAGTAATATAATAATGTTTATTCATTTGTATTTGAATTAAATACAATGCTAAAAGTGACAAATTTAAGACAATATTTTAACTAGTGTAAAATTAAATAATTATTATTATTTGAGTTAAAACAATATAATATTAATAATAATAAGCCATAAATACCGACATCAGAGAATTATGAACATGTGAATATGTCATTAAATTATTGAAATATTAACTTATAATCTTGAAGTGTACTTTAAGTAAATATTTTAAGGGGTTCGGCTGACAAAAAAGTTTGTAATTTCCTGACATGATCAATTATTAGGCTGAAATGTGAGGTCTGTCATTTATAAAACTTCATATTTTTGTCAAAAATGTTATTATTTGAACTGTGAAGTTGTTAAAATCATAGTTTTACAGTCATTTTATAGTTTGTTACTGTAGGCATTATGTCATTTCAAAACAACATTGCTACCTAAACAATGGCTATTTGCACACTGCAGCTAAATTCAGTTGTCAGTTCACCTTTTACTCCTTAATCACGTTCTGTACACACATAATTCACTGAGATATGGGAGTGACAACCTCATTTAACAACCGCGTTAATTCACGAAAAATACAAGTAGTGACAACCGCATTTACAGAAATTCTACACAGTATGTACTGAACTGAACTAAACAATTAGTTGTTAATGACGTATTTAAACGCGCACCAGAAATGCGTCATCGTCTGTATTTGAGATGCAAGAAAATAACAGTGAAAGAAGTCTTAAACTTAGCACAATTTGACACGGGGCAGTTGTGCTCATGAGCCCTGCAGTAAAGTGTCGTGTGTTGCCAGATCTTCATAGAAAAAAACAACAAACAAGGGCAAGCACAAAAAAAACACTAAAACACCCAAATGCTTTGTTTTATAACACCCCAAAAAAATCATACATCTCATATCCGCAACAGATTACTTTATTAACTCCATAAAGTGCCTAGCTTTATGAGCTAAGACAAAACATCATGTCTAAAAGCACTTGTAAATATGAAGACATGGCAACACTCTCTAAAACAGCCTCCCGAGCATAAATAAAACACAGCACGTCTATCAGCGGTAGTTCAGTTAAAATCAACAGACAAAAAGAGTCTTTAGCCCAAAAATGGGCTGAATTCTGACTGCTGTTCTGTACACACATGGAGCGATAGTTTACGGGACTCACTCCCACATATAAATGTGGTTGTCAGTCCTGAAACTTGCAGTGTGTACGTGACAAAAGTAGTAGTTGTAATATCAGAATTTTCCAAAATGATTTCAAATGCTCATTTCAAGAAATTTCTAGAGGGAAAAATGCCTGAAACCCTTCAATTTCTAACACAGCTCAGATCCGGTGCGGCCCTTCATCAGCGGCCACGTGGCTAACAGCATGGCGGCGGAGGTCATCGCTCTGCTGCACAGTCTTCTGACCGCACCTGAATCCAACACGGCTCAAATATGGACCAGCACTGCAGAAAAGGTGAACTGCGCTCTTTCATTCCGTAACAAGGGCGCAATTACAGCTGGCCTTAAAATAAAATACTTTATTGAGCACTCACTAAAACAGATACTAAAATCTTCCTGTGTAGTTCACTCAGTGCCTTCTCTCCCTCAGGTGTTGTCCAGGGCTTTGATGTACATCCCACAGTTGGGCAAGTACGCTGAGAGTATCCTGGAGAGCGGCAACAGCAGCGGCAGGAAGTTAGCAAAACTGCAGGCCATTGGCCGACAGGCCGTAGCGGCTCTCTGCGCGCTGGGAGGATTCAAAGAGACCATTAAAATCGGTTCTGAAGTCCAGGTGTGCAATTGCTTCAGATCCATAATTTAGCAGATTAATTATTTCAGTTGTTCACATGACTAGTATGTTGCTGAAGTATTTGTCTGTGTGTGTTTTCGGTGGCAGGTGGTGGGTAAAGGTGTGTTGGACAGTGTTGGGGTCGTCATCTCCATTAATGAGCAGGAGGGAATCGCCACGGTCAAGTTTCCCTCTTGCGAGTATCGGCGCACGAGCAAAGCATCTGATATCCTCACCATACCCATATCACGCCTCTGCACCCCTCGCTCTGAGGTAACCACGCCTTAAATGTCTGTAAAACTGCAGAAATTCATAGATTTAGCATTGCTGTTTTCATTCGTACTGAGTAAAAAAATGTTTTCTGTCACCGTTTCATTGCCCAGTATTATCTACCTCATCCTCTTCGACTTTGACATTGATTTATTCATTTTTACTCATAATTCTCCTTGTTATTCCTTGTGAAAATAAAGTGCACTTTAGCATAAAGAGTAATTATTATGAAATTATACACTTTAAATGAATACTATAATATATAATAGTATACTAATGGTCAGTGTGATAGGATGCAGTGTTTACACACAGTGAAGTGGCTGTTAATTGCAATTAAATGAAAATGTTTTTTTTTCTATTTTTATTAAATGCAAATAGTAGAACTTTAGAGTGTTTTTGACTCACTTAAAGGAGAAGTCCACTTCCAAACAACAATTCACATATAATGTACTCACTCCCTTGTCATCCAAGATGTTCATGTCTTTCTTTCTTCAGTCGTAAAGAAATTGTGTTTTTTGAGGAAAACGTTTCAGGATTTTTCTCCATATAATGGACTGATATGGTGCCCCGAGTTTGAACTTCCAAAATGCAGTTTAAATGCGGCTTCAAACGATCCCAAATATGGTTGTAAAGGATCCCAGCCGAGGAAGAAGGGTCTTATCTAGTGAAATGAACAGTTATGTTCATAAAAATAATACAATGTATATACTTTTTAATGTCAAATGCTCGTCTTGTCTTGCTCTTTCCGACCTCTCCCATCTCATTTTCTCCCTCAATTTCAAAATCGTCCTATATCGCTGTTTTACCTTTTTTGTTAAGGGTGTTTGATCTTCTTTGCATGTTCACTTTGTAAAGACTGTGTCGGTACTTCTGCAGCGATGTAGGATGATTTTGAAATAATTTTTGAACTTGAGGGAAAAAATACGATTGGAGATTTTCGACATGCCCTAACTCTCTTGAGACAGAATACACAGAGTTCAGGCAGAGCAAGACAAGATGAGCGTTTGAGATTAAAAAGTATTTAAATTGTATTTTTTTAATGTAAATGACCAATCGTTGCACTAGATAAGACCCTTCTTCCTCGGCTGGGATCGTTTACATCCTGTATGCTTTAATATACTTTAATGTCATTTCTGTTAATTAAATGTGATATAATTGTAATTACACATTTGTAATGATTAAGTTGCAGTTTAGTATATTTGAAGTACATTTCTAAATGTAATATACAGTATACAATTAACAGTTAAAAATTATAATCAAGTACTTTGCATGTGCTTCATGTTAGCCAGCACATCAAAATAAGAGTATTTCTTTAAATCCTGACAAGATTTTTAAAACATAATTTTAGGTTAAAAGTTTTACTTTAAAAGTACATTTTAAGTTATTATAACACAGTGCACTTTTTAAAAGTGTGATAAGAAACACATGAAAGTGTACTAAAATATCAAATTAAATAAGCTTAAATTAAAATGGGTTTAATAAATTTAGCACTTCAATTTAAACTTCTGACTTTTAATTAGGTGCCAAGGCAACATTTCTAATTTTGATTCAAGTTTAGGTTTTCCATAAATTTTTATAATTTACTTCATTTTAACTTGTAGACAAATGCATTTTAAATAGTTTAGCTTTAGTTAACAAACTTTTAAAAAGCTAAAACACTATTCTCTTATTAATGATGAATGGTGAAATCATCATAATTAGTTAACAGACAATTCATAAATATAGAATAACAATCCACTGTTTACATACCACTTAAGTGACTAATGTACTGTAAGAAATAAATGCAACCTGGGCTAAAGCCAGAAAAACAGACACTTTGAATTGTACCACTTTTTAATATGAATAAACTTACCTTTTCCTGTGGACTCTTCAAGTGATGTCGTCTTGCTGATTTGTGAAGCAGCTCAGATATCTGCTGTCATGTTTCTCACGAACCTCTGTGTGTTTGCCGTCAGGCTCTGCCGCTGCATAAGCTGTCCATCACGGAGAAGGTCGTTCAGGCCGTGCAGTCCATGCTGTTGCCGCAGGAGGGCAGTCTGTCCATACACACGTCCCTGCCGGCGTCTGGAGACGGATCCAGTCCTGTGATGGCTGTGGTGCGTCTTCTGGCTGAGATCAGAACCAGGTCAGACCCCAAATTTAGAAGTCAAATATAGTGAATTTTGACTCTTCTTGTATGTGCATTATTGTACAATACTGTTTGGGATATGGGATGTTTATTCTGTGTGTTTGACTACGTCAGAGCGTGTTTGGTGATGGCGCAGCTGCTGGAGGACAGCTCGTTTTGCGAGGAGTTTATTCAGCAGTGTCCAGCAGCAGTGGAGGTGCTCAACCTGATCGCTCAGGAGTGCAGTCCTGGTGAGTGCCGACACCAGTATGATGTGAACCAGTGGTGGGCAGTAACGAAGTAGTTGTACTTCGTTACTGTACTTAAGTACATTTTTCAAGTATCTGTACTTTACTGGAGTAGTTTTATTATGAGTAACTTTCACTTTTACTTCACTATATTCCAGATCGTAAGATCGTACTTTTTACTTCACTACATTTCATAAAACATATCGTTACTCCTTTGCTACGCGTTCTGAGACGCAGAAGCGGTATCTGATTCATAAACAGATTGATTCTTTTCAAAGAACCTGTTAAATTGATTCGCCAATCGCACCAAACGATTCATTCACGAATTGGAATGATCCGATTGCAGCTGTTCTCGAGTTGATTCAAATGATCCGTTTAGAGCGAGTCTCCAGTCAACTGAATTTATAAGTAAGAATCGGGAGATCTTGTGCGTGCGCGCGCGCGACTGATGCTGCGAAAAGTAAGTTACTAATGTCGAATTTTAGGATTAATTATTGTAACTGAAAATCATATTTAGGTCAAAGCTGTCCATTGTTTGTGAATTACATCTGCTGTAAAGGGTGATCTGTTTCTCGAATGCTTGAATTCAGACACATCAACATCGGTGTCTCTGTTTTAGGTCAAAAACAAAAAATTTAAATAACAGATTAAATAAAATAACTCATGCATGTTCATATTCCCCGCTGCTGTAACGTTAGCAGTTTTATTAAAATGCTACGCATGTAACCCTACGTGACGTCTGTTTTTATATTGTTTAGCAACAGTATAAATTTTTATATTGTTTGGATCAACTAGAATAGACAGATATGATGTTTATTCATAACCATACTGAAAATAAGTAAATATTGTCAGCTGATGCTAACTGTCTAGCTAACAAGCTAGCTGGTGCTAAGTTGAGGTAATTTTTAGATATAAAGTCCAAATATTTTTATTCAACAACCTAGATAGATTACATCCGAGGGAAAAAGAAAGGATGTGATGTTCAGAACATGGTAACTACAGTAATTATTGAAGTGGGAAGTGATGCCCTCTGGGGGCATTTGGCAAGGGGTGTTTTTACACAGACAATGTTTGAAAGGAAAAAATCATTATGAAAATATTATTATATTTTCCTTAAAATGTTCTTGCTACCTTCAGGCCTTATTCTCATGTCATATATAACTGTGACGTTATGCAAAACAACAAACTTTAAAACACTTTTTTTCTTATTGGTTAAAATTAGATGGTCAAATCTTTTTTCTCTCAGGGACATTGCAGTGTAAGCTTCACATTGAATATTGCTACATCACTCTCATCAACAAAGTCTATATCAACAACAAAAATGTATTTTTATTCCATACAGTGGTTATTTTGAGAAAATCCCAGGCATTTTGAGCAGTAGGATTACAAAAAATATGTGCTAATATAAAATTCAATTAAGTAGCCTATATAAAATTGCTAAATAAATCTATCAGTACTTTTTTACTTAAGTACATAAAAAATCTGGTACTTTTGTACTTTCACTCGAGTAAAATTGAAAGAGGAACACTTTTACTTTTACTGGAGTAATATTTTATTATACGTATCTGTACTTTTACTCAAGTACTTGACTTGTGTACTTCGTCCACCACTGATGTGAACCTGAATGCAGCGTCAGTGCAATTAGGTTTTTTTCGTACATCCAACAGCAATCATAATGATTAAAGAAATCATATTTATACTGTTAATACAGTTAATATAATTTATATAAAATTCATATAAAATATCAATTAATTATATATTCATAATAGTAAAATAATAATATAATCTTTATTTTTATTGTATAAAATATATATATTTTTTTACAATTCTGTCTATTAATTCTACTTAATTCTAAAACAATACATTAACTAACAGAGCAAACCTTATTGGTTCCTGAGCATCAAGCAAGCATTCTTGAGCTAAGCTAAAATCTAATGAAATATAAATACTAGATGAAAAACTTAACTAACAAAAAAATAATAATAAAAAAAATTGAAATTTAGAGTAGTAACTTAGTAAGCTGAAGCTCTAAAAGTCCTAAAATTAGGACTTGTTGTGTTTGTCATTTTAATTAGTTTTAGTTTTTTTATATATATATTTTTATAGTTTTTATATAATTTTAGTTTTTTTTTTTTATTTATGAAATACTATAATAGTGTATAAATAATACTAAATTAACACTGACAGTAATATTTCCTTATTTCGTTAGAAAATTATTCATGTTTGTGAAACATAAAAAATGCTGCCTGGGTTGAAGAACTTAAAATTACAACTGAAATAAAAATAAATCAAATCTAAATAGAAGTCTAAAAAACTAAAACTTTATTCTGTATTTTTGGTCAATTACTAAAACCTAAGCAAAAATTAAACTGAAAACTATAAATAAATAAATAAATAAAATGGATAGAGAAAAATGATGAGAATATTAAAAATATTTCCATTTGTGTTCTGAAGATAAACAAAGGTGTTATTGGTTCAGAGTGTAAATGGTTTTCAAATGGTTTTACAAAGTTTTACTAATGCAGTATATATATTCCAAGTCAAACAGCATTTATAGGCAATTAGGCATCAGTGGTTGTGTGTGTGTGTTTGCAGGAGAGCGTTTAGTGATGGTTGAGGCTCAGTGTGAGAGGGTTCGGATGTTGTATCGAGACTGCGCTCGTCCTCCACCACCTCCAGTACAAACTGATCAGCGACAGGTGAGATGAGCCTCATTACTGCTTTATTTAATGTGATCGAGAAGAGCCTTTTGTTGTTGTGTGATATTATCATCAGCTTCCTGCTTGCCATATATGGGCTGCCCTGTAAACACATAGAATGACTGGCAGACATAAAGCCTGCTGATTGGCTGATTAAATAATCTGACTGGAGTTGTTAATAATACCTTGCTTAGCAAACACTGAACTTCTTCCTCTCTCCGCAGCCTAAGGAAATCACGTGGTGTCCATCACGTGTCTTCCCTCCAGTTCGCGCCTGCATGTTTTCCTCACACTTGACCTCTGTGACCTTTCTGGCTGATCCGAGTGCAGGTGGAGGCCTTCCCAGAGGAACGTTCATCTACGCCACTTCACCTGTGCCTGTCCAGGTAACTACAGCCTGTTTGTGGCACATACACTTTATTTTCATTAAGAAATTAAGACTTTTTTCAGAACTTTTGTTATTTTAGATTTTTAGAATTTAGATTTTTAGGAAAATATTTTTTAGTTTTCATTACAATTTTAGTAAATGTTTGTGTAATTTTGTTGTGTCTTTGTCATTTTTATTAGTTTTAGTCTTTAATGTCTATATAGTTTTAAATGAAAATTACACAACTTAAAATGCCAACTAGGTGAAATGAGTTTTTCTTGTTTTTAATTTCGTTTTATTCTTTATTTCAACTAATTTTTGTATGGTTTAACTTTGATTTTTAAAATTTCAATTTTTTAAGAAAGTATTTTGTAGTTTTCATTGCAATTTTAGTAAATGTGTTTGTAATTTTTATTAGTTTTAGGTTTTTTAATGTCTGTATAGTTTTAAATGAAAATGAGACAACTTAAAATGCTAACTAGGTGAAAATGTTTCTTGTTTTTAATTTCATGTTTATTTTATTTCAGGTACTTTTTGTATGGTTTAATTTTTAGATTTTTAAGAAAATATTTTGTAGTTTTCATTACAAATTTTACTAAATTTTGTAATTTTGTAATAGTAATTTTGTTGTGTTTTTTTGTCATTTTTATTAGGTTTAGTTTTTTTATGTCTATGTAGTCTTAAATGAAAATGAGACAACTTAAAATGGCAATGAGAGGACATTTTTTTCTTGTTTTTAATTTCATGTTTATTTTATTTCAAGTAATTTTTGTATGGTTTAAGTTTAATTCACAGTAATAAATCAATAATAATTTGATCAAAATTGACAGTAAAGATATTTATAATGGTACAAAATTTAAAAAAAAAAGCACTTTTTTGAACTTTCTATTTAATCAAATAATCCTGAAAAATAAAATGTATCTCAGTTTCCACAAAAATACAAAGTAGTATAATTGTTTTCATAATTGCTTATAATCAGAAATGTTTCTTGAACAGTAAATCAGAATATTATGATGATTTCTGAAGGATCATGTGACACTGAAGACTGGAGTAATGATGCTGAAAATTCAGCTTTGATCACTGCAGTAAATTACATTATAACACATATTCCCATAGAGAACCGTTTTATTTAAATATGAGTAATATTTTACAATTTTACAGTTTTTACTGTATTTTAGATTAAATAAATGGAGCCATGGTGAGCATGGTGACTTTCAAAAACATTACAGAACCTTAGCAACTTTCTTGAACCAGCCTCAAACTCTTTCTGGTTTCCAGGCTCCTTCCTTTTACTGGGAGATCGAGATTGTTTCTTTCGGAGACTCAGAGGACGACAGCGGCCCTATAGTGTCGTTTGGTTTCTCCCCGGAGGCCGAGAAGCGAGACGGCGCCTGGACCAGTCCTGTCGGCACCTGTCTATTCCACAAGTACTGACCCACTCGATTTAACACGTTCACTTGACTTGTACTGACTGTCAACCTGTTCTTTCTGTTCCCCTCTGCTTCCCATCCTAACTCCTTTCTTTTTACGTGTTGTCCTTGTTGTTGTTTCTCTCCCGCTCAGTAATGGGAGGGCCGTACACTATAATGGCTCCAGTTTGCTGCAGTGGAAGAGTGTGAGACTAGACGTGGCTCTCCTTCCTGGTGAGACAGGACTGACTTTAATCATTCAGCACATTATGTTGTTTAAGCCGACTGTTGGAAAAGCTACTTTTAAAACTGTTAAAGCACAGTTAAAGGCATAGTTCTTTCCCAACAACAGTGTGTTGCCTATTCTTTTCTTTGAGTCCTATAACTAACACTTTCTGTTTGCTCTTATAATGCTCTCTAATTGCTCTTTACTTATGTTACATTATTAAGTCTTAAAACTGAAATTTGTTTAAAGAGCTGAAATTGAGCGTTGTACATATTGAATATGTAAAGTTAGGATTTCTACTTTTAATTGACAACCAATGGCACCCTTTCTCATCACTCACAAAGTTTAATTGATATTTCTTTGGTTTATACGTCTGCATAAAGAGTTGTGGAGCTGCTCTAGTGATGGTCTGTGCTGTGTGTTTTGACACAGGTGATGTTGCAGGCATCGGTTGGGAGCGTTTGGAAGGCACTCCTCCTCCACCCGGTCAGCCTCCTAAAGGAAGAGTCTACTTCACGTACTGCGGTCAGCGTCTCGCTCCTTATTTGGAGGACGTGGCTGGAGGCATGTGGCCCGTAGTCCACATTCAGAAGAAGGTTTGCACACAAATGATAAATAATGTTTACTAATGGTTTTAGTTAATTTGTTTAAAAAAAAAAAAAAGTCCCTGAAAGTGGTGTTAATCACTAATAATTTGCTAATTACATAAGGGTATGTTGTTATCAGTGTTATTGTAGTATTATTTTTATACTGTTATACTATTTATTAGTGTTTTGAATTAACTTTTATTCTTGTATTTTTTATTTTAATTTTAGTTGTTTATTTTTTTAATGCTTAGCTTAAATTTTTTATTTGTATTATTTTTATTACAATTTTCTTTTAATTTTAGTCATTTCTAAACTTAAAAATTAGAAATGTTCCCTTGGCAGCTAACTTAAATAAATAAATGTAAATTTTTAAATTCGTAAAAAATAAAATAAAATAAATATAATTAAATTAAAAAAAAATATATATATATATATACACACACATACATATACACATATACATACATATATGTGTATATATATATATATATATATATATATGTATGTGTGTGTATGTATGTGTATATATATATATATATATATATATATATATGTGTGATATATATATATATATGTATATATGTGTATATATATATATATATATATATGTATATATATATATATATATATATATATATATATATATATATATATATATATATATATATATATATATATATATATATGTATACACACACAGACACACACACATAAAAATTAAGTTAGCTGAGTTTTTTTCAAAGATATAGATATAGATATAGAAAAAATTGTGTAGTTTTCATTAAGAATAACAACACTGGCTGTTATACCAATACAACTAATGAATAAAAAGGAGAGATGATAAATTAGATGGAAAATGATATATAAAACAAAAAGATGTTAAAGAGACCAAAGGTAAAATGGACAAACAAATTTCAGTTTGCAGAGTATAAATAAAGAAATGAAACGTACTATAAAGCATCAGAATTATTTATCAATATTATTTATTTTTCTGGGATCTGCGGTTCTGGGATATTTAGTGACAGACATTTTATGCACTGCAAAAAAGGCTTATATTACTTAGCATTTTTATCTTGTTTTAGTCAATATCTAAAATTCTTAAATTAAGATGCATTTACCAGTTAAGCAAAATGACATAAGATACCTGTATTAGGTCTTGGTGAGGGGAAGAAATCTAAATTAAGTGTGTTTTAAGCAAAATTCACTTTATTTAGTTGTTTTTTTTTTTTGTTTGTTTTTTTTTCCCCGGATCAAGACTGAATATTTTATGTCATTTTGCTTATCTAGTAAATGCATCCTAATTTAAGAAATGTTAGATATTTTGACTGAAAACAAGACTAAACTGCAGTGTGGGAGGTTTAAGCATCCAAAAATTTGCTTATGTAATTACTAAGGGTACATGTCTTTTTATTGTACATTGATACTTTTATTTGCCATTTATCCCTGCATCTTAATTGTTCCTTATGATTCTGCTTTTTTTCAGAATACGAAGATCCATGCAAATTTTGGCTGCCGGTTATTTGCGTACGCAGAGGGACAGGCTCACCGAAATGCTGCTGATCTCTGCATGGACCTCTCAGAGGAGATCAGTGCCAACTTCGAGGCTCTGCCCTTTGCCATGGCCTCTGACAGCGACAATGATGCCGGCACCAGCGTGGCGTCTGACTCGGGGTCTCACGGCCCCCCGTGTCGCATTGCTGCGGTCGTCACAGCACAGCAACGTCAGTGTCACAGAAATAGTTGGCAGCACAACTGTTTTCAACATTTATAACAATTAGAAATGTGTTTTGAGCAGCAAATCAGCATATTAGAATGATTTCTGAAAGATCATGTGACACTGAAGACTGGAGTAATGATGCTGAAAATTCAGCTTTGATCACAGGAATAAATTACATTTCACAATATATTCAAATAGAAAACAGCTATTTGAAATTGTAATAATATTTTACAAAATTACGTTTTTTACTGTATTTTTGATCAAATAAATGTAGCCTTGGTGAGCAGAAAAGCCTTATTTCAAAAACATTTAAAAAATCTTATTTATTTACATTTTAACTTTTGGTTTATAATGTTTTGAATTTTTTCCTCATTCAACAGGATAAAATTAATTATCTGATCGAATCAGTAAGGCAGATGTTATTTAATGTTGATGCAGCTCATGTGGGTTAAACTTTCTATCTTCTATCTTATTTTATTTACAGAGTACAATAGTGATGCCTCTTGCCACTATAAGGTGGAACTGAGTTATGAGAATCTGGTCCTCTCAGGCCCAAACGCTCATCCGCCACCGATTGCTGATGATGAGAGTGATGACGAAGATGATGAAGACATTCCTAGGGTATGAAGAGCTGAGAGCTAGGCCCTTAATTTCATAAAAATACAATTACACACATTATATCCAGTGGCTTCAAACTGTCTTTTTGAAGAAAACGTGTTTTATCAGTTTCTTTCTCTTCTCTTTGTAAAGGAGGATCATTACGCTTTGCTCGTGAAAGCATGGGAAACCAAAGTTTTTCCAACCATTCGCCGTCGTTTCAGGAATGAGGCAGAGAGGAAGTCCGGCCTGGACCAGATCAAAGGAGCTCTTCAGCTGGGTAAATGATTTATTTATATGATTTTATTTGCAATGGCTAAGTACAATGTAGCATACTTTTAAAAAGAGTACATATTATGTGCTTAAAAAAAATACTGTATGCAAACTGAATGTGATAATTCCACTTAATTGCCCTTTAATTGTAATAGATTATAAAATGCGTTTATCTTAACTCTAAAGTGATTTTTGACTCTGAGTGATTTCAGTAGGACTTAAGTACATCTTTATATGTGACCATGGACCACTAAACCAGTCATAATGGTCAGTTTTTCAAAATTGAAATGTATACATCATCTGAAAGCTGAAATAAATAAGCTTTCCATTGATGCATGGTTTGTTAGGATAGGACAGTATTTAGTCGAGATACAAGTACTTGAAAATCTGGAATCTGAGGGTGCAAAAAAATCACAATATTGAGAAAATCGCCTTTAAAGTTGTCCAAATTAAGTTCTTAGCAATGCATATTACTATTCAAAAATTAAGTTTTGATATATTTACAGCAGGAAATTTACAAAATATCTTCATGGAACATGATCTTAATATCCTAATGATTTTTGGCATAAAAGAAAAATCGATAATTTTGACTCATACAATGTATTGCTGGCTGTTGCTACAAATATACCCGTGCTACTTTTGACTGGTTTTGTGGTCCAGGGTCACATATGTAATTTCATAATTTCTTCTGTTGTCTTGGAAATACAGTATGGTTAAATTACTACTGAATGTACTGACAAGATTTTATGATGAACTAAAATATACTTTTAATATCACTTCTAATAAAACTTTTATGTCATGTTTTTTAAAGTATATTTGTAATTACTTAGTGCATATAAAATATATTAACCTTAAATGTAATATTGACAAAATTCTAATCAAGTACTTAACATGTGCTTTAGTATGTTAGTCAACACATCCAAATAAGCGTACTTCTTTAAAACACAATAAAAGGTTATTAAAACAATAATATAAAATGTACTTTTAAAGCAAAATTTTTAATTTGACATTATTACAAATGTCACTTTTTAAAAGTGCACTTAAAAAACAGTCATGAACAGTCAAGTGTCTCTCTTTATTTGATTAATTTTATATTATCTGCAAGTACATTTTTTTAAATATACTTTTAAGATTTGAAGTACACTACAAGTGCACGGTCAATACAATTAAGCACACTTCTTTTCCTCAAGGTTTTCTCTGTGTCTAATATGAATAATGCTTTAATGTCTGGCAGGAATGGTGGATATCGCACGTCAGACTGTTGAGTTCCTGTATGAAGAGAATGGAGGTATTCCTCGTGACCTCTACCTTCCAACCATTGAGGACATTAAAGATGAAGCTAATAAGTTCACCATCGACAAAGTCCGTAAAGGTCTGTGTGAAACATACGTTGTATGAAGTTCTCTGCACTTTCCTGTGTTTTGCATATACCCAGTTTTTACCATTTTAATCAGCTTTTAGCATTTTGAGTTACTTTTAAAATAAAGCTTAAAGGGGTCATTGGATGCAAAGTTCACTTTTACATGTTGTTTGAACATTAATGTGTGTTGGCAGAGTATGTACAGATCTACCCTAATAATGCTAAAAACCATGCAGTGGTTTTTAATTGATCTGTAAAAATAATATCCCCTTTTTCAAATCGAGCCATTCTCAGATGCCTGTCATTGTGGCGTCACACCCAAAGAGGACACTCCCACGATAGTTGATTGACATGAGTGTCTTACCTCAGACCCGCCCTAAATCAGCTGTAACAGTCCGACCTCCACTGTTTCGATGCCAGAGCAGGGATGTAAGTTAGACAAGAATATTTCCGATTGAGGTGTTGTGTTGCTGGATGTAATAATGAACATAGTGGTCGTCATTTACTCCCAACATCTGAGCCGCCGAAGATGCAGTAGATTACGTTTGTGAAGGGAAATGCGCTTCCCGATCCACATATATCCGTCTATGTTTGCGCGAATCATTTATGATCCAGCTTCACCTACAGTAGAAGTAATTGTTTTTTTTATGAATCTCTACAATCACCTTTCCTAATAACGTGCTAGTTAACAACTTTCACAGCTAAATGCGCTGAATGTTGGTAAACAATCTCTCAGAGCAGCAGCGAGAAGAGAGGGGCGGGGCGAGCAGAGCTCATTTGCATTTAAAGGAACAATCCACCAGAATGGGTTGATTTTTGCAGAGCTCATTTTGGTAAAAGGTAAAAGGGGTGTTGTTTTACACAACCACTGAGAATTTTTAACCAAAGTATATTATAAACTTCATTAAGACCCTAAAGAGTCATATCAACTTGGGCATCCGATGATCCCTTTAAATTATATTTCAACATTTTTGCTACAGTAGCAGGTTAATAGTGTCACTGTTTTTCTCTCAGGTTTGACAGTGGGCATCCGCTGCCCAGAGGGAAACAACACCAGCAGCAGCACAGGCGGCACAGCCCTACCAAAGTTTGCCATTCGGGGGATGCTGAAGACTTTTGGCCTGCATGGAGTCGTGCTCGATGTCGACTCTGTGAGTATCTGCATTAGTCATATAAAGGCTTCCAAATGAGTCTGTTAAACACAAAAAAGCCTTTTGATTTTATGTATAAATACTTCACATTTTAAACAATATGAACATAAACAATGAATTGTTTTTGCAGTCTTTACACACAGTTGACAGTTAGTGCATGTAATTTGCAGGCTTTGTGATATTTATTACATCCAGCAGCCTTTTAGCCATTTTTAAATGCACCTGTTTCAAATGCAGCAGATCTGAAACTTGACTGATTTGTATGTATTCAGGCCAATGAGCTGGTGCAGGTGGAGACGTATCTCCGCAGTGAGGGAGTGTTAGTTCGCTACTGGTACCCCATTGAGATGCTGGAGAGGCCGCCGGCAGGATCCCGCAGGGCTGCAGCGAATGGACTGGTGTCTCTGGACAGCAGCAACATCCAGATTCACCGGTAATGCATTTATAGACACGTTTCTTATTGTGAATTCAAAAATGTCATGTCTCTGCAATTTTTTTAACTTCATTACTGTGTGTGTATATGTGTGTTTCAGAGAGCTGCTGCGATGTGAAAGTGCTCTAGCGCGTCTGTACTGCCGCATGGCGTTGCTCAACATCTTTGCTCCCAAGAGCCCTCACACATTCACACGTCTCTTCCACATCCCTGCTGTGCGAGACATCACACTTGAGCACCTGCAGCTCCTGTCCAATCAGCTGCTGGCTCCGCCTCTGCCAGGTGATGTCATAGGAATATTTTAAGGAGCATGGGTTGCCAACTTCCTTGGTCCAATTTCCAAATTTACATTTTAAAGGAATAGTTCATCCAGGATACAGAAGAGTTTGTTTCTTCATCCGGTTTGTAGAAATGTAGCATTCCATCGCTTGCTCACCAGTGGATCCTCTGCAGTGAATGGGTGCTGTCAGAGTGAGAGTCCAAACAGCTGATAAAAACATTAATCCACAAATAATCCACACCACACCAGCCTATCAATTAACATCTTGTGAAGTCAAAAGCCGCTTGTTTGTAAGAAGCAAATCCATCAAGATGAATATCAGTTGTTTTGACTCTCATTCTGACGGCACCCATTCACTGCAGAACATCTGTTGAGAATCCAGTTCGCCAATTCTGTTCCCACTAAGAAACAAATTCTTCTATGTATTGGATGGCCTGAGAGTGGTTTAACAAATTTTCATTTTTGGGTGAAATATTCCTTTAACACATATAGGAAATAAAATTATAAAATGACTGAAGTGCATTTGTCAGAATAAAGCTCACTTTTCTGTATTTGTTCATTTCTCTTTCACATCTATAGATGGCAGAATCAGTTCAAACTCGATTCTGCTGGCTCAGTCTGTCCTCCACGAGCTGCAGGGCAAGAGCTGCTCCCCGACGGAGCTCTTCTATCAGGGAAACACTCAGGCCATCCGTGAGTGGCTGACGGTGGCCATCAGCAGAGCCCTGCATCAGGGTGAAGACAGCCTTCTCGAACTCACTAAACAGATCTGCTGTTTCCTTCAGGTACTAACGTCTCAAAACTTACCGGTGCCGTTTTTCTCTACAGGGCATATATATATTATTTAGGGATGCATCGAAATGAAAATTCTAGGCTGAAACCGAAAATTCTGGATGCACTTGGCCAAAATACGAAACCAAATGCTTTGTAATAATTATTTATTAGTTTATTAAATAATATAAAGTAATTTTATAAGACTTTTAAATTTAACTCAACAATTTTACAATTTTTTCGTTTTAATGTCTCTTTTCTCTTTCAGCCGAAAAGCGAAAATGCTACTTTCCAAATTCGGTGCATCCTTAAAATTGTTATTCTAAAAATCTTTTTTTTTGTAAAATAAAAGTGACTGAAATAATGAAGAGAAGTTTCACTGATATACTATTACGTTTTTATTATTTTAAATTAGACTATTTTTTTTAATATTTGCTGTTTTCATTTAAATTTTAGTAATTTTGCCTTTTTTTAAAGTTTTTATGTCTATATGATATATAGACATAGATATTTATTGAGTTACAGTTTTTAGTGTTATTATAGCACTTCAACTTTAAACAAAAGTGAGAAATGTTGGCAACTAGCTGAAATAAATTTTTTTTATATTATAATTTATTTCAGTGATTGCTTTTTTTAAATTTCAAATAATGACAACATTTTTGTTTAATGGTTTTGGTTTTAGTTTTAGTTAACAATAATGAAAAAAAAAAAACTTTTCTAAAAAAAAAAAAATGACAAGAGCCTGCTTAATATTTTGTCTTTCTATGTGATCAGAAAGACATCTTCAGCTTAGATATTAATCATTATTTGAGCTTTACTGGGTACATAAAAAATTCTTTGCAAATATTCATTGCGAAATAAACTTTCTATTCTATGATGTTTAAATTTACCCAACAGTCAGATTATTAGTTGTTATTAACCATTATTAAAACTAAGATTTAAAATTGAATCAACTTTAACCTGATTTGAGCTGAATAATGACACTATTGTCTTGTCTAGAGCTGCTATACAGCTGAAATTTAAATTATTTCTGTTTATTAATATAAAGCAGCTTTGAAACAGTCTGTTTTGTATAAAGCACTGTTTGTATGTGTGTGTGCGTGACTTTAAAATCTTATTTAACATTGTTACAAAGAGCACTTTTTAAAAGTGTGTTACACAGGTATGTTAAGAAACATAGTTACAGTTTGAAAGTTAAATTATACTCTCTGTTAAATTATTACTAGTTTGTCATTGTGGTTACATGTTTTCATGTTTGCTGAACATTCAGAGTGCTCCAGAGCAGTTCACACTGGAAGAGTTTCCCATCACAGAATCGAAGGTCAGCATGGACGTGAACTTCCCTGGTGCTGCGTTTGTGGTCGTCTCTTGCAAAGAGAGCCAGCTCAGCTGCCGCAAAGAGTGAGTTTATATTACACAACATTATGTGTGTTTTCTCTGTCAAAAGTGCTCATATTTCTGAATGACCTGTTTTTGCATCTTACTTTCATTAAGCAGGACGTTTTGCATAGTGTAAGGCTACGTATTTCAGAAGAGCACAAAACTATTGTTTTGCGTTTAATAACTGTTTTCTAAATTTTCTATATGTTCATAAGTGTATTTTTCTTTTAGTTCCTCTCTATATAAGGCCCCTTGGACCCGCGTGATGGTGTACGGTCTTGGTCATAAGGTGCGACGAAACGGCCAAGTGAATCTGATGGAGGCAGTTTGCTACCCACTTGACGCCTCCCCGTCCAACACAGGACTCACCCCTCCACCCACAGCCAACCAGTATCCCAGCATCATCATCCCTACTGACAAAGTGCACGTCAAACTAGGCATGTCAAAATATTTTACACTTACTACAGCTACTCATAAGGTTCTACTCAGTATGAGCTTTGTCTTGGCTAATATGCAATAGTGAGCAAAGTGGTCACTTAAATCAGCATCTGTATTTTTACTTATTTTTGTTGACTAACATATTATAGCATATGTAAAGTACTTGATTATAGTTTTTCAGTATTCCATTTAAGTTGATATATTTTAATGCAATAAATCACAACTTCATCATTACAAATGTGTCATTACGATATATATAAAAATACAAGACATAAAAGTTTTAATAAAAATAACTAGGACGGCCGTCAACTAAAGATTTTCTGGTCGACTATTAGTCCTTTATTTTAAACATTAGTTGACTAATCAGACGTAAACTATTTAAATCTTGATAATGAGACTTTAATTGCCTTCATAGCCTGCACGCATAAAGCTTGCCACAGCACACCAGCAGAAGTAATGTTTATGAATGTCTCAGGGAAAAACAGTAAGGAGGCTGCATTAACATTTTAATCATTTATTGATAAACTAGTGCTTGTTTTCGACACTGCACGTCATCTCTGCAGTGGTGCTGTATGCATGTTTCATATGGATTACATAATCTGAGATTGTTTGTTTTCCATTTGAATTAGTTCATTTGAAAGTAGATATTTCACTATATATATATTTTTGCATGTCTGTAAGGCAAGTACACACAGAGTTTCTTGATGCGTTCAAGTTCACAGAGACCGAGACGGCAGAAAGCGTATCCTGTTTGCCTTCATTTTACAAAAGTGCAATGTTTTGTTGTTATTGTGAATGCACACAAATAAATGTAGAGTCTTTACAGATTCGAAAGATGTATTACTCTTATCTGTGTGACCAAGAATGACAGAGTATTTTAAGAGCAAGTGACCACAGCAGCGCCTCCATCTGTCATGCAGTGAGCGCGCTACTATTCAGCTTCAGTAACTTCAGTAGCACACATTTTTCTACGTTAACATTAGATTGAGCGGCCATGTAAAGTTGCCACTACTTAGATACAGTATTTCAGATAAAAAGCCATATTTCAGGTCGATGAATGATAGGTGAGCGTTTCGTTGTCCTACCCAATGTACTGCTGTACCACATTGACTAGCTGTTAATGATCTGTCTGTCTCAGACTGCGTAACTTCCTGTGGATGTGTAATTTTTTTTTTCTGCGACTAAGCGACTAATACAATTTTGGTCGACCAAGCCTCTTCTCGTCAACTAAGTTAGTCAAGTATTAGGGGGCAGCCCTTAAAACAACATTAGAGTATATTTTAGTTTCTCAGAAAATTTGTCATATTTCAAAGACAATATAAGTAATTATATAATTGCAAGTTCATATATTTATAATATAATATTCATATATATAATTTTTATTATAATTCCTACTTAAGTGCGCCAGAAAAAGCTCTCTAAAGTTCAGCTAATTGCATTGTGACCGGCGCATAAGATCAGTAAAGTGCATTCAGAAAATAAAGAGTGAATTTCTATTTTATGCTGAATTTAACTCCTATTCTGGTTGTTGTCTGCAGGTGTTTCTCCCCCTCCCGGTGCAGTGCTGGTATTGCACTCATTGCCGCTCGAGTTTCCCTTGGCTATGGCCTTTGCTGAACAGCTGCTAACCTACACCATTGGTGAAACCTTTGACCGCTCTGAGGATGAGCTGGACACTGTGCCTACTTCTGTGCTCATGCAGGTTGTAGAGTTGCTGGGTAAGAAATATACATTTATTTCCCCTAAGGCTCAAATAAAACATACTAGTAAAACTTCCAGTGCAGTTTCTTCTTTTTTTAGCATCATACTTGCTTTATCTGTGTTTAGGTGGGCTTCTGTGGACCACCGATCTTGCTCCATGCATCAAGGAGCTGATCTTCCACTTGCTTGCAGAGCTTCTCCGCAAGATCCACGCTTTTGAGCGTCGCAAAACCCCTTCGGGTCTGTCCAGCCACATTACGTTGCTTCTCAACCCTTGCCTAACAGTCCTTATGGTTCTTCAAACCGAATTACGAAAACTTTACGACCATGAGACCCAAACTTGGGGGATAGTTAGTGGAGGTTCCTGCACTTCCGCAACGGGCAGCAGTGGAGCACTTGCGCTCGCTGCAGAGCGGAGCCGCTTCTCGACCTACTTCCACGCCCTAATGGAGGTGTGCCTGGCAGTCGCCGAAGTGACTCTGCCACTTAGTACAGGTGCAGGGACGTCGGCGGTAGGTGTCCCCTCATCTACGAGCACCACAAACTGTAGTGATTCCTCATCCTCTTCGTCATCCTCTCCAGGCCAGACGCCACAAAGTCCAAGCTTGCTTTCGAAGCGCAAAAAGGTGAAGCTAAAGCGTGAACGGGCAGCGGTCACCGTTGCTTCGGCAGCTGCCGTCTCAGGGAAACATGGTTCTGGAAGTGGAGCAAGACCATCAGAATGTGACAGTGCTTTACTAAACATGGCCGGAGGGAAGCCAGAGGACATGTTGTGGTTTCACCGTGGGTTGACATTACTCTTGATTTTACGGCACCTTGCTAACAAAGACCCACAAGGTCTGGGCGTCACTGAAGATGCCGTTGCAGATGCTTGCCAAGCCTTGGTTGGCTCCACAGCTCACAGTCGTTTGCTCGTGCTCTCAGGAATCCCAACTCACTTGGAGGAATCCGTGGTGCGCAATGCAATCCGAAGGGCTTGCAACGCGCACGGTGGTCTCTTCAAGGATGAGATCTTTATTCCAGTTCAGGAGGAAGATCCTAAAAAAGCCAAAGCTGAAACTTCAGGTATTCCCCAAGATGCAAAGCGAGATTGCACTGCAGGAAGCCCAAATAGCAACAGCGCAACGCCAGCAATGAGTGCCTCGGCTTCAGCTTCCAGGGCTGCCGGTGAACTGCTGATGAACCAAGAGCTGGTAACCCCTCAAACAGCACCTTCCCAGCCACAAGCACCGCTGGATCCCCACACAGTGTCCAGTCAAGAGAGTCTGGATGTGTCTCTTTGTAGCACAGGAAGTCAGGGTAGTCTCGGCAGCATTGGGGAGCAGTTGGATAGTGGTGCGACATCAGTCTCAGATGGGAGCTCCATGTACACAGTTGCCTCACCAGACGTCCATGCCAGTGTGACACGACCAATCAAAGGCTATGCTGTCATAGAGGTGCGTTGAAACCAGCCACAATAATATAAGTGTTGTTCGCATCTTTAGAACTATTGTCCGTACTTACGGTTAAATTGGAGTTGGACCATGCACTTTTGTTGTTTTTGCATATAACTACATCATATTGCAATTGCAACAGCAATTAAGTTGCAGTTATCAGCATTGGCAATTAAGGTTTTACCAAGGCCGATATATTGGCTGATATTTTGATTATTGGCCGACTTTTTTAATTATCAGTATCAGTTTTTATGTTTTCTGCCAAAGCTGATATATTGACCAGTATTTCACAGTTTTTGTGAATTATCAGTATCAACCATTAAATGTTTGCCAAGACCGATAAATCAGCCTATATTTAACTTTTTTTTAATTATCAATATCAGTTGTTAAGTTTTTGCCAAAACTGATATATTGACTGATATTTTGCATTTTTTAATTATCAGTATATTTATCAGATATTTTTTTTTTTTTTATCAGTATCGGCTGTTACGTATTTGCCAAGGCCGATATATCGGCTGATGTTTAGCGTTTTTATATGATCAGTATCAGTTGTTATGTTTTTGCCAAAGCCGATATATAATGACTGATATGTGGCTTTTTTTTTTAATTATCAGCACAGGCTGTTAAGTTTTTGCCAAGGGTGATATATTGGCCAACATGTTGCCTTTTTTAATTATCAGTATCAGTTGTTAAGTTTTTGCCAAAGCCGATATATCGGCTGATATTTAGCCTTTCAGTTGTTAGGTTTTTGTCAAAACTGATATATTGATACAAATTTGGCTTTTGTTTTCAGTTATCCGCACTGGCTGTTAAGTTTTTGGCAAGGCCAATATATCGGCCAATATTTTGCCTTTTTAAATGATCAGTATCAGCTGTTAAGTTTTTGCCAAAGCTGATATATTGACCAGTATTCATCAGTTTTTAATTATCAGTATCTGCCATAAATTTTTTTGCCAAGGATGATATATCGGATGATATTTTGCCTTTTTTAATTATCAGTATCCAAGCTGATGTATTGACCTATATTTGCATTTTTTTTTATTATCAGTATTGGCCATTACGTTTTTGCCAAATCTGATATATCGGCTGATATTTAGCGTTTTTAAATTATCAGTATCAGTTGTTAGGTTTTTGTCAAAACTGATATACATATATATATATATATATATATATATATATATATATATATATATATATATATATATATATATATATATATTTGGCATTTTTTTAATTATCAACACCAGCTGTTAAGTTTTTGCCAAGGCCGATATATCGGCTGATATTTAGCCTTTTTTAATTATCGGTATTGGCCATTAAGTTTTTGCCAAAGCTGATATGTTGAACAATATTTGGCAGTTTTTGTTAATTATCAGTATTAGCCATTAAGTTTTTGCTAGGACCAATAAATCAGCTGATATTTAGCTTTTTTAATTATCAATATCAGTTATTAAGTTTTTGCTAAAACTGATATATTGATTGATATTTGGCATTTTTAAAATGATCAGCACTGGCTGTTAAGTTTTTGCCAAGGCTGATATATCAGCCGATATTTAGCCTTTTTTAATTATCAGTATAATTTGTTACGTTTTTGCCAAAGCTGATATGTTGACTAATATTTGGCAGCTTTTGTTAATAATCAGTACTGGCCATGAAGTTTTTGCAGAGAACGATATATCAGCTTACATTTTACTTTTTTAAATGATCAGTATCAGTGGTTAAGTTTTTATATGTGTCAGAAGCGGGGCTTTTATTTTGACAGTGCTATGAATGAAAATATTTGTGTTTAAGCACTGGCATTGTCATTTTTCATTAGTTTACTTAAGTCTTTGTTAAATGGCTATGTTTAAGAAATTTGACATTCTTTAACAAGATCTAATAAATATTAAATTGTCTTAGCAAATGTTAGTCCCACCTAGTGGTACAATCTTCACCAGAAGATTTTCACCAGATATTCAGACAATGATAAAACACATCTAGAGCACCCTAGCAATACATTAGCAACCACTCACAACATCAAAGGAACAGTAGTAGCACTAACCATTTTGTGAAAGAAATTAGATACCAAATAATGTTGTTTTTTGCTTTTGTCTTATAGGTAAGGGCGCGGGCTCAAGTAGAGAAGATTCGGGCCAGTCTTTTTAACAGCAGTGATCTCATTGGCCTTTCCAATCTTGAAAGAGAGGAGGAGCTAATGGAGATGACCAATGAGGAGATCCTCACCGCCTCCAGTGTCAATCAGAGTTTATTCGACACACAAGGGAGTTCTGCCCTGGAGGAGTACTTCCTTGATAAATCAATCAGAGGTTGGTTGATTTCTCTGTCACAGAATGTTACAAATATGCTGTTTTATTCTGTAATACTTTTTGTAAAGGTTTGCTTCAACTTGACATGAAGGTTAATTATTTTTTTATCTTATAGGAGATAAATTGGTTCCTGACGCACGTGATGTGCTGACAGACATCTTTAAGAGCTGCATATACGCAGAGCAGGTGCTGAGCCCCGTACCAACAAAACCAGTGAAAGTGTCGGACATTTATCTCAGCAAAGAGCAGATCAACTCTCAGACACCTGGAAACCTACTCCATGTGTTTTTTACACATGTACGGCCTCCCAAGAAGGTGCTTGATGACCAGCTTACACAGGTGAAATTAGCATGAAACATATTTATTTATTTATTATAATAAAATCAACTTAATGCACATGGTCATTTTGAGTATTCCACATGCCTTTAGCAACATGCTAATTGATTATTGTCAAGAAATTACTGAAAATTGACATGCCTAGTTGTAATCCACATGTATGTGTTACTGTGTACTATTTCAAATTTTTTAAGCATCAGTTTAAAAACGCAAAGTATTTGACTGGACCAAAGCAGAAATGACTAACCTTTCCTTATTGTACATGCAGATTCTCCGTAAATATGGCACAGTAAAACCCAACAAGAACAAGCACAGCAAGGCAGGCAAAGAGCAGCACCAAGGCAAAGTGGTCAGTACAAAAAGACCCATCACCAAACCTCCGGCCAAAGAGAAATCCATGCTTAACAGTGTTAGGTGAGTATTGATATTGCACTTTTCTAGGCATTCACTAGCATTTCAGTAGTCAGTTTCCTCTAAATAGTAAGTATAAACTATAAGGATTTAAACTTTTTTAATAGTGCATTTATATATAATATATAAATATGTCTTATATTATATATTTAATTGAAAACAAGCATCTCTTACCTTGAAATACATTTTCCATTGTTTTCCATTTGAAATATATAACAGTAGTTCATCTGCCCTGATGAGATGCATGGTACCAGTGTTATTTTACTGTTGTTATTATATATATATATAATTTTTTTTTCTTCTTTTTTTAGTTATCTTTTTAATTATAGTTAAACTATATTTTTATTGTTTATGTTTGTATAATTTTTTTAGTTTCTATGTCAGGTTTAGTTTGAAGTGAAATGAGAAATTGCAAGTTTATTTTTATGTTTTATTTATTTCTTTGTTTTTGTTTCTTGTAAAAAAAAAAAAGAATATATATATATATACATACATTTATATTTCTAGTTTTTTTGGACTATAATATTTCTGCATGGTGTTTCTCCAGGACTGTACTAAGTGAGAAAAAAACTGTCCTTAAGCCAAAATCTCCAGAGAAGACCAAGCCTGATGAAAAAGACCCTGAAAAGTCTCCTGCCAAAAAGCTTGAAGGTTAATACTATAACACATTAATTTACAATTTTGTTTTCTGATTCCTTTACAAATTATTAACGTAATACATGGTACCCTTGTGAAAAGGAAGTGCACTTAATTGTACTATTGTAGTGTACTTCTTATCTTAAAAGAATATTTAAAAGAAAACTATTGGAAGATAATATAAATAATATAAAAATGCCACTTTAGTGACTTAATGAGGTACTTTCATAACTGTTTCTTAACATACTTAAGTACACTTTACCCTATTATTTACATATAAATATGTACTTAAGACTTACTTAATCAGGAGCATTCTGAAGTTCAGTTGACATGCATTTAAGTGTTTGCAAACATTACATTAGTATATTCTTTTAATATTTTAGTACTCTTTTTTTAAAAGATTGCTGACGTAATTTTTTTTCTAAAAGAAGTGATTTTGGTAGAAGCTCCTTGTTTATCTCTCGTGTATTTTAACATCTCACCTTGCCTCTGTCCCATCAGTGCCAGAAGAGAAGTTTTTAACCCTGGAAGGTTTCCACAAGTTTACTCTAGACAGAGCAAAGCAGGATATTCGCAGTGTTTGGCGGGCGATCCTGGCGTGCGGTTATGACTTGCACTTTGAAAGGTTTGCACCTTCTCAAGACTCTTTTTAGAAACCACACCTCCTTCCATGCTACTTCATGTCTCCGCAGCTCTCTCTTGTAGACATCTAATGACTGGAATAATGAAAGAAACTCTCTGAAGATCTTAATGGTGTGTTCTTTTGGTTTAGATGCACTTGCATCGACTCCCGACACGCTCAAAAAGCCAGTAGAAAATGGACCTTTGAGATGGACTTTGCGTTAGTCCAGTTCGTTAACCGTCTCTGTCGACACCTGGCCATCACTCCTGCTCGCTTACATCCCCATGAAGTTTACCTCGATGCCAAGGACATCGCCGACCCCCAAGTCGCATGCTTATTAGGCAAGGCCCTCTTTATATTATGCTGTTATCTTTAGATTATGAGATGTACAGTCACCAATTAATGTAACTGTGATCACACAGGCGTTCCAGTGGAGAGTTTACGGCTGCGGTTTGCTTTGCTGCAGTCCCTCAACAGCACGTTGGAGAGCTTCTTCCTGCCGTTAATCGAGCTGAGGCTGACAGAAACCTATCAAAACAGCATCGCGACGCTTCTGTGCGAGGCCAAAGGTCAGACATCGCATAAACAGGCACACAAGTCATATGACATTCTTTAGTAGCTAAATAGAAAACCAAAAAGTACTGTTTAATTGGATAGGCTGGGGAATGTGTTGATTATTTTCAATATATTAAATATTTCTGATCAGTATTTTCTTGGCAGTATGAAATGAAGCAGCGTTGTGTTTGTCGTAGTGATTTTATTGCGTTTTTTTTTTTGTGCAACCCAAAAATGTTCATGGATACTCTTGTGTGACATTTTACATGCTCTAGTACCAAGGTGATACCATAGTATTCTTTGAAGTGCTTTGTTTATGAATGTTACATATTAAGTACCACAGTATATTATTAAATTACCATGGTATTACCATCTGATACCATTGCTGTACTAAATTACTAATTACTAATTAAAGGTCATTTCTCAGTCTATTCCATATATGTAGGATTTTTTGTAATTCTAAGAGAATTTTAGCAATAAAATGGACAAAAAATTATATATATGTGTGTATATATGTGTATATGTGTGTGTATATATATATATATATATATATATATATATATAGGACGTAATCGTTTGCATACTTGTTAATATTTATTACAGAATTATTAGCATTTATTACAGAAATAGTACTGTGAACTAAATGTAATGTTTTCAGACACTAGCAAGTTAACTGCAATTAAATGAAAAGTTGTTATAGTTTCAATTTATATTATATGCAATAATGTGAACTTTAGAGTGTTTTAGACCCACTTAAGTAGGACTTAAGTACATCTTTACATGTAATTTCAAAATTACTACTTTGTCTTTGAAATAAAATATGGTTAAAGTTGAATGTACTGACAAGCATTTATGATAAAATAAAATATCCTTTAATGTTATTTCTATTGAAACTTGTTATGTCAGGTATTTAAATGTTTGTAATTACACATTTGTAATAAAGTTGCAATTTTGTACATTTAAAATATATTAACTTTAAATGTAATATTGAATAAGACATTACAGTTATAAAATGATAATCTAATACCTTGCATGTGCTTTAGTATGTTAGTCAACACATCAAAATATATGTACTACTTTAAAACATGTCAAAATATTATTAAAACAATGATTTAAAAGTGTACTTAAAAGAAAAACTTTAAATTTGTCATTATTACCAAGGTCACTTTTTAAAAGTGTACTTAAGTGTGTTCAGAAAGTCACGTTAAGTCTCTCTTTAAGTCTCTTAAGTGGCCTTTTATTTCAATAATATTACACTATCTGCAAGTAGAGTTTATTAAAAATATTTTAAGATTTGTAACTTCACTGCAAGTGCATATTCAAAACAATTAAGTGCACATCTTTTTCACAAGGGTCAGTAAATCTTTGTTCTTTTGATTTTATTTTCAGGCCTGATTTTTTACGACACCAAAGTGACTTTCATGAACCGGGTGCTGAACGCAACCGTGCAGCGAACAGCAGATCACGCTGCTCCTGAGATCACACTCGACCCGCTGGAGATCGTAGGAGGTAAACAAATTAAACGTTGCTCACACAGACGAGGGTCTGTACTATCAGTTCTTCACTTTTACCATGTGTATCCCAGGTGAGATGCGTGCAGCAGAAAACACGTACTTCTGCCAGGCCGCGCGTCAGCTGTCCTGCGTCCCGTCATCTCAGCTGTGTGTTCGGATAGCCAGTGGAGGAGACCCCACCTACGCTTTCAACATCCGTTTCACCGGAGAGGAGGTCCATGGCACCAGTCAGTGTCACACACTTAGTTCATGCACTAAACACTAAATCCAAAATATTTTTAATAGAGATGCACCGATACTGAATTTCTCTGCCGATACCGATAGCCGATTATTCAGAATGATATCGGCTGATACGATACCGATAGTTTGATTTTTCTTAAGGAAAAAAAAAATCTGTCCTAACCAATGCTGTTAAAGGAGAAGTCCACTTCCAAAACAATAATTTACAAATAATGTACTCACCCCCTTGTCATCCAAGATGTTCATGTCTTTCTGTCTTCAGTCGTAAAGAAATTATGGTTTTTGAGGAAAATATTTCAGGATTTTTCTGCATATAATGGACTTCATTGGTGCCCCGAATTTGAACTTCAGAAATATAGTCTAAATGCAGCTTCAAAGGGCTCTAAATGATCCCAGCCAAGGAAGAAGGGTCTTATCTAGTGAAACGATCGGTCATTGTTTTTGAAAAATACAAATTTGTATACTTTTTAAGCACAAAAGCTTGTGTAGCACAGGCTCTCGTATGTGCGTACATGGGTCGTTCTTGAAGGATTCGTTAATTTTGCACAAATCTTTAATGTGACTTGGGAAGAAACGAGTCATCTTGGGGAGTGATTTGTTCAGTTGCGCATGCGCAACATCCTATTAAGTTCTGTACTGGAATTAGTTCACCTGTTTCAAGTCTTCGGTTTTTTGGAGTCGTTTGTTCATCATATGGGGCTGTCACGTGATGCTGATTTTGCTAAAATGAACGAAATGACTTAAAAAGATTTGTTCATTTTGCTGAACGAGACTCAAAGGTCCGAGTCGGTAAAATTATCCAAACTTCCCATCACTACTAGGAATCACGCCTTCGAATCACCACAAGTTTATCGTCTGTGTACTCCGGCTCAGAAAGGTAGAGTATGTTGAAAAACTCATTATTTGTTATTTTCTTCTACAACTTCAGAATCGTCCGACATCATTGTACCGTTTTTGTTTGTAAACAGCGTTTGACTTACTTGCACGTTCAATTCAGTTCAATTCAAATTTATTTGTATAGCGCTTTTCACGATACATATCGTTACAAAGCAACTTTACACCAGATTGACATTTTCAGAATATATGTAGTAGTAGCTTGATGTACATATGGCAGAGATGTGTGGTAAAGATCAATTAATGACGTAATCAAACAGACAAAGAACACTATAAATTAGTAGCAGAATTCGGTATTGCTGTATGTTGTTTCAGGGTTGGTATCATCTGAAGTCCTCTGAGGGGTTGACATCATCTCTTCTTAAGTGTTCTGGATCCAGACTGGAGCTTGTGAATTCCTAGTTATCAGGGGATGTCAATCCCATGGCAAAAACAGAGAACAAATAGGAACATAATTAGCGCAGCTGCTGTTTAAACTAGGAAAAGAAAGATTTGTTAAACCAGAGCTAAAAGATTAATAATGAACATTTGATCAGATATAACTGCAGGAAAAGTTTATGAGATGCATTATTTGAATGCTTGGCTAAAAAGATGTGTCTTTAATCTAGATTTAAACAGAGAGAGTGTGTCTGAACCCCGAACGTTATCAGGAAGGCTGTTCCAGAGTTTGGGAGCCAAATGTGAAAAAGTCTCCTTTAGTGGACATTGCTATCCTAGGTACTACCAACAGTCCAGAGTTTTGCGACCTTAGGGAGCGTGATGGATTGTAGCGTGGTAGAAGACTAGTTAGGTACGCAGGAGCTAAACCGTTAAGTGCCTCATAGGTAAAAAGTACTATTTTATAGCTGATGTGGAACCTAATTGGTAGCCAGTGCAGAGACTTTAAAATTGGGGTAATATGATCATATTTTCTTGGCCTGGTAAGGACTCTAGCAGCTGCATTTTGGACTATCTGTAGCTTGTTTATTGAAGTTGCAGGACAAACACCTAGTAGTGCATTACAATAGTCCAGTCTAGAGGTCATGAATGCATGAACTAGCTTTTCTGCGTCAGAAACAGGTAACATGTTTCGTAGCTTGGCAATGTTTCTAAGATAGAAGAATGCTGTTTTTGTAACATGAGAAATATGATTTTCAAAAGACAAGTTGCTGTCTAATATAACACCAAGGCTTTTGACTGAAGTGGAAGTAACAGTACATCCGTCTAGTTGCAAATTGTAAGTCAAAAGATTCTGTGTTTTGTTTTTTTGGTCCAATAAGTAATATCTCTGTCTCATCTGAATTTAATAGCAGAAAATTATTGGTCATCCAATCTTTTACATTTTTAACACACTCTGTTAACTGGTCTTGTTGAGATATATAGTTGAGTATCATCAGCATAGCAATGGAAACTAATCCCGTGTTTTCTAATAAATTAGTCTTTGCACGTTCGCTTTGTAAACACTGGGTCTGTGGTTCCGCGTCACCTTTTGATGTGATTCAATAGTACGTGAATGCGCATCCCAGAGCCTGTGCTACACTAGCTTTTGTGCTTAAAAAGTATAAAAAATAATTATTTTCCGAAAACAATGACCGATTGTTTTGCTACATAAAACCCTTCTTCCTCAGCTGGGATTGTTTACAACCGCATTTGGGATCATTTAAAGCCGCATTTAAACTACATTTTAGAAGTTCAAAATCGGGGCACCATATCAGTCCATTATATGGAGAAAAATGCAGAAATGTTTTCCTCAAAAAACATAATTTCTTCACGACTGAAGACAGAAAGACATGAACATCTTGGATGACAAGGGGGTGAGTCAATTATTTGTGAATTGTTGTTCTGGAAGTGACCTTCTCCTTTAAACTGAGGTGCAATAACGATCTGTCACGTCACATTTAAAAGCATCAAAATGGCTTTCATTGTTTTCGCGATAGAATGGACGGGATTTGAAAGCTGAGACGTTGTCTCTTATCAGAAGTAAGGAGGCACAGAGCTCTTGGTGATTATTGGATGCGATGCGTGCTACAAATGTTTGGTGTAGAATGCTGGCTTGAACTACGGGTGATTCATATGGTCAAACGGCCTGCTTTAACGTTTCTGTATTTAACTGTTAATGCCTAATTGTCACGTTAATTTTGACAGCCCTAAATTCAGACATTTTCTTCACTCACAGTTTGAGTTGCAGTCTGACCCGCTGCCTTTTGATTGACAGGATACTATCAGCTCTGATCATCGGCTCATTTTGAACAATCAGCCAATGGCCGATAGTGAAATAAATTGTTTTTATCGACCGATACCGATTGTTGGCTGATACATCGGTGCATCTCAAAACATTTTTAAATGTTTTATTTGATAATAACAATGTTATGAATCCAGTTTATATGCTTCTTGCATGTCATATGTTTTCTCAGGTGGCTCATTCAGGCATTTCTTATGGCAAGTCTGTAAGGAGCTGCAGAGTTCAGCGCTCTCTCTTCTCCTCCCTTGTCCCAGCGCTGCGGCAAATCGCAATAAGGTGCACTTGCGTGTTTGATTTGGATTTCACAGCTTTTTTTTCTTACGTTCTTTTACGAGCTACAGGATGTTCACACAGCTTGACTCATGTTGTGTGTGTGTGTGTTGCAGGGGAAGTACATCCTGACGCCATGCCCCATCACTTACGCTGAAGAGCAGCTGCTGAACTTCTTCGGCCAGCTGCTCGGTATTGCCATCCGGGCAGATGTGCCTCTGCCTTTGGATCTGCTCGGCTCCTTCTGGAAGGGTCTGGTCGGTGAAGCACTCGACCCAGAATCTGACTTTCGAGAAGCCGACCTTCTCACATACAACTACATCAAGAAGTTTGACAATGTAAACTATAATTCATTTCATATAATGAAGCAAAATGTGATTTCTTTATTTTCTGTCTGGAGCGAGTGTAATGTGACACATCACATTGCGTTTATCATCCCTGAATCATCATTTTTGCACTTATTTCAACAGTGAACAAGAAATGCGCATATCTGTATTGTATTTGCGCTTGTAGTGTACTTTAAATCTTATATAAAAAAAGAGATCAGGGTTATAGTTAAAAACTGAAAGTAAGCTAAAAAAAAATATATATATATATTTTTCATTACCTAAAATAAAAGGTAACTGGCAACATTTCACATTTTAATTTATTTTAATTTGATGTGATTAAAATAATTAATTTTAAAAACGATATAGACAAAAAAACAAAATACTAAAAATGCAGTTGTAAACAAAATGACAAAAATTAAAATGAAAATGGAAAACAAAAACTGGTTAAAATAGAATTATAGTTTTATTATCTCAGTGACACTAAAATAACACTGCTGCAGTTAATAAAATACTAATAAAATAAAAGACCACTTAAGTGACTTAAAGAGAGACACTTTCATGAATGTTTCAACACACTTGAGTACACTTTCACTGTTTTAATAATCTTTTGTTGTGCTTTAATAATGCACACTTCTTTTGATGTGTTGACTAACATACTAAACCACATGCAAAGTACTTGACTATAATTTTAATTGTAATGTTTTTTGATTTTACATTTACAGTTATTATATTTTAAATCTACTGACTTTCAGCTTCATCATTACAAAGATTTATTTAAATACATCATATACAAGTTGCAATAGAAATTACATTACAATATATTTTAATCTATTATAAATGCTTGTCAGTACATTCAGCAGTACATTAAATATATTTTAGAGACAATAGAAGTAATGAAATTAGATGTAAAAAGTACTAAAATCCTACTTAAGTGGGTCAAAAACACTGTAATGTTCAGCTAATTGCATTCAAAATAAATGTAAACTTTGATTTACGGTGACCTTAAATTGCACCTCACATGTATTTAACTGTCCGAAAACATTACATTCAGTTCACACTTAAAGCTGCAGCCTGTAACTTTTTTTCTGTTTAAAATTTACAAAATTTATATAGTAAGCGAGTGCATCATAAATCCATTTTCCAAACTGTGTTTTTGGCTTATCCTGAATCCCTACGTACACCTATAATAAGTTTTTATATTTAGACTATTTCAGACTGGTACTGCGGAGTAGCCCAGTACCTGTGTGAATCGAGAGAAGTAGCTCTGGCTACAATGTTCTTCTGCAAGACACATGCAGTTCTGTTTATTGACTGCCAAAAAGTTATAGCCTGCAGCTTTAAGTATATTATTTTAATGTTGTCTTGTTCTTGTATCTTCACAGTTGGCCGATGAGCCGGAGCTGGAAGCGCTATGCGCTGAAGTCTCATCCCAGAGCCACATGGGCGAGAGCCCTGATTCACCCAGTCGCCCCTGCTGCACGTTCACCTACATCACTATGACTGGAGAGGAAGTGGAGCTGTGCCATGGAGGACGTGACATCGCTGTCAGGTAGGAGCCATCGACTGATTTATATGATCCTGTTCATGAAGCTCAAAAAGAGATGTAGTATGTTTATTGTAGAGATGTGTTGGAAAGTTAGTAGATGGTATCTAATACCTGTGTGTGTGTTTCTTCAGCTGGGACAATAAAGATGTGTATGTGCAAGCGGTGCGAGATCTACGCCTGCGGGAGCTGCAGAATGTGGAGTGTATGTCGGCTGTCCGCGCCGGTCTGGGCTCCATCATACCACTGCAGCTGCTGACATTACTGAGCCCCGCAGAGATGGAGCTGCGCACCTGCGGCCTTCCAGACATCAACCTGGAGTTCCTCAAGGTCAGAGAGTGAACCAAAAAGTGGTGCATCTAAATTGATAGTTGATAGCCCAAAAATTGATCACCCAAAATTAAATTTGCTGTTAATTTACTCGCCATCAGGCCATTCAAGATGTAAGTGGCTTTTTTCTTCAATAGAACAGTAAAGAAGATTTTTAGCTGAAACCATGGTCCTTGATGATTTATATAAAATGCAAGTCAATGGCTGCCGCTTTGAGAGTCAAAAAAAAGGAACACAAAATTAATACCTGTGGCTCCTGACAATATATTGAGGTCTTATAAGCGAAACGATCAGTCTGTGCAAGAAACTGAATATTATTTACAACATTATTACCTATAATCCTGAGCCTCAGCCAAACACAGGGTTCCCACGGGTCTTTGAGAGTTTGTGAATCTGAAAAAAAAAATTTCAAGACCCTGGAACGTTTTTGAAAATAGACATGCATAGATACAGATCCTTGAAAGTGCTTGAATGTATTTTGTGCAAGAGGTTTTCTGGAAAAAATATTATTCCCTCTGGTCCGCTATTGTGTTATTTCGCCAACACTTCGTGGCCTATGCATATTAGCTTGCTTGATTTACATTAGCTACGCACATTTAACCTGACCTCTGTCATATGTGACCCTGGACCACAAAACCAGTTATAAGGGTTCATTTTTTTTTTGAGATTTATACATCATCATGCATCTGAAAGTTGAATAAATAAGCTGTCCACTGATGAATGTTTGTTAGGATAGGACAATATTTGGACGAGATGCAAGCATTTAAAAATCTGGAATCTGATGGTGCAAAAAAATGCATATTGCTAATCAAAAATGAAGTTTTGATATATTTACGGTAGGAAATTCACAAAATATCTTCATGGAACATGAACTTAATATTCTAATGACTTTTGGCATAAAAGAAAAATCAATAAATTTGACCTATACAAGGTATTTTTGGCTTTTGCTACTAATACTTCCATGCTACTTAAGGTTTTATGGTCCAGGGTCACATATGGCCAAAAATAAATGCAAAAAAAATGCTTTTTTGTATAGTTGAGTTTGACACATGAAAACTGTAACAGTGTATCTTACAAGGTAACACGATGTAACCTTCCTCTGACTTGGAATGTGTCCCCACATTAAGTCCTTGAATTTGAGGGTATTGGACCTGGAAAGTCCTTGAAAGGTCCTTGAATTTGAAGTTTACCAAGGACTGGGAACCCTGCAAACAGTTCAAAGTGATTTCCTGTTCACGAATCAGTCATTCTTTTGAACTAATTCTTTTTAGTGAAATAGTTGAACCAGTTCACCAAATCAGACTGAAGCGTCTGAAACAGTTCATGGATTGAGTAGCACAGATCTACAAGTTACTCAGTCAAAACTCACTCACAGACACCTAACAGTCATTCTGACTCTAAATGAGGCAAAATAGCAGCGTATCTCATCCTATGAATCATTCAGCATTCCAGTTCCTCCAACAGTCACTGAACTGAAGAAACAGTTCGACTCGAACCAAAGACGGATGAGCCACTGAGATGAGCATGCATGAACCCGAACACTTGAATGAAGGGCCAAAAGAAAGTTTTTATGGTTTCTCATTGTTTAAAAATAGGTGAATTGGTTAAAACAGGGTTTCCACAGGTCCTTGAAGTCGCCATTCATTGTGTGTGTTTTTGTATTAAAGCCATACGCAGAACTGTTTTATCAATCCCGCTCCTGCTGAATTTTGGGCCATTATCGCCTGCTCACACAATCATTTTAATATTTAATATAATTTTCGCACATCCGGGAGCCACTATCATACGCGGAGTATTTAAATCTCTTTTCGAATGAAAAGCCAAATATTCTAAGTTTTATGCAAAACTGAAATACGACAAACAGAATATCAGATGTTTGTTTTTTTTTTGCGTAGTTGTGTTTGACACATGAAAACTGTAACAATGTATCTTATAAGGTAACCCGATGTAACCTTGCTCTCACTTGAAATGTTTCATGTGTCCCCACATTAAGTACTTGTACTTCGTAAGTACTTCGTAAGACCTCAGTATATTGTCAGGAGCCACCGGTATTATTTTTGTGTTGCCTGTAAGTTTTTTTTTGACTCTTAAAGTGATGGTAGCCATTGACTTGCATTTTATAAATCATCAAGGACCTTGATTACACCTAAAAAAAATTCTTTACTGTTCAACCAAAGGAAGAAAAGTCCTATATCTTGGATGAAGTCAATTAACAGCAAATTTCTCATTTTTGCATAAACTATCCCTTTAGTCCTAACTAAGTTGGTCAAAGCACTGTAAAGTTTAGCTAATTGCATTTAATGTAAGGTTAAACTTTAAAACATTTCCATTAAATTACAATTTACATGCGATTGTACATTCGATAGACTGTATATTATGCCACTTTTTTACATGGTTCCTTACCAAATAAGCACCTGCGACTAGTTAACTAACCAAACCTGTTTTCCTGATCATGTTCATCCAGGCTCACACCATGTACCAAGTGGGACTGATGGAGACGGACCAGCACATTGAGTTTTTCTGGGCTGCACTCGAGATGTTCACACAGGAGGAGCTCAGCAAGTTCATCAAGTTTGCTTGCAACCAGGAGCGAATTCCCTTCACCTGCCCCTGTAAAGACGGTGGTCCCGACACCGCTCACGTGCCCCCCTACCCCATGAAGATCGCCCCGCCAGATGGGGCAGTGGGTAAGTGTCACAAATTCTTTGTTGCCATGAATGAGATCAGTACAGATCTGGGCCAAAAATTAACAAAAATTAACACAACAAATTCTGAACTTGTGCGAGGACCCTATTGGAATTGCTCAGTTTCTTCTTCTTCTCCAAAATGAATCACATTTTTGAGGGCCTAAATGTGCTCAAACTCATGAAACTTTGCACACATGCCAAAACTGGTGAAAATTTGCATCTGATATGGGTTTCAGAAGTGGGTCAAAATGGCTCAATAGCGCCACCTATAACATTTCAAAGAAGTGCCCCTCAAACTATGTTTTACGCACATGTACGAAATTTGGCACACACATGTAATACACCAATACCTACAAAAGTCCCTCTGTACAAAGTCAGAAACCCAACAGGAAGTCTGTTATTTTGAATTTTCTCGTCAAGTTTTGTGCCGTTTTTGCCATTTAAACGAACTCCTCCTAGAGATTTAAACAAATCAACACCAAATTTGGTCAGTCTAATCTAAAGCCCTTTATGATGATAAAAATTGTGAAGATCATGAGTATTCGTTGAAGGGCGTGTCCGTGGCGGCCTGACAAACTTTGATGTTTCGCCATGAAACAGGAAGTTATTGTAATTCAGGCATATGACTCATCTGCCCCAGACTTCATGTTTGATAAGAGTCCTGTCCTAAACACGTCAATGACCATATTCAGTTATAGCCATAGCACCACCTGCTGGCAACAGGAAGTGGTATGTTTTACGCTCTAACAAACTTCTAGAGATTTAATCACATCAACATTATATTTGATTAGTCTACACTAAAGGCAATTGTGATGTTAAAGGGGTCATCAGATGCTAAGTTCACTTTTTCATGCTGTTTGAACATTAATGTGTGTTGGCAGTGTATGTACAAATCTACCCTATAATGATAAAAATCCATGCAGTGGTTTTTAATTAATCTGTAAAAATAATATCACCTTTTTCAAATCGAGCCGTTCTCAGATGCCTGTCGGTGTGCCGTCACACCCACAGAGGACACTCCCACGATAGTTGATTGACATGAGCCTCTTACCCTCAGACCAGATGTCACAGTCCAGTAACTTTCCATGTTTCGATGCCAGAGCAGGGATGTAAGTTAGACAAGAATATCTCTGATTGAGCGATTGAGGTGTTGTGTTGCTGGATGTAATAATGAACATAGTGGTCGTCATTTACTCCCGTCATCTGAGCCGCTGAAGATGCAGTAGATTACGTTTGTTTGTGAAGGGATTGCGCCTCCCCATCTACATATATCCGTCTATGTTTGCGCGAATCATTCATGATCCAGCTTCACTTATGGCAGAAGTGTGTATAAGCGTTTTTTTATGAATCTTTGCGACCGCTTTTCCTTATAACGTGGTAGTTAGGAAGTTTAGCGGCTAAATGCGGCTAAATGCGGCTAAAGTAAACAAGACCATCATTCCACAGAGAGAAGAGAGGGGCGGGGTGAGCAGAGCTCATTTGCATTTAAAGGAACAACCCCTTAGAATGAGATGATTTTTGCTGAGCTCATTTTGACAAGGTAAAAAGGGTGTTGTTTTACAAAACCACTGAGAATTTTTAATGAAAGTATATTAGAGACTTTTCATTAAGACCCTAAAGAATCATATCAACTTGTGGAAAATGGGCATCCGATGACCCCTTTAAATTGCGAAGATCTTGAGTTTTCATTAAAGGGCGTGTCTGTGACGGCCGGACAAAGTTCGATGTTTCGCCGCATAAGAGGAAGTTGTTGTAGCTCAGCCATACAATGTCCGATCTGCCTCAAACTTCACATGTTCAATAAGAGTCCTGGCCTTAACGCATCTAAGGGACAAGGTCCTGTTGTAATCATAGCTCCACCTTCTGGCAACAGGAAATGTCTTAACATGTTACCTAACATGTTTGGTAAGAGTTCTCAATCTGCGCAAAACTTCATATGTTTGATCAAAGTCCTGGTCTGAAGACATCCACATGCCAATATTCAGTTATAGTCATAGCGCCACCAGCTGGCAGCAGGAAGTTTGGCACATATAAATGACTTTGACATGTTCCTCCTATATTTACCATTTTAAATGCATAGGGCTCACCGTTCGATGTTTTCCTGGCGGTGAGCCTGGGTCCAAGGGGCCTTTCAACACTGCTTGCAGCTTTAATGTAACTCCCATTGTATTTTTGAATTATTTTGAAGCTATTAACTATGTATGCTATTGCATATGTTTCAGGCTCACCAGATCTGCGTTACATTCGCGTGGAGACCTGCATGTTCATGGTCAAGCTGCCGCAGTACTCTTCCCTGGACGTGATGCTGGAGAAGCTGCGCTACGCTATCCACTATCGTGAGGATCCTCTCAGCGGTTAAGCGTCATTTCTCCGATCCCCGTCGGCCACGTCTGAGACGGTCACCACACGACCTTAAGTGATTACATCCGTTCTCACTTCTTTTTCGAGAATAGTCATGAAGGAACTTGAACAGCCCAGACCAATTTGCCTTTACTAGACTAGCGCTTGCGTGTGTTTGACGGTGGGCGGCGAGTTTGACAGCGGCAAGAGTAAGCCACAATTTTATAAAATGATCTACATGTGCTGTTCATCAACAGATGTGAAGGAAATGGCACTGTAACTGCTTTTCTCCCTTTTTAAACATTTAATCTCTCTCTCTCTCTTTCTCTCATTTAATCAGTCTTTCATCTTTGCATTCCCAGTGTGCCTCAATCACTGCCGCCGCCTTCTCTCCATTAGTGACAGTGATTGTTGACGCACATTCATCTACAGAGATGACGATTTTAGCTTTGCAAAGGACTTTAACCTGCGGCTCAAAGTTATACTTGCATCTTTCAATATACATTTGGGGTGAATCTCACGAAATCAGTCAAGAACATGTCCAAAAGATTAACCTTTTGTGCCATTTAATTTTTTTTTTCTTTGTTTGCATATTCACCCAAATATCATTACCCCAATACATGGATTTTTTTCCCCCTTTTAATTAATTTCTTTTCTTTTTTTGCATTTTTCCTCAATTCACATTACCACAATGCACCTGATTTTTTTCTTATTTTGAATTTCCTCCAATTCTCATTACCCTAATGCAACTGATCTTATTATTTTTTTTCTTTGCATTTTCCCCAGTTCTCATTACCATAATGCACCTGATTTTTTTTTGTAATTTCCCTCAATTTTCATTACCCTAATGCACCTCAGATTTTTTTTTTTTGCATTTTCCCCCAATTCTCATTACCATAATGCACCTGTTTTTTTTCCCCTCAATTGTCATTACCCTAATGCCCCTCCAATTTTTGGGGGGCATTTTACTTTAATTCCTATTACCCTAATTCACCTGTAATTTTTTTTTAGGCATTTTTCCTCAATTCTCATTACCCTAATGCACCTATTTTTGTTTTTTATTTTTTATTTTATTTTATTTTATGTTTTGCATTTTTCCCCAGTTCTCTTTACCCAATGCATGTGATATTTTTTTGTTTTGTTAGCATTTTTCCCTTATTCAATAATGCACCTGATATTGTTTCTTTTTGTTTGCATTTTCCCTAATTCTCATTATCCTACTGCACCTATTTTTTATTTATTTATTTATTTATTTATTTGCATTTCACCTCAGTTCTCATTACTGTAATGCACCTGTAGTTTTTCATTTTGTTTGCATTTTCCCAGTTTCTCATCACTGTGATGCACCTGATTTTTTTTTGGCATTTCCCTCAATTCTCATTACCCTAATGCACCTGATATTGTTCCTTTTCCTTTGCATTTTCCCCCAGTTCTCATTACCATAATGCACCTGTTTTTTTTCTCCTCGAATGTCATTACCCTAATACATCTCAGATTTTTGGGGGGCATTTTACCTCAATTCTCATCAATTCTCAGTGCACCTGTTACTTTTTTCTTTTTTTTTTTTTGGCCATTTTCCTTCAATTTTCATTGCCCTAATGCACCTGATATTGTTTCTTTTTGTTTGCATTTTTTCCTAATTGTCATTACCCTAATGCATCTCAGATTTTTTCATTTTTTCCCTTTTTTTTTTTTTTGCAATTTCTTTAATTCTCAGTACTGTAGTACACTTGATATGTTTGACTTTTTTTATTTTGTTTTTGGTTTGTGGTGTTGTTGCTTTGTTCTAAATTGACCAGGCAATGCACCAGACATTTTGTTGTGTAATTAATTAATTGTCATGAATGTAATGTCAAACATCTCAATGGTCTTAAATTATACTTCATTTTCTTTACACCAGAGTATGTTCTTGACAGGTTTTGTGAGATTTACCCATTTAGAGGCTTGAAAGGGTTTATGCCCTCAACGATTCAAACATTTCAAGGAATTGTTGAAGCTACAGGCTCTGTCCGGGAACTACAAGTACGCATGTGATCGAGCATATTTAGGAATTTGAACTATAAATGGCAAGATCGCTTTACGACATAAATATCTGCCTGTATTATTAAAGGTACATATGCTGTTCAGGTCTGTAACTGAGGTAAGTCATGTACAGAAACAAGCTATAGTAACATAAAGAGCGCTGAACTGTATCCGTTTTCATTTCCGATGCGGAAAGATGTTTGCTGCAGACTGAATGCGAGATCCTCCCTGCCGCGCTCTTCAGTTTGGAGCGGTGCTACGTTTATGGTCTTGGTTGCCAAAATGACATTCATTCTTGAATACTTTTAGGTTGCCAACTGCATTACCTAATGGCACTGCTGCAGTCAACAAAGTTTTATTGCTTATAAGGGATGATTTTGCACCCGAAACTCTAGTGCATGAAAACCTCTTTTGGAGAACCCAACATTTACAGATCGCTTCGGTGTTTTGTTTTGTTTTTTAAAGGTCATTATTTTAACCCTCTCCCTCCCAAAGAGAAAATGTTTTTAGAAAGCTATTTTAATTTTGTTGATTTTTAAATCACCTTTTCTGTGTCTATAAAGATAATACCGTTTTGAAATCGAAATATGAATTGGATGTTCTTTATAGGATTTCCGAATCTTTCCTGGAAATCGGTTGTAACATTTCTGGTGAAACATTTAATTGCGTTACGAGTTCTGTAATGTACAGCCATCATTACAAACGCACTTGATGCTACCATAGATGTACTTCATTGAAAATATCAGCATTTCAGCACTATAATAGGGTTTTGTGGGTGTGCGTGTGTGTTTTATTTTATTTTATTTTATTTTTTTGATATGGTCAACTGCTGCTATCAAAGATAGTCCCTTCATGTTTTTTTCTTGCTATCTCCTTGGAGAAGAGTAGGAGAAGTCTATGAAAAGACATCCGCACAAAAAGCTGAATGCAGTGAAATATGTGTTGTACATTTACTTGATATTTATTACAATTATTTATGACTGCATTAACTTAATCCAGTCTTACCTCTGCGCAATCTGGAACAAAACACTGATGTGTGAATGAATCTACAGAGGTGTTGAAGTTCAGGAGTTTCTGTGTCACAAAAATAAAATATTGATGTACTACAGAACAGTGTTTTCCTTTGTCTTCTGTTAAACTGTGAGAAATGCATAGTATTCCTGTTTATTGCTTTGATTCGAATCAGGCTGTTTATGCTTGTACTTTATTTTTGTTCAAGAAATCACTTAATATGTCTGCGAATTTCATCTCCTTACTTATTTTTAGCATAAGAGCGGGCGCGCCATTTTTAACTTGGATGTGCGAGACTGTTACAAGGCTAGAAGGAATACAGCTCTAGCTATTGGGCATGCGCACATCAGTCTAACGTTATTTTTGTCACACTGTACAACAATGAAACTGTTTTTGTATTATAGTAAGGGCTAAGTTTAGGGTTGGGGTAGGTGTAGACGTTAAAAAACCACAATCCAATAGGTTGAACAATTCATTTCATTGTTAGTTTTCTGTCGGAGCAATATCCTGTGCGAGACCGGTGTCAGTGGTTGCCAGGTTTTCACAATAAAACCTGCAATTGTTAAATCGCGTTCCAGAAGAAAAATACACATTTTTTGGGGGGGGGGTTCCCCTGGTAAAATTAGCATTCCAGTTGCTAAATATTACGTTATTGGGGTCGCTTCAACCCGCGGACATGAAAAACAACCCACGGCAACAGTGTTAAGTAGCCCAATTCCGCGGGAAAACCGCGGACTTGGCAACGCTGCCTTAAAGGAGAAGTCCACTTCCAAAATCATGTATTCACATATCATGTACTCACCCTATTGTCATCCAAAATATTCATGTCTTTCTTTTCTTAAGTCGTAAAGAAATAGTTTTTTGAGGAAAACATTTCAGCATTTTCTTGGACTGATATGGTGCCCCGATTTTAAACTTCCAAAATACAGTTTAAATGTGGCTTCAAACAATCCCGAATGTGGTTGTAAACGATCCCAGCCGAGAAAGAAGGGTCTTATCTAGCGAAACGGTTTAAATATTCTCAATTATAATATTTATATATAATATATAATATTTATTCTCAAACGCTCGTCTTGTCTTGCTATCGTTTAACCCTGTGTATTATGGTTCAAGACAGTTAGAGTATGTCGAAAAACTCCAATCGTATTTTCTCCTTCAACTTCAAAAATCATTTCAAAATCATCCTACATCGCTGCAGAAGCACCGACACAGTCTTTGCAAAGTGAACATGCAAATAAGATCAAACACCCTTAACAAAAAAGGTAAAACAGCGATATAGGGTGATTTTGAATTTGAGGGAGAACATGAGATGGGAGTTTTTCAACATACACTAAATGACATGAACCGGAAAAAAATAGTTCAGGGAGAGTAAGACAAGACCAGCGTTTGACATTAAAAAGTATATAAATTGTATTATTTTTATTAAAATAACCGATCGTTTCGCTAGATAAGACCCTTCTTCCTTGGCTGGCATCGTTTACAACCACATTTGGGATTGTTTGAAGCCGCATTTAAACTGCATTTTAGAAGTTCAAAATCGAGGTACCATATTAGTCCATTATGTGGAGAAAAATGCTGAAATGAAGAAAGACATGAACATCTTGGATGACAAGGGGGTGAGTACATTATATATGAATCATTGTTTTGGAAGTGGACTTCTCCTTTACCCGTGTCACTGGCTTGTAGTTCATTGTAGCGGTTCAAAACAGTTCATTATGCTGTTTGATATCGCAAATTTGTATTTCTTATAATATTTTAATAATTATAAACACCCTTGTTTGTAGCGCAGATAGTTTAATTGTACTTTGTTGTACTTTTAATTATTAACTTATTAGCAGCTAATGAATGGGAAATCTCGCACATTTACAGAAAATAACTAACGCATTCCAAATATGACGGACAGAAGTTGTTCTCTTTTTGTCCCGCAACCTTCAACGAGTGGGAAAAGGACTTAATTAAAAAAAAAAAGAATAAAATAATAGCAACTGAGACAGTTTCAACAGAAAAAGATTGATATTTTAATGGATAAAGATTTCAATACATGCATCAAGATTATTTGAAATCAACATTTCGGTTTTTCAGGTTTTTTTAAGTAACCGCACAAAATCAGTCAAAATATATTAATGACGGGTTAAATTGTTTGAACGCAGCGTGATGGATTGACTGGCGTTTCTTCAACTCCAGTCCAGCAGGTGGCGGAAATGCAGCTTACGTTGGTTTGTCAACCGCCATTAAAATGGAAGAAGAAGAAAGTTCAGCTAGGAACCATTGCATTGTGGTAATGTTTTCGTCGGAAAGTATTTCCCTCCCCATCTCTCACATTGTGCTTCCGGCACTCACTCACCATGGCGATGACTTTGAATCGAGGGAATATTACTGGGATGCTGCGGCTTCTCCGCACCGCAGGAGCGCATTTATCACAAAACACGCCGAAACGTCTGTATAATTCTATATTTGTATATAGATAGATACGTGTAAACTGTCAGCACGAATCTATTTGTTGTTAATGTTAATGCAGTGTGCCATGTGAAGGGTTCAGTTGGTGTCAGTTTCAATTCTTTGGAGAAAAAAATATTTAAACATTTCGTTAAAAGTTAAAATGTGATTTTTTTTGGAGGTTGAGTTCAATAAGTTATTATAATTTTACAGAATTAATATGGACAAATGTCACACAATAGTAATAATTTCATATGTCAGTATAATTTTATACATGTATGACTGTATATCTGGAAAAATTTTCACTGTGAAATGTTTGCAGGTTGTTTGGTTCCTGCACTGACGCGCTTCCAAAGCTCGAGCAGCATCATTTATCCTGCAAGGTAAACATCTTGTAGTGTGCATGTGTGTTTTGGTCTCTTTTGAGGTCCCTAAATTTATAACATTAGCCTTTTCAGCTTTTGGTCTGCTGGAGAAATGCAAGCCATTCGAAATACATTTGCAGGTACATTAGAAAAGCATGGATTGATTATGGATTATGGGGAAAATAATAATAATAGTAAAATTAATAATTTTATCTTGTCTAATATTTTTGGCATGGGTTAAAAAATAAAGGTAATTGTGACTTTTCACCTCACAATTCTGACTTTTTTAAATCGCAATTCAGAATTGTAAGATATAAACCCAGAATTGCTAGAAATTCCTAAAAAGTTATGATTACAAGGTTTTTTTTTTTTAATTATTATTATTATTATTATTTTTTTTTACATTTAGTGCTGGAAAACAAGATTTTATAGTTGTTTGTAAAAAGTAAGCCTCTTGTTTCAGGCTCAGTCTGTATACTACAAAGAATATTTTTATTTTTCTGATGAATTTTAATAATTGCCTTGTTCTTTGCATATCTTTAGTGTTAAAGAAGTAGTTTACTTCCAGAACAAAATTTACATATAATGTACTCACTCCCTTGTCATCCAAGATGTTCATGTCTTTCTTTCTTAAGTCGTAAAGAAATTATGTTTTTTGAAGAACACGTTTTAGGATTCCTCTCCATATAGTGGACTTCTATGGTGCCTGCAACTTTGAACTTCCAAAATGCAGTTTAAATGCAGCTTCAAAAAGCTCTAAACGATCCCAGCTGAGGAAGAATGGTCTTATCTAGCAAAAAAAAAAAAAAAGGACAGTTGATATACTTTTTAACCTCAAATGCTCGTCTTGTCTAGGTCTGTATGAACTCTGTTTTTTCTGGTTTAAAACAGTTAGGGTATGTCAAAAAACTCCCATCTCACTTTCTCCTCCAATTTCAAAATCGTCCTACATCGCTGTTTTACTTTGAAGCCGCATTTAAACTGCATTTTGGAAGTACAAACACGTGGGTACCATTGAAGTCCACTATATGGAGAGGAATCCTGAAATGTTTTCCTCAAAAAACATTATTTCTTTACGACTGAAGAAAGAAAGACATGAACGTCTTGGATGAAAAGGGGTTGAGTACATTGTTTAAGTTTTTGTTCTGGAAGTGAGCTACTCCTTCAAGTCATGTTATGTTTATTATACTGACCTAGTTGAATGTGCTGTCAGTTATGTACCACAGACGTCACTATCCAGACCGCCGTGGCCTGAACTGCCTGCATTTGATCCTGTAGAAGAGGAAAAACATCATCAGGGTAAGTGATTGGCTGATCTGAGGTCAGCAGCAAGTCTTTAATAAGTTCTATAAAAGCATTACATATCTGAAATTGCATTTCAAAATGACCAATCTGGGGTCACTGTTAGAAGGTGGTAAACCAAAAACTTTTGAAGAAGGATCTTGAATGGATTCATATTTGTTTAGTATTAAACGTTTTACATTTTATTCTGTCCAACCTGAAGATACTGTGATGAAGGCAGAGTGGGATGGTGATTTCCTGTCAGATTTTCTTGTATTTTACTGTTTTCTCATGACTTTCACCTGATTTTCACAGCTGTTGTGCAGAAGGTGAACGGTCTGATTGAGAAGGGAGAGTACGGACGCTTGTTTGCTGTAGTTCATTTTGCCAGCCGTCAGTGGAAAGTGACCAATGAAGACCTGATCCTCATCGAAAACCACATTGATGCAGCATGTGGCGACCGGATAAGAATGGAAAAGGTCTTTTATTCGCTCATACACTGCATTCAGATATTCACACAGATTACTGTACAGCAGTATTCCAGTTACATGTCATTCATTATTTGGCTGATACTGAGAAATAATTTAAAGGAGAAGTCCACTTCCAGAACAACAGTTTACAAATAATGTACTCACCCCCTTGTCATCCAAGATGTTCATGTCTTTCAGTCTTCAGCTGTAAAGAAATTTTTGAGGAAAGCATTTCAGGATATTTCTCCATATAATGGATTTTATTGGTGCCCTGATTTTGAACTTCCAAAATGAAGTTAAAATGCAGCTTCAAAGGCTCTAAACGATCGCAGCCGAGGAAGAAGGGTCTTATCTAGCTTTTTTTTTTTTTTGAAATTTGTATACTTTTTAAGCACAAAAGCTCGTGTAGCACAGGCTCTGGGATGCGCGTCCACGATGCTATGAATTAGTAATGGGTCGTTCTTGAACAATTTGTTCATTTTGAACGAATCTTTAATGTGACTTTGTTCAGTCGCGCAACATCCTATTAGGTTCTGTACTGGAATTAGTTCACCTGTTTTTCGAGTCTTCGGGTTTTTCGAGTGGTTCGTTCTTCTTATGGGACTGTCACATAATGAACGAATGACTCAAACCCAAAAACTTGTCAGATAAGAGGTGAGGTGAGCTAATCATAGACTAAAGACCCAGGTAAACAATGAATTAATGTTTTCTGTTTCTTATTGTATTATAGTTTTGTCTTGTTTGTAGTGTGATCAGCGTTTGTGTAAGCAGTAGATGTGTTAGTGAAGTAACACGTAACATTTTGCTAAAATGAGCAAAAGGACTCAAAAAGATTCATTCATTTTGCTGAACGAGACTCAAAGGTCAGAGTCAGTAAAATGACCCATCACTACTACGAATAATGTCTAAGTTCATCGTCTGTGAGTATGGCGAAAAACTCCATCTTATTTTCTCCTACAACTTCAGAATCGTCCAACAGCGTTTGACTTCAATAGTCTTTGCGCGTTCGCTTTGTAAACACTGGGTCTGTAGTTTCGCGTGACCTTTCGACGTGATTCAATAGTACGTAGCCCCGTGGACGCGCATCCCAGAGCCTGTGCTAAACAAGCTTTTGTGATTAAAAAGTATACACATTTTTATTTTCCCAAAAAAATGACAGGTCGTTTCGCTAGATAAGACCCTTCTTCCTCTGCTGGGATCGTTTAGAGCCCTTTGAAGCTGCATTTAAACTACATTTTGGAAGTTCAAAATCAGGGCACCAATAAAGTCCATTATATGGAGAAAAATGCAGAAATGTTTTCCTCAAAAACCATAATTTCTTCACAACTGAAGACAGAAAGACATGAACATCTTGGATGACAAGAGGGTGAGTACATTATTTGTGAATTGTTGTTCTAGAAGTGAACTTCTCCTTTAACAAATATATTGTGTATAATATAAAAAGTTAATATGCAAAGTAAGGTAGATGCAAAAAATAAAAGGATGGCATTTTACAAGGTACGCAAAAAATACACATTCTCCATGGCATTACTCCTAAACTTAGTAAATGCATGTTTTGCTTTCTAAATTTTGTTAGTTTTGTTACCTTCTATTTGCATGCAACACAGAATATAATATTTGTATAGTAATCCAAGTTTTATGCTAATGCTTGTTTTTTGCAGGTGTTGTTAGTTGGAGGAAATGATTTCACTCTTATTGGAAAACCACTTCTTAGGTAAGTAAGAAGGCAAATGTAATTCTAAAGTACTATGAGGTTTACACAGTAATGATTTTTGCCTATAATGAAATTTTGTATATTCTGTCATTTTATTTTCCTCATAATAAATCTGTTTCATAGTCTGATGATCCCAGGGATAGGTTTTTTGCATTGATCGGTTTAGTTAAATATATGATGACACTTTTTTTCAGCACTGTACAAGACTGACAACACGTTTTTTACAAACTGCTTCTTTAGTTACTGACTGCATGTTTCAGATGCTGTCAGTAGAGCTGATGTTCTATTAAACCTGTAATATTCATCTAATAACCGATTTGATCATGTCTGTTCTTTGATGCTCAGCCGTGATTTAGTACAAGTTCACGCTACAGTCATCGAGAAGACTGAATCCTGGCCAATGGTGCATATGAGATTCTGGAAGAGGCATCGATTCCAAAGAAAGAGAAGTATGAGGAATTATAAATAAAAGCTAGATTTTAAATTATTTATTGTTTGAGATTTTTCACCAGTGCATTAATTTAGCTTTTTTTCTCCACAGTTATTATTCAGCCACAGACCGTATTAAGGATCAACACCATTGATGTTTCACCAAAACTGTTTTAACCTGCTGACAGCCTGTTGCATTTGCAAGTAAAAACGTGCCGTTTCTGTGAATCAGGAATGGTTTTTCAGGTTTCATGTTTGAGACCATGTAAATAAAGTTTTCAGATTGTCTATCATTTTTCTTGCCATCAGCAATGAGTTGCTGCGTATTATTGTACTGTATATAACTGTCTGTTGTATAAAATACAATAAATGTGTTTGTCACATACAGATAGAACAAATCCTTGAGTCTGTTGAGCTATTAAGACACAGAATAATTCATAAGTGATGACAAAGTGAAGCAGTGAACAGATAATTCTATAGACCTTCGTCAGGCTAGACGCCAAATTGAAATTTTCACTTATAAAATGAGGCTATGAATTCTGCTTTTATCATATTATATCCACCTTTTTCTTTAATGCAGAAATAAGATTATGGGTGAGACCATCCTATATCGCTATAGGGAAATAACAAGAAGAATAACAACATGCAGTAAATGGTAAAACTGCAAAACGAGCTGTTTTGTACAGCTAAAAATACCTGGACATAGATGAGGCCAGAAGCCAGACCCATAAAATTGACAAATGGCTGTGCCCACTCTTACTGGAAGAAGAGGAGAATTGGCACCATTTACACTTTGTATTAAATTGCAAGGCATCTGGATGTTGTCCACTTAAAAATTAAGAAGCCAAACGCATTAAACAGAACTGGCACTTTGAGCAAATCCTCTGCGTTGTAATTAATTGAAACGCGTCTGATTGGCCTTCACGTTCATGTGCTCAACTCTGATTGGCTGAAAGACTCAAGGCTGTGCTGCAGTGATAAATATAACCTACTTGAAGTCTGCAACAGCAGGTAAAAAGAAACTTTTGACGTGGTATAAGTATAATAAAAATGCTGTGTAATTGACACATTTTTCCTGACATTATAATCATGGCATTTATAATTTAGAATTATTTTGTTGGTAAATGCACCATTTAACTTGAATGTGCAAGACTTCCGGTTTCATTTGCTTCCAGTTATTTTTAGTTGCCCCATATGTTGCTTAATTGCAAAGTGGTGTTTGTTGTCATATTTTAACGTTTTATCATAAACACTGGTTTGTGGTGCAAATATTTTTACTGTTTACTGCGCTTTGTTATTCTTCTAGTTACTTATGGCTAACTATGAATGGAAGATTCACTCATTCACAGAAAACAGCTTACTTCTGCATTGCAATATAAAGCAAAGTCCCTTAAGGCAAGGCATTTAACTTTTGAAACGCCTCTCGGGCAGGCAAGTGAATGAGGAAACATCAAATTCTCCAAAACTGTGCACGAAGCTTACGATTACATTTCATATTTGAAATCACCAGTGAAATCTAACAAGAACTGCCTCATAAATATTGTTCATATGCTCCAAAAGAGCTTAAAAAAAGCTTATTCTTCAGGCTAGATCAGCCAGTGCGCATGCGCAGTACTGAGCGCACGTCTCAGAACGTTGACTGTTTCTATAGCAACCGGGACTTCTAACGGCAGCTGCAGAGACGCGCCGACTTTACTAATCAACGATTGGCTCTTTCATTAAGAAGGCGGGGCTTCACGGCCATAATGAGCGTTACGTCTTTCCCCATTCAAAAGTCTTGGGTATTCTATAGTCTTTGCATAAAGGTGATTAATACCTTTATATTACTTTATATAACAGCTAAGGGGGTTTTGCGTTGTGCCTAACAACGCCCCTTAGCTGTTATAATTTCACTGTAAACCACGGCTTCTTCCTGCTTATTGCTTTCATAAAACAATTATTCCATATTCGTAGTAAGGTTTCATAAAATAAAACAGAGCAAATAGAGTGATGATATAAATAAAAACATTATTCTTCCGCCAAACAATGTAGTTCCTCAAAAACGGTTGTGGTTGCCGAGCAACACACAGACGTAAACACAGGTGAACGTTGTAGTGTAATTTACAACAGCTTCGAACACGGCTCAACCAATCAGAATCAAGGACTGAAACTATCTGTTTCATTATTTTTCAGTTTAATTAAGCAAACCTATTTTAAATATTAAATGATCTGATCAGTTGTCTGTATACAGAAGCTTTCCAAACACTGAAAACTTTTGTAAACATTTAAGTGAGTGATAGGGTCTACTGTATTAAATAATGTTTAACCAAGATTAAAAAGTATTTATTATCGTGCTCTGAAGTGTAATAACAACAAACACCAGATTGTTGACAGCCTTGATTTAAATTTGACACGATTGTTTATAATGAATCATAAGGCTTACACAAATATAGAAAACAAATGAATATATTTATACTTGTATTATCTTCATTAACCCTACTTAGTTTGTAGTATATTGGCATCTAAATAAAAGAAGTGATCTACAAGTGGTCCTTGCTGAACAAGCCTTTAATGAGCACATCATTTGTTCATACTGATGTAATAAGGTCCTGCTTTCACAAGAAATACCTCAGGAGTTTATTAAAACCAAGCCAAAAAGCAGCTCTTCCAAAGTCATTTACCTTCAACCTGGAACTCCATGGCACTAGTATATTTTATTTGTATTATTTTGTTAACCATTTCCATTGCACTTACGAGGGAATGCCGTGATCCAAAAAGAATACTGAAAGTTCTAAAACATTTTTTGATCAACTGTTAATGGCTTCTATTAATATGGTAAAATTGCCCTATAACTCCTCCGTAGCTATTTATAGATCTCTTTCATTTGGTGACTAACTGCTAACAAAGGAGTCCTATTTTACCATTTCAAATGAATAACACTCACGAACGTCACTTTACAGGCAGGTTTTAGACATGGATTATGCTGGTATACCTGTAAAATGCAACAGACACCAAGACATCACAAACAGATGAAATGGCAGATTTGTTCGTCTCATTAAGCTGGTTACTGTTAATAAGTTTTACTAATATTTTATAAGATGTATGGTTTTGTGCTATGAAAAAATATCCTCTATGAAGCCTGAAGTGCAGCGCAGCAGCAGCATAAGCACAGAAATAGATGAAAGCCTCATCCAAAGCATTCAAAATCCTCAACATCCTGGAAAATAATTTCAGCCTTTTATACTGTACAATTTTTCATTCGGTTCTTCTTCCAATTCCAACACAAAATCATCTCATGTGCATCACGTTACAACCCTCAATCAGTCACTCTTCATCTCGTTTGGTCCTTTTTGTCAGATATATTAGTCTTTGATTATATACACATATTATTATGTTTCATATATTCATGTAGCATAGTCGTAATATACACTGCTGTGTTGTAGTCAGAGATTATTCCAGGTAGATGTCTTCTGTTGGACACGAGACCTCCACAAACTCCTTATAGTACAAATGGAAAGCTTTTCTATAAAGAAGACAGAGAATATACTATGACTATTAAATCTGAGCCAATAAAGAGCAGAGGAATTAAATGTCTTACAGTATACTATAGATGCATTATAGGAAAACCAGACTGACCTCACAGACTCTGCAAGCGGTTTGGTGGAGTTCTCAGACACAAAGACGTGACAGGCGAATCTCTCATCCGCTGGATGTTTGGTGATAAAGCCAAAATACCTGTGGAGGTACAGACGTTAAAATACTGACTGTTAAATAAAACAGATCCAATGCAATAACTACCATTCAGAAGTCTGAAATAATTAAGATTTATGATTTTGAATTGCAGTATTTTATTGCTCATCAGGGCTGCGTTTATTTAATCAAAAATACAGTAAAAACAATAAAATTGTGAAATATTATTACCGTTTCAAATAGCTGTTTTCAATGTAAATATATCGTAAAATGTAATTTATTCCTGTCATCAAAGCTGAATTTTCAGCATCATTACTCAGTCTTCAGTGTCACATGACCCTTCAGAAAACATTCAGATATGCTGATTCGCTGTTTAAGAAACATTTCTGATTATTATTATTGATTATAATGTTGAAAACAGTTATGCTGCCCAATATTTTTTAAAAACTATGATGAGAAAAGAACAGCATTAACTTGAAATAGAAATCTTCTGTAACATTATAATATTTTTACTGTCACTTTTGACAATTTAATGCATTTGATGAATAAAAGTATTAAGTTCTTTAAAAAACAAATTTTTGAACAGTAGTATATATTCAAAATTAATAATAATAATGAAATCATCATCGCCGGTAAATGCTTGACTTACTTCTTGTTTCTGGGATGGTAGCCGCAGAACGAGACGTTTTTCAAATGGAAAAAGTGACTGTATTGGCTGCTCTGTGGAAACACAGAATTCAATAAATAAACAATAGTATTATTCTTCGTTCCTCACTTGAAAGTCTTAATTTTCAAGTTTCAAGGTTTGAAAATTAAAAAAACAACATGGAGAGGAGATGCTTGATGCAAAAACATTCTTGAAGACGATTATAAAACAAACATTTAACGCAGTAGACGAATGCGTGTGTGTGGTTTTACCATGTCAAAATCATCCTGCACTGTGAGTTTCAGTCCCTTCACGTTGATCTCCAGGACGCAGGTTGAGGGAGGATTGTAATGTACAGTCAGTCTCCTGTTCATTGCAATCTGGAGTCAATCATAAACAACCATTATCAGTCTAATTAAGAATATATAAACATCATCATTCAGACGTTGTTTCATACATACACTTAACCTAAGTGTATGTGCTGATTCCTTCACAAATAATATTTAGGGCCAAATGTAAGATTTATGTACTGGAGTTGCAACATGAATGATTACACATTTAAACAAGCTAATAAACTTAACGTGATGCATATTTATCAGTTAAACATAAATGAAACATAAGAAACAGGCAAGATTAAAAAAAGAAGTATATGGCATAGTTTATTATTACCTAGTGTATTTGCATTTTATTTAAATAATAACTTTTAAATAATTTTTGGCATTTTATAAAACATATGGCATTTATTCAAATAGCTTAGAATCAGATTAAATCTGCTCACTGTTCATTAATTAATTGCATTTATTAATAAAAAAAACTATTAACATGGTAAAAATATGGCTAGCTGTGGAAACATCAATATTCAGTTAAAACGTGTGAGATCAGATGACAAATCAGATTTACTGATGATAAATATATAAAGCTGGCTATTGTGTATTTAAAACACATTCAGTTTATTACAGAAATCGGATCTGTTTCATTTAATTATGACTGACAAATATGCATCACATTAAGTATATTTATTTTAAAACTGTAATGTAATTATTTTTAAACCGGTGGAAATTTTAAATGCAATTCAGATACATAAATCTTTAATTTAGGCCTAAATACTCTTTGAGCATACATTTATTTTCATGTAATCAACATTTTAAACAAAGAACAGTGAAGTTCACCAGTCAATCACATAAGTCATTACTTCAAGAAATGTATTTATAATATAAAACATACAGTAAATCTCAAACCTTTTGCATAGCCGCACACAGAACATCATTGCCTTTGTGATTCAGCACTTGAACCGAGCCGAGAAATTTCATGGTATACTTCTCCAACCATTCAGTACTTTTTGCTGATGAGAACAAGACAGAGTTATAAAGATCATAAAAACAAGTTGGGTTTTGTTAAGTTATTAAAGCCAAGTCAGATTTGTTTCTGTAGCACTTACGAAATGAATACAATTTCAGCTGTAAAGCAGCTCTATAAAGGCGGTAGCATTATTATTCAGCTCACTTTAGTCCAAAATTTATTCATTTTAGTTCAGTAACAGTGTTAATGTTGCAAAGTTCATTAGTTATGAAGCAAACTCATAAAGCAGCTCTACAGCAGACGACAGTGTCATTATTTAAAATACAGTGGAGTCATCTGAAAACAAAAATGAAATCGTTTCATCTGAATCTCCAGCTCCTACCGTTTAAAGTAAGTTCTTGCTCCTTGAAGACCTCAGTGGCGTAATAAGCAGGAAAGATGCCGCGTGCTCCGGTTCTCATGTTGTAGCCCTCGTACCAGTAATCCTCATCCTGCAGCTCCACCAGCAGAGGGTCGTTGACCTCCAGCTCCAGCTCATCATCATGACGTGGGACAAACCTAACAAAAACACATAGATCAGCTGAGGACATCTTTGGTATTCTGTCTGGGATATTTTGAAATGATGACATTTGTATCTCGTGTCCCAGAGACATTACTGCTACTATGACAGTCACTTAATACTCATATAATTAATAAGATACTCAGCTTATTTGCATTATTTAACACTGCACGTTTAGAGTACAGTGTAAAAAACAAAACATTAAACATAACTCTTTTCCATTTTTTTTTATTATGTATTTTGGCTAATCACTGATACATTTAGGTTGTAAAGCAGCATCGCTGAATAATTTCCCCATTTCCACCATTTAAAAATAGTGGTTTGATTTTTCCGGCATCATATTTAAAGAAGTGACATCATTAAAAATAATAATAATATTTTGCCTACAAACTGAGTATCTTTATCTTATGATTAAATGTTCCTCAAATATCTATATTAATTTAAGTATATGAATTTCTTATCCTGAAATCCAAGTCAATGGTGCCATCTCCTGGGTATGACCCAGTATCCACTGGCTGTTTATTCAGTCAGGATATTGATTAATAGCATGATCATCTAAATATATATGAATGCATTTAACAGTAACACGTGTTCCAGTCTGTTTTTACCTGTAGACGGCTCTGTGTGTCTGTTCTCTCTCTTCACCATTAATTATGCAGGAAAACAAGCCAAACGATTCTGTACCTAAAAACCAAAGCAAAGAGTACTGAATATTTCAGCCTGTCATGCAACCACTTTGACCATATCAATACAGTGCATTCTAGTTGTGGTCATATGTTGGTCTATTCTTACACACCAACTCCCCATCACTGTCAGTACTAATTGGCATAATTGGAGTTTCAAAACAATTACATATTACACCTAGGCTACTACCAATCTACACTGAACCAATTGAACTAAAAGCTAAAGGGCCTTTAGGACTAAATAAAACAAACTGTTTCTAATTAATTATGAAAACTGCACAAGGGCAGTGGGGTGAATCCACTTTTATTTTAGTTATACAAAACAGGCTACATTAAAAGCAACAAAAACGTAGGATTTGGTTGAATGTCACATAACTCATAGCTTATTCATCAGCAAAGCCTTCATCTTAGTACTTTATAATAGCAGTTACAGTATGCTCTTCATAAAAGTTATACTGTTTATGCTTCAGAATAATACATTATATATATATATATAACACAATATGTTTTTTTTAAATAAAAGATTTATTCATTAAGACTAGTGTTTTTGTTTATAGTCATATGAATAGTGTACACGCACAAGAGATAAACACTGTACACATCATTTTCTAATAAACTATATTCTAATTATATATGGCGCGGGTCTTCCGTCTCAGTGTTTTTTTTTTTCTTTTTTTTTTTTTTTATGAGTTCTCCCGCCGTTTTAAAGGACGCGCGAAAAGAATCCTCGCGCTCATTGGCTGACGCCTCTATAGCCAATAGCGTAATGTTGTTTACTGACGAGAGGAGCGGAGCAGCACACTTCTTATCGTTCTTTACTGGAGAATCTGTACATGTAAATCCTAAAAACAGAAGCAGCAAAGATGTGAAGCCGGAAGACAGAAAGACCGACAAAGACAAAACACGAGTGTAAACATCGGAACGGTAAATAGAAGCGGAAAAGCTGATGAAAAAGAAAATCCCGAGACGCACAAGTTGCTTCTTTTTGTCGGACAGGTGAGTTAATTATTTATTGTGTAGACTGTTCTCTAAAACTCACTGTATCAGTGTCATTTATATACAACTCGAAGAGGATCATGCTGATCCACGTCAATAGATAAAGTAACACCATCGTTACTTCAGTCATTAGTTAAATGTAAATGTATTAAAAGTCAGTATACTTTCATTCTTGCATATTCATATTTGAACGTTTATAAATGACTGGTTTTTAAAATGATGTTTGTTACTGAAGATTTATAAAGTGTTTTTACACATTATAATGATCATAAATTCCAAAATCACTTTGATGTTTACTTTGTTTCCAGATTAAAGACACATGGAACAGCATTTACCTTACACTATCAAGAAGCAACCAATACAATGATGTGAGTAATGTAATATTTTTAAATGTAACTTTCTTTTTTTAGAAATTGTACACCTAATAACACACCTACTAGTCTATTATTATTAATACTCACCTTTTTTCAGACCATAAATCACATTTCTGCATGCAAAAATCAAACATCTGCACAATAATGTAGTCTGATTCACACTGGCACTGAAGAAAGTTTCAGAAGTAAAGAAAATATAATATAATAATATAATATAATATTATGTAATGTAATAGATAAAACAGAACTTTTACGAATTATTTAGAGTTGTTTCAGTTCATTGTTCTCAGTTGTTCCATTTAAACATCAGAGTTTATAAAATGTGTGCTACTTTGGACTTTTTAAAGCCAGATTTGCTTAAAAATGTGTGTATTGTGATGGTATACTGTTATTGACCACGTCTGTGAAGCATTGTGATATAATTTTTTGTTTAGAACACAAAATCTGCTGATGTGGTTGCTGGACAGTGTGGCTTGTGCAAAAAGAGTGATTTTTAAAATATTTTGAGCTCATAATTTGTAAAATTAATGTTTTGTTTTTGTACTTTAGATTATTTTCTCATCCAAAGCTTTTCGAGATGGCACTGTCCCCTTGATTCTAATGACAAAACACTCCTAAAATCCAGTAATCCCAGGACTACATAAACAAACTGTGAACTGACGAACCCATGGTATGCCACGTCACATCACGCCTGACAAAAACAACTGCAACCACAGTACAGAACAAACATGCTCACTCATCATCATTCAGTGTCAGCAAAACATGCAGAAAACCCTTTCAAATGCAGAAAAAAAAGAGTTTTAATTTCTAGAGATTTCATTAAAAGACAAATATGAATGCTACAGGTCAAAAGATTGGAATACTTAAGATTTTTTGATGTTTATGAAAAAAGTCTTTTATGCTCACAAAGTCTGCATTTATTAGAAAAATACAGTAAAAGCATAAAATATTATTAAAATATGAAATAACTATTTTGAATATATAAATAACTAAATAATAATATATATATATATATATTTTATTTATTTATAAATATATATTTATTTATATATATAAATAAATAATAAAATATATACATAACTATGTGAATATTTTGTGAAATGTAATTTATTCCAGTGATGTAAAGCTGAATTTTTATTTCAGCATCATTACTCCAGTCTTCAATGTCACAAAATCTTTCAGAAATCATTTTAATATGCTGATTTGCTGCTGAAGTATTATCAGTTATTACTGGCACTCACATATTAATAATGATTCTTATCAATGTTGAAAACAGTTTTTCTGCTTAATATTCAGGTGGAAACCATAATTTTTTAGGTTCAGAAGAATAGCATTTATTTCATATACATCTTTTTTTAACAATATACCAGTCTTTACCATTACTATTGATCAATTTAATGCATTCTTGCTAAAATAAAATGAATAATTTCTGTCTTTTGAATGGCAATGTATCACAGTTCACTTTCCACAAAAAATATAATAATAATTAGAAATAAATAAATGAATAAATAATCAGCAAAAACTGTTTTCAACATTGATGATAATAATAATAATAATTAATTGTTTCTTGAGCAGCAAATCAGCATATTAGAATGATTTCTGAAAGATCAAATGACACTGAAGACTGGTGTAATGATGCTGAAAATTCGGCTTTACATCCCAGAAATCAATTAAATTGTGCAATATATTCACATAGAAAACAGTTTTTTAAAATTGTAATAATATTTCACAATTTTACTGTTTTTACTGTATTTTTACTGTTCGCAAATAACAACATCAAATAGCCATGGTGAGCAGATGACGTTTTTTCTTTTTAAAAACATTTTAAAAATCCAAACTTTTGACTGGTTGTGTACAATTGATAAAAAGTATAAAAGCATAACACTTACTGGAGGAGCGTGAGCAGCCATTCATGAAAACATTAACAAATTTCCGAGAGAACTGCATGTCGGCCTCAGGGGTCGAGTCCTCTGACAGACACGTCGAAGCGTCCTGTTTGATCCCGCTTTGTTTTGTTCCCCTGTCTTCATTCTCGTTCTCATCCTCCTCATTCTCTTTGTCAAGAGCCGACTCGTATGGAGAGGAGACGCAGTTATCGTAGATGGTGGGCGAATCGCTTTCATCGCTGTAGCCGCGATAACACTCCTTCAAGCTGACGAGTTCCAGCTGATCGTGTTCGTCCACGACCAGCGTGTATTTGACCGAATCATACGAAAGTCCGCTTGCATCCGAGTTGCTCATGGAAGTCTGCAGCATTCCCGACAAACTCTCACGACGAGCGTGGGCCTCGCCTGCGCCGCAGTCTCTGTAACACAGATCTTCCGTTCCAGTTACTTCTTCACCGCTACTCTCAGGGTCCACAGTGGCCAAAGCTTCCACACAGGAGAAATAGGAAGGCGGCTGCAGATCCTGTTCGCTGTACGGAGGGGGAGCTTCGTTGTCAGAGCTGTCTAGGATTACTTGGGAAAGCGCCGGCGTTCTCTCGTGCTCCAGAGCCTCGGTGCAACGCTGTATCGGCGTCAGAAAGATCTCCTCTGTGGGCTCGAGCCGGACGTCCGTGTGATAACGGATCCGCTCGCAGTGGCCTGGTTCTCTGTGCACGTCTCTGGCTTTGTATGGTGGGGCAGGAGCTTGAGTGTGTTTGGAGAGGCAGCTGTTGGGTTTGTCAGTAGAGGTGCCGCAGTCTTTCATTTGAGTCCGACTCTGTCCCGGCTGGTGCTTCTCCTCATCGCTCAGACACGAGTGTTCACGAGGTGGTTCGCCTGCTTGCAGGAGGATTGTACACAAAAAAGTGAATTGACAGAGTACCAATCAAGTCAATGCACACACAAATATTGCAGTGCAATTTAATTAATTTAAAATTAAGTTTTGAGATCAATAGTCTACTAACATATTTGTTTTGCTTTTAAAATGAACAGACTAACAAGTTAGGTACGCCTGTGTGACCCATTGTTTGACTAGACTGCACATGCAATCATGTTTTTGTAGATGACTCAACTAAAACGAATTCACATGACCACAGTTGGCAGCAAAACATGACTGGCTTTTGTCATTGAGACAACAGAACAAGGAAAGTTTGGCATACGGTGAGTTAGGGCAAAAACTGTCAAATTACCTACAAAACTGACTATAAAAAAGGACACATTATGCACCAAAAATGACACCTTTTAAAAGTACTATTTAGAGAAAAAAGAAATGAGCTTAATTATACTGATTGTGCACTTGTAGTGTACTTCAAATCATGAAAGTATATTTTTAAAAACAAAATAGATAATATAATATTAATGAAATAAAAGACCACTTAAGCGACTTGAAGGGAGACACTTTCATGAGGCTTTTCTAAACACACTTAAGTACACTTTGTGATGTTAAATTTAGAACCACAACCTGGACCACAAAATCAGTCATAAGGATACATTTTTTGAAATTAAGATTTATACATCATCTGAAAGCTGAATAAATACGTTTTCCATTGATGTATGGGTTTGTACTGATAGGAAAATATTTGGCTGAGATATTACTATTTAAAAATCTGTAACCTGAGGTTGCAAAAAAATCTTAATATCGAGAAAATTGCCTTTAAAGTTGTCTTAATGAAGGTCTTAGCAATGGTAGGAAATTTAGAAAATATCTTCATGGAACATGATCTTTACTTCATGATTTTTTTGGAAATAAAAGAAAAATGAATAATTTTGACCCATTTAATGTATTTTTGGCTATTGCTACAAATATACCGGTGCTACTTATGACTGGTTTTGTGATCCAGGGTCACACGTTTTACATAATTATGTTTAAAATGGTGGTTTTAATCGTTTTTGATGTGCTTTAAAAAATTCAGTTATTTGACTAACATACTAAAGCACATGTAAAGTACTTAATTATAATTTATTGCATTTAATTTATTTTACATTTAAGCTTAGTATATTTTAAATGTACTAAATTTGCAACTTTGTTTAATTACAAATATATTTAAATGCATTATTTACAAGTTACACAATAGAAATGAAGTATATTTTAGTTTACTGTAAATGCTTGTCAGTACATTCAGCAATATTTTAACCATATTTCAAAGTCAATAGAAGTTATTGTAAAATACATAAAGATGTACTTAAGTCCCACTTAAGTGGGTTAAAAATGGAATCTAAATTCAGCTAATTGTATTTATTATAAATATAAACTATAAGACATTTTCATTTAATTGTAGTTAACATGCAATTAAGTGTCTGAAAACATTACATTCAGTTCACACTTAAATATATTATTTTAAATGTATTATATCCATAATAAGTACTCTTTCTGAAAGCATGCTGAAGTGCACTTATTGTATGTAAATACTAACTATACTAAAAATATTATACTGTATACACAATAATACTGAATGCATGATAACTACAAACAGACAAAATCTTGCTTGTTTTAAATAGAGAACACTTTTGTAGCTGCTGTGACATCATGCCAACTTCCCAAATAAGACTTATCTTACATTACAATGTAAACAAAGATCTCTACACTCACCTGTTTTGAGGGGCGGCAAGGTCTGAGAGATTTTCTGCTGCCAGCTGTACTTCTTCGCAAATGAGTTGTTGTTTAAAGTGTCCTGTTGATGAGATACAACAGATAGGCTTTAGCACACTAAAGTATGCAAACTGTGCATAGAATTGTTTCTTTTTATATACGTGGAATAGCCAGATGCACTGAGTATTGTAGTCTACACCTTGGAGAAAGCAGAAATAATATCAAACTTTTCTTTTAATCTTTTACATTATTTAATCAGACCCAGGGGTTCTCTGAGTTTTCATACCATAAACAGACAAATAAGTCCAAATCTGATTTGGTGGTGCAAGATGATTTCAGTCAGAGATCTTATATTTGCCACCAGGAATTTTTAGACTCCAGATTTTCTCAGGGTTGAAGTCATGGGCACTAACCTAAACACTTAAAGGAGAAGTCCACTTCCAGAACAACAATTTACAAATAATTTACTCATCCACCTTGTCATCCAAGATGTTCATGTCTTTCTGTCTTCAGTCGTAAATAAATTATGGTTTTTGAGGAAAACATTTCAGGATTTTTCTCCATATAATGGACTTCATTGGTGCCTCGATTTTGAACGTCCAAAATATAGTTTAAATGCAGCTTCAAAGGGCTGTAAACGATCCCAGCCAAGGAAGAAGGGTCTTATCTAGCGAAACGACCTGTCATTTTTGTTCGAAAAAAAAAAAAAAAAATTGTATACTTTTTGAGCACAAAAGCTCGTGTAGCATTAGCTCTGGGATGCGCGTCCACGACGCTACGAATCACGTCTAAGTTCATCGTCTGTGTACTCTGGCTCAAAAAGGTAAAGTATGGTGGAAAAACTTCATCTTATTTTCTTCTACAACTTGAGAGGGAACATCGTTGTACCTTTTTGTTTGTAAACAGCGTTTGATTTACTTGCACTTCCTTAGTCTTTGTGCGTTCACTTTGTAAACACTGGGTCTGTAGTTCCGCGTGACCTTTCGACGTGATTCAATAGTACGTAGTGTCTTGGACGCACATCCCAGAGCTAGTGCTACACAAGCTTTTGTGCTTAAAAAGTAAACAATTTTTTATTTTCCGTGAAAAATGACCGGTTGTTTTGCTAGATAAGACCCTTCTTCCTCGGCTGGGATCATTTAGAGCCCTTTGAAGCTGCACCAATAAAGTGCATTTTATGGAGAAAAATCCAAAAATGCTTTCCTCAAAAACCATAATTTCTTTACGACTGAAGACAGAAAGACATGAACATCTTGGATGACAAGGTGGATGAGTAAATTATGTGTGAACTGTTGTTCTGGAAGTGGACTTCTCCTTTAAATGGGGAAAAAAAAAACTGGACACAAACTCAAGCACTCAATGAATAATACAAGAGTATTCAGTAAATGAGGTGCATTTAAAAGTCCAAAAGACTTTCCTCTCTTTCTCAGATTCTCTTTCACTCTCAGTACCTCTTACAATGCTTACAATAAAGTCCACTCTTTTGGTCCATACTGACCCATATTAACATTCCCTACACAAACCATCAGCTTTAAATCGTTCCAGAGGTGTAAAGTAACTACCCATTTTCCTACCAACTGCACTCGTTGCTTATCTTCCTAATAAACAAAACCGACTGGTTCTGACAAAACAGAATAACCAACTGCATTCATTGTTGTGTGGAATAGGCGCTATTTCTGCATTGAATGAATGCAGAACGTGTGAGAGGCGAACGCTGTCGCTGTCGCTTTAGCGCTTCTGCTCGTGTTCAGCTGAGAGCGCTCGCCTCGACTCCCCACTCCCAGCGTTTATTCAAACAGATAATGACAACCAAATATCAACCCACTGAATAAGCACTAATACTTTATTGTGTACTGGGGGCCAAACCACAGACAAGCACAGATACAGAACTGTGTTCTAGAAATAAGACCTTTGTGTCACTTCTGATATGTTTACTATATTTTTAATATTTTATCTGACAAAAGGCTCTGTGAATTACTGTATGTCACCTATATTTTTTTACAACTACAACTACATTTTTTTGGGAAGTAATAGTACTTTTATGTAAGTATGATTTTTTTTTTTTTAGTACTCTCTCAATCTATGAATAAAAGTAGTCTTTATTAGGCTCTTCAATAAATGTAATTTTCATAATAATGACTCTTTTTAAACATATGCTAAAATATACTTCTTTATAATTAGTTATAATTAGTCATTAAATCATCAAATCCATTTACGCCAGTTTGACTGATATGGGCTTTTTTGCAAAACTTTTGCTAGCTTGATAGACAAGTTTTATTGCATATAGAGAGTATTAAAGAGGCATCGCCTTCGCTCATGTGACTTTTTGGACATATCAGGCACTGCTTTATTTGCAAAAGTAAAAGACACTATCGCCTGGTGTCGCTGTTGGACGATATTACTTTAGAAAATTGAGTGCTTTATGCACTATTTACATATTTTACTTCATGATATTTCATTTTGCACCATCAATTATTTCCTTTTCTGAAATGTTAGGATGCACTGCTTCCCTTGCCTCATCAGAGGAAATGCACCTGCCGTATTTCTATAGTATTTCATATCTTCATCACATTACCTGAGTCCGCGGCACCTGTGGGAACAAGTTGAGAGTAGTGGGTCTTTTTGGACGGTAGGTATCCATGCTGACAGAAACGGCAGAATCCATAGACGCTTTGCCGTCGTGTCGACAAGCCACTCTATCAGCAGCATCGGTAAGATGTAAAGGATGCGTCTCTGCCTGGATCTGACCCGCTGCGCCTGCCTCCACCTTGTCCGGGCCACTATTGGGTGCCTGGATCACATGATCCTGCAGGGATTGGAAAGATTGTCTGTCAGTCAGAGAAGAGAGTGAATGAAAAAGCAAGAGAGGGGAGATGAGGGCCACTGACCGGACCAGCAGAGCAGGCAATGACATCAGACTTTGGCATTTTCAGTGCCGGCTAAGCCAAGAGGACAAGAGACGGGGAGGGGTTTGGTACAAAGACTATTCATAGCGGTGTTTACTCACTGCATTACAATGAGACTCGTTAACGTACAGCTCGGCCTGCTCTCAGCTGCAGTTCTGTGCAAAACTTTGCCAGATTTGTACAGATTTTGATTTAGATGGAGTTGAAAGAAAGTGCTTTGAAGAAGAAAAAAAATCTGAAAAGAAGTAAATACTAAAGTACAGATTTCATCTGTTTATTATGTATTTTAGTGTCATTTACCAGTCGTTCTCATCAGTGGCCTGGGAATAATGACTTTAGTGCCACAATGTAATGAAGACCATAAGCTGGCTGCTAAAAAATTCAGCCTTGCATCACAGGAATAAATTACATTTTAAAACATATTAACATATAAAATCATTTTTAAATTGTAATAATATGTCTGTTTTTACTGTATTCCTAATCAAATAAATTGCAGCCTTGATATGCATAAAATACTTATTTCAAAAATACTGAAACTCTAGAACAGTAGTTTACGCAAAAGTATAGTTTGAAAAACAAACAATGATGCAGATTAATCAAATAAATTAATTAATTAAGTACACGTGTACACAAATAAATAAACCTGCAAGCCAACAGCTCTTTCCACTCTATAATAATGAGAAAAAATAATGAAGTCTACCTCATTCCATCATGCAATTAGAAGTATTAACTTACTTTATTTTAAAAGTAATGCAAAAACATAGTGTGCTACTTTAGCTACTTTTAACTACTACTGATAAGGATAAATTAAACATCCATTGCATGCCAGTGTGATCTAATAACCATCCATTAAGGACTTCACTATATTGCTGAATGCCTTTTTTATTTGGTCTGAATAAAATGTTTTGTGGACTCTGCTATTTTATGCATGGCTTTACAATCCATTTTCATTCATTATTTGTTTCCTGACTATAATTTTTCTAGTTGAAACGCTTACTGTCAGACTAGACCATTTTAATTAGACCCCATTAATGAACATGACTATAAGTCACTCACTCGGCGCCACCTACAGGTGTAATGACGCAGTGCACAGGAAGGTCACTTCCTGAACAACAAGTTGGTAATAAATTATTAATAAATTATGATTATTAGCAGAAAAAAAACGAAAGCACAAAAGAAGAAACAACTCAAATTTCAAACAAAAGTACATAAAGACATAGATGTAACTGGCAGTGTCTGTTAAATGATGTTCTGTAATATTTTACATGTTAAGCAGGAGTTTTTCCTCACCTTGATGTCAGAGTCCTTGTGTCTGGACCTCAGTGAAAATTCATCAGAGATTTCTGTGATTTCAGACAGATCCTCATCTTCAAATTCATCCAAGCCTATGTCATGGGTCAGCCTATAAGAACCAAAGCAGTTATTGATCAAGGGGGCGCTAGAGAGCTGTTGGTTTTTTTGTTTTTAAATCTGCACAAAGCACAATAAACTATTCTGAAAAATAAGTGTGATAAATTGTATTGAACGTGCACTTGTAGTGTACTTCAAATCTTAAAGTATGTTTGAACGAAAAAAACTAAACACAGAGAATATACTGTAATATTAATGAAATAAGAGGCCACATGAGTAAAAGAGAGTTTCTAACACACTTAAGTGCACTTCTAAAAAGTGCACTTTGTGATGTTAAATTAAATGTTTTAATTTGAAGCACACTTTAAATCATTGTCTTCATAATCTTTTTTCATGCTTTAAAGAAGTACACTTTTTTGATGTGACTAACATGCACATGTAAAATACTTTATTATAATTTTAAATGTAGTGTTATTCAATATTGCATTTAAAGTACTGCTGTCAAATCTAATAATAATGTGTGTTTTTATATATACATATAAATATACACAGTACACACATTATGTAAACAAACTTTTATTTTGGATGCAATTAATCGCAATTAATCAATTTGACAGCACTAATTTAAAAGTTAATATATTATAAATCTTCTGAATTGGAATCATTACAAATTTTAGTTGACCATAAATTATGAAATTGCATGTAAAGATGCAGTTAAGTCCTGCTTAAGTAGGTCAAAAAGTTAATTGCATGTAATTTAAATTTAAACTCTAAAACATTTTCATTTAATTAAAATGAATGTGCAGTTTAATGTCCCAAAACATTACATGCAGTTCACACTTAAACATATTCTGAAGTATATTACTTCCTTAAGTTTATTTTAAATGTATGCTAAAGTGTACTTCTGCTTCACAAGGGTTTTAATAGAACAGTCTTATGATAAACATTATTTTTGTACATACAGGCTCTGTGTTAGGCAGTACAGAACTATTGAATGAAAAATGTTTCTGTTGCTACATGTAAAATATCTTTATTTAGCAAATTGAAAGCAAAAGGTTATTGCAAATCTGTTTTTTGTGTGTGTCATAATCAGAGTCATAATTCTGATTCTGATTCTGATAATGACACACACAAAAAACAGATTTGCAATAACTTTTTGCTTTTTTCGTGTGTGTCATTGTGTGTGTCATTATAGGGGTTTGATTGTAGACTGGCATGCAAAAAATATTTAAAGCATATTTAAAAAATATTTAAAGCATTTTAGCATAAGGATGAGACAACAAAATATGAAAATAAATGATATGGTGTATATTTTGTGGAAATTTTCTGAATGCATTCATGACTGGAAGCAGTGACTTGGCAAACGTCACAGGTCAGATGACAGTGTCACCATGATGGATGTAGTTTTTCCGCATTGTGTTTGGACTCCACACAAGCATGCTTATTTTAGTAACGGCTCCCATCAAATGCAACACCTACATGATTTCACAACAGCTTGTATCTCTATGTGAGATGAAAGTGCTCATGGTGTGCAACATGCATATTCCCAGTCTCTTTCAAAATAAAAGTCTTTTTGTCACAGGACCACTCTGACACTGCAATGAATAGAACCTGAATTATAAAAGGCAATATATTGTGCCCTTACATATTTATATTAATGTCAGTACATGAAAAACCATTGGCAAAGGACAGGGATTATTGCGATACTAGAAATAATATTGCATTAAATTTTTTATAGAAACTCCCTGGCATAACAAAGTGTTGCTATGCAACAAAAATGATGATCTGCTATGGATGCTGCATCTGCTGCACGTCAAAACACATGCACTAACACAGCAATAATTTATATATTCCCCCACTAAAAACATGCTTAAAGAGTGAAATAACCTCATACCATTTCTCCCATTGCTCCTCTGTCCATTCCTCTTTGCCATCACCGTTTGAGCCCATTCTGTGAGCAGTGCAGCATGGGACTGTGTTGACATCTGGTCAAAGCTGAGCGCCTGCCATTCGAGCCTCTGTATTTGATGTCAGTTCAGAGTGATTTCAAATGACAACAACGCATGCTGCTCCAGCATCCTCCTTTCACTGGAACATCCGCTGTAGAATCATGACGGCTTGACGAATGCTGCATTTTTCTCACTGTATCTCTCTGCCCTTGCTCATGTGTTTACCTGCATCCTCGCTGGGCGATCTACAACCGGAGTCACAGAAAAATAAAAGCAGAAATGGCAAAATAAAAGCTTTGCCGAGTCAGTGCTGAGAGAGATGCTGCATGACAGTGTCCTTCTGCTTATTCTTAATAATTATGCAGTCCATCCAATAGCAGTCGTGTGTTTTACAACATCACCCCTCCTCTCTGCTTCTTGTCTCCAATGTCGACCATCCCCCACATCTCTCTCTCTCTCTCTCTCTCAGTATTTGAGAGGTGTTATATTGTATGTGTGTGGGTGCAGCCAATTCATTATCTCTCTCCAAGGCCAAATAGTAACACGCTGTGAAAAGAAACAGAAAGAACATTTAAAATATTTGGAAACAATAAGAAAGTAAACAATATAACATTACACATTATGAAAAATAAAGGTTCCAAAAAGGAGCTTTCAAAGCGATTCCATAGAAGTAACATTTTGGAATCTTTAGAACAGTGATCAGTTCTTTTAAAGGAATAGTTCACCCAAATAAGAACATTTGCTGAAAGTGTTTTCACCCTCAGGCCACCCAAGATGTAAAAGAGATTGTTCACTTGGCATTCCATCACTTGCTCACCAATGCATCCTCTGCAGTGAATGGGTGCCGTCAGAATGAGAGTCCAAAACAGGTGATAAAAACATCCACACCACTCCAGTCTATCAATTTCTATCACTTCTGATCAAGTCCATAATGCATAATAATACTTCCTCCAAAGAAAAAGTCTATCTCGTGGTGTCTCTCACATCAAAATCCACCTATTTGTTTAGAGCTGTTTTAGATTCTAAACAGTGTTTGATCTGTGGAGATTTCTCTCCTTATTCAGACGAAATGAAGTTTTCATTGGAAAAAGTGGTATTATGGATTATGGACATGCAAATTTGTTTGATTTTAAAACATCTTAGCGATGGATTTGTTTGGACCCTCATTCTGACGGCACCCATTTACTTCAGAGGATCTGGTTAGATCGCTGTCTCCATGCCTAGACAATTAAGATCCAGCCCCGGACACCAGATCCCATCAGAAAATATCAGTTTGTCCGGTATCAGAACAACTCGTCAGCAGAGTAGTCAAATATCCAAACCCTGTTAACGGGAGGTCTTGTCTGGTACCCAAAAATACCCAAAACACTATTACCTTCTATCAGCCAAGTAGTTGACTGAGGAAAAAGCCAATGAAAGTGAAGAGCAGAAGCAGGAGACGAAGTAAGGATGGTAAAAAGGAGCAGAGTTTATTGAATAGTCTTAGTTGTGTATGTCTCAATGCAATCTGATTCACAGCAACATCCCATAAAGAGTTTCTGTAAACATTCCATTGTATCTCTTATTCATGAAGACAAACAGCCCTTGAAACCACATAGTCCTAAGACTAAACAACAATGGGAAAAATATATAAAGAACAACTATAATATCATATAAATGACTAATTCATTAATGGATCAATGAAATGAATATATAAATGACTATAATGATGATTATATAATTAAATGGAATAATAAAATGATGAAATGATTAATGAGTATAAATGAATAAATGAATGAAGAATAAATTAAGAATATATATAAAAAAAAGTAAAACACAACACAAACATATGTTTGCTCTCAAGGCAAAACACACACAGTTTGCATTTGAGGACCATCCGATCCTTCAATCCGTTGGTGAGAAAGTAATGTAATGCTATATTTCTCCAAATCTGATGAAGAAACAAACTCATCTGCATCTTGGGTGGCCTGAGGGTGTGGATATTTTCAGCAAATTTTCATTTTTGGGTGAACTATTCCTTTAAATTGTATTCTTATTATTATTACACTCTTAAAAATAAATTCTCTTTATTGTTATTGAATATTGATGGTTCAGTGAAGTACCTTTAACATCCATGGAAACTTTCTATTGCACACAAGGTTCTTTAAGATGGAAAAAAGGTTCTTTTGATAAATAAAATGTTCTTTACAATAAGGGAAAAAAAAGAGATTCTTTTAAGAATTGTTCACGAAAAGGTTCTTTGAAGAACCCACAATGGTTCTTCAAATGCTTTTGGAATCTTTATTTTTAATGCTATGAACATTTTAATATAGTAGAACCTTCTTCTACTATAAAGAACCATTTAGTTCAATGGAAAGGTTCTATGAATCTCAAAGGGTATTTATGGAACCATATGCAAATAAAGAATGTTTGTTTTTAAGAGTGTACAGGATATGGACGCATGACTTATTTTGCATAGGCCTACTCAAGGGAAACTACACGTGCAGTTTAAATTAGTGAAGCAGGTGGGTTAAATGCATCATTTAAAATACATTGATGTGTTAAAAAAAAACCTAGCCCATATCCATAGGAAAATTATCAAAATAATTCTGCAGGAACTTTTTTGCTTGTTTGCATCAAATTCATATATTGTTCACTAGAGGGCCTCGGGCGGTCCAGTTGCAGGTGCACACTCCAGTCCAGTTGGTAGCGGTAATTCACCAAAAGCTGGTTTGCTCAAACACCACAAAAGAAAAAAAAAAACATGCGGCATCTTCATCCTTCTGGAGAGACACGGATCTAAAGCAATGAATCCGTTTTAGGGAGAGTTTAGTGGATACTATGCGTTCGATTTACAGAGATGAATTTAAAACATCATTGCTAAATAAAAGAATTAATTTTCATAATTTCTACCCCTAACTCCATACTGATTTCAAGCTTTTGAATGGTATAATGTTACAAAAGCTTTGTATTTCCGATAAATGCTGAAATTTGGATCTTTCTATTTATCAAACAATCCTGAAAAAACTTGATAATAATTATAATAATAAAAATGTTTCTTGAGCAGCAAATCAGCATATTAGAATGATTTCTGAAGGATCATGTGACACTGAAGACTGGAGTAATGATGCTGAAAATTCAGCTTTAATCACAGGAATAAAATATATTTTAAAATATATTTAAGTAGAAAACAGTTATTTTAAATAGTAAAAATATTTTAAATGTTTTTCTGTACCTTGTTAAAATTAATGCAGGCTTGGTGAGCAGAAGAGACTTCTTAAAAACAAAAAAAAATCTTACTGTTTAAAAACTTTTGTCTGGTAGTGTAGCTCAATGTTTATGGATGGGTATCTTGACATACTTAAGACTTTTTTGACAGTACTTCCTATATCACTCATCCAATCATATAAATTCTATTTAACCAGTTGTTGTTTTTTTTATTATTATTTTTTTTTAATCACAGTGAGAATCCTACTGAAGCTTTTAGAGGCCTTTTAAATGTAAGTACTAGAGCAGTCACTAAATTATCAAAATAATTCTGCAGGAACTTTTTTTTTTTTTTCACGGAAATTGTTTGCGTCAAATTCATATGTGACCTTGGACCACAAAACCAGTCTTAAGTCGCTGGGGTATATTTGTAGCAATAGCCAAAAATACATTGTATGGGTCAAAATTATAGATTTTTCTTTTATGCCAAAAATCATTAGGAAATTAAGTAAAGATCATGTTCCATGAAGATATTTTGTAAATTTCCTACTGTAAATATATCAAAACTTAATTTTTGATTAGTAATATGCATTGCAAAGAACGTAATTTGGAAAACTGTAAAGGTGATTTTCTCAATATTTTTTTTTTTTTACCCTCAGATTGCATATACTGAAATAGTTGTTCTATCCAAATATTGTTCTATCCTAACAAACCATACATCGATGGAAATCGTATTTATTCCGCTTTCAGATTATGTATAAAGCTCAATTTTGAAAAATGTACACTTATGACTGGTTTTGTGGTCCTGGGTCACATATATTGTTCACTAGAGGCCTCGGGCGGTCGAGTTGCAGGTGCACACTCCAGTCCAGTTGGTAGCGGTAATTCACCAAAAGCTGGTTTGCTCAAACACCACAAAAGAAAAAAACCACGCGGCATCTTCATCCTTCTGGAGAGACCCGGATCTAAATGAATGAACCCGTATTAGGGAGAGTTTAGTGGATACTGTGCGTTTGACTTACTGAGATAAAATGAGGAAATAACGAAAAATATCGTGAAACAGGTGAGTACATAAACGACACGATGACTTTCCTCCGAGTGATCTTTCTTTCTCCGTTTAGGTGTTTGCGGTTTGATATTCGGATTTCTTTTGGCTATAAATATATAGCGCGCTGTCATAAACATGCAAATAACCCCGAATGTCGTTCTCCTTGATTTGTGAATTCTGGTGATGCTGTGCTTTTTGGCCGAAATCATTTTTTTTCGATGCGACTTTTAATTTTATAATGCTTATAGCTCCGAAAGTTGGAAATTTAGCAGACTGAAACCAGTGTCATCTTAACCAGCTTGATCTGTGAATTTTTTCACAGCAAAGCTCTTGTCCGTAACCCCCTTGGTAAGTCCGCTATAGTAAGGAATGTGAAAAATATGCGCCCTTCATGTTTTACGTATTTTACCATTAAACACGCAGACTGCTCGAATACAAAAACATTGTTTTTAAATCAAACTCGATTTGTGAAAACTTTCACAGTCGCTATTTATTGCGTAACAGTGTTTCTTTATGCTCTGCTCTCTTTTTCTTCTATCATAATGTCACAAGGTGCTGTTCCAGTGAATAACGGTTTTCCAAGCCCTTAGATAAATCATATACGTGTCTAATGAACGTTTCACGTACGAGGAAATGTTTCACAGTTTATTTTTTGTCAGTTGATCCTTCCTGTGCCCTTATGTACTATTCTGATTTGTGACACATTTCACAGAGCAATTTTGGACACACGGAAGGGCCAGCTGACCAGAACTGAACTGTGAAAGTTTTCACAGATCAAAATATTGATTAATATGACTCAGGGAAGGGTCAGCTGACCAGTACTGAACTGTGAAAGTTTTCACAAATCAAAATTGTGATGTAACTGAATCAGTGAAGGGTTAACTGTCCAAAATTGCTCTGTGAAATGTGTCACAAATCAGAATAGTATATAAGGGCACAGGAAGGATCAACTGACAAAAAATAAACTGTGAAACATTTCCTCGTACGTGAAACGTTCATTAGACACGTATATGATTTATCTAAGGGCTTGGAAAACCGTTATTCACTGGAACAGCACCTTGTGACATTATGATAGAAGAAAAAGAGAGCAGAGCATAAAGAAACACTGTTACGCAATAAATAGCGATTGTGAAAGTTTTCACAAATCGAGTTTGATTTAAAAACAATGTTTTTGTATTCGAGCAGTCTGCGTGTTTAATGGTAAAATACGTTAAACATGAAGAGCGCCTATTTTTCACATTCCTTACTATAGCGGACTTACCAAGGGGGTTACGGACAAGAGCTTTGCTGTGAAAAAATTCACAGATCAAGCTGGTTAAGATGACACTGGTTTCAGTCTGCTAAGTTTCCAACTTTCGGAGCTATAAGCATTATAAAAAAAAATGATTTCGGCCAAAAAGCACAGCATCACCAGAATTCACAAATCAAGGAGAACGACATTCGGGGTTATTTGCATGTTTATGACAGCGCGCTATATATTTATAGCCAAAAGAAATTCGAATATCAAACCACAAACTATCTTTACTGCGGTAAAAAACAAAACAAAAAAAAATTTTAGGTGTAAAAACTCGTTTAATTATGACGACAAAGCGTTCTGAGGAGAGAATAAAATCATCATCATCATCATCATCATCATCATCGTTCTCTCTCTTTCTCTGTGTCTCTCAGTGAATTGAATTTGCTTGTGTTTATTCTAGTAATTTATGGCATTACCGCCCAGCTGGGTGGAAACAGAGCAGCTTTTGTCCGTGAAGTGCCAAGCAGACAGACAGACACTTTATATTAGTCAAAGCAGTTGTTGTTTGAAAACGTCTTTCACACACGATACGAGAAAGAAAAATATCTGTCGGTCCGAATGAAAAACGAATTCGCGCCGGTACAGTAAATGAAGTGAGCTGGTCTAACATCCGCATTTTCAGCATTTATACACTGACTCACCTTAAACTGTGTAACAAGTCATTATTAGGGGTTCGAGCGCGTAGCACTCAAACCCTATTGTAATTGTTAGGATTTTTTTTATTATTATTATTCTTCCCTAAAACTGATCGTGCAGCCCAAACCGTAAGGCCTAGAGAGCTGAAACTTGGTCAGAAGGTAGTAGTCCTCCTCGCTACTCAGGCGCAAAGAACCAACCCAATCGGCCTAACGGGGGCGCTACAGCGCAAAAAACTAACTTTTTTCGCATTTTTGGCCGTAGCTCATACATTTTTTGTCATAGACTCAAAAACTTTACATCGTTGCGACCCTTGGGTCAATACGCACAAAAGTGTACTGGCGCAGATTTTTCGTACGAAGCCTGGTTTTTCCGCAAAATGGCGTTATGTCCGAAACCTACTTTTGCGAACTAGTCCTAGGTTTTTCGATGGATCGGAACCAAACCACTGCTGAAATATTCTCTGGACAGTGAATATCAATAATTATCAAAAAAAAGTTGAAATTTTGACTCACGGTCGAATAGGAATGCCAAAACGTTCTATGATAACGTTAGCAAATTCATACATTTGGCTATAACTTTTGAATAAAATGAGATATCTGCACCAAACTCGGTACACATGTGTATAAGCTCAATCTTTGGTCAAATAACAAAAATTGCACAGCTCTGCCACTTGGTGGCGCTATAAGGTGGAAAAAACATAAAAATGACTATAACTATGCAATCGTTGGTCCGATCGACCTGAAAATTGGCATGCAGTGTCTCTGTCCAATGTGCCATAAGGGTCTATGAGGACATTGGCGTATCTCAAAAAACATGGCCGCCATCGGCCAATGAATTTTGAGCACCCATTAGACAAGGTTAACGGAGGCCGATCGGAACGAAACTCACTGGGCATATTCGACTCATGGCCCTAAAGGTCTGTAAGAATTTTGAAACAAATCGGCCACTAGTTGGCGCTAACGAGTTTTTTGCCTCTCTAACGTGCCTCACTCACGTGGTGTTTCACACATCCACACAATATGCATATCATTTGATAGATCTCCACATGCTGAGCAACTTTGCCTCAAGAACCATTGCTGTCAATCAAATCATTCATTAATTATTCACAAATATGTGAAAAACCTACTTTTGCGAGCTAGTCCTAGGTTTTTCGCTCAATCTCGATCAGCACAGTTCTCCAGACTCTCTAAATCAATAATTATCAAAAAAATGTGGAATTTTGTCCTTTGGGTAGCTATAACGGGGTCATTTAGAAAAGGGGCGTGGCCACATATACCCAAAAGCCTATCAAACCTAAACAAAAACTCAAAACTTTACAAAAGTTGGAGAAAACATGTGTCAGATGACTCTTAACAAGCATGTAAAATTTCATGGAGATCGGACCATAGGTGGCGCTGTGACAGTTAAAAAGGCTTCAAAAACACAAGCTGTGTATGGTAAATGGCTTCAAATGGCTAAATAAATGCACATATATTCACACAAACACTAGATCTTCATATCATTTGATAGATCTCCTCATGATGAACAACTTTGCCTGAAGAACCATTGCTGTCAATCAAACGGTTCATTAATTATTCACAAATATGTTAAAAACCTACTTTTGCGAACTAGTCCTAGGTTTTTCGCTTAATCTCGATCAAACCACTGCAGTAATATTCTCTGGACTCTCTAGATCAATAATTATCAAAAAAAATGTTGAATTTTGTCCTTCGTTTAGCTATAACGGGGTCATTTACAACAGGGGCGTGGCCACATATACCCAAAAGCCTATCAAAACTAAACAAAAACTCAAAACTTTACGAAAATTGGTGAAAATATGTGTCAGATGATTCTTAACAAGCATGCAAAGTTTCGTGAAGATCGGACCATAGGTGTCGCTATAACAGTTAAAAAGGCTTCAAAAACACAAGCTGTGTATGGTAAATGGCAAATGACAAACTGTTCATTGCTTAAGTGTTTTAAAAACATATATTCATTTAAAAAAAAAACAAAAAAAAAACATTCAATAAAGGAGACAGTGTCTCTTCATTAAGACTTGTTTGACTATTGAAATCTCCTGAATGAATGATTCAATGACATACTTTTTTTTTAAACGGACAGTTGTCGCCACCTCCTGGCGGAAGAGGATAAGCGTTACAGTAGATACACGTGTTAAAATACTTTCGTTTTTATCGCTACTGTAGACAATAAGTGTTTATACCCAAACTATAAACTTTTATCCCAGTACTTCTATTATTCAAATATCTGTAACACCGAAATAATGATTATAATGTGGTTGAAAAGACTGTTTGTGTTGCTCTTTCTGCGTTCACATTTACTCCGACCTTCTGATTCATTAATATGGGCAGCGACAAAACCTGCTTCTCACGCGCCACTGACACTGGCGATGTGAAACAGTCCTAATAGACATAGATAACTCATTGTCATTTAGGAATAAGATCGCGTGGGTGTTTGAATCGACACCTCAATATTTTAAGGATTAATAGTGCAGCTCTAATGTAAACATGGCAAAATGTTGTGGGAGGATACTGTCACGAGATCTCGTGAAATCCGACTGGTCTCGTCACATCCCTACCATTTAGATAGCCACTTAATAATAAGATCATGATCTACTGTACCCGAGTCTATAAAACCTAAAAGAAAAGAAAATTTCACAAACCTAAGTCAAATCATCATCATATGATTCTAAACAAGCCTGCATTTTAAAGACACCAGGCAAAAAAGGCAATGTAACAGTTATAAAGCTTAAAAACCATGCATCGCTCTTTAAAATGTCATGAAATTACAACTATAACCACTAGATGGCAGTAGAAGACCTCTAATGGCTCATAGAAATGAACAGTGCTATTCACATAATGTTTTCCATTCATTTCAATTCATGCAAAGACTAAATCACTATATAACATTTCAAATCACATTTAGTCAAAGTTTAACACTTCATTTAAACACATATATCATATTTGACAATAATACAAGATTATGATTACAGTGAAACCTGAAAATTATATATAAAATCTTAAAAAGACTTGCACTAAACATTTTGTCACCTACCATTTAATACACAAATATCTTATGTGCAACAAAATGTGTGTGTGTGTGTGTGTGTGTGTAATAATGCTTAATGAACTTTAATATAATAGTTTAACTATTTTATATTCTGTGTATGTGATTGTATTGTCCATCATAGATGTGCTGTAGTGTTAGCCATATATTTTGGGTTGGACTGCATCCTAAAACCATAGCAACCATAGCATCGGATCATAGGTGGCGCTATAACAGTTAAAAAAGGCTTCAAAAACACAACATTTCTATTGTAATTGGCCTCGAATTGCTAAAAAATGCTCATTTTTTCACACAAACACTAGATCTTCATACCATATGATAGATCTCCTCATTCTCAACAATTTTTTGTCTAAGACCATTGCTGTCAATCCAACTGTAATTATGTTCTTTAAATCTACTGTACCCAAAACCCTAACATTTTTACAAGAAAGCTTGCAACGTCTCAAAACTGTGACAAAAATTACAAATAATCTCATTCTAAACAAATATGCAAAATTTAAGAGAGACTGGGCAAAAATAACACTATAATAGTTATGATGTTTAAAATCTCAGTGTTTGTATGAGACATTGCATGAAATTGCAATAATAACCACTAGATGTCAGTAGAAGATCACTAATGGGCTTATTCAGCTGAACACAACTGCTTTTAATAGGTTTGATGATCGAATAACACTTATAAAATCACTGTTATAACATTTAAAATCACATTTAGGCAAAGCTTACAATTTTGTTCATACAGACATATCAGTTTTTTACAATTATACCACATTATGATTACAGTGAAATCTGAAAAAGACACAAACTGTTACAAAGAGAATACTTGCAAGTAAAAGTGTTGGCCCATATCATTTATTTCAAATATCTGTACAAGAAAATGTGTGTGCATGTATGTCTCTGTGTGTGTGAACATGCTTATTCAGTATTAATATATTAGTTTAAACTTTTCGTTTCTGTGTGTGTATTTCTGTGAGCATGTTCTCCATTTTGGATGTGTTTTACTGTCAGCCATGATTCCAGGTTGGCCTAGACCCTAAGCATACCACCTTAAAGACCTTAAAATGCTCGAACCCCGATAATTGCTGCTTGCAGCTATATTTTAAATGTGTATTTGTTAAACAGAAAAACCACACACGCGCACACACAAATTCGTCATCGATGAGCGACGTCATGTACTTCCATTTGACATCAAACAACTATTTAACAATAAACAATTTAACAATAAATCTTTATTTTGTTAACAATTTTATATACATAAATGTAAACAAAAAAAAATCATAATTTTAAATGTCAGAAGCCACTGTTTCATGTTTTGCTTGTTGCAATACATTACTTTGAGACTTTCTCTCGTGATAAGAAGGCTTTAAAAACTGTAAAAAAACAAAAACTATTTAACAATAATAAAAAAATCAAACTTTTTGTCAGCATTTGTCCCTAATATGTACACAAGTGCAAAGAATATTTCTTTCTTTCTTCCTTTCTTTTAATAACTTTTCTTGCTAAAAATTCACCAAGCAATTAGAGAATAGACTTCTCGTAAATTGCAGTGACTGATATTACTAGTGTACCCGGCTGTATATTTGAATGCGCTCCCTTGTATTTTAATATGCAAATGGGTTATTCACTACATGCCTGAAGGTGCTGTGAAAGAAACTAGTGAAGCAAACAGAAGAGAGAGGCTGTGGAATGAAGCAGTGTTGTGTTTAGATTGAGACAAAAATCAAAAGCTCGGCGTTTATTTCTGAAGAAGGGGTGGACAGGCTGAAGATGGAGAGATGTTTTTGTTAAATCTGTTCATTGGGTTTGTTGTACTCAGATTTGTTTATGCTTGACAGAGAATCAGACAGAATATAAATGGGTCAAACAAGAGCTTCTTCGACAAAGAAAATAACAAGTCTTTCTGATTTAGTGATTGCGATATGTTTGCAATACACTCAAGAAGATTTGTTGGCCAATATAAAAAAAAAAAGCAGCATGATGAATATCAAGATTATTTGAATGCACTTTTCTTAATCTGTTAGCGTTACCAGCGGTGCGCTATTTAGTTCATTTTACAGAAATGCTAAAGGAGGTAAAAAGCCTGTAAGTAGATTTGTTTTGCGATCCTTTCTTGTCTTGGTGCACAAAAGTATGAAAAAGTACTGATACGCACTGAAATCACTTCAGGTTTCTAACTGCAAACCACTCATCCAAAAAGAAAAAAAAAAAGCAAATTTCCCTAGTGCAGGTTTTATTTAGCACAATATTGAGTAAGCAAATCAAATGTGCATTTAAAATCAACAAGTAAAGCAATATGCATGTAAGATCAATACAGCTGTGTTAGAGAGGAGTGTTCTTGGCATTTCGAGAATTTGTTAAGTCAGTAAAATGTAGTGTCTGCCTGCAAGCATTAATTAATTCATTAATTAAATGATTTGAATTTAATTAAACGCACTGTTGACAGAAATTTGGTTTCATTGCTTAATTATTTATAATGATAGCTAAGTCATCAGTGTTTTTTTGTGTATTTGCTAGATTGGCATTTTGGACTTGACAGTGTTTACCGTTAGTTTTTTAAGATGTGGTAATCAAACGTGTTTGTAATGATAATTAAAATGTGAAATGATAATACTTATGGTCTTATCTCTAGTTCATGGAAGTCTTCGTCGGACACTTTTTCAGTTCATTAAATGTTAAGGTTTTAGTAGGAAACAGCATGATTTACAAACATATTTTTAGTGAAATGCCTTGTGTTCAGTTTAGGATGCTTTTTAAGTTTAGGATTTTGAATCTGCTGCCATTTTAGGGAAAGTCCATAAATATTGAGATATACACTACCAGTCAAAAGTTTTTGAAGAAGTCTCTTCTGCTCACCAAGCCTGATCCAAAGTACAGCAAAAACAGTAAAATGATGAATATTTTTACTATTTAAAACAACTGTTTTATATTTGAATATATTTTAAAATGTAATTTATTCCTGTGATTTCAAAGCTGAATTTTAGCATAATTACTCCTGTCATATGATCTTTCAGAATTCATTATTATATTCTGATTTGCTGTTCAAAAAAACATTTATTATTATGTTGACAACAGCTGAGTAGAATTTTTTTCAGTTTTTATATGAATAGAAAATTTAGAAGAACATCATTTAGAAATCTTTGTAACATTATAAATGTCTTTATCATCACTTTTGATCAATTAAAAACATCATTGCTAAATAAAAGAATTAATTTTCATAATTTCTCCCCCTGACTCCATACTGATTTCAAGCTTTTGAATTTTACAAAAGCTTTGTATTTCAGATAAATGCTGATAATTGGATCTTTCTATTTATCAAAGAATCCTGAAAAAACTTGGTAATAATAATAATAATAAAAATGTTTGTTGAGCAGCAAATCAGCATATTAGAATGATTTCTGAAGGATCATGTGACACTGAAGACTGGAGTAATGATGCTGAAAATTCAGCTTTAATCACAGGAATAAAATATATTTTAAAATGTATTTAAGAAAACAGTTATTTTAAATAGTAAAAATATTTTAAATGTTTTTCTGTACTTTGTAAAAATTAATGCAGGCTTGGTGAGCAGAAGAGACTTCTTAAAAACATTAAAAAAATCTTACTGTTTAAAAACTTTTGTCTGGTAGTGTAGCTCAATGTTTATGGATGGGTATCTTGACATACTTAAAATTTTTTTTTTTTGACAATAGTTCCTATATCACTCATCCAATCATATAAATTCTATTTAACCAGATGTTTTTTTTTTAAATCGCAGTGAGAATCCTACTGAAGCTCTTAGAGGCCTTTTAAATAGAAGTACCAGAGCAGTCACTAAATAGTTAACTCCATTGGCATTCTCTGCACATCTGCCACCTAAATTCCCAGAGTCACCTCCCTAATGCTATCCCCTGTAACAATTTGTGGTTAAATTATTTGTTTTTTACTCAGTTTCTTAGATGAGATAATTTGTGAGCTGCTGTGCTGTAGGGAATAAACGGCTTGATTTTCTCAGTGCCTCTTTGTTTGCATGCATTACTGAGATAAATGGGAAGAAAACCCCTCCAGGGTGTTTTCTGCCTTTTGAAGTCAGGCTTCTCTTTCTGAAAAAGTACACTTTAGCATACTTTTAAAAATAGTATCATATATTTTAAAAGAATTTACTTAAGTGAGGAGTTTTTGGACACTTAATTGCATGTTCACTGCAATTAAATGAAAATGTTTTTCAGTTTACCAACAATTTACTAGCAAATTATATGAAATTCGTTTAGCTAAACTTCATAGTGTTTTTGACCCACTTAAGTAGGACTTAAGTACATCTTTATATCTAATTTCTTAAGTGTTTGCCATCAAATATGGTTAAAGTACTGCTGAATGTACTGACAAGCATTTATGGTAGCCTTAAATGTACTTTAATGTCTTTTCTATTGATTTTAATGTTGTAAGTACACATTTGTAATAATTCTGCAATTTAGCACATTTTAAAAATATATTAACTTTAATGTCATGTAACATGTATAAAGTATCTTACTAAATGTACTTTGAGGCATGATAAAATATTAAAACATGCTTTTAAAAGTACTATAAAGTAAATTTTAATTTGACATTATTACAAAATGCACACTTAAGTGTGCTTAAGTGTCTTAAGAAACGGTCATGAAAGCGTCTCTCTTTAAGTCACGTAAGTGACCTTTTATTGCATTAATATTACATTATTTGCAAGTTAGTTTTTTTTAAACTAAATATATAAGATTTGAAGTAGACTACAAGTGCATGTTCAATACAGTTAAGCGCACTTCTTTTATTTCATCTTCATACAATTGTTGATGAAGTACCCACTCGCTGCTTTTCAAAGTTGTAGAGTTGTTTCCTCATGATTCAGGCATGCTAAGCATGTTGTTATGGGAATTCATTGAGTAGAGGTGCTGTTAGATACTGTATTTGTTTAGTATAAAAAATGGCATCTGAGTAAGGCTGTAGTCGTGATTCATCATCAAACTCATTTGGCTTGTCTCAGCAAGGGTTTGGTGATGTGAGTTATGTTCACCTGAACGAAGCAGATGTTACAGTGTCACGTTGTGCTTTGCAAAGTTTCATTGGCCACAGGTTAGACCACAGCACTAGACCAAACCCATCTGACATTAAAATAAAGCTGTGTTACAGGTTTTGTTGTTGCCGGTAAAATGTATAAAATGTAGGGTCTTCAAAGTGCTGGTTTAAAATGCAGTACCAGTGATACAGTGCATTGGATCATTTTGTAGGCAAAACCAAGAGAAATGTAAGTATAATGTAGATTTGAAGAAACCATAGAGGTAAGAAGATAAAGAAGGGGTTAAATGAAAATGAGTTTTTTTTTTGGAAAAAGTAAACTTTACTAACAATTTACTAGCAATTTATATGAAACGCGTTTAGCTGAACTTCGAAGTGTTTTTGGACCACTTAAGTAGGACTTAAGTACATCTTCATATCTAATTTCCTAAGTGATTGTCATCTTTGAAATATGGTTAAAGTACTGCTGAATGTACTGACAAGCATTTATGATGGCTTAAAATGTACTTTATTGTAATTTCTATTGAAACTTGTATTTTATTGTTGTAAGTACACATTTGTAATAATTCTTTAATTTAGCACATTTTAAAAATATATTAACTTTAATGTCATGTAACATGTATAAAGTATCTTACTAAATGTACTTTGAGGCATGATAAAATATTAAAACATGATTTTAAAAGTACTATAAAGTACATTTTAATTTGACATTATTACAAAATGCACACTTAAGTGTGCTTAAGTGTATTAATGAAAAAGCGTCATGAAAGCGTCTCTCTTTAAGCCACGTAAGTGACCTTTTATTGCATTAATATTACATTATTAATGCAATAAAGTTGTTACTTTTTCCAAAAATTCTGACATTTTTGGAAAAGTAAACTTTAGCAAGTGTACTTTTTGATACATTTTCAAAATAATATGCTTTTAAATAAAAGCATATTCTTTTTTTTATTTGCTTTTTAAATAAGTGTGAAATGAATGTAATGTTTTCTGGCACTTAACTGCATGTTAATTGCAGTTGAACAAAATATTATAATTAAGGCTGAACTTAATGATTTTTTTTTTTGACCACTTAAGTAGAACTTAAAGGGATAGTTCACCCAAAATTGAAAATTTTATGTTTATCTGCTTTCCCTCAGGGCATCCAAGATGCAGGTGACTTTGTTTCTTCTGTAGAGCGCAAACGAAGATTTTTAACTCAAACCGTTGCAGTCTGTCAGTCATATAATGGCAGTCAATGGCTCCCAAATCTTTGAGAGTAAAAAAAAATATCCACAAACAAAACCAAATTAAACCCTGCGACACGTAAGTGACCTATTAATATAATTTTTTTTAATTCATTAATTTTATAAAATTAATTTTAAAATATTTTTTTATGAAATATTACATTAATATTAATATTTAAATTTGATGTAACACTACATCAAAATAAGTACTTTAAAACATGACAAGATTAGAACATACTGGTAACTATATTAGTTAACACAAACTAAGAATGACCAATACTTCTACAGCATTTATTAATCTTCAAGGAGAAGTCTACTTCCAAAACAAAGATTCACATATAATGTACTCACCCCCTTTGTCTTCCAAGATGTTCATGTCTTTCTTTCTTCAGTTGTAAAGAAATTGTTTTTTTTTAAGGAAAACATTTCAGGATTTTTCTCCATATAATGGACTGATATGGTGCCCCGATTTTGAACTTCCAAAATACAGTTTAAATGCGGCTTCAAACGATCCCAAATGCGGTTGTAAACGATCCCAGCTGAGAAAGAAGGGTCTAATCTAGCGAAACAATCGGTTATTTTCATAAAAATAATACAATTTTTTTTCAGTATTTACTACTGCATTATTAAATTAAATGACTGTATTTTTATTTACTAACATTAACAAAGATGAATTAATAGTGTATTATATTGTTTGTTGATGTTAGTTGATACGTTAGGTAACGTTAACAAATGACACCTTATTGTAAAGTGTTACGAGCACAAAATTATTTAATTTAACATTATTACGAAGGTGACTTTTTTTTAAAACGTGTTAAGTGTGTCAGTAAACAGTAATGAAAGTGTCTCTCCTGAAGTAAACTTAAGTGGCCTTTAATTTCTTTAATATGTTATCAGCAAGTACAGTTTTTTTTTTTTTTTTAAATATGTACTTTTAACAGTGCACATTCAATACACTTCGGTAAAAAAGACATATTGCTACACATTTTCCACATCACCACGCAATTGTGAGCTCTTTTCTGTCCATATATTTGGTAGTCTGCTGTCATTTACCTTTGCATTAGTTCCAATTTAACACTGTTGCAGCCTAAACATCCTCAGAGCTCAGACAGCACAGGTGTCTGCTGGGTAATTCAAGTCCTTTTTTTGGGTGTGTGTTGGAGAGAGAGTAATCCTGCCCTGACGTTAAAGCCCCTCCCTGTTCTCTTCTTTCACAGAAACGCCATGTTTGTCCACACGCACGCTCAGGTTTAGTGTAGTTGAACAGTTTAGCTTGGATACACCGTAGCTAAAGCAGTCATGTACAAACGTCTTGCTGTTTTGCGGAGGGACTGCAGTGTTACCTAGATCTTTTCTGTACTCGAGGTAAATGAAGGTAAAGATGTATTTTTCTCAGTCTTTTCTACTGTATAGTCGAGCTTTGGGGTGGTGAAAAATCTGCTTTTAAACCAGTGTTTGGATTGTTTCAGTGTGAGGGAACTGATGCTTTAGGGAAATGCGACTATTAAAAGAGCCAACACTGCAGGAATTCAGTCGTGTGTTGAATGAGAGACGTGCCGTTTGTGGTTGAAAGCTTGAATTGAGTTTTAATGATTTTGTTTTTTTGTTTTTTATGAACAGCTGCCTGCCACCTGTACAAAATGAGTACAAGAGAGGACGCCCCTGCAGACCGGTATGTGTTTTTTTTTTTTTTTTTTTAAATTGTGGATTTCACCGTTCTCTCAAACTAAGGGACTGATGTGTACTCAGTGAACCACAGTGATATGTGGCTTTGAAGGGCTGGGATTGAGTTTAATTGCTCTGAAAGCACTCAAGTGAGTCAACAAAACAGAATGTAATCAAGCTAATAGCTTTCCGTCTTCGCCTGGATTCACATTCTGCATGTTTGTTGTTTAGTTTACATATAAGTCATAATTTTTTATTTATTTCTCTTGATATTAAAATCTGGTTATTATTTGAGGTTATTTACATGCGGATATTTTTGTCAAGGTAGTCTAAAGTGTCTGAAGTTCACTTTTCCAAAAAAAAAAAAAGGCTTAAATAGTGTTTAAAAAAATAAAGTAATTTGCAGCTGTCTAAAATTTAGCAGTAGATACTTAGGAGTCAATTAACAAGATAGGTTAAATCAGAGTAGATTAAGAAAGTTACGAATTTTAATAAAATATAACAATGTAACCACTCTTTAAATAGTTAACCGGTATTGTTATTGTTTAATAAAACTACTACAAATGTTACAACCTAAAATTGAGGGGAAAAAAAACTTTTTGGTAATTGTGATTGAAGAAAAAACAAATGTTTTGTCTCAGCTTTTTTGAGCTTGTTTTTTTTGAGCTCACCTTTTTTTATTAGATGGAAAAACAAAAACAAAGTTAGAAATGTGGCAACTACCTGAAATAAAATGACTTAAATGACTAAATTTTAAAATGACTACATTATTAAAATTTGTAAAATGGAAACAAAACAATGCAAAATAGAGATATCAAAAAATAAAATAACATTAACAAAAACACATTACAAAATTATGTAAATTATTATATAAAACTATTAAACTCTTATCAAAAATATATGAATGAAATTTATGAAAATATATAAATAAAAGCTAATTCAAAATAAAACGTAGATACTATAATTGTATGTAAAACTAAAAAAAACCCCACTGTAACAAGGGATGCACAGACATCATTCGTCCTTTCTATATTTGAATGCAAGTTGATTTCTGAATGTAACTTTAGAAGAGCTGAGTGTGACTCTTTGAAAACTAATCATTATATTAATGCACAGTTCAAAAAACATTTTAAAATTCTCTTAAATCATGTATACGTGGTATTTTTTTTATAACATACTAATAATGTTGTATTTTTGTAGTCTGACTCATAGGAATATTAATGCAAGATTTTAGGATTAGGTAATAGCATGGATGCATAAAAATAAAAGTATGAAAGTTCTCCTTTAATTTGAAATGTACTTTAGATTTATAAAAAAAAAAAGAGAGAGAGTGAGAGAACTAAACTGAACTACTAACTAAAGTTCCCTAAAATGTGCTGATCTGACATGAACAGACATCCTGTTTACTGTGGTCTTCTCTCTTCTGTCTAGCGGCTTTCTCGTGGGGATCATATTCTTTATCCTTGGCCTGGGAACGCTGTTGCCATGGAACTTCTTCATGACGGCATCTATGGTAACGGAATGTGGAAAACATTCCAAATATGGGAAATAAACAGTGCATAGTAAAAACAGGATGTTGTCAGGATAGCTTTCAGCCAGATTTGCTGGAACAACACAGTTGTTTCCATTTTAAAGGCACTCAAATATGCAGCCCTTCAAGGGCATTGATCTTCTTTCGATCAGAATTTTCCAAAAAGTTCACTAATTAGTTTGCTAGCTGGCTAACAGCCAGGATTGAACTGATTAGCCCGGAGGTTTGTTTTATATTTCTTTACTCAATATAAGTAATGTTATTACTGAGTTACAGTTCAGTTTTATTGTTTTAATTATTTGCAGTGTATGTTGTTTTTAATAAGCAGCGGTAGTTAGAAAACGGTCTGATTTGAGACAAAACACAGTTGTAAATTGCACATCTATACTTTTCACATTAGGTCTATTAAGAAACAAAATTTCATATATATATATATATATATATACTACTGTTGAGTTTTCCAGGCCATAGTGTTCGGTTTGCTTATATTGCAGTGTTAAAAGTAATTGTTTATTGTCTCTAAAATCATATTTTGTTTTTAAAGTATTTCAACAACAGACTCAACACATCTGAGTGGAGTAATGGCACAGTTACGACCAGGAAAGAGTATTATTTCAATAATTGGATGACTCTGCTATCCCAGCTGCCTTTGCTGGTCTTCACTTTTCTCAACTCTTTTCTCTATCAGCGGTGAGAAAGTTTCTTTTGCAATGTCTTACACGTGGACTTGACACGAATGCTTAATGCAGTTATCAAATGCACTCTAAGTTTGTACTTCATAATTCAAAGAACAACAATGGTGCAATAATGTGATGAATGATAAAACGGTGAGGAATCAAACAACTGACATTGACTGAAACACCTGATCATTTGTGTTTCAGGATCTCAGAGAAGATGAGGATAGCTGGCAGTCTAGTCTTCATCCTGATCCTCTTCATCCTCACTGCTGTCCTGGTGAAGATCCCGATGGAGGAGGACCGCTTCTTCTCTGTCACCATGGCAACAATCTGGTTTATCAATTGTTAGTGACTTTAAACACTGTTTGGCATCATCGAGATGCACGTGCATATATAATGTTTGCGATGACAGTCTAAAGTAACAGCAAAGACATTTATAATGTTGCAAAGATTTATTTCTCTTCATCAAAGAATCCTGAAAAATAAAATATATGAAGCAGCACAGCTGTTTTCAACATTGATAATAATCAGAAACGTTTCTTAAAGCAGCAAATCGGCATATTAGAATGATTTCTGAAGGATCATGTGACACTGAAGACTGGAGTAATGATGCTGAAAATTCAGCTTTGATCACAGGAATAAATTACATTTTACTATATTCATATAGAAAACACTTATTTTAGATTGTCATAATATTTCAATATTTATACTGCATTTTTGATTAAATAAATGCAGCCTTTGTGAGCAAAAGACTGACAAACACCCTTTAAACCTATTTTAGTGTAAATGCATAAAGTCTTTTAACAGTATGTGATATTTGGTGTGTGCTCTTGGTAATTGTGATTGTGTGTCTCTCTCTCAGCGTTCGGGGCCGTGTTACAGGGAAGTCTGTTTGGTTTGGTGGGTTTGTTGCCGCAGAAGTACAGCGCCATCTTTATGAGCGGACAGGGACTCGCTGGGACGTTTGCTGCTTTTGCAATGATCCTGGCCATTGCAAGTATGTGTTTTTTTTAAAGCTAGTTTTTGCTTTTATATTTTAGTTTTAGTTTTAATTTTAATGTTTTTTTTTGTAATTTTAGTTTTGTGTTTAAGTCATTATTATTATTATTATTATTAAATAAATAATATTATTATTAATAATAAATAAATGTATTTTATTACTGTTTTTTATATATATTTCTAAGTAGTTTGTTATTCTAGTATATCAAGTTAAGCTTGGCAACACAGCATAAACATTTTTTTTTTTTTGTTTTTTTTTTTTGTAAAATGTATTTTATGTTTGATAACTTATTTTAAGTAACGAAAATGATCTTATGGTTTTGGTTGTAGTTAACTATAATGACCCTGGTGAGACACACAAGTTGATTTTAACGTTACACTGTATTTGTAAAGGAAAAAAAATATTCGCTCACAAGTACACGTAAAAATCACACAAAAAAAAGTAATTGTAGTAGTAATTGTGGTGGCCTTGTAGGTAGTGCATCGACATATGGTGTAGTTGCGCCTTGGGTGGGTCAAGTCCCCCACTTACTTCCTGTCTAATCTCCACTGTCGAAGAAAAAATAAAATAAATAAATAATGGAGGGCAAAAGGAAAAGTGGACCCACTTTACATTACGTGTCCTTAACTGCTACTTAAATTTAAATGAATCAATTAATACAGTGCACTTTTTGTGTAAACATATTTTTAAGTCTTACCTATATTTGAAAATACTGTCCTGTAATTAATTTGTCCTGTAAACTGTCCTGTAAGTTCTAAGGGATCTAAAATATGCTCATGCAGAATAAGATATTAATATGTGCTTTTTTAGGTACTAATGAACAGCCATTATGCTAGTAATATAAATGCTGATAAGCAACTAGTTAACAGTGAGAATTGGTCTCCAGTGCTTATTAAACTCAACTGTTGATGAATAAACAATTAGGATGTGAGGAACCTCTCATGCATTTCTGTGTAGATCTGTTCACGGAGTGTGTGTGTGTGTGTGTGTGTGTACCAAATGTCCCCACAAGGATAGTAAAACCTGAAATTTTTGACATTGTGGGGACCGGCTTGCGGTCCCCATGGGTACAAAAGCTTATAAATCATACAGAATGAGATTTTTGAGAAAGTAAAAATGCAGAAAGTTTTCTGTAAGGGTTAGGTTTAGGGGTAGGGTTAGGGTAAGGGGATAGAAAATACAGTGTGGACAGTATACAAACCATTGCGCCTATGGAGAGTCCCCACAAAGATAATAAACCAGACGTGTGTGTGTGTGTGTGTGTGTGTGTTACAGGTGAAGCTGATAGTGAATCTGCAGCTCTGGGTTATTTCATCACTCCGTGTGCCGGGACCCTCCTCACGCTCATCAGTTACATGCTGCTGCCGAAGCTGGTGAGTGTGTGTCCAGATGTAAACGAAGTTCCTTAGTCAGCTGAAACTGATCTCTAAGAGTGTGTGTGTGTGTGTGTGTGTGTGTGTGTGTGTGTGCAGGAATTTGCTAGATTTTACCTGGACCGCAAAAGCAAGAATTACGAGCTTGAGACGTCCAGCCGGCTGCTGTCTACAGGTGAAATTTACAGTCTATGAACCCACAGGATCACCATTTCATAGATTAAAACGCAATATAGCTTGTTCAGTGTTCAATTCTAAGAGTCATTTACATATGAAAAAGAAGTAAACTTTACTACACTTTTAAAAAGTGCACTTATTATGAAAAATTTTTTTTTTTTTACATAATTATACATAATAATATATGTATATATGTGTATATGTGTGTATAGAATTTTATAATTAGTCTTCTAAAAATATTTTAATGAAATTTCTGTTGAAACTTGTATGTCATGTTTTTAATTTGCATATTACACACTTGTAATAATAAAGCTGTAATATGTTACATTTAAAATATATTAAATTTAATTGTAATATTGATTGAGTGCTTTACAAGTGCTTTAGCATGTCAACACACAAAAAATTTTTGCGCTTCTTTTAAACAATAAAAGATTATTAAAACGTAATGATTTGTAGTAAACTTTAGAGTAAAACTCCCCTTGTGAAAAAAGTGCATGTAATTGCAAAACCAAATCTTGAGTGTATTCTTAAAAAACTGTACTTGCAGATAATATAATATTGATAAAATAACTTGAGTTAACTCTTTTTACACAAGTAAAAAGTGCACTTTGTAGTAACTTAAAATTGTAATTTAACTTTATTACAAAGTGTACTTATGTTAAAAACAGTCATGAAACTGTATCTTTAGTCACTTAAGTGGTCTTTGATTTCATTAATTTGATATCGGCTAGTGCTGTTTTTTTTTTTTTTTCTTCTTTGTTTCTTTACACACATTTAAATACAATTAAGCGCACTTCTTTTTCAGAAGTTGAGACTTTATTTTAAAGCGACTGTTCTCCTTCAGATGCTGTTGAAGACACTGAGAAGTCCAGAGATGCGTCTAATGGCTCTGTGGCAAACGGGAATCCTAATAAAGGCGATAACGGTGCGAGTGAAGAGGAGGGTGTCAAACAGGCCTTCATCATGCTGCCGGCAGAAAATGCATCAACTCAGAAGAGCTCAGTTCTGGAAGTCTTCAAAAAGGTGCATCAATTTGAGAAACTATGACAGCCTGTGCTCTGTTCTTGATGGTATAACAGTGGCTTACTCTCATCTTCATCTCTCTCTGTCTCCAGATTTGGGTTATGGCGTTTTGTGTGACGTTTGTGTTCGTAGTTACACTGTCAGTTTTTCCTGCGGTTACTGTGGATGTGAGAACAGTGTACAGAGGAAAATGGGGTAGGAACACACATTTGTTTGGTATAATATAATTTATTTATTAGGGATGTCAACATTAACACCTTAATTGCAATTAATTTTCCTAGTTTAATTCTTTAATGTAGCATGCTTTTTTTCCTGGCATCCTTTGGCTAGCATTAGCTACTGTAGACTATGTAAACATGCTTTCAAGCATAATAAGATGCAAAAGAAAAGCTAATTGGGTACTGGTGCCCTCCATCTGTAAAGCAGCTTTTTAAAGCATATTAAATGTTAAAAATAATGGCTTTAAATTACACCATAATGGTGAACTGCTTAAAAATTATGAGCTAAATGAGTATTGGTATCAATGATATCCGGCCTTCATTTATAATAGGCTACTTATAGTAAAAACATGCTGTTAATTTAAAATATACCATCTTCATGTTATTTGTACATTAATTTGGAGAATTTATGTGAATTTATTACCATTAATTAATAACAATTAAAGAAAAATGTTTTTTATTTTTTATTTTTATTTATTTTTACTGATTGACAGCATTAATATATTTTAATTAATTATTATTTTTTTTTTATTATAATGTATCCCTAAGACTAATTAATTTAAACTTTCTCTAATTTTTTTTAAATTTATTATGTCTAAAATCAATGGGAGATGAAATATTGATATGTTTTTGATTTATGAATTAGGGCTCTCTATTTATTGTTCTGCTTTAGTGCTGTTAGTTATGTGACTAATGTTTTATTTAAAGATCAGTGCTTAAGGCAAGACGTTACAGCTGAATAGGGTAAAAATGAATGAACCTGGATAGTCCTGAGTCCATTTTTAATACAGGTTTCCGTAAATGTTGTTTAAATTTCTAAGTGAGGTGTTGTATATTTAAATATGCACTGATTTGTATAGATTTCCAGAAGATAAATCTGAACTGATTTTTTTTTCTTTATTTTGTTGACAGGCTTTTTATACAGGAAGTTTTGGATATCTCTTTTTTTATCACTCCATAAATTACACCCAGAATCATGGAAATCAGTGTGAATGATGTATGACCAACCCTTCTATAAAAACCTTCAGAATATAAATATAAACTGTAAAAATGAGTGAATGAAAGTGCTGTTAAAGTGGAAAAAATAACAATTTTAAAGATATGTATTGTAAATTTACAGACTTAAATCGATGAAATCTAGTTTAAAAAAAAAAATGTGTATGGATTTAGGTCGTATTCTTTAAATTAGTTTGAGAAAAACGTAAAATTTGCCAGTGCATGCAAAAAAAAAAAAAAAAAATTGCCTGTAGTTTAATGCACATCACTGCAAAATACACCTCATCCCTCTTAAAGGAGAAGTCCACTTCCAAAACAAAGATTCACATATAATGTACTCATCCAAGATGATTGTCTTTCTTTCTTCAGTCGTAAAGAAATTGTTTTTTGAGGAAAACATTCCAGGATTTTTCTCCATATAATGGACTGATATGGTGCCCCAAGTTTGAACTTCCAAAATGCAGCTTAAATGCAGCTTCAAACGATCCCAAATGCGGTTGTAAACAATCCCATCTGAGGAAGAAGGGTCTTATCTAGCGAAACAATCAGTTTTTTTTCATTAAAAAAAAAAAAAATTAAAATACTTTTTAATCTCAAACGCTTGTCTTGTCTTGCTCTGCCTGAACTCTGTGTATTCTGACTCAAGACAGTTAGTGTATGTCGAAAAACTCCAATCGTATTTTCTCCCTCAACTTCAAAAATTATTTCAAAATCATCCTACATCGCTGCAGAAGAACCGACCCAGTCTTTGCAAAGTGAACATGCAAAGAAGATCAAACATCCTCAACAAAAAAGGTAAAACAGCGATATAGGACGATTTTGAAGTTGAGGGAGAACATGAGATGGGAGTTTTTCAACATACACTAACTGTCATGAACCGGAACAAAAACAGTTCAGGGAGAGCAAGACAAGCGTTTGACATTAAAAAGTAAAAGTATATAAACTGTATTATTTTTATGAAGATAACCTATCGTTCCGCTAGATAAGACCCTTCTTCCTCGGCTGGGATCGTTTACAACGCATTTGTGATCGTTTGAAGCCGCATTTAAGCTGCATTTTGTAAGTTCAAAATCGGGGCACCATATCAGTCCATTATATGGAGAAAAATCCTGAAATGTTTTCCTCAAAAAAACATAACTACTTTACAACTGAAGAAAGAAAGACATGAACATCTTGGATGGCAAGGGGGTGAGTACATTATATGTGAATCTTTGTTTTGGAAGTGGACTTCTGCTTTAATCATTGAACTAAATGATTAACAAAGCAAATGCACACTCATCACTTTAAGATCTGTACTCATGCTTGAAGTAGTATCAGATGTGATCCATGAACTGACATTCATAATAGTTTTCTATTTGATTCTGCTTAATTGTATTTAAACCTGATTAACTGATAAATGCCGCCATCTGGTGGATCTCTAAAGAAATGGCACGCGAAGCCAAAACAAACCTTAGCATTTTCACACTTTGAACACTTGCACAGCATTTTACTTCAGTATGTACATCACCTTTTTGTCTCTCTCCCTTTCTTTCAGAACGATACTTCATTCCTGTTTGCTGTTTTCTCATGTTTAACACGATTGACTGGATTGGCAGATCTGTCACGTCAGTACTTCAATGGGTCAGTGAATTATTTTCAAATTTTTCATTTGTCTTCATGAGCACATTTGTGTTCAAGGCCATGCAAAATATCCAGCTGTTCACAACCAGTGATGCATGTTGCTTTCATAGAAATAGAGCAAATCTACTCTTCTTTATCCACATAGTCTTTCAAGTGTAACCATTAATTGCAGTGAAATAATGCAAAGGAATAATTCTTTTGCTAAACAAATATACAATAAATGATTTTTCTTTTGTTTCGTTGTCTTTTTTTATGATTTCATAGCAAACATGTTAAACAATTCTTCTCTGTATTCTGTCTCTCCCACAGCCCTCTAAAGAAAGTCGTTTGTTCCCGGCGTTGGTCGTTTGTCGAGTGATCTTCATTCCGTTGCTCATGATGTGTAACGTGCAGGAGAGACACTATATGCCTGTGCTCTTCTCAAATGATTTTATGTTTGCTGCTGTCATGATGTTTTTCTCCATGTCCAGCGGATACTTTGTGTGTCTGTCCATGACGTACGCGCCGCAGTGAGTACACGCACATTTTAACATGCATTTATTTGATTAAAAATACAGTAAAATGAGTAATATTATTACAATTTAAAATAACAGTTTACTATTGTAATATATTGTAAAATGTAATTTATTCCTGTGATGCAAAGCTGAATTTTCAGCATCATTATTCCAGTCTTCAGTGTCACATGATCACCCTTTTTTTGGTTGAACTAATCCTTTAAAACATGCACAACATCATAAATCTCACATACTTCTTTCTAGGCTTGTGGAGCCTAAAGATGGCGAGACGGCCGGCGCGCTGATGACGTTTTTTCTGGCTCTTGGTTTGTCGTTGGGAGCAGCGCTTTCTTTTCCTCTGCGTCTTCTTGTCTGATGCTTACAAGCTCACTCTCAGTGACGAATCGTCGGCTCTCAGGGCGTCTGCAGCAACGGTTGTGTGTCAGTCTTTTCTCATGCTGTTCACACAAATCACACAAATTCATACAGGGAAGCAGCGGTGTTGCACGGTTTTATTTCGGCAGCTTAAAAACACGTGTACAGAATCGTCATGCTGTACTAAAGGGAGAAATTAAACATACTAACTCGACAAAGGGACAAACCCCAAAAAAGGGATATGTTTTTCTATGATAATTCCAATGGTAATAATAATTTTCACTGATGCCATAGTTTGATGATATATCAAAAATTCATGATGTTTTCTCTAATATTTTTGATGGTTATTTTTTCGCTATTTATTTGTTTTTAAGATTGGTCTGTTTGCTGGTATAAAATACAAATTTGAATAACAAATTTATTGTTTCTACTGTAAAGTAATATATATTTTTTTTTTTTTCATACAGTGGAAAAAAAAATACTGGTGGAAACTGTTGTTATGGTTAACCAGACATTATGGGATGAAGGATAATTTTTGTTTTGTTATTTAAGAGGAAACAAGTGCATTCAGTTTTTTTTTTTTTTTAAAAAGGGACATTATTTTGATTTCTTATAAACAAGAAATATTTATTACTTATATTTACGTTTTATATATATAAAGTAGAGTCCAAAAGTCTGAGACCACACTGAAAATCTCATTTAAACCTTGGAATACAGTTTTGAGATTTTGAAAAACATGTATTGCATAAAACATCTCTGATTCTGCACTATTTCTGGGTCACTAATCGCATAAGCAAAAAATGCATCACTCCTCCGTACAAAAGGTCAGATTTTCTTGCATTAAAGCAAACAACATGCTCTTTGCCCATGCCATCCTGTGATAACATGGATCGCCAGGTTTTAGTTTCTTCAGCTTTTCGAATTATGCTGATAATGGGGAAAAAATAAATGTATTAAAATGCAGAGTATTGCATTTACACCAGTAGTTTTAGTCGCGTGGACTGTGTGCTGTAATGCATATGACGTCAAACATTTATAGACAGATGTTGCTGACAGACCTTTTAAAGTTACTGTATTTTTTTTAGGGTGCCACAGGCAAGACGTGATGTAAAAAGCATTCTCGTTTTTTTTTTTAATCTTGACTGTTAGTTTTCATTCTGTTAAAACTAACTAATAATGGGTAGAAAATATGCTGCTTTAATACACAGTACAAAGAAAAAGACGTTCTCCAGATAGTATTTTAATTACAGTATATAGATTTTTTCCCACTTTTTTTTTTGTGTGTCATAACTATAAAAGCCTATTTTGTTGTCTTTATAATAATATTAATCATATTATTTGGTTGTCCTTGGCATTAACAATTGTAAAAGTCTACAGTGTGACCAACATTTTATAAAAGCTTTATGTAACAGTCTGTAAGTGAAACTAGTCTGTAAACTCATGGCTTGAGTTCAGAGCTCCTCATTTCAACTGCCTTAGACCTTTCATTTTCACTTTCATGTAGGGCTGGGCGATAATTTGATAGCGATTATTATCGCGATCAAATTTTCCTCGATAAAACGATATGAAGAGTTCGATAAATGTTCGATACAATTTGTATGTGCCAAAAGCAGAACGAAACAGCGCCACGCGACCCGTATATCCGCTCGGACCAATGTTCAAACCGCCGCTCTGCACGAGCTCACTTTCTGCAAAAAACAGCGCTGTGAGATCCAGTGTGAAACATTGAATTCAGCGATGAACACAGATGACTCTGTGATTCGAAGTAGTTTAAAGCTGTGTGCAATGAGACCGTGAGAAGGCTTTTCAATCTACACATCGTCATCATTTACTATGGATTTACTGTAGTAACACTCACTGCACCATGGTATTGTGGGATATTCACACTGAATTTTATTTACAGCAGTAATGGTATATAATTATAGTATGTATTTGTGATTAAGCTGTAGCATGTGTACATTTGTACTGAATGATTTTAGACTACCGTTTATCATACAAATAGACTACATATAAAACCATGTTATATTTTTACCATGATATTGAGGTACTATTATGTGTGGTTTAAACTGTGTTTATTATGATGTAAAATGTATGCTTGTTACTATGGGAGACCAATGCTTAAAAAAAACTGGGTCAGAATAAATGTAACCATGTAAAACTGAGGCTGCTACAATTTTTACGGATGTTACTAATTGATAATGAACAAAAATGTACCTCTGTATCCTCAAGCTACTGTCAAATGTGCATTTCTAAGAGACAAAAAAGTGATGTTGTTATTATTATTATTATTATTATCATTATAAGACAACCTAAACCTGTTTCTTGATTTGAAATAACATAATATGCAAAAATTAAATTTTCTGTTTAGATATTTTTGTTTTTGAAAATTAATGGTCTAGTTTCTACAACTTTCACTTTGGAGCAAAAGACTGACTTTAAACTTGAAAGAAATAAAGATTTGATTGATTTGCCGTCATAATTATCAATATCGACTGATTTTTTTGCCCATATCGCCCAGCCCTATTTTCATGCATATGGAATATGAAGCTAAAAAAAAAAAGTTTGTGAAATTTCCTAAATGTATGATATGCTGGAGTGTACAAAGTGCCATATGAATGTAAGAGGTTAATGTTTTTATACAACCAGCAAAAATGAAGTTACTGAAAACGCTGATTGTTTTGTAGTGGTTTCAGTGTTTAGTGTTGCTTTATAGTGATACTTTTGACTAAATAACCACGTTTTACATAGAGTATTTCCATTCTATATTTTCATTCCTCCAAGAAAACAAGTTTCTTTTGCAGTTGTGTCTTTAACAGATGCAATTGTATCAAACAATTAAAATGTCTTGAAAACTACAGTCAAGCGACGTTTGAACAATGAATGTAATCTTGGTCGTCTGTGCTGACAGAATTTTTTTTCTGAATCTTGAAAAATGAACAGTCTTTGGGAAGAAAGAAGCCTTTGAAGAACAGATATTCTTGATTAATGATATGTAAATGTCCATTCATATTTGTAATTTTTACTTTCTTTAGACAGTTATTGAGGTGATTTGCTTTTTATGAAAACAAAAAACAAAAAGTTGTGTAGTGTAAGTATAAATCTGATCAATAAATAGAGATGAAATGAAACTGATATTTGTGTGCTGAAGGTCACTTTTATTTGTGTTTGTAGTGAAATCCAATACTGTATCAGAGGAAAGTGACAATATAACAAAATATAAACACAGTAGTTTGTTCTACATCCAGCAGCAAACGTCTCAGATGAAGGCAAAACTTCAGAAATGTCATTAAATGCACTGATGCTCATTTTTCTTTTGAAAGAAATCTTCAATATCAGCACATTGCTCACACAGTTTCTACAGTGTCAAACAGTCTGTTCAGTCTATATAAAATAAGTTTTCTTTTTTTAAGACGCAGAGGTGGTTACTCAAATATTTCGAGTTCATAATCAGGATAAATTGTCTTATTAAAATCCTCTAACAGCATGTGCACATACACATTCTGGATTGTCCATCAGTATATTTTTTGCAGTGTAAAACTAGGAGTATTGCTTACTTTTTTTTTTAGAATTTTTTTTTGTTTTAGAATTTTTACATTTGGTTTTTTAAAACCAAACATAATGAGATCCTTCAATTATAAGAAGCTCTGCATTTTTGAAAAAGTCATGCTAAAAAAACTTTTTCAAATAATACAACTGCTATAGAAAATATTCTATTCAGTAATTTTTTTCCCCAAGACTAATTGCACAAAAATTCACTGACATTTTCCGAACATGACCAAATAGAGTTTTGAACCCTCCTGTTGAATTGTGGGTCAATTTGATTTTCTGAAACACTGGTTAAGCTATTTATTTCTCTTTTTAAATTTGGTAAATATTTCTCATTTACAGTTATAACTGTGCATGCAAAGTTTCAATGCACAGAAGTGTTTTGTAAAGGCTGTGCAAATGCATTGGGGTCAGTATGAACCTCAATGGTTTCCATGCAGTTTGTCAAAAATCGATGCAAAAAAGAAATTTACGACTTTTTGAGTTTAGTCGAAATTGAAGATGTCTTCTGAATTCACAATTTACTTTCAAATTACAAAAACAATGCAGAAGGCGTACAATCAGCAATAATTAGTACACTAGATACAAATACTGTTAGATACTATTTATACTTTTAATTATTTGCACCTGTGTGTGCAAATATTCACTACTAGTAGTCATGTTACACACACACATATACATACATATATAACTCAGCTCATTTTGAACATAAAAATATGTCATATTGACCTCTAACACAACAGAAACAGATGGGAATTATTACATATTTATTTACTTTCAAATACATTTTAGTAAATATACTGAAATGTATTTGAAATGGATTTATTTCATGCTAAGTACACTACAAATACATGTACATACTATGTACTTAAAAACACCCTCCAGTTGTACTTTTAATATACAAAAACTGGTATATTTAAAGTCTGCTAAATTGAAACAGCTATTTTGTACTTAATGCACTTTAATTGTACGGAAGTAGTGCTGAAGTCCAACTAAAGATGTACTTAAGTATATTTGATTGTGCTAAAGTGGAGCATTGCAAGTATACTTTAGGTACACTTTTTAAAGATTTAAAGACCGATAATATTTAAAGATCATACAATCCTCATCAATAGTGACATTAAAACATTTTAGACTTTAAAAAAAGATTAAAAAATGTACATTGTGCACAAGTAGTTTTCCAGATAGAAGTTTAATTACAGTATTTATATCTGTAAGTCTCGAGTGATGTGTTAGTAATTATGTAAATAGATTTGAACTATACTTAGTATAAAATAAATGCATTTTAAATCTATTACTTTTTTACTATGGTTTTTACATTAATTTTTAGTGTTTTACACATTTTTGGCAAAATGCATGGAAACCAATGGGGGTGAATTCGCAACAGAAAAGAGATATTTGAGCACTTTCTAATTATCAAATGATGTAAAAGTATGTCGTAACCAGAGATGTCATGCAGCCATGTGCACTTTTTTCATTTTAAAGCACATATGCATGCGTGGATTGCAGCAGCGCTGAGTTTTTACACTCCCGGCATAGTATGGCAGATTGTAGTAGTCTGCTGGTTTCTCCACAAACTAGCAGTAAACAGCTGTATCATTCATAGTGTGTAATCCAGTGTTTAAACAACTACAGGAGCTGTGTGTGTTCATGACAGCACAGTGAGTGTGACGGTTCCTTTGGTTTTCTTCAGAATACAGACGGCCTCCTCATGAGTGACTCCCTCCAAACTCTGGCCGTTGACGGCGATGATTTGATCCCCACGCTTCAGACGCCCGTCCTCTGCCGCGGCCCCCTGAACACAAACACACATACATCAGATAATAATGCATCTGTATTATGGCATCTGTGGAGACACACGCTCACTGTGTGAAAGCGTTACCTTGCTGAAGACGGTTTTAACGTAGATGGGAAGGTCACCGTGAGGACTGCCGAATCCACCCACAATACTGAAGCCAAGGCCGTCAGGCCCTCTCTCCAAACTAATGCTCTTACACTGCGGAGGACTAGACAAAAGACAGATAAAGAGAATGACATTTATACGGTTTTGATTCAGCTTTATATCCATGAAACAGGGTCATGATTAGAAGAGAAGTAGCACAAGTATATTTGTAGCAATAGCCAACAATACATTGTATGGGTCAAAATTTTTCTTTTATACCAAAAATCATGAGGATATTAAAGTAAAGATTACGTTCCATAAAGATATTTTGTAAATTTCCTACCGTAAATATATCAAAACTTAATTTTTGATTAGTAATATGCATTGCTAAGAACTTCATTTGGACAACTTTAAAGGTGATTTTCTCAATATTTAATTTTTTTTGCACCCTCAGATTCCAGATTTTCATATAGTTGTATCTCAGCCACATATTGTCATAACAATCCATGCATCAATGGAAAGCTTATTTATGCAGCTTTCAGATGATGTATAAATCTTAGTTTGGAAAAACTGATAAAACCACAGGTAACAAGGAACAATATTCTGAAGAAGTTGTGCTGAAATTCAGCTGAAGTTTGGCTGCAATTATTATTATTATTATTAGAGTATTTATGAGTTATTGACTCTGTTCTCATGCAATGACATGGGGTGTAATATAGCCTTCTTTAATTAATAGGTTAAATATGTTCTTGTGACCCTTCATGAACTAAAAAAATGTATGTGTTCATTGTTCAAAATCAAAACAGGTTGGCTGAAATCTAATGATATTCTGTGAAAAAGTACAAACACTATGAGTTTAGATTGCATGGAGTATCTGGCAATGGCAACCATTAAAGCTGGTGGAGGCTTGTTACCAAGATAAAGATAAAATGAAACAAACATTGCAGATGATAATGCATAGTTAGAAAATATGATTTATAGTGACACTGTTGTCTTTTAGAGCTGCTTTCCAGCAGAATCTGAATGATTTCCTAGTTGTGTTTCTGTATTTGATTCTGTTATTTTCCTGTTTAGCTCTGTGAAGCTGCTTTGACATGATCAGTATTGTATCAAATACTACAGAAATAAAAGTGACTTGAATACAGAAAGGAACAGATTATCATTGTTAAAATTCAGTATAAACATTTTTTGGTTTACTCACTAAAGCCAGTTTTAGCCACATTTGGCACGTTGAGTTATTTTATGACTTGAAAATGTGTACAAACCCCAGGTCATCGTGGAAAATGCTGCTGGCTGTGAGTCCTGCTGTCTGCTCCACTGACGGTCCAGTTACTGTTGTATCGCCAGCAACAACCTACAAACACACACATACACGCACATCATATCTGCACCAAACCATAACACACCGCATGAGTTCAGAATGCGTAGTGCATCTGCAAATTAGCAATATGCTTACACTATTTTACATCCCTTGAGAAAAAGTGTGCTTAATTGTATTCAGTGTGCACTTGTAGCATACTTCAAATGTTTAAAAAAACCGCATTTACATATAACATTAATGACATAAAAGGCCACCTAAGTGACTTAAAGAGACACTTTGGTGACTGATTCTAAACACACTTAAGTACACTTTTAAAAAGTGACCTTTGTAATAATGTCAAATTAAACGTTTTACTACAAAGTACACTTTAAAATGACTGTTTTAATAACCTTTTGTCACGTTTAAAGGAGTACACTTATTTTGATGTTTTGACTAACATTCTAAAGCACACTTCATTATTATTTAAACTGTAATGTGTTATACAGTATTACATTTAAAGTTAATATTTTAAATGTACTAATTTGCAAATTCATCATTACTAATGTGAAATTACAAATATATTTAAACACAAGACATAGAAGTTTCACTAGAAATTATATTAAAAGTATACTGTAGTTCATCATAAACGCTTGTCAGTACATTCAACAGTACTTTAACCAGATTTCAAAGACAACAGATGCAATTACATTACAATTAAACTACATATTAAAAAGTACTTAAGTGCTACTTAACTGGTTCAAAAACGCTCAAAAGTTTATTGGGTAACGCTTTACTTTAAGGTGTCATAATACAGAGTAATTACCTAATTAAGTACCTAGTAGTAGCTGTTGTACTTAAATGAAACAAAATGTTATAGAACAGCCTGTAGTTACAGTTTGTAATTATGTAGATGTAATAGGCAGCTACTGTTACACATATGTAACAGACCGAGTCTGTTACACAGCTACATATGTAACCAAAAGACTGTTGTGTTGCACACTTTATACAACGTAATTAAAAATGTAAGTACACAGACATAAGCTACTTAAAATAAAGTGTATCAAGATTGTACTTAAGTGTACTTCATGTGTATCTATACTGTACACCTCATCCAGCTGCACCTTAGTTTGATTTAACCCATCAGAACACAGCTTAAATACATGAAATACCTTTCTAATTACATTAAAATTACACAGGCATAAGCCACTTAAAATAAAGTGTATCAAGATTGTACGTAAGTGTACAAGTAGCTGTGTAACAGACTTGGCCTGTTACATATGTGTGTGTTACATAGCCTATTACATCTACATAATTACAAACTGTAATTACAGGCAAGTACAACAGCTACTACTAAGTACTTAATTAGGTAATTACTCTGTATTATGGACACCTTAAAATAAGGTGTTACTGTTTATTGCATTTCATAGAAATGTAAACTATAATACATTTTCATTTAATTGCAATTAACATGCAATTAAGAGTCAGTAAACATGACATTCAGTTGGCAATTAAGAACATTATTTCATATTCATAATTTTAAGAGTATGCTGAAGTGAACACTTTTATTCACAGTGGATCTAATGGCTGCTGTGTCGTGTTGTTTTGTACCTGTAGTTGTATGATGCCTATTGTGTTCTTCAGCAGTGAAACGGCTTTATTATGAGTCATTCCTTCAGTCGAGTTTCCACAGATAGACACAATCCTGTCTCCAATCTAACACACAGATAATAAACATGAGAGACTGTGACTGGTGGACAAAAGATCTTTTGTAACCTTCAAATGTTCAAATGTTAAACATGCACATACCCAGAGTTTCTGTGTCTGTGCTGCCAGGCCGCTGGGGTTCATCATGGCGATGAATATGGGCACGTCACCCAGAGGACTGCCCACCCCTCCTGCTATACTGATGCCCAGAGAGTCTGACGGGCCCTGAGACACACACAAACACATCATCAGTTGAAAAGCATTGCACTAAACAATGAATGGGCAAAAAGCAAAACTCTCTTTGTCAAATCTATTTTCTCTCTGTGTGAACAGGCCTTAAGACTGAATCAGTGTAATTGACCTTTGTGAATTCAACCGTCCTGACGTCTTTATCCAGCACTGCAAAGCAAGAAAGGAAAGGTTGAAAGTCAAGAATCAAGAATGAATCATAATGTTTAGCTGTTTTACCGGATGGACTGATGTTTGTTCTTACATTCGTGTGTTTTTTCTGCGTCTCCCAGTAAAACTGCAGAGCTGGAGTGAGGAGTGATTTTACCGCTGCCCGTCTCACTTATCTGAAAACACAGAGATATTTCACACATCTGAGCACAAACACACTAAACACACACTGCATGACTCAAACTCATCTAATTTTGTGCTTTCAGTTGTTGAGTAATCTGGACATGTCTGTCAGGTGCACACCAGTGTTGCTATTGTTAACTAAAACTAAAACCTATTCAAATTTTTGATTCTTATTTTATTTATTTGTTTATTTTTGTAATTGAAACAAAGCTGAAATAAAACATAAATACAGTATTAGATGAAAAAAAAAATAAACTTATTAAAATAAGAACAGAATTAAATTAATTAATTTATTTATTAATTGATTAAAATAAGAATCAAAAAAGTTGCATTGCCAAATACATTTAAGTTGAAACTAGAATGACTAAAAATGAAATAAAGTATAAAGCCACATAGAATTACACACACACATATATATATATATATATATATATATATATTATACAAATTATAATATAAATTTTAACTAATAAGAATGACAAAATCACATTGATAATTGACTAAAACTTAATCTGAAATTTAAATGAAAATTAAAAACAGAAAAACAAAAGCCAATTCAAAATATCAACATAATAGCATAAATATAAAACAAAATAAACATAAAAGTATACGTAAAAGTTCTATCGCAATTTTATTTTGTACATATTGTTTCTATTTGCACTACTTATTTTTTCATTTAATTAGTTATTCTATTTAGTATATAATTTTTATATATTACAATTGCAATTTTGCATTATATGTAAAGTGTTTTATTCCTATATTCTAATTTTATTCCGTAACATTTACTGCAATTTTTTTTCATTTTTATGTAAGAAGTGGTCATAAAAAGTATTTCACTGCAAATAAAAATAAAAACAAATAAAAAATTGATTAATTGATTAAAAATAAAATAAATATAGTAATAATTAATTTTAAAACATTACATATAAAACAGTAAATATAAAAGTATAAACAGTTAAGTTAACACTTTACAATAAGGTTTCATTTATTAATATTAGTTAACTATATTAGTTAAAATGAACAATACTTCAGCATTTATTAATCTTAGTTCAGGTTCAGCATTTACTAATACATCATTAAAATCAAAAACTGTATCTGTTAACATTAGATAATGCATTGTGAATTAACATGAACATTTTTAACTGACATTAACAAAGGTTAACGAATGCTGCAAAAATATTATGTTCATTGTTGATTCACTTTAGTTAATGCATTAACTAATGTTAACAGCTGAGACTTTAAATAATACTAAAATAACTGATGTACACAAGACCTGCTCCTACTAGTCACAGATATCAAACCTGCTTAAAATCTGGCTAACAGTCTTCAAGAACAACCTTGCTCACTGTGTGAGAATGTGTTTTGGGATCACAGCCTAAATATTGTAGCTATCAGATCGATAGTGATGGATAGATGTGTTCACCAACACAACAAAACACAAGAGACTGTGAGTCTCTAACTGTGTGTTGATCTTCAGGTTTGTAGTGATTGACTGTAGATCAGGATGAGTCTAACCTGACTGCTCTGAGACAGACGGCGCTCGGAGTGGAACGGCCCCGCCTTAAAACGACCCACCTCCAATCTGATTGGTCCAGCACAACTCTGAGGAAAAACAAAACCAGTTTATGTGAGTAACACTTCTGTGTATTCGTTTTCACATTCACACCAGATCAATCACATTTACCTGTACATATAAAAACCGTCTCTTTAAACAACATAAGGAGCCAAATTCAAAAGTTCTTCTCTCATTTAACATATGTTAGTAAATTACATCAAATGTGTTAATTGAACACTTAGCTTTAGATTTTTAGTTAACGAGTTTTTGGTTTTACTATTTTAGATGCTAAATGTTTCATCATAAATGAACAGTTCTCAAATCTCATCGCACATTACTTCCTCTGCTTTTCGCCAGGGTTACTACTGCTAATGAAAAAAACAAAACCTCTTGGTATTTAAAACAAGATTAAACGTTAAATGAAAATTTTAAACGTTTTTTTTAAACAAAAAAATATTTAATGTTTAACATTAACTGAAAATGCATTTATTTTATACATTTTATAAGTATAGTTAAAGTCTATTAAAAAATTGTAATTAAACTTTATTTGGAGTTCTACTGGAGTTGCACAATGCACATTTCTTAATATTAAGCCTAAAATATGTTTTAATGTCAATATTGATGAGGATTGTATCGTCTTTAAATAATATTGGTCTTTAAATGCAAAATATTTAAAGTGTACCTAAAGTATACTTACAATAGTTCCACTTTAGCACAATCAAATATACTTAAGTATATCTTTATTTGGACTTCAGCACTAGTTCTGTACAATTAAAGTGCATTAAATACAAAATTAGTCTTAATTAGACTTTAAATATACCAGTTTAATATATTAAAAGTACAGTTTCAGAGTATTTTTTATTATGTACATGATAATGTATTTGTAGTATACTTAGCATGAAATAAATGTATTTTAAATACATTTTAGTATATTTATTTTTCACTAGGGTATACGGACGTTTAAAAATGAATAACAAATAATTAAAAGAAAACAACTGCAACAATATTACCAAAACTTTCAACTTTCAAGAGTGGAAGTGAAATCAGAAAATATAAAAACAAAGTTTCTTTTAAAAATATAATAACAAATCTATAATAACAGATCAGTGATACTAAAATAACATTGCTTTTCACAATGTTTAAGCCAAAAACTATACACATTTATACACAAAAACAGAGATTATCAGTCTCTTCTCTCTCAATCACCCAGTGGTGTATCTGATATGTCAGAATGTTTATCTTTCGATAATAATCTGCTGTAAAAGGCGGTGGTTTAACAGACCGACTCTGACATTCACCTTGAGCAGCGCTGCCACGTACTCCTGTGTGGCTGAACGAACGTCCTCGCCATTAACAGAGAGGATCTGATCTCCCTGCATCAGCCGTCCGTCAGTCTCCACCACTCCACCCTTCACAATGTCCGACACAAACACTCCTGTGTCATTCCTGAGACAGAGACACAAATTGCATTAGATACAGAGCTGAACATGCATTTATGGACCCATGTGAAAAAAAGGAGTGCACTTAATTATACTGAATGTGCACTTGTGGTGCACTTCAAAAACTAATATGTATATATATATATATATATATATATATATATGAAAACATTTAATAAAAGGCCACTTAAGTTTAAAGAGAGATGCTTTTATGACTGTTTCTGAACACACTTAAGTACACTTTTTTAAAAAAGTGCATATTGTAGTAATTTTGACATTAAAATACATTTTAAATCATTATGATTTAATAATCTTTTGTCATGCTTTAAAGAAGTACACTTATTTGGATGTGTTGACTAACATACTAAAGCACATGTAAAGTACTTAATTATCATTTTAAAGGGTTACTCCACCCCAAATGAAATTTTTCTCATTAATCACTTACACACATGTCGTTCCAAATCCGTAAAAGCTTTGTTTGTCTTCGAAACACAGTTTAAGATATTTTGGATGAAAACCGGGCAGATTTTGACTGTCCCACTGACTGCCGGGTAAATACCACTGTCAAGGTCCAGAAAAGTATGAAAGACGTTGTCAAAATAGTCCATCTGCCATCAGTGGTTCAATCTGAATCTTATGAAGCGATGAGAATACTTTTTGTACGTAAAGAAAATAAAAATAACTACTTTATTCAACAATTCGTCTCCTCTGCATCACCGTAGCGCCATTTTGGAGAATATCCGCTGGACGCAAACTGTGTACGCTGTTCTCTGTCAGCTGCGTCACCCGGATACGTTTTCTCCGTTTATTTACGCTTTGATTTAAACGTAAACAGCATATCCGCGTGACGCCGCTAACAGAGAAAAGCGTACGCTGTTAGCGTACAGGGGATACTCCAAAATGGCGCCACGGTGATGCGGAGGAGACGAATTGTTGAATTAAGTCATTATTTTTACTTTCTTTGCATACAAAAAATATTCTCTTCGCTTCATAAAATTCAGATTGATCTACTGATAGCAGATGGACTATTTTGATAACGTCTTTCATACTTTTCTGGACCTTGACAGTGGTATTTACCTGGCAGTCGATGGAACAGTCCTGTTAGGGTGGAGTAACCCTTTAACTGTGGTGTGTTATTAGATATTACACTTAAAAAAAATATTTCACTTAAAGTATTTTAAATGTTGTGTTGTACTATATGTACTATCAAATATATAGACGTTATTACATTAGTACTATATATTAAACATAACACTTTAGTGCTATTGAATATATGAGTTAGAAACTTAAGCTACACAAATTAAAATGTGCTTGATTTGAATTATTTATAAGATTTTCATCAGTTTCACCTGTTCTATGAATTGATCTACAATAATATAACTTTTGTACATAGCATTTTTGATTTAAGCTGACAACTGGGAGACTTTTCTTGAAATATCTAAAGAAATTATATATTGCCACAGTGCATTTGGCAGTGCAAGTAATTATATTACATATTAAAATGTACTTAAATCCTAAAGTCCAATAAGTTCAGCTAATTGTATTTAATATAAATGTAAACTATAAAACATATAAAATCAATTGCAATTAACAAGCATTTTAGTGTCTGAAAACACTGCATTCAGTACACACTTATATTCTTTTAACACTTTAACTGTCACTCCCATTTTTGAACATTTTTACAAATTTGAACAAATTTTTATAATTCATGAACAAAAACATTTTATAATATGATTTGATGCGCATTTCCACGGTAATGCAATGTCTGATTTTAAAATGGCTTTCAAAGGATGAATTCTGAGATTTTAAGTTTTCAATTGATATATAATTTATTTTGACATCTAAAGTGTGATAGGGAAAAATGCAACAAAGAAAGTCTTGTCATGATTAGATTAAAATTTCTTTGTAATATGGTGAAATAAACTTAGGCGTCTCTCTGAGGGGACGGGTGACAGTTCAGAGGATGAAGTATATAATTTTGGTACCAAGCATTCTTTTTTAAAAAAACATGCTACAGTAAAGTGTACTTCTTTTTCCCAAATGGAGTTATATCTGTTATATGGCAAATCTAGAACATAGGCTGTAAACACAACTTCATTTAAAAGTGATGTTTTAGTGATGTTTTAATTTCATACTCAGGCACCATTACACAAATAGTAATTTAGAAACAGCCAATGTCTCTGAGACAATTCACGCCCAAGCCGCATCCGCCTGTCATTATTTATTTTCATTTCTAATATGCAACTGCATCCTAAACTTATTTAAATGCAAGACATACTGAAGCATTTTTAGCTGTTTAGATAAAAGATGCTAAAATAACTGTGTCCCATATGGACTTGATATAGGACAATCAGCAAAACTTAACTTAAATTTACCATCTAGTACCTTTTACTAGTGTTCTAGTACCTTCTCCCGATGATGCTGAGTCCGAGGCCGCGGCCGGGTTTCTTCTGAAGCTCGATGCTCAGCGAGTCCCATAGCTCCTCCTCCTTATACTGACCCTCGTCTCTGAAGACCGAGAGTCGCACGCGCTGCGGAGTCTGCCGCAAAACATTGATGGCCTCGTCGTGCGTCGCCACGCGCAGGTCTATGCCGTTCACCTGAGAGAGACGATGAGTTACGACAGGGAGGAAGAGAACCGATGAAATGAAGCTGACGTGAAATCAAAGCATTGGTCAGAAGAGTGTCTGATGATAATTTTACCTCCAGAATCTGATCTCCTGCCCACAGTCGGCCGTCTTTAGACGCAGCTCCCTCCTCATACACCTCATGAATTATTATAGTGCCCTGAACACAGACAAAAACAGTCTTTAAAAATGTTCTTACAAAGTTCTCAAAACCTTGTCAAAAAGAAGCATGATTAATTGTATTGAATGTGCATTTGTAGTTTACTGCAAATTTTAAAAGTATAAGTTAAAAAAAACCTGCACCTGCAGATAATATAATATTAATGACATAAAAGGCCACTTAAGAGACACTTTCATGACGGTTTCTGAACACACTTAGGAACACTTTTTTTGAAAAAGTTGCCTTTGTAATAAAACTTTACTTGAAAGTGCATTTTATATCATTATATTTTAATAATATTTTACACTTATTTTGATGTGCTGACAAAGCCATTATAGGCTATTATAAGGCTATTATAGTGTATATGAATTTTTTATTTTCATTTTTTGTCATTTTGTAATATACTTTTGTCATTTTTATTACTTTTTTAATATATATTTCTATTTAGTTTTATTTTTATATTTTTTAGTATTATTTTAATTTTTGTTTGCTTGTGTTTTTGTAATTTTTATTAGTTATATTTAGCTCTTGAATTAATAATAATATTTTGAATTAGCTTTTACATTTTCAGTTTCTATTTTAATATTTTTAGTTCATTTATTTTAAGCTTTAGTAATTTTGTAATGTGCATTTGCCATTTTTTGCCATTTATATTATTTTTCATATTTGTTTCTATTTAGTTTTTTATTAGTATCTTGATTTTTTTTTGTTGTCTATTTTTTTGGTCATTTTTTGTCATTTTTATCATTAGCTTTTATTAATATTTAGAATTAGCTTTACTATTGGCTTTTTATTTTCAGTTTTCATTTTAATACATTTTGTTTAGCTACTTGATTTTTTTTTAAGTTTTAGCAATTTAGCTGTTTGCCTTTTATTTTTATTATTTCCCCCCCCAATATTTCTGTTTAGCTATTTATTTTTATTCCAGTTTTATTCATTTTAGTACTTTAACTTAAACTAAGCGTCATTTGAGTTAGTTGCCAAGGCAACATTTCTAATTTATGTGCTAATTAAAAAGTTTAAGCTTTTCATCTAATACAAATATTTTATTTCAGCTTTATTTCCATAACAAATGTTTAAAAATAGCTTTAGTTTTAATTAACAATAACAACAAATGGATTTTCTTTGAGTCCCAACTTTTTGAGTTGACCACATAAATTAAAAATTCATGGTGAAAGTTGTAGTGGTCATGAAATAAATGTACAACAAGTTTGTGCTTATTTTGCTACACATTTAGGTAATTTCCAGTGTTAGAGTGCACAAGTTTTTGTCAGTCCAGTGTGAAATCTCACAGGTCAGTGAGTTTATTCACCAGTAATGTGTCACAGCCGCCCACGATGCTCAGCCCCAATCCTGTTCTGCCTTTGCAGATCTCTATAGTGGTCTCACATCCGGGGATGATGGGACACGTCGCCGGATCAGACGCTAAAGTCGCCGGTGTGGAACATCTGCTCGAATCTGCAGCACACAATCATCATGACAACAAAGATCAGTTTCTGATCTATTCATCAACAAATTTGTTTCTTTTTTCTCTAGTAAAACCCAGACCCCTCCCCTCTTACTCCTGATTGGCTCTGTCTCTGATGATGTCAGAGAAACCGGCGGCAGGCTGCTTCCAGTGTCTGATCCTGAGCAAATCTGATTGGAAGAGGAGGGTTGGGAGGCGGAGTCAGCACAGATAGTGAGTTTCACTGATTGTTGGGCTTTCTGCAGTAATGACATGACCTATAACACACATTTCACATTAGACAAATAATAATAACGAAATAAAAACTCCTATTTACACTATTGTTTAAACATTTTGGGCAAGGTTTTCAAAAGAAGTTTCTTTTGCTCAAAAAGGCTGCATTTATTTGATCAAAACTATAGTAAAAACAGACAAATTGTGAAACATTATTATGATTTAAAATAGCTGTTTTCTATGTGAATATATTGTAAAATGTAATTTATTTCTGTAATCAAAGCTGAATTTTCAGCATCATTACTCCAGTCTTCAGTGTCACATGATCCTTCAGAAATCATTCTAATATGCTGATTCGCTGCTCAAGAAATATTTCTGATTGAAAACAGCTTCGCTGCCCAATATTTTTGTGGAAACTACTACATTTTATTTTTCTGGATTCTTTGATGAATATAAACAGCATATCAAAAAGCACACAGCTAATTACTAAAACTTAAAAAAAAAATAAGTAACTAAACAAAATATATTAAAATGAAAACTGAAAATAAAAAGCCAATAGTAAAGTGAATTCCAAATAAAAAATTAATATTAATAAAAAGCTAATAGAAATATAAAAGACTGATAAAAATGACCAAAAAAAAAACAAATTACTAAAAGTACATTAGAATGAGAACTAATAATCTAAAAAATACAAGCTAATTCAAGTTATTAATAAAAAAACTAAATAAAAACAAATATTACAAGTAATATAAATGGCAAAAAAGGGCAAATGCACATTACAAAATTACTAAAGCTTAAAATAAATGAATTAAATATATTAAAATGGAAACTGAAAATGTAAAAGCTAATTCAAAATATTATCAAAAGCTAAATATAAATATAACTAATAAAAATAAGTAAAAAATATTTTGTAACATTATAAATGTCTTTACTGTCACTTTTGATAAATTTAATGCATCCTTGCTGAATAAAAGTATTAATTTCTTTGAAAACTGACCTTAAACTTTTCAATGTTAGTGTACATTCATAAAAATCTTAACAGAATATTTACAGAATATTGGTTTGTGTGTTTCTGTAATATGATAACAAAAAAATACAGAGAATACAAGACCAGAGAATATTTTGGTCTTGGAATTTTGAATTTTAAAATTAGAAAGTTTTTAAATTTCACATTTGGTCTGTTGCTCACAAAGCTACCATATGACATCAAAAGACCTAGAATATAGTTGAAAAAGCCAATTTTATGACATTTACATCACAGCTCCTGGTCACTATATGCTTTTGCTTCGTTAAAAAGAGCAGCTTGGATATTCTGCTCTTCTCACCTAGTGTGTTACAAATAAGACAGAAAAGTCAAAAGGGTTTAGAAGGTGAGGTAAGGTGAGTAAATACTGACACAACTGACTGTTGCTTCAAAAATTCACAGTTGTAAAGAGTTCTACCTGTTCCACAGAGAGTCCCAGCACCATCTCATCATCTACTGCGAGCAGCCGGTGTCCCGCTGCAATCCTCCCGTCCTGAAACACACACACACACACACACACACACACTAAGTTTTGAGACACAGTTGTACAGTACGGAAACTTGCAAGATGCACAGATTAGAACTGACTGATAATAAGCAGTTGAGGTTTACTAAAGAGTATATATCGCCCTCTGTGAATATACTGTATGCATGCAGATAAAGTTGAGCTGGGAAATAATGTAGTTACATTTTGTGAAGAAGAAAAATGGCATTTGATATTTGCAGTATCTCTCAAAAGCCTTATTAAAAAAACACAGACACACTGACATTAAGTATGACTTCTTTTTATGAATTATTTATATCCACAAAATATCCTTGAAATGTATTAACCAATTTTTCAGGCATGCTTGGTTGTGATTAGTTAATCATGACATTTTGAGTTATTTTATAGATTTTTTTATATAATGATCCCAGCAGACATCTTTCTTTCTGTGGGGTGTCTTGAACATTAAACAGGGTTTTAATCAACTAATAAAAAAGTGGAATAAAAGTGAAATAAAATAAAACTTAAAAAACATTTCCTTATTTTATTTCAGCTAGTTGTCAAAGCAAAAATTCTCATTTACTAAAATGACTAAAACTAAAATTATTCAATAAAAAAAAAATAATAGATAGAAATATAGACATATTTAAAAATAACAGAAATGACAAAAGACTACTAAATTACTAAAACTTTAAATATTAAAAGTAAAAACAGAAAATATATAAATAAAAATAAAATCTTTCAAAAAAGTAACAAAAATATAATAATACCAATTATTATAAAATTATTGACGTCAACATGAAATCCAAAGCAACCCTGCTTACTTTCCTAAAACATTTTGCCGGTCTTCTTGTGCACAAGTTATCAGTGTAAAAAAAGCTTGTCTTTGTAATCATCAAAATGTCAAACAGGCGCCACTTTTCCCTCCATTTCAAACCCTATGTTTTTCTCTGGCTGAAAATCATAAATATGCCACATTAGAAAAGTAAAAAGGGTTGTGAACATGGTTTCTGTTCCCTTTAATTTTGCAGCGCAGTGATTCATACCCTTCCAGCTGCTCCGTTCTCATCCACACTCTGAATGATGCATCCGCTCCTGCTGTCATCCTCCTTCAGGAGCAAACCCAGCCCTCCATCCTCCTTCAGAGAGAAACAAAACACTGAACATCACTGTTACAGAGACAGAAAATACACAAACTCAAAAGAGAGCTGAAATGTGTGTCGCACCACAGGAAGAGTAATATGCTGAATCACGTCTAGTGTTGAACTGGGCGTCTCTGTCTGTGGAGGAGAAAAACATGTTCATGACTAAACAAATAAATGGATAAACATATGAATGAATGCATGATTGAACCACAAGGTGGTTTGGCTGCTTAGCTTAAAAATCTGGCCACTTAAAATCTCTTAAAACCATGAAATGGAGAACTCTTTGTTTTAGAATACAGAACTTCTTATAGCACTTCTTTTTCAAAAGTATCTAAAGCTGACTTGATCTTTAAAACTGATTCAGAAGTGAAGTAAATAAAGTCTTTTATAGTCTGGGTTCACCTCTGTGTGTGCGTCCGGTGAGTCCGTCTCCTTCATCGGCCCGACAGCCATCTGACTCAAAGCATCTCTGTTTCTGAAACACACACCTCATGTGTCAGTCTGCAACAGGCTTTGAAATTTCTTCAGATCAACATCTACACACCACAACCTTAGACCTACCGGATGAAGATGATCTTGACCTTTGAAGGTGCGCTTTTAATGATGGCAGAGGCGTTCTGATGACTGCGGCCGTACAGAACCTGACCGTTGATCTGCGAAGACATCGAGACAAATTAGAAAATGTCCAGATGTGTTTAGCATCCACATATTAAAAAAGAAGGGCACTTACTTGTATTGAATGTGCACTTTTAGGCCTGGTTTCACAGACAGGGCTTAGACTGAGCCAGGATTCGGCCATAGATCAATTAGGACATTTAAGTCATTTTTAGAAACATGCCTTAGAAAAAAACTTTACTGGTGTCCATCTTGAGACAAAACTAAGGCATTGATATATTTTAAGATCAATCAGTGCAAGCTTCTTTCAGCTCAGACTTATGTTTTAGTCTGGGACTAGGCTTAAGCCTCGTCTGTGAAACTTCAAATATTAAAAGTATATTTTTATAAATCTGTACTTACAGAGGATATAATATTAATGAAATAAAAGACCATTTAAGTGGCACTTTAAGAGAGACACTTTTATGTTTTTTTTTCTTAACACGCTTAAGTACACTTTAAAAAGCTTTACTTTAAAGTACATTTTAAATCATTGTTTTAATGATGATTTGTCATGTTTTCGAGACACTTTCATGACTGCTTCTGAACACACTTAAGTACACTTTTAAATCATCATGTTTTAAGAATCTTTTATCATACTTTAAAGAAGTATACTTATTTTAATGTGTTGACCAAATGCTAAAGCACAATAAGTACTTGATTCTCATTTTAACTGTAGTCTGTTATTTGATATTACATTTATAGTTAATAGATTTTATTAAATCAAAACTTAATCATTACTAATGTGTAATTACAAATATATATAAATACAATTTTCAATAGAAATGACTTTGAAGTATATTTTAGCGTATCATAAATGTTTGTTAGTACATTCAGCAGTAACACAAGTAATTATGAAATGACATATGAAATGATATGAAAATGTCCTTAAGTCCTACTTAAGTGGTTAAAAACACTTTAAAATTTCATCTAATTGCATTTATTTGCAATTTAATTTACTTAATTGCAAATGCATGGAATTAAGAGTCCAGAAACATTTTACACTTAAGTATATTCATTAACACTTTAATTTAAGGTGTCCTTAAATTAAAGTGTACTTACTATTATAATAACAATTAATTACGCATAATTGCATGCAAGTATCCCTAATTCTAACCATAACCATACAGTAAGTACATGTAGTTAATTAATATTACTTAGTACTTAAATATAATTACACTGTAACATATATTCTTTCAAACTAAATTATTTCAGTAATAAGTACTCTTTTAAAAAGTATGATAAAGTGTATTTATTTCTCACAAGTGTCAAACAGCTGTTTTGAAGTTTTACACACACTCACCTCTAACAGTTCATCTCCCACCACGATGTGTCCGTCTCGGCCGGTGGCGCCGTTGGGATCGATGCCCACCACAAACACACTCATGCGTGAACGATCGCGGTTCCCTGCCAGACTCAAACCCAAACCCGTGCGACCCTTCTCCAACTCGATCATGTGCAGCTCACCCGGTAAACGACCGTACCGCTCCGTTACCTTCTCTTCTCACACACACACACACACACACACACATTAATATGTTAGAGCAACTAAATGCAACTTAATCTAAGGGTATTTTTAAAGTTGTGTGAAGCTGCTGAGGTCTGCAGTTAAATGCTAAATTACACTTGCAATTTGTAGTACTACTGCAGCATATCAAAACCATTGAGAAAAAGAAGTGTGCATAACTGTACTGAATGTGCACTTGTAGAGAATTTAAATGTTTTTTTTTAAGCCACTTAAGTGACTTAAAGAGACACTTTTAAGACAGTTTCTTAACACACTTAAGTGCACTTTTAAAAAGTGACCTTTGTAATCATGTCAAATTAAAAGTTTTACTTTCGTTTTAAATCATTGTTTTAATATTTTTTTTTTTAAAAAAGTACACATTTTGATGTGTTGACTAACATACTAAAGCATACGTACAGTACTTGATTATCATTTTAACTGTAGTGTGTTATTTGACATAAAGTGAATATATTTTAAATGCACTAAATCACTTCATTATTACATATATATAATTACAAATATATTTAAACACACATTAAGTATATTTTAGCTTATCATAAATGCTTGTCAGTATATTCAGCAGTACTTTAAACTTTATTTCAAAGACAATAGAATTACAAAATTACATATGAAGATGTACTTAAGTAGGTCAAAACACGCTAAAGAAAAAATAATTGCAATTAACATAAATCTGAATTATAATACATTTTTATTTCTTTAAAATTAACAAGCAGTTAATGTAAGTTATGTAAGTCATTATGTAAGTTCACACTTAAGTAGTGAAAAATAAATATACTAAAATGTATTTAAAATACATTTATTTCATGCTAAGTATACTACGAATACATTTACATATTATGCACTTAAAAATACCCTGCAATTGTACTTTTAGTATATTAAACTGGTATACTTAAATTCTGCTAAATTGGAGCAACTAATTTTGTACTTAATTCACTATAATTGTGCAGAAGTAGTGCTGAAGTCCAACTAAAGATAAACTTAAGTATATCTGATTGTGCTAAAGTGGAACTATTGCAAGTATACTCTAGGTACACTTTAAATATTTTGCATTTAAAGACAGATATAATTTAAAGATCATGCAATCCTCATCAACAGTGACATTAAAACATATTTTACTCTTAATATTAAGAAATGTGTATTGTGCACAAGTAGTACTCCAAATAAAGTTTAATTACAATTTTTTATATCTGTAAGTCTCAAAAGATATGTCAGTCAACTTAGTATAAAATAAATGAATTTTAAATCTATTACTTTTTTACTTGAGTATATTTAGTAAAATCTATCACTTTACATGTACTTACAATAGTAATAACAATAAATTATGCATAATTACATGCAACTAACCCTAAACATATAGTAAGTGCATGCAATAAATTAATATTCCTCAGGACATTAAATGTATAATTGCACCATAACAAAGACACTGTAAAATAAAGTGCAATTTCCAATTTACTCTTTGAAAGTATACTATACTGAATCTAGTCCAGTGTGAATGAGAGTGATCGATGCCCTCTGCTGGCAGCTGTGTGTTATAGCACATGAGAGACTCACTCCAGCTGTATCCGTACTCATCCTCCTCTTCCTCATCAGGACCGTCGTTATGCAGAACGAGTCTGTCGGGGATCTCAGTCAGCGTATCTGAATCCGTTTCCCCGACATGTGGAACGACGGGCAGCGACAGGAAGCTTTTTCCCTCCTCCCGATTCAGCTACCACAGTTTTAAAAATAAAACACATTAAACACAATATAATTTCCATCCAATTAGCATGTCATCTTTTGAAATAAAGCTGAAATAATTAGCACGTCATCTGTCAGCACGGCATCCTCCATTAAACCCATGAAATATGAAGCGTAATATAATCAGAATTACATTTAACACATTAATCTGTTCTTCATTTCTCAGCATGAAGAACCAACAAAACACGACATGCCGCAGTTCTTTAAAAACCTTACAAATCATTCATGAGTCTGCTAAATGTATGTTTAATGAATGAAAAAATATTATGTCATAGATACAGTGTACAATTAAGGTTGCTCAACACACTAACAATATTGTTATTAGTTTCTTATGAGGAACAAAAATAGAGATGCTTCACAGAATGTTCATGCTGCTCTTACATTTTACTCTCTCTATATATAATTTTACATAAGATAAACAAAAAGAGTGAGAAAGAGGGTTTTAGGGCTGTATATATGCAAATGTTATGAAATCAGATCCATAACTGCATATACATGGGATATAAAACACACACACACATGCACACACAAGACACAAACCTTAAACGGTGTAGGAGTGAAAGGATTAGTCGGACACAGACGGAGGAAAGGTCTACTGTGAGTGTCAACAGCCTACAGAAAACAGAGAATAACCAGCACCAGTGAGACATAGAAAGAGAGAGAAAGAGAAGGACAGAGGGAGAGCAAGTGCTTGTTCAGACTAACTACAGCGGAGAACAAATAAAACATCATCTACAGTACAAAATCTGTTCCTGAGTCCGCTGAGAGCAGGGCAAGTGACGGATGGCCCGAAACTTTGCTGGTTGTCCTTACTGTTGATCTCTGACAGCACACCTGCTTTCTGTCACTGATGGAACAGGATACTAGCTTACTATGTACTGAATACTGAATATGCCTGATAGTTAAAAAAAAAAAAAAAGAGAGTTTCATCACTCTTTATATGTGTGGCAAATAGTCATGATTTTGGAAATGAAAATGGCTACTAAAAAAAACGTTTTGCATTACAAAAAAATAATGTTACAATTCTACTGCTGTATATTTTGTAAATATACTATGTTACAGTGTTGTTATTGTTAATTAATATTAAAAGAAACTATAATACAGTGACATGTGAACGTTTGGGAACCCCTTGTAGAATCTGTCAAAATGTGAATAATTTTAACAAAATAAGGGAGATCATACAAAATGCATGTTATTTTTTCTTTAGTACTGTCACGAATCTGGTCGGTCTCCCGCTGTCCGCTCACCACCAGATGTCACTCTCACCCCATCATCACACTCTGACTCTTGTACCACACCCCGGACTACATCTCCCGTCATGCATCACGCTGATTGCGTCAGCACATGTGACCAATCAGCAGCACCATAAAAGCCCCGGTCTTTCCCCATGCTAGTCACGGATTGTTGTTGTATTGTTAGCGTTTCCTAGTTTCTTGTTCCGAGTTCCTAGTTCCCAGTGTTTTGTCTTTCCTGCCTGGTTATCTCGTTTTGTCTGTCTAGCCGCCTGCCTTTTGGACTATCGCTTGTATTGGATTATTCTCTACGATTGCCTGTGATATTCCTGTCTGCTCCTGCTTTCATCCTGCCTGTACGACCATGTCTTTGTCTCACCCCTTTAATAAAAGCTCGCGTATGGATCCGCTCGCCTCTCGCCTCTCACTCCTGGTTACAGAACAATCCGTCACTACAGGATCCAGCAGCTTCACCCCCCGGACATTCATCTGATATGGACACGGACAGAATTTTATGCAGAATCAAGCAGCGATCACACACACTCGAACAGTATACCCGTGAGTTTATTTCAACTGCAAACCATTCCACTCTCCCGGACTGTATAATAATTGAGATTTTTTGTGACGGCGTGAACCAGCCCCTCCGTGCACGACTGAGACGCGAGTGCCCGCGCTCGTCACTGGAGGCTTTTTGCAGCTGTGTTTCCTGTGTCAAGTCAAGTCAGAGCTGTCGCTCCTGTCTCAAGTCAAGTTACAGCCATCTTTCCTGAGCCACTGCACAAGATGGCTGCCACGCCAGAGCCACTGCACAAGATGGCCGCCGTCTCCAAGCCACTGCACAAGATGGCCGCCATTCCAGAACCTGTGGGCAGCACCCGGACGTCACCTGTGGTCATGATGGCCCACGTGCTGGACACACCCCTAATGACGGTATGGGCAGCTAAAGTGGCGCTCCTTCATGTCGCGGCGGCTACCCCTGAGTCAAGTCAAGACACAGAGTCAAGTCAAGACACAGCTGCCGTTCTCCACGAGTCAAGCCAGGTCACAGCTGTTCCCCACGAGTCAAGCCAAGTCACAGCTGTTCCCCACGAGTCAAGCCAAGTCACACCTGTTCTCCACGAGTCAAGTCACATAACAACAGCTGTTCATACTAGGTCAAGTCAAGTTACAGCCGTGTCTCCTGAGCCAGGTCAGGCCACGACTGTTGTTCCAGAGTCAAGTCAAGCCAAAGCTGTAGCTTCCAGGTCCAGTCAAGCTTCCAGGTCCAGTCAAGCTTCCAGGTCCAGTCAAGCTTCCAAGTCCAGTCAAGCTTCCAAGTCCAGTCAAGCTTCCAAGTCCAACAATGTCAAGGCGGTCGTTCCTGCGTCAAGCAACGTCAAGGTGGTGGTTCCTGAGTCAAGCAACGTCACAGCCGTGGTTCTTGAGTCAAGTAAAGTCATTGATCTTCACAAGCTAGTTCAAGTCACCGCTGGGCTTCACGTGTCAGATCAAGTCACCAGATCAAGCTGATCTCCAAGAGTCAAGTCAGTTCACTACTGATCTTCACGAATCAAGTCAAGTCACAGCCAATCTCCACGAACCAAGTCACGTCCTGCCTGACGGCTCAGAGCGGCGTGCTGGACCCACCACTAGCATCAGTGAGGGCAGCGAACATCCCAGTGGCATCAATATCTTCTAGACCCACCTTTAAAGAGGTCCTGCCACCCGCCACTGCTCTTCCCGTAATGGCGGTTGCCATTTGGTGTGTGTGGTCTGCACACTGTACTTCTGAGGTCACATCTGTTCACAAGTCAGTTCCTGAGGTCACGTCTGTTCATAAGTCCGCCCCTGAGATCACGTCTGTTCTCAAGCCTGCTCTAGTGCTCCCGTCTGATCTCAAGTCTGCTCCGGAGGTCCCGTCTAATCTCAAGCCTGCTCCAGACATCCCGTCTGGTCTCAAGTCCGCTCCAGAGGCCTCCCCCATCGAAGAAGCTGCGCCAATGCCTCCAGAGGTGTCAGCGCCGGCTGTAGAACCTCTTATGGAGGGGGCGTTAACCTCAAAACTCTCTGCTTCTCCCTTTCTCCTGTCTGCCTCCTCTGTCCCTGTTCTCCCCAGGTCCCAGTCCATTATGCTGGTTCTGCTCAGCCCTTGAGGGCCCTGGCGCCTCCTGTTCCGCCCTGGAGGGCCTCGGCGCCTCCTGCTCTGCCTCCGGTTCCGTCCTGGAAGGTCCCGGTGCCTCCTGCTCTGCCCTGGAGGGCTCCTGCCCCTCCTGCTCTTCTGTTTGTCTCCTCTATCCCTGCTCTCCCCAGGTCCCAGCCCTTGACGCAGGTCCCTGCTCCACCCTGGAGGGCTCCTGCGCCTCCTGCTCCGCCCTGGAGGGCTCCTGCTCTGCCTCCGGCTCCGCCCTGGAGGGCTCCTGTGCCTCCTGCTCGGCGTTTCCTAGTTTCTTGTTCCGAGTTACTAGTTCCCAGTGTTTTGTCTTTCCCGCCTGGTTATCTCGTTTTGTCTGTCTAGCCGCCTGCCTTTTGGACTATCGCTTGTATTGGATTATTCTCTTCGATTGCCTGTGATATTCCTGTCTGCTCCTGCTTTCATCCTGCCTGTACGACCATGTCTTTGTCTCACCCCTTTAATAAAAGCTCGCGTATGGATCCGCTCGCCTCTCGCCTCTCACTCCCGGTTACAAGTACTGTCCTGAGTAAGATATTTTACATTAAATATGTTTACATATAGTTCACAAGACCAAAAAATAGGTGAAATTATTCAAATAACCCCCTTCAAATGTTTGGGAACCCTTGGTTCTTAAAGGAGAAGTCCACTTCCAGAACAACAATTTACAAATCATCCAAGATGTTCATGTCTTTCTGTCTTCAGTCGTAAAGAAATTATATTTTTTGAGGAAAACATTTCAGGATTTTTCTTCATATAATGGACTTCAATTGTGCCCCCGATTTTTAACTTTCAAAATGTAGTTAAAATGCAGCTTCAAAAGGCTCTAATCGATCCCAGCCAAGGAAGAAGGGTCTTATCTAGCAAAACGATCTGTCATTTTTTTCGAAAAATAAACATTTGTATACTTTTTAAGCACAAAAGCTTGTGTTGCACAGGCTCTCGGATGCACATCCACGATGCTACGAATCACGTCTAAGTTTATCGTTTGCTCGGGCTCAAAAAGGTAGAGTATGGCAAAAAACTCCATCTTATTTTCTCCTACAACTTCAGAATCGTCCGACATTGTTGTACCTTTTTGTTTGTAAACAGTTTGACTTACACTTTTTGACTTGCACTTTCTTAGTCTTTGCATATCGCTTTGTAAACACTGGGTCTGTAGTTCCATGTGGCCTTTCGACGTGATTCAATAATACGTAGCGTCGTGGATGCGCATCCCAGAGCCTGTGCTAAACTGTGCTAACTTAAAAAGTATACAATTTTTTATTTTCCAAAAACAACGACTGATCATTTCACTAGATAAAACACTTCTTCCTTGGCTGGAATTGTTTAGAGCCCTTTGAAGCTGCATTTTAACAACATTCAAAATCGGGCACCAATGAAGTCCATTACACTGAGAAGAATAATCCTGAAATACTTTCCTCGAAAACCATCATTTCTTTACGACAGAAGACAGAAATACATGAACATCTTGGATGACAAGGGGGTGAGTAAATGATTTTTAAATTGTTGTTCTGGAAGTTGAGATCTCCTTTAATACTGTGTGTGGTTACCTGGATGATCTACGACTGCTTTTATTTTTTGTTTAGTGATAGTTGTTCATGAGTCACTTGTTTGTCCTGAACAGTTAAACTGAGCACTGTTCTTCAGAAAAATCCCCCAGGTACTGCAGATTCTTCAGTTTTCCAGCATCTTTTGCATATTTGAACCCTTTCCAGCAATGACTGTATGTTTTTGAGATCCATCTTTTCACACTGAGGACAACTGAGGGACTCAAACACAGCTATTAAAAAAGGTTTAAACATTCACTGATGCTCCAAAAAGAAATACAATGCATTACGAGCCGGGGGTGAAAATTTTTTGAATGAAGATCAAGGTAAATTGTACTCAAGTTGTCTTCTGGGAAACATGCAAGTATCTTCTGTTGCCTCTGAAGGGTGGTACTAAATGGAAAAGAATGATGTTTCAACAAAACAAGAAAAATGTGGACATCTTCATCCTGTTCAAAAGTGCAGAAGATGCTGGAAAACTGAAGAATCTACAGGACCAGGAGGACCTTTTTCTAAAGAATAGTGCTCAGTTTAACTGTTCAGAACAAACAAGGGACTCATAAACAACCATAACAAAACAAAAAAAAGTCGTAGATCATCTTTTATGTAAAATGTCTTACTCAGGACAGTACTAAATAAAAAATAACATGCATTTTGTATAAACTTAAATCTTATTTTGTTAAAATTATTCACATTTTCACAGATTCTGAAAGGGGTTCCCAAACTTTTGCATAACACTGTACATATATTTTTTGTTAGCTGAAATAAAGTTGAAATAAAATAAAGCAAATATTAGATGAAAACCTGAACTAAAACAACGCTAAATGAAAATTAGAAATGCATGGGCAACTAAATAATAAAATAATAATAAAATAGGATGAATTTGAAGAACTAAAATCACTAAAACTGAAATAAAATAATTAATAATATTTAATAAATATATATATATATAATATATAATAATATTTAATAAAATAAAAAACTGATAAAAGTCTATAAAGTCTCATAACTAAATGGCTAAACACTAATATAAAAAATAAAAAAAATTAAAATACTAATAAATACTATAATATTAGCATATTGCCCCGAATATAAGACGACTCTGATTATAAGACGACCGGTCAACCCCCCTTTTTAAAAAAAATTGGAAAAAGGCTTTTTGAAAACCAAATCTTGTGTTTTATTAAGAATTTTTTTTTTCTTAAATTATTTTCATATTGCATATTTGTCCTATTTTTGTTTTCAAAATATGGTAAATACTGGTAAAATGTACCAACAATCACATTTAAAATAGTTGTGTCATTCGATTTAAAAAATTAACTAATTAATCACACATTAATCACATTTTTTTCTGAAATTAATCACAATTAATCCCACCTGACATTCAAGTTTTTAATTATATTTTTATATTGCAATAATTTCACATTAAATCTTCAAATTAATGTAGAAACAACATAAAGTATATTAAAAATATACACTTTTTGATATACCTTAAAAGGCTATCCATCTCACAGTAACCTACCAAAATTTCATTGACAGTAAAAGTGAAATCTTACGCTTTTCATTTTCTTTTGTTTTCACTTGCGATGTTCTACCATTACAACACACATTACATTTATGTATTTATTGGCACACTCGTTTTACGCATATTTGCGCCACCTATTGTTGTGGCCGTATTATTGACATGTCAAAGTCTAGACCAGGGGTCACCAGATCCGGTCCTGGAGGGCCGGTGTCCCTGCAGCGTTTAGCTCCAACCCTAATCAAACACACCTGAACCAGCCAATCAAGGTCTTACTAGGTATACTTGAAACTTCCAGGCAGGTGTGTTGAACTCTGCAGGACACTGGCCCTCCAGGAACAAGTTTGGTGACCCCTGGTCTAGACCCTGAATATAAGATGACCACATTTTTTCAGACGAATTTCCAAGAAAAAAAAAACTACGTCTTATATTCGGGTCAATACGATACATAAATAATACTAAAAAATCATCCTATTACATGCAAATATAAGTTCACATACTATGCATACAGTATTGATAATACTTGTATAGTGCAGACAGTATAATGGTAGTTGTTAGTATGCTATTGTCAACACTGATTATCAGATGGCACCGCTAGGGAGCATTCACACAGCGCCTGAAGCATAATGCATGCAAAAACCATCCTGGCTGGTGTAAATATGCATTGCTAATCAGACTGGCTGGCTTTTTAGGGTTTTAGCAATTCGTTAGCAGATAAAGTTTTGGTTACAGTGTAGTGGACTGCTATAATGAGCCTGTCTAAAGAAGATCCGAAACCTCTGGAAGTTTCTCAGGTTCGTAACCTTAAAGGCACTAGTGTGGACTCTACCACTTTTTACCAATTAATTTGGAGGCCTTATTAATTTCTAGGCGTTTGTGATTAGCTACTGGATGAAATCACATTATAATTATATTATAGTTAACAAAAAAGGCCATTTCCTTAGCACAGCATATAAGAAACTGCTATTAGCCAGTAACATGCATAACAGAGGCGTTTACATTCAAAAGACTTGCTCTGAAAAGCATAACTAGAGAAATCAAATTACAGACATTAGCATGATTTCCCCAAGCCTGAAAATCACAGTTGTAAAACTCACTGGTATTTCCAGGTTTGTCATGATTATGGAAACTCTGCCTCAAGCACAACTTCATATTCCACTTTCTTGCAAAATTACATCAGGACTTAAACCAACAGACTATTAGTGAACACTGTGCTTCTGAGATGGAGGAAAATGAAAATTGTCATTATTTCTTCACTTGACGACTGTCCTAGCCATATTTCGAATTCCCACATAGCTTTTTGCCTTACAAATTCATACAAACCCTATTAAATTTTCCCTATAAACTATAAACTCTTAAATAACTCTTAAACTTTTAAATAAATACCACACCAAAAAATTATTTACAGATACACTACCAGTATCTGGTACAAGATTTTTAGTTTTTTTTTTAAGTCTCTTCTGCTCACAGCAAAAACAGTAAAATTGTGAAATATTTTTACTATTTAAAATAGCTGTTTTCTATATTAATATATTTTAAAATGTAATTTATTCCTGTGATTTTAAAGCTGAATTTTAGCATCATTACTCTAGTCACATGATCCTTTAGAAATCATTCTAATATTCTGATTTGGTCCTCAAAAAACATTTATTATTATGATGATAAGTCTTTTGTAACATTATAAATGTCTTCTGATCAATTTAAAGCATCCTTGCTAAATAAAAGTAATTATTTCTAAAATTTATTAATTTAAAACGAACAAACAAAAAAACTGACTTCAAGCTTTTGAATGGTATAGTGATAAATGCTGATCTTTGAAATTTTCTATTTATCAAAGATTCCTGAAAAAAAATGTCCTCAACTGTTTATAAATATTATAAATATTGATAATAATACTAAGAAAAAAAATTCTTGAGCAGCAAATCAACATATTACAATGATTTCTGAAGGATCATGTGATGCTGAAGACTGAAATAATGATGCTGAAAATTCAACTTTGATCACAGGAATTAATTACATTTTAAAATATATTCAAATAGAAAGCTGTTATTTTAAATAGTAAAATTATTTCACTGTTTTCACTGTATTTTGGATCAAATAATTGCAGGCTTGGTGAGCAGAAGAGACTTCTTTAAAAAACATTACAAATCTTACTGTTCAAAAACTTTTGACTGGTAGTGTATTGCTAATGACTTAACAGTTCACTGGAGGAAAATATTATAATATTGTCATTAAAAAAAAAAGAAATAATGCATAAAATAAAATAAAATATAAATATTAGATGGAAAAACTTATTTTGCCAACTAACTGAAATAAAATAAGTTTAAAATTACTAAAACTAAAATAAAAATAAAAAAACGAAATATGCTGTATTAAAAATAAATAAATAAATAAATAAATAAATGATGAAAAAATTATGAAAAGTAACAGAAAAATATAAAACCCCCTGAAAATAAAAAAATGAAATGTTGTTGTAATGTTTTGTTTTTCCTAACACAGCTCTTTGTTGTAATGAAAAGAGTTGCATAAGTTCTTCACAATATTTAGTTTCACTGAAGACAGTCATACAGATTCATAACGACCTGAGAATAAGAAAACGATGACAAAGAATTCATTTTTGGTGAGCTACATCAAATCTAGAGCAGTAACGAAGTCATATCTGCGATGAAGGAGCAGATTCACTGGTGTTTGTTCGCTCACCTTCTCGCTGCTGCTCTTCAGATTGAAGGCTGAAACGTCTTCCACTGCATCCAGAGCAGATGTCTGCCATTATTAAAAATTAAAGAACAGCGCTCGTCAAACACAGTCCATCAAAAACCTCTCTACATGACCTCGATAACATCATTAAACTCTAATGCCATTGACAGGCTCTCTGTTGGTCTAGAAGATCTGAACTAAAGTCCTGCACAGTAATGAATGTCTCTCTTTATGGCTGCGGATCCCCCTCGTGTTTTGTGCTTGTTGTTCGGTGCCATTGAAACAAAGCTACTTTTAAGAGCCATCTGCAGAGAGACATCTGCTGGGCGGGAATGAGGCATGGATCATTACCGCACATCTGGACACAGAGACTTTATAAAGGTCTGATGAAGACAAGGACAGTCCGCAGAGAGCCGGACTTCAGAGGTGCCTTGATACAAGGGCTTCAGTCAGCTGAGATATTTAACAGCCAGTTAGAAATACAGCAGAAATCAGACATGTTTCACAGATCCAACAATATTACAACATACTGAATCCTGTATGGAGCGATAAAATGATTCATGCTGTAGTTTTTGGTTTTTTTGCAGGTTGAGATTTCAGCCAAAACAGTCATGATATGTGATTGCATGATTAAGAGCTGTTTTGAGTCAGATCATAAAAATCCCTTGGGAAAAAGATTTACGCTTATATTTAAAGAGTATGTACTACAAAAATAAGTGCACTTAAGTGCTTTCGGGCGCTTACTTTTGCATGTTAATTACAATGAAATCAAAATGTTTTATAGTTTAAAATTATATTAAATGCAATTAGCACTTTTTTGACTCACTTAAGTAGGACTTAAGTACGTCTTGTAATAATATGTAATTTCATAATTACTTCTATTGTCTTTGAAATATGGTTAAAGTAGTGCTGAATGTAGTGAAAAGCATTTATGATAAGCTAAAATATACTTTAATGCCATTTCTATTGAAACTTTTATCTCATGCATTTAAATCTATTTGTAATTAAATATTTGTAATGATGACGTTTCACTTTAGTACATTTAGTACTCAATTTTTGTGATATCAACTTCAAATTTGAAACATAATTTATTTAGACAAATGGATTTGATTTTATTGCAATTTTAGATTCCAAAATATTTTGTAAAATTATTATTTTATATGAAATATAATATTTTTAGTACAGTGCATTTTCTTTACAGTAAACTTAAATGTCTATAAAATAAAGCAATAAGCCCCAAGAAGCCGTTCTTAGGCACGACGTGAAGCGGAGTTCCTAAAACCCCCTTAGCTGTTATAAATTCACTGTAACCAATGGCTTCACAGGGCTTATTGCTTTTATAAAATGGTTATTCCATAAAAGTAGTAATGTTTCACAAAATAAAACAGAGCAAATAAAGTGTAATGATATTAATATAAACATTATTTTTCCGCCAAATAATGTAGTTCCTCAGAAACAGTTGTGGTTTTAATAAAGTGGTTGCCGAGCAACACTCAGAAGTAAACAAAAGTGTATGTTTGTAGAGTAATTTACCACAGCTTCCAATGTGGCACAACCAATCAGAATCAAGGATCGGAACTATCTGTTTTATAACATTAAATTTAGTACAATATTTTATCATCAGAACTTTTCTAATTCTTGGCAAAAGTAAAGTAAACTCAATTTTTGTGATATCAACTTCAAATTTGAAACAATTTATTTAGACAAATGGATTTGATTTTACTGCAATTTTAGATTCCAAAATATTTTGTAAAATTATTATTTTATATGAAATACAATATTTTTAGTACAGTGCATTTTCTTTACAGTAAACTTAAATGTCTATAAAATAAAGCAATAAGCCCCAAGAAGCCGTTGTTAGGCACGGCGTGAAGCGGAGTTCCTAAAACCCCCTTAGCTGTTATAAATTTACTGTAAACCACGGCTTCACAGGGCTTATTGCTTTTATAAAATGGTTATTCCGTATGTGTAGTAAGGTTTCACAAAAAAAAACAGAGCAAATAAAGTGTAATGATATTAATAAACAGTATTCTTCCGCCAAACAATGTAGTTCCTCAGAAACAGTTGTGGTTCTAACAAAGTGGTTGCTGAGCAACACTCAGAAGTAAACAAAGGTGTATGTTTGTAGAGTATTTTACAACAGCTTCCAATGTGGCACAACCAATCAGAATCAAGGATCGGAACTATCTGTTTTATAATATTAAATTTACTACAATATTTTATCATCAGAACTTTTCTAATTCTTGGCAAAAGTAACTTCAATTTTTGTGATATCAACTTCAAATTTGAAACATAATTTATTTAGACAAATGGATTTGATTTTATTGCAAATTTAGATTTCAAAATATTTTGTAAAACAATGTTTCTTAGAAACGGTTGTGGTTGCAACAAAGTGGTTGCCGAGCAACACTCAGATGTATTTTTGTAGAGTAATTTATAACCACTTTGAACGTGGCTCAACCAATCAGAATCAAGGACCGGAACTATCTGTGTTTTATACATTTTTTTTAATTCTTTAAAAAGAGACCAACCTTAGTTAAGCGGTTTAAGCATGACAAAACATTAATAAAACCTAAAAGTCTTGAAAGTGTCTCTCTTTAAGTCACTTAAGTGGCCTTTTATTTCATTAATATTATATTATCTGCAAAGGCAGTTTTGGAAAAGCATACTTTTAAGATCAGAAGTGCACTACAAGCGCACACTGAATAAAATTAAGCATATTTCTTTTTCACAAGGAATGTTTTCATTCGACAGAGCATTTTATTGAACAAAAGTAATATATTTTCGGTTTGTTTTTCCTGAAGAACACTAATGTATATATAAACTAACACCCAAAAAACTTTCAAAATGAAACATAACCATCAAAAACCTTGAGGAACAAGGAAGAGTTTTCTAGAATGTACCACTTTATAACCATAAAACACACCACACACACACAGAGACGTCTCCGTCTAACCTGTAGCGGTTTGTATGTAAAGCAGGATTCGGGGTAGGGATGGAGGGGTTGCTCTGAGCGCTTCAGCTGTAGCAGGGCTATGGGAGGTTTCTACAAGCACAACACAGGAGGTTAGCAAGCCAGCATCACCTTGCGCCAGTATATCAGCTTAAACACATTTCATCCTGAGAGACGAGTCATTAAAACATCTAATACGTAAACTACAAGAGGCGTTATTTAAAAAGGAGGCCTGCGGGTAAATCAAACTAAGTGGAGGACGTGGCTCGGGACATTGCAAACGAAACAGTTGAACTTTGAAGAGCCATAACAGGAGTGTTGCTTATTTAATCGCATTTGATTGCATTCATAAATGTGTTTAAGTTGACTTTCTGGCAAATCTCAAGGCTAAGCCGAGCTGAATGAGGGATGCTGGGAGCGGAGATAAGAGGGCCAGACAGAAATTACCTGACACTTTGGCACAGGGACGCATTTTAAAGCCGTCCCGTATTTCTCTATGACAGGAGGTGAATCAAAACTATACAGAGAGTCAGACTGAGAGACAGACAGACAGACAGAGAGATGAGGTGGAGAGCGAGAGACAGATGCAAAGCGCTCCAGTCCTGTCTCTCTGAGCACTTACAGTTACAAAAGCAATTTGTTAGTATTAGTGCTGGGCGATATATATTAAAAGATTCACAATATATACATAGGAATTCTGCTGACAATAAAATAAGCAACGATGTGATGATTTTAATATGCTTCATATTTGGTCATTAGGTTTCTCAAAGACTAAGAAAAACAAATAGACTTTCTAATTAAAACTTCAGTAGCCAAACTGGTGTTACAGTTGGAAAGCTTGAATTGATTTAAAATGTATTCAATTATGTGCTCTGCATGGCATTTTTACATGAAAAAAGCATTTTATATAACCCTTGTGAAAAAACAAGTGTGCTTTATTGTATTGATTTTGCACTAGTAGTGTACTTCAAGTATTTTTTTCATGTATTTTTAAATACTGTACTTGCAGATAATACATATTAATGAAATAAAACATCACTTATGCGTTTAGAGATATACTTTCAAACATTTCTTAACACACTTTTAAAAAGTGCAATTAAAATGTCAAATTAAGAGTTTTAAAGTACATTCTGTATGTTTATGTGCAATATTACATATAAAGCAGATATATTTTAAATATATATTTAAATACATAAGTTATATTTTAGTTTATCATATCTGCTTGTCAGTACATTCAGCAGTACTTTAATGATATTTTGAAGGGGGGAAAATAGAAGTAATTATAAAATTACTATAAAGAGACTTAAATGGGTAAAAAAGCACTTTAAATCTCAGCATTTAAATTAATTGCATTTAATATAAATTTTAAGTACAATTCATTTTAATTTTATTGCAGCATATTATTCAAAATAAACTACTTCCAGAGTAAGTTTATTAAAGTGCACTTCTTTTTTTACAAGGGTATTGTTTTATTGGTGCATTTTAATGAAAATCATTAAATACAACTCTGTGTATTCCTTTAGCAAAATTTTTTTTTAGTTAAATAATAATATAAAATAAATAATAATAAAATAATAATAATTTCTATTTAGTTTTTTATTGTATTTTACTTCTTGTATGAATTTTTTTGAAAAATACTTGGCAACAGTCGCTGTTCACTTTTCAAGTAGATTTCTCTGATTAAAAAAAAAATACACAAAGCAAATACATAAACACTGAGCTATACAGCAACAAATATCCTTAAAAGGCTAATTTAATTACATTTATGAAAATGTATATGAACATCTAACTTTTGGATAAAAGAATGTGTTTTATAAAGTTTGATATTCAATTAAAGCTATATATCGCCCAGCTATAGTTAGTATGCAGCATTTATAAACATGTTATAAACACCCACACGTGTTAAACGGCATAAATAAATGGATCACTTCAGTAGGTGTTTGTATTGTGTGATACTGACTCTTTCTTTGTGAACAATGCTCTGCACCAGGAACACCACAGGGTTTGCAGCATTACGGATGGCCTCCACAGCCTGCTCATGACTGGCGTCACGTAGATCCACTCCGCCCACCTGTCTCACACACAAACACACACATACACACACACACAGCGCTTGAGGTCATTACTGGACTCTATGAGCAGGTGTGTGGCCCAAAACCTGCCAGAAAGATGCCACTCTGTTTACAGACAGTATACATGCCAAAGTAAAAATGCATTAACTGAATTTGCTGTATCATTTATAAGACATAATGATTTTAAAAAATCAAGCTGAAAGGAGAAAATTGCCCAAACTGTGCTGTGTATGGTCACTTCCCGTGTAGACAGCTTCATTGAATACAAAAATCAATTTAGTGTGTCGCAACAATGCGAAAAACATTGCAACATGCTGCATTTATAGTTTGTAGCAAAAACAAATATTTTGTAAGTAACATGTACTGTTGTACCATGATAAACTGAAATGCAACCTCATAATCACTGATTTGAAACGCTCTACATTGTGCTCCACTCAAATTGCGCTTTATATATGAAGTACACAGGTGAAATAATTCACAACTGAGTCCAATAGAGTTAGACGCTAGTAAGTGTATTTGTGTGTGTACCTCTAAAATCCTGTCTCCTGTCTTTAGTGTGCCGTTGCGTCCCGCTGGACTGTCCTCCAGGATGTGTTTAATAAAGATGCCCCGCATCACTTCCCCGTTGCTAAGGCGACTGCCCATGCCCCGCCCACCAACAATGCTGATGCCCAGTGATTTCCCAGCTTCCCTGTGCAACTCCACTCTGAACAAACACACACTCAGTTACCATCCAGTAACATCAATTTGCCAATTTGTCAATTTAATCAATGTTTTTTCATTATTTTTCCAAGATTGTCGCAGCTGTTCTCATAAATAAGTTGACCAATTAATTAAAATAAATAAATAAATAAATTCAAGGTCAATAGATGATGCAGGTCAATTTTTTTAAATATTCTGTTACCAGTACTCTTTATGGTACTGTTGATACACAATGAACACATTCATTCAATGCAGTCATGGGTTTTTTAATGTTTCATGCATTATCATGATCCCATCTTCTGACCGAACACCATCAAACTTTGAAAGCCTTGAATTCTCAAGATTATCAGCCTAAAATCTGGGGAAGATCTGATGAAAGACAGAGGTTTGAAATGACAAAAGACAATGAAAATTCAAATGGCAGATATGCAGTGTGATAGACTTTAGAAAGGTGGGTACCTGTATAAAATATAATGGGTTCTGCAGAATTTTACATTTGGGCCAAGTTAAAATTAGTTTTTAAATCATATTTTTAATAAGTACTTGGCAAATACCCATTTAGCAATATTTTTCTGGGCAAAATATACTTCAAATATATGCTAAATATATGTTGTAAACCAAGCAGGTGAATGAAAAATATATTTTATCTAAATATATTTTGTGTAAACCTTCAAATTATATAATATATTTAAGGAAAATGCATTTCCAACCTTAAAATACATATTGGACGAATGAAAATGTACATGCATAGAACATAGAACAAGCTGTTTGGAGAATGGATGAACATTATATATTATATACAGTATAAGCAATATATTTTGATCTGTTTCAATATGACAAAGAGTTCATAACATATAACAATTTCATAAAAAATCTGAAGGCTTTGTCAAATTTAAAACAATGTATGGTAAAAAAGGTCACATGGTTCAAACGTTATATGAAAAGCCCAATTTTAAACTTACGGTGGCGCTAGAGAGTTCGAGTGAGAGAGCCCAAAATTGGTCAGATTGATGTTCAGACCTTTCCTAATGAACGCACCAAATTTTGCTCCAATAGCTTTAAGGACTGCCAGACTTCCAGAGGAGCAATAATAAGAATACCAACAGAAACCAGTTTCTAATACATATCCATTCCTAATAGATATGTCCATGGTTTTCAATCACTTGTGTCTTATTTATCTGTTCTCACCTCCGTGGTAGATTCCAGTTGTTAGAAGCTGCTGTCTGTCGTTCACTCTCCTGTCCTTCTCCATCTTCTCTCTCTGGAAGATCTGAGACTGTCTGACTAAACGCACAAACACAAAGCTCTTATTGTTTTGACTCTACGAGTCAATGAGAGCTGACAGGATGAAGTGTGAGTGGAGTACGTACTGTTGAGTGTTGTTTTTGCCATCAGAGAGATCATCACTCTGGAGCTGCTGGCTTGCTCTGTATTCCTCTAAATATTCTGCAGGAACATACGTGATTCTGCACACACACAGTCACATGATTCACAAGCTTGTGATGACATTTGACTCATCAGACCTGTCATCAACACTCCCGGAATCAAACTTTAAAGGAGTCTCCCAAATTAAGCCCAATCCACAGCATTTGTGATTTAATGGCCACAGAAAATAGTTCCCACTTGTTCTTCAGTTTTTAACAACATTATGGATTGAAGCACATCTTGTTTTTTTTTTCAACTTTATGGGTAATATCTAATATATTTCTGCCTATCTCTGCCCAAGGTGAAACCATTAATCAATCAAGATTGTTAACAACAGCCGGTGTTAGTCCCACAACAAGACATTTATCTTTTTCTTTTGCATTACACCCAAAAATTCAAACCAAAAAAAAATCGGACTCAACAGCGAGCCTGATAATTTAGCTTGAATTTTCATGTTTCCGGATCAGGAATCAAAACAGTAATCGTTTATTTGCTTCATCAGTTGATTGTAAGTGAAGATGACAGATCTAATGGAGACAAATCAAACCTTGTTTTGAACAATTCATGCATGCAGGCGCGAAATCAAGACATTAGGAGTCACGGCACATCGATGTGAATCAAATATTCATTATCCACACATTCAGTGGAAACGCTTCGTTAATGAACGAGAATCGATGGCTGGAAATCAAATCACTGACATGAGAGAGAGAGAGATGTTAGTCAAAGATGAACAACACAGTACACACGATGTTAGGAGGAAATGACGGCCTGGAATGTTAACGATGAACGACAGCCTCTTGAGAACACGAATGCATGTTACCAAGGAAACAACGAGCTGCTCAAACGCTGCTTGATGAGGAAACGCAGCATCCTTGAGTTTGACTGGAATGTGAGTGTTTAACATTAGTAGGGTCAAACCTACTTTGCAGTACAAATAAAATCTGCCTTAAAATATTGGTTGAAATACCACAATTAAAACTGAAGTACTCTCCTATCCCAGGTTAATACGAAGATAAAACTATAAGTAAGCCATTTGTAGGTTGACTTTCTCAAAAAGTGTAATCACTCTGGCAACAATCATTATTTTTGCAATTCTGTAGTGTAGACCTCACACACTTCAGCTTTAAGTGAACACGGGGTGATTTTTAAATCATTCACTACTTTGGTGTGAATAAATGTTGCCTTTTTTGCCATGTCCACTTACTTCTGAAATTAAAACCCAGCAATATTTTGAGAAATATTGCATGTTTCTTCATTTTGTTTTTTAATTTTCCTGCTTAAATGTTCTAAAGAAAATATGCTTTCTGCCATTTATAATTTTTCTTCACAAGTTAAGTCATTATAAATCACATTTCAAGAACAAATGTGTCCTGTGTGAATGGTTCCTTATGCATCATGTTAATTTCGTACAATTGTGCAACTAATAATAAAGCAATAAAGTTTACATTTCTGAGCTTGACTAGAGCAAATTTCCAAAATGCTTTACTTTTATGATCATAATGTCATCACAGAAATACACTGCCATTCAAAGATTTTTAATGCTTTTGGAAGAAGTCTCTTCTGCTGATCAAGAATTATAAATAACATTTAAATGTTAAAATTTGTCAAATTTAAAATATTTTAAAATCCTGTATTTATTCCTGAATTTTCAGCATTCATAACCCCAGGCTTCAGTATACTATCAATGTTCAAATCAACTGTGCTGCTTAATATTTTAACAATAATAGTTTAGTAATTGTAACAGCATTTATATGTGAAATAGAAATCTTTTGTAACTAAATGTCCTTACTGCCACTTTTAATAAATTTAATGTATCCTTGTGGAATAAAAGCATGAATTTAATTCAGTCAGTCAATCAATCAATCAAAATTGACCCCAAACTTTTGAATGGCAGTGTAACTATGATCTTAAACTATGATTTTAATCTTTTGTATATTACTGTATTTGCAAAGATGGAATACTTTGAGCTGGTTGTGTATTTGGAAGTGTTTATACTTTGGAGTTAACTTGTTAATTTCTGCACTGGAATGCACATTTCTATATTTGCATAAAATTCTCTTTTAATTATAGCAATAGTTATTTCATATAACTGTGACAGCCCGGGTTATACCCTTTTATAGCAATATTTACTTTAATCCAATATATTAAATAGAATAAAATGTAAACAATTACAAAAAAGTACTGCATAACAGAGATGACCCAATAATGCATTCAGCTGAAGAAGGAAACTCATGCAGGTTTGGATGAGTAAATGATGACAGAAGTGTTTCCAGTCTTTGCGATTAGAAGAGAATGGAAGCAGGGCTGCGGGCGGCCCGAACAATCAGATTCTTTTGGATAAACCTCCGCAGCGACAGAACCGAACGAGCGCAAGCAGGGAGTGAGGACAGACAGCGTGATGAAGGCAGTACTCACACAGAGACGGGGCTCAGCTCTTCCCCCGCGGCACCTGTGGATCTGGAAACGTGAAGAGCAGTTTACGGACACAGACGCCGCTGGCAGCGGGATGCAAAATAAAGCGACTTACTGCAGCTAGAACAAGCTTTCTGCTGCCAGACGGCGTCTGGATCACCGTTGGGCACTGATAAGCCTTGTTTTATGAAGGTCTGTTTATCCTTTTATTGTGAATGTAAATTCTGAGTTCTGCTGAGGTTGATGGCTCTATTAAATTGGTAGCACTCTTAAAATACACCCTGACCATACATAAAATCCATTATAACAGATTTTTCTTCCATTGGAAGGACTCCAGTTTAAAGCACCACCAAAATGTAATCGGGCTGACAAGCTAGATGCACCGTAACATCCAAATATTTTTTAGATTTTTTAATGTTTTTGAGGAGTCTCTTCCATTTATTTGATCAAAAATACAGTAAAATTGTGAAATATTTTTACAATTCAAAACAGCTGTTATACATGTGAATATCTGTTACAATGTCATTTTTTCCTGTGATCAAACCTGAATTTTCAGCAATGTTACTCCAGTCTTCAGTGGCTGTAATTATCCATGTGTCAACACAAACAAACAATAACAGACCATCTGATTTGTGTGTGAGGAGTTGAATCACACGTGTGTGTTTGTATGCGCATCTCACCCTAAGTCTGGTCCGATCAGAGAGTGTCTGCGCAGCATGGCTCGCGCCTGAGCGTTGGTCAGATTCCCTGTCGGTTCTCCATTGATGGCCAGAATCAGGTCCCCGACCCCGAGCCGGCCGTCCCGGCTGATGGAGCCGCCGTGAATGATGCTGCGGATCAGCATACCGGGCCCGTCCTTCAGCGCGCACACCGTCATACCTGAAACACAAACAATGGGAGATGTTTGTTTCTGTTTTAATGCCATGCCAGCTTCAATGGCTGTTTCCAAGGCAAGAAATCTACATTTAAAAACCTACATCAACTTTTTAAAATTTACTTTAGATAAAAATTCTAAAATTATTTCAGGGTTGATTCTGTTAAAAATTGATGCAGTGTGTTTGTAGAGTAACATCATTACTTAAGTGATCATAAACAAGCAAAATAAAATATGTTTGAGAGATATTGGAATTTATTATTGGACACTGTATATGTGTAAACCCCATCGACTATTAAAAATAAAGACTTTTCATGTGATGTGATAATGTGATTCTGTCCTTACAAACAAAGAAGCATGAATTAATTCATTCATTCATTCAGTGTTATTTTAGCATTATTTAAATATAGTATTAAAGTATTTATTCATATTTTGAATGGGCTTTTATGTCTATACTTTTCATTTTCATTTTACATAAAATAAATGATTTAACTAAATACTGATTTAACTAAAATTTACACTGATTGATATAACTAATGTTAATACACCAAATTACTAAAAATCTTCACTTATAATATTAATTCTAAGTGATTATAATTTAATTCACTTATAATCATCATAAAAACTCATGTGGTAAAGCTTCAATATCAGCAGCAATGGCTATATTCATGCCAAAATCAACTGCATTAAAGCCTATTAATATGTAAAAGGTGCACAGTGTTATAGGTACAAATACAAAAACACTATCATATTAAAAAATATGACACTAAAATAATGCATATTAAAAAACATTAGTTTAACAATAATTGATGTGATATAAAACAATGTACATACCTAATAAACACCAATTATTTAAATGAAAGACAAATAAAGTGTTCAATTTAGATTTTTTATTGTAAATTACTGCTGACTTTTTTTTACTTCCAAAAACTTAATAGTATTTTACTATAAAATTATATAGTGAATATTACTAAAAATAAGCATATAGATCATATTTTTAGTAATTCAAAATAAATGTTGTTGTCATTTTTTATTAGTTCTTTTATTTATTATTAAGCTTTAATTTATTTCAGTTTTAGCCATTTTAGTTTTATATCATTTAAATGCCAAAGCAGCATTTCTTATATTCATTTAAGCTTTTCATATAAAATTTAACTGATTTAAGCTTTATTTTATTTTAACAGTAATAGCAAAAATGATTGTAGTTTTAGTTATGAATAACACCATTGATTCGTTTTTATTTTTTTTTTGGTTTAAAATTTGAAGAAACTCAACACAGAAACAATTGTATGGCTATACACTGCATTTTCACGTATGACACATTTTTTCCCAGATACATGTATTATGTTTTTACAATTATTTCAGAGTTGACATGTGAGCATATTTCATTTTTAAATTAAATACACAATTCCATAGGTGCCATTTCAAAGATTGATTTTTAATATACTTTATGTTGTGCTGTATGCATGAGAACATGTTTACAGGTAATTCATGCTAAAAAATAAAAAGTATCACTAAATATAAATTAAGTAAAATGCAGACACAGACATTATAGTGAGAATAATGAACCTCTGCACATATACTCTGCTCCTATAGAGGTGGCATTGTAGTTAAAGTGCAATTTAAAATGAATTTTGCCCAGATACATATGTGTGTGTTGTGTATTTTTATGTGTATTAGAGTATTGCATGGTTATCTTGGTCTCCCATGAGGAGCACTTAGTAGTGGATGTTAAGTCAGCGTTGTAAAAAATCATCTGCCAGGAACTTAAATGCACTTTAATTTGCAATCTTCTAGATCAAGAATGGGAGTCCATTAACACCTGTGACAGTAAAGATGAGTCCGGATCTAAAGCGGTGTTAAGCAGTCTCAAATGAATGCCAGATTTCCCTCTGCTGAAATTTTAATATCCTAATAGCGTATATTGGCAAAGCAGACTGCGTTCAATTGCTGCTCCGGGATAAAGTCGGCCCTAACTGCTGCTGTATGATCCCACGGCCAAATCCACATCTTAATCATTAGTGAAATGCAAAACAGCAGCTGGGGAAAACCTCTCATTCCATCATGCACCGCATATATGCAGCAAGAAATATTCCCTTCATACTGTCCAATTTTAAAGTGAGGTCACATTCACTTTTGCACAAAACTGTACTTGCAGATAATATAATATTAATGAAATAAAAGGCCAGTTAAGTGACTTAAAGAGACACTTTTATGACTGTTACTTACCATTTCTAAAGTACAATACTTGAGTATTATACTTAAGTATAATGTCTAATTTAAACTTTTATTTTAGTAATTATGAAATTATTCACATTTCAATTTATAAAAATACTTAAGTATAATACTTTAGTATTATACTTATGTATAATGTTTTATTTAAACTTTTATTTTAGTAATTATGAAATTACTCATGTTTCAACTCATAAAAATACTTAGATATAATACTTAAGTATTGTACTTAAGTATAATGTTTAATTTAAACTTTCATTTTAAGGTGCACTCTAAATAATAGTTTTAATATTTTTTTATTGAAAACCACATTAAAGCATATTTTAGTGAATAAATGCTTGTCAGTAAATTCAGCAGTACACAAAGTAATTATGAAATTACTCATGTTGTCAATTGATAAAAATACTTAAGTACACAACTTAAGTATGATACTTAAGTATAATGTTTAATTGAAACTTCTATTTTAAGGTGCACTTTAAACAGATTTAATTTTGTTTAATTAAAAATCACATTAAAGTGTATTTTAGTGAATTAAAGCTTGTCAGTAAATTCAGCAGTACACCAAGTAATTATGAAATGACTCATGTTTCAACTGATAAAAATACTTAGATATAATACTTAAGTATAATGTTTAATTTAAACTTTTATTTTAAGGTGCACTTTAAATAATAGTTTTAATATTTTTTTTATTGAAAATCACATTAAAGTGTATTTTAGTGAATAATGCTTGTCAGTAAATTTAGCAGTACACCAAGTAATTATGAAATTACTCATGTTGTCAATTGATAAAAAAATAACTAATTAATAAAACGAATTAATCATAATTTAATTGCATCTAACATTAAAATGTGCAATCACATACATTTTTACACAAAATCTCAAAATTAATGCAGAATAAAAACATAAAGAGGTTATATTTTACACATTTGTTTAATGGCATCTTTATGCTAAGTAATATAAGTGAAGGTAAAAATGACAGATAACAATACTGATACTGATGCTTCGCTTAAATTAATTATTTTTTAACTATATTTTTTATTCTATTTTGAAATCAACACATAAAATGAATAAATATTAACACTATAGTAAAGTTTGTGCCAAAATGTACAGGCCTAAACTGTTACAGAACATTAAAAAAATATTAAGACTTTTTATTTAAGTGAGCTTAAAACAATCTTCACATGAATTAATTATAATTGTGTTAAACAATATATAAATCACAAAAACTGATGTGTTATTTTTGACAGCCCTTGAAATGACATATAAAATGTACTTAAGTCCTACTTAAGTGGGTCAGCTAATTGCATTTAATATAAATTTAAATTGTAATACGTTCATTTAAATTGCAGTTAACATGCACTTAAGTCTCTAAAAAAAACATAACATTCAGTTTAGACTTAAGTATATTCTTTTAAGGTATATATTAGCTACTATTTTTTAAAAACCTGCTAAAATGTACTTCTGTTTCTCGAACACATTCCCTTTGTCATACCTAGACTGGCATTGCCCTTGACCACAGTAATGGTCCTCTCGAAGCTGCTCCCCGCGGCGGCATTCAGCTGCTGCGCCTCATCCGCGGGTTTATCTGGAAGAACATCCTCCTCCTGTGAGGAAAACAGGTCAGAATCCGCATCAAAACGACATCAAAGACTGAAGTCAAGGACACAGAGTGATGAAAGAGGTCAGCAGGATGAAGCGGGATTTTGAGGGTCTATGGGGAAGCAGGAAGGATGGGAACAGATGAGTGATATTACAGGAAATTAGTCATACTATGTGACAGCTGCTTGACTGAGAAAAACTTGGTCTGATGACTTTACCTGTATTTACTACTAGTAAGATGTTTTGAGTGGGTTCAACTGTAAACATATAATTCCAATATTTGAAAATGCACATTACAAGTGACCCAAACCCAAAAAATGGAGTTCGTTTAGCAGTATTTAAAGCGAATTGACACCACGATCATAAGCTGCTCATGTGTAATAGTGCATAATGCAATTTCGGAACAGACAATACGTGAAAGATAATGTTCAAATGTCCTGTGGGTAGGACGAACATCTACAGTTCCCTATCTGTCGTACACTCCGAGTTGTGTCGAGTAGTGTACGACACTAGGGGTCGCTCTTGAGAGCCCAAACACCTCTGACAGTTTTGAGAAAGGCCAATGAAAATTGGGTGTGCAGATTTGCATAGCTGGCCACGCCCCGGACGTCCGGGTATAATAGGGCAGCGTGTGCATCTGCTCACTCGTTCTGTTTTTCGGAGCCGAATGCAGCGTCTCTGCGTGAGAAGCGGCAACATTCACCTCTCTCGTCGTTGGATCTACGGCACAGACAGCGGTCTCTCCCTCTCTGACACTGCCCGTGTTGTGAGAGTCCCCTGGGTGCGTCGACGGCGATCTTCAAGAGAAGATTCTCTTCTGCAGAGAGCAAATTTTCTCTAAAAGAGCTCCACAGACGGATTGTGTGTTTCACGATGCCTTTCCGTCTGTGTCCTACTGGGTGCGGATTCTACCTTCCCCGAACGATCGGCACGAACGCTGTGTTCAATGCTTGGGGCGTGAGCATGCTGACGCAGCGTTCGCTGAGGGAGGTTGTCAGCACTGCGAAGACATGCCCTTGGGCACACTCCGCTCGAGAGCCGCGTTCTTTTCGAAGAAGCCGCGGCGCGCCTCATCTGCTTCCCGCTCCGGTCCTTCTACTTCCGGGTACGAGGCCGTTGCGATGTGCGTCGAGGAAGAGCGGCAGGTGTTGAGCGAAGTTTTGCCAGTTGCGTCCTCGCAAACCGCTCACCCTGTGTGTCCACCGATTGAGTCTCCGGACGATTTTGAAAGCTCGTCTCAGTATGGGCTGGATCTTTTGTTCGGGGCTCCTGCTGAGGAAAAGGCAGCGTCCGTAGCATCGGAGGGAGAGCCGTCAGAGGCTGACGTCACAACCGAGTTCGCCGCTCCGGCGGTTGAATCTCGGTCTGTGGCAGACGCCGAAATGGCCGCCGCACTACAACGGGCAGCCAAGGAGATCGGGGTTGCGTGGGTTCCCCCGCCCAGCCCTGAGCCTTCAAGGCTGGATGACTGGTTCCTGGGCAGGGGGCGTGACTCGAAGCCACGCTCCTCCCCGGTCCCGTTTTTCCCTGAAGTGCACGAGGAGTTGACGAAATCGTGGAAAGCCCCTCTGTCGGCTCGTTCACGGTACGCTAACTCCCCGTCCCTCACCACCCTCGATGGCGGTCCAGCGAGGGGGTATTCTGAGGTTCCCCAGGTGGAGAGAGCGGTTGCGATGCACTTGTGCCCGCAAAACGCCGCCTCCTGGAGGGGCCGCCCGAGACTCCCGTCCAGGGCCTGTAAGTTTTCGTCTGCGCTTGTAGCGAAGGCTTACGCCGCCTCTGGGCAAGCTGCGTCCGCCCTCCACGCTATGGCGATTTTGCAGGTCTATCAGGCTAAGGTTCTTAAAGACCTGCACGAGGGTGCTCCCGACCCAGAGCTGTTACACGAGCTGCGCTCAGCGACCGACTATGCCTTACGGGCTACGAAGGTTACTGCGCAAGCTCTGGGGCTGGCGATGTCCACTATGGTGGTCCAGGAGCGCCACCTGTGGTTAAACCTGGCCGAGATGCGAGACGCCGAGAAGGTTCGCTTTCTCGACGCTCCCATTTCCCAGGCTGGCCTCTTCGGCGAAACCGTGGAGGAGTTTGCCCAGCAGTTCTCCACCGGGAAACAGCAGACGGAGGCCATCAAGCACATCCTGCCTCGGCGTGCAGCGAGTTCCGGCCCAGCTCAGCCGACGCAGCAGCCTCCGCCTGCTCCCCGCCGTGGAAGGCCCCCTACGAGGGGGGCTCAGACCCCGCAGCCTGCCGGGTCTGCAGCCAGACCCGCCCAACGGTCCAGCACTCGTAGGAAGGTGGCACCGCCAGCTCGTCCTCAGGCCACTAAGAACCCCCGGCAGGTTTCGAAGCGTACCTGAGACGGGCAGCCCAGGGAGGAGGGATCGTTTGGCCTGTCCGGATCCACACTCGACGAGGGGACGAGCGCTGGATTCGGCTTCCACCCGGCTGTCTGCCACCCCGCAGACGGCCACCACTTGGTCAACAAAAGAGCAATTTTCTCCTTCTCTGGGCATATTACACAGCACCCCCGACCCTCCGCTCGATGGTCGGATGCTGTCTCCTCCGTTCAGGGCATGCAGTCACACGCCTTCTGTGCTCCCTCATGCTCTAGAACAACGAGCTTGGTCAGACGATCTCCCCTGTCGGGTGGATCCTCTGCTAAGCTCGCACGGCTCGGTCTCCCTGGGCAAAGCAGCCAGTGGCCTTCGGGGCTTCTTACCTCCGACCACACGCGGTTTTCCCAGCGAAGGTTCCCCCACCCTTGGTACGTCGAATGTAACTCCTCTGCGGCCCCTAGCGGAGAACTTTCTGGATTGGCTGAATCTCCCCAATCTTTCCCGCTGGCTGCTCAAGACCATTCGGTTCGGCTATGCTATCCAGTTTGCACGTCGTCCGCCCAAGTTCTGCGGTGTTCTCACTACCTCGGTCCAGGGCTCCAACACCGCGGTTCTTCGGGCGGAGATCGCAGTCCTTCTTGCGAAGGGTGCGATAGAAACTGTCCCCTCAGCCGAAATGAAGAAAGGGTTTTACAGCCCCTACTTCATTGTACCCAAGAGGGGTGGTGGGCTCAGACCTATCCTGGATTTGAGGGGTTTGAATCGGGCCCTACTCAAGCTCCCGTTCAAAATGCTGACCCTCAAGCACATTCTTACGTACGTCAGGTTCCAGGATTGGTTTGTGGCGATAGACCTGAAAGACGCGTACTTTCATGTCTCGATCCTTCCAAGACACAGGCCGTTTCTACGGTTTGCCTTCAAAGGACGGGCATATCAGTACAAGGTTCTCCCCTTCGGCCTCTCCCTGTCGCCCCGCGTCTTTACGAAGGTAGCAGAGGCTGCCCTTTCCCCCCTCAGGGAAATGGGCATTCGCATTCTCAACTATCTCGACGACTGGCTGATCCTGGCTCACTCGTTGGATTCGGTTTGCGTACACAGGGACATGGTTCTCAACCATTTGGCTCGCTTGGGGCTTCGGGTCAACTGGGAAAAGAGCAAACTCTCCCCGGCGCAGAGGATCTCTTTTCTCGGTGTAGAACTGGACTCGGTCGGCATGTCTGCACGTCTCTCCCCGGAGAGTGCACAGTCAGTTCTGAGATGCGTGGCAACGCTCAGGTGCGGCTCAGCGGTCCCCCTAAAACAGGTTCAGAGGCTCCTAGGGCACATGGCATCCTCAGCCGCGGTCACGCCGTTGGGTTTGATGCACATGAGACCGCTGCAGCATTGGCTCCTTACCCGAGTCCCCAGGAGGGCGTGGCACCACGGCACGTTCCGTGTGAACATCACACCATCGTGCCGCCAGACACTCAGCCCTTGGACGGACATCGTGTTCCTTCGGTCAGGAGTGCCCTTGGAACAGGTGTCCAGACGCGTCGTTGTCAACACGGACGCTTCCAGGACAGGCTGGGGTGCCACCTGCAACGGGCAGGCAGCTTCCGGGGTCTGGGCAGGCCCCCGGCTGCATTGGCACATCAATTGTCTGTAGTTGTTGGCAGTGCTTCTAGCTCTGAGGAGGTTCTGGCCTATGATTCAGAACAAGCACGTGTTGGTCAGGTCGGACAACATGGCGACAGTAGCCTACATCAACCACCAGGGCGGTGTACGTTCCTTTCGCATGTCACAACCAGCCCGCCACCTCCTGCTCTGGAGCCAACACAGACTCAGGTCCTTACGGGCCACTCACATTCCGGGCGATGCCAATCGAGTGGCCGATTCTCTGTCACGACAGGTTTCGCTCGGAGGCGAGTGGAGGCTCCACCCTCAGTCGGTTCAACTGATTTGGGATCGATTCGGCCAGGCGCAAGTGGATCTCTTCGCCTCACCGGAATCCACCCACTGCCAGTTGTGATACGGGCTGACCGAGGCTCCCCTCGGTATAGATGCACTGGCACACAGTTGGCCGAAGGACCGGCTCAAGTATGCGTTTCCCCCGGTGAGTCTGATCGCACAAACTTTGTGCAAAGTCAGGGAGGACAAGGAGCAGGTCCTCTTGGTAGCCCCCTTCTGGCCCAACAGAACCTGGTTCTCGGACCTGGTTCTCCTGGCGTCAGCTCCTCCCTGGCGCATTCCCCTGAGGAAGGACCTCCTTTCCCAGGGGAAGGGCACAATTTGGCACCCGCGCCCCGATCTCTGGAACCTCCACCTGTGGCCCCTGGACGCGACCAGGAGGACTTCAGAGATCTCCCACCATCAGTGGTGAACACACTCATTCAGGCAAGAGCTCCCTCTACCAGGCGGCTGTATGACTCTAAATGGCGCGTGTTTGTGAACTGGTGTTCTGCTCGGCTAAGGGACCCACGGAGTTGCGGCATCGAATCAGTGTTATCCTTCCTCCAGGAGGGCCTGGACAGGCACCTATCTGCCTCGACACTTAAGGTTCATGTGGCCGCTATATCGGCTAATCATGACCTGGTGGGTGGCAGGTCGGTGGGAAAACACGATTTGGTAATCAGGTTTCTGAGAGGAGCCCGGAGACTGAACCCTCCTCGGCCACATCTTATCCCCTCTTGGGACCTTGCTGTGGTTCTCCGGGGCCTACAGCAGGGTCCCTTCGAGCCTCTTCAGTCAGTCAAACTCGATGCTCTCTCCCTAAAGACGGCTCTCCTGACTGCGCTCGCCTCGGTAAAGAGAGTGGGAGACCTCCAAGCCCTCTCCATCAACAGTTCGTGCCTGGAATTCGGACCAGCGGATTCTCACGTCGTCCTGAGACCCCGGCCTGGATACGTGCCCAAAGTCCCCACCACTCCCTTCAGAGACCAGGTGGTGACTTTGCAAGCTATCTCTTCCCAGGAAGATGACCCCAACCTGACCTTGTTATGCCCAGTCCGTGCCCTGCGCATCTACTTGGAACGAACTCAGCCCTTCAGACGTTCTGAACAGCTCTTCGTCTGTTATGGGGGACAGCAGAAGGGGAAGGCTGTCTCCAAACAGAGGATCTCCCACTGGCTGGTGGACGCAATTCGGGTGGCCTACCAGGCCAGAGGCCTACCCTGCCCTCTGGAGGTAAGAGCCCACTCGACTAGGGGCGTCGCTGCCTCGGCAGCCCTGGCAATGGGGCCTCATTAACAGACATCTGTAGAGCTGCAGGTTGGGCTACACCTAACACATTTGCCAGATTTTACAATTTACGCATGGAGCCAGTGTCAGCTAGAGTCTTGAATACCAGCTCTTGACTCAGTTCTCTGGTTGGTGTAGAGCTTGCTTTAAAGCGCTTCCCCTAACGGTGATTACGCTTCTGAGTTTCAGTAGGTTTCCTAGCGTGAACCCTGGACACCATCTCCATCATTGGCACCTCTGGACGTGGCAGAGTTTTGCGGAGGGACTCGCTACGAATTCGGTCACAAGGTATGGTCACCTTTGTTCTGATTGAATTGTGCCCCATATGTAGTGGCTCCTTATGTGGCCCCATGTGTGTATCCCCACCTATAACTCCTGTAGTGCGGTGTTTCCCCTGAGGACTGGTTTGTCTCTAGGGTCTGAGTCTGGTGGTCTCCCCCGGTGTGAGTCCCACCTCAGCCCCCATGTTTAATGTTGTCACTTGTACCCCCCCTGTTGGGCAGGTTGTGAACTCCGTAGCGCCGTTTTTCCTTCGGGGAGGAGGCGCTTTCCCAACGCTCGCAAGACACTCGGCCGCTCTACTGAGGAAGGCCCGGCTGCAGAACCCTGGTACAGGTCAGTCTTGGACGTTGGATGGTCACGGAGGAGGTGAGCTGCACTTCGTTAACACGTTGCCTGTTACTTCTGCGCTTATCACTCGTGACGCGGCCAGTAAGGTGGCGGTTTTCTACGGGGACCCCTAGTGTCGTACACTACTCGACACAACTCGGAGTGTACGACAGATAGGGAACGTCTCGGTTACGTATGGTAACCCTCGTTCCCTGATGGAGGGAACGGAGACGTTGTGTCTTCCGTGCCACCTTCCTGGACCGCCTCTGAGTGAGTTGAGACCCTCGGCTCCTCAGATCAGAACGAGTGAGCAGATGCACACGCTGCCCTATTTATACCCGGACGTCCGGGGCGTGGTCAGCTATGCAAATCTGCACACCCAATTTTCATTGGCCTTTCTCAAAACTGTCAGAGGTGTTTGGGCTCTCAAGAGCGACCCCTAGTGTCGTACACTACTCGACACAACGTCTCCGTTCCCTCCATCAGGGAACGAGGGTTACCATACGTAACCGAGACGTTTCCCTTTCACAATGTGTAAGTTGATTTATATCCACAATAAGAGTCAAATCAGACGCAGATAATCTCCTGATAAACAGTGCCGTTAATGACCTGCTGAAGTGCAATAATGGGAGAGCGGTTCCTGACGAGAGACAGGGGAGCGTGTTTGTGAATGTAGCCGTGATTCATACAGCTGTAATTGAGTTCGCTCGTGCAGAGTGATTCAAGAGGGACCGAATCGCTCGCCTATGAATCTGAGCAGAGACCTCCCAGAGCAGCAGCCATAAAAACGCAAATAAACGCACAACTGATGGGACTCCAAACAATATAGTAGCAAATTACGGCACAGAGAGCAGTCGGGCCTGTGGCACGCCGGTCTGGAACAGTGGGAGTGAATGAGGCTGTTCAGCAAATGACATGTATCAGACGTTTATTTAGGACATAAACTGGTAAGATTTTTCTAGGATCAGTTTTTTCCTTTTATTATCACTTCTAGTGTTTTCCCTCATTATTACACCCTACATTTAAAATGCCACAGGGTAAAAAATACATGTTTTTTGTTTTTAAAATTATGCATTATGGTAAATTCACCTGTTATTGGCGGAGGTGGCAAATTTAGGAAAATCTGGACTTTTTATAAGCAGCTTTAGATGACAACACTCAGTTTGGTGTATTTATTCACTGTCATTATTTTATTAGTTTATTATAACTCATTATTACTATATTATTTTTCTTTCTTTTTTAAGACTTCTAAAACTTACAACAGTGAAAAAGTGCACCAATTGTACTGAATGTGCACTTGTAGTGTATTTAACAAGTTACAAGTATACCTTTACCAAAACTGTAGTCGCAGATAGTATAATTTTAATAAAGGGCTTGAGCACACTTATAAAAAGTGATTTTTGTAATAATGTCAAATTAAAACTTTTAATTTAAGTTACATATTAAAGCATGTTTTAAAGAAGTACACTTGTTTTGATAGGTTGACTAACATAATAAATCACATGTAAAGTACTTGATTATCATTTAACTTTAATGTCTTATTCAGTATTACATTTACAACAGTTTATCCCTTTAACTGTCACCCCCATTTTTGAACATAGACATGAAAGTGCACTATCCAAACCTAAATTGTTATAATTCATAAACAAATACATTTTCTAATATGAGTTTGAAGTACCATTTCCATGGCAATGCAATGTCAGATTTTAAAATGGGTTTCAAAAGATGAATTTTGAGGTTTTAAACTTTCAGTTGATATATAATTTACGATCATTTCTAAAACATGATAGGGAAAAAGGCAACAAAATAGACTTTTGGTGATGTAGATTTTTGAGGTGCACTCTTGTCATAAATGAATCTATTAGTGATCCTACATGATTTGTAACAAAAACAGTGGTAAAATATCTATTTAGGAGTCTTAGACCTTTCCAATAATATACAGTTTGTCATGATTAGATTAGGATTGAATTGTAATATGTGACCCAGGACCATAAAACCAGTCATAAAGGTCAGTTTTTTGAAACTGAGATTTATACGTTGTCTGAAAGTTTAACCCTCTGAGGGTTAAAAAAAAATCGAAATATTGAGAAAATCGCCTTTAAAGTTGTCCAAATTAAGTTCTTAGCAATGCATATTAATAATCAAAAATTACGTTTTGATATATTTATGGGAGGAAATTTACATATCTTCTTTACTATCCTAATGAGTTTTGGCATAAAAAAAAAAATCGCTAATTTTGACCCATACAATATATTTTTGGCTATTGCTACAAATATACCTGTGGTACTTCAGACTGGCTTTGTGATTCACGGTCACGTATAGTAACGTAAACTTAAGCGTCCCTCTGAGAGGACGGGTGACAGTTAAAAGGTTATCATAAATGCTTGTCAGCACATTCAGCAGTACTTTAACCATATTTCAAACACAGAAGTAATTATGAAATAACATATAAAGATGTACTACTTGGGTCAAAAACACTCTAAAATTCAACTAAATGCCTTTAAAATAGATTTAAACTATTACACATTTTCATTGAAACATTAAAAGTTACTTTTAAAAGTAATGCATTACAATATTGCATTACTTCCTGAAAAGTAACTAATTATGTTACTTTTTATGTAAAGTAATGCATTACATTACATTACTTTTGCATTACTTTTTAAATCTGGGCAGGGCTTGCTTGTTTGTTTTTAATATAAAAAGTTCTATTTTTGGCAAATGTAAAAGCCCTTTACACCAAAAGCCTCAGGCTGAAGGAAAAGTAAATTCACATCTGTACAGTAGAACGCAGGAGAAAAAAGTTCAATACTCTTTAGCAATAATAAAAGAAGAGCAAATTTTTTGCTCATTAGTATGGTTGAATTGGATCATTGAAGGTCAGCAGGAAAGACACTTGTTAATAAAATGGGATTAAACACATAAAGGATATTTGTATTATTTAACATGTTAAATTATTGCAGGTTTGCATCATATTCTAAATTGCATTTCACTGTTTTTATTCATTTTGAGGAATAGTGAATCTGTTTTGTGTGTGTGTGTGTGTGTGAGTGAGTGAGATGAATTAATGCATGTTCACATTTAGTCTAGAACTAAAGAAACATCTTACTCCTGATTTCTCTCAACATGGGGACAGGAGAGTTTTCAATCAATAAATGGAGGGAAAAAAAGTAACTGGTGTTACTTATTTGAAAAAGTAACTCAGACATTTTCTTGTAAATTAAAAAGTAACAAGTTACTTTACTAGTTACTAAAAATTAATCTGATTAATTTTTTATTAACTCACTTTACTAATAATGCGTTACCCCCAACACCGGTTTTGATAAAACAGTCTCAAAAGTGATTAAATCTGGGTAAGTGTACTAAATGATTTAAAGATTGTATTTGATTAGTCCATGCAAAGCCAAAATGTAATTTGATTGCTTGAAATGTGCACGTTTAAATGTGATTGGTTGCTGACTCTGTTTACCTTCGGTGTGGAGGCGGGTCTGTTCATCTGATAGGTCAGATCAGCACTGCAGATACTGCCGTGCTCAGCGATCATCGACTGCAGCATCTCGTCCTCTTCCTCCTCCAGAAAATGACGATCAAACGCCTTTTCGTCAGACAGGTCTAAATCACTGGAGTCGATCTGAAAGGAATATTGTGTAGGTGAGAATAATAATAAAGTCAGAGAATGATCTTTTTTTGTCTTCAAAAGGCCACAATAAATGTGCTACACTTTAAATAGTTTGTTAGGATAACCCCCACAAAAATCAACATGAACTTCGAAATATTCTTTCTGAATTTCACTTTCATTAAATTTTCAGTGATGCCGTGTGTGTCTTGCTTTGGACTAAAATGTTTTTTATTCATCTAAAAAATGGTACCTATAAATGCGGAAAAAAATGGTGCCACGACAGATTCATACATATATATGGAAAATATATAGAATATATTTTTAGTAAAATAATTTTATGGTAAAGAGATGCATAATTATTCTTCAAAACGTGTCTTTTTGAGTTCCACAAAAACAAATAATTAAATAATTTCTTTGCAAAATGTAGAGTCATATGTATGAATATGAATTTCTTGATTTTGGAGAATTTCTTTAGGTAAAAGAGCTGCATAAATGAAATACCCTTCAAAATTGATTTTGCAATATTCTTTCTGAACTTCAGTTTCAGTTGATTTTCAATGATGCCACTTGCTAAGCTTGGACTAAAATGTTCAAAAAGGTTGTCTGTCCCCAATAAACGCTTGACATATCGCTGCTCCTACAGAACGTTGCACTAATAACATGCTTTGCACAGGAAAGCTTTGCTTGTGTTTTATGAGCACTGACCACTGCAGGCTCAGCGCGGAACACAACTTGATCCTCCTCATCCTCACTATCACAGCCCTCCGTCAGCAGCAGAGCCGAGAAGATGAAGGACGAAGAGCCATCCTCATCCTCAGTCTGTGAAGACAGGGAAGTGTCACCTCTCTAAACACGTGACCATCCATTCTCTGATCATGAGCAGATCACACTGGGTGTTATGACCACAATCTGGTACGACTAACTATATATCATTAGTAGCTGAATATACTCTAATAAAATTGGCCTTTTTCAGTAAAAAAAAATAAATAAATGACTGAAAATAAATGCCAGCATCCATAAATATTAAATAAAGTTAAAATTTTTCAGTTAATTATTCCTTAAATCTTTGTTAAATTAAAGTAATATATATGAATCAGGGTTTCTGCAGGTTTTTATGAAGGTAAATTTGAGACTTTTTTAAGACCTTTTTAAGACCAACTAAAGAAAAGGTAGGGGAAAAAAACTGAAGGGAAAACAATACAGCAATATGTTCTCTAAGTATAGTTCGAGTTTTACTTTCACTTTCAAATTCGCAGCAATTCAGCATCTAGCAATTTTTTGTTTTTCGTTCATTTCAGTTTTCCCTCTTTGCTTTCCTTTGGTTAAAGCGCTGTGCACATTTTACTTTCACTTTCAAATTAGTGGCAACTCGGCATCAAGCAGTTGTTTGTTTTTGGTTTCTTTGAGTTTTCCCTCTTTTCTTCACTTTCCTTCAGTCTTAAGTAGCTGTAAAAGCGTTGTGCGCATTTTTAATTTCACTTTTATATTAGCGGCATTAACGTAACGCAACAAACTTTTATTAACAAAACTAATAAAAATACACCATGTTATATGCCTAATATAAAATAATAACTTACACAAAGTTTAAATAGGTATACAAAACTGAAAAATAAGAAACATAGAATGTTTATTAGCAAAACGAATAAGAAAGCTTGGAAGCACGGCATACGCCTTGATGTTATATATATATATATATATTTATATATAAAATATATAAAAATACACAGTTTAAATAAATAAAAATCAGCCAAATAACCAAATAAATATGAAACTTCCACTATCATGTCAGATAAATGGCAGAAGTCAGCAGGCTTTTCAAAATCCAAAATATTTTTAAAACGGGCGCTTTTGCATTTTGTTTTGAATTTCCTCCGCATGGTCTGGTCTTTCTCTTTTCTTGTCAGTCAGCTCGACTCTCTTCAGGTGATAAATGAAATCTGATCTGTGATGCGACTGTCGTTCAGCACACTGCACTGAGCAGCAGCATTCAGTTTTAATTGTATTTTCTGTTCTCTAACTGAACTAAATGATTTTTATTACTAAAAAAAACATAACGACAAGTTCTTCTTCGAGTGACTGACAGATGAAGCAGCACATACCGCCATCTACCGCGTATTGTTTAATGAATACTGAGGCCATGTAGCACAGAAATTATGCTTTTGCTTCACTTCAAAATGAAACATAAGGAAACAATCCCTCACTAAAATTAATGCCATGATCATATGAATTTAAGACTTGCTGCTCTGATTTAACTCCTTTTCAAGGCCTTAAAAGTGATTTAAGACTTTTTAAGACTTTTTTAAGACCCGCAGAAACCCTAATGAATTGCTAATTTTTATTTGTTGGAATTGCTTATTATTCAGTTTGCTGAAATGTATAAAGAGTAATATAAATATCTTGAACTGTTTGAGACAAGTCTACTGTTTTTTTTTTTTTTTATGATGCTTTATGCAATAACATAAAGCAGTCCTGCATACTGATGCTGTGCAGATATACAGTGTATATTTCCTGTGCTACAGCAGAATCTCACTTCATCATAATACCCAGCCCAGGATCACAATAAAAGTCTGATTTGATTTGATTTGGTTAGAATAATCATTTTGCATGTTAGTAGTGCAAGGTTGGTTAGCGAGCTGATTCATTTGTTTGTCATTTTTGGCATCATTAAAAATCGCTGATTGTATCAAAGATTTGACGTGCAATGGTAAACAGGAAAAAATGCTTTGTCTGTTCTTTATTCTGCTTCTTGGAAGTGAGTCATTTGAACCATATTAAAAGGTGATGTTACCCTATTGCACTTGAGAGAGCAGAACAAAAGCGTTCCGCACGCTCATGCAGTCTAAAGGCCTCTCGTGAGATTAAATCTTCAGAAAAAAAGGCCTGATCAGATGACCTGCAGTGCACTTGACAACCCACCGCACACGCTCCAAACCTCAAGGCCTCAGAGAAGAAAAAGAAGGAAAAATGCCAAAATGTGCACACAATCCCAGAATAATGGAGCCGAGATAACAGCCTAGGAAAGTTGAAGAGGTTAAGATAAACTACAGCCCCTGAGAGCTCTTCACAAAGATACAGACACGCTCCTCCAAGAAGATCTCATTTCCTGAGGCCTTAAAGGACTACAGACCCGCGTCATGAAATATTCAAAGAACCTGCGAAGGAATCCCGTTACTGCAGCCACGGGTTTCAATAACACAAAATCTTGCAGAGAAAAAAGCTGCTTTAGAAAGTAGAGGCTAGTATTTCTTACAGGCAGTGGTTTGGCCACCCCGATGTGGACGGCACCCATGTTCGCTCCCTTCAGAGCCTGTACAGCTTCCTCCAAACTGGCGCTCTCCAGGTTGATGTTGTTGACATACATGAGGCGGTCTCCTGGCAACAAGCGTCCGTCTTGCTCTGCTACGCCGTCGGGAACTAACGACCTAATCACAATCACAGTCTTAAGCGGGTCCATTGGGTCCTGTACACATATAAACACACATACACACACACATGCAAAGTGAGTATAACATTATCAACATTATCAGTTTCACTTTATTTCAGTGGGCCTCATTAGACATTCTACAATTACTTTCCAACTACATCAACGAAGTCTCATTAATTGCAACTACATCAAATAACTTCCATTAACTTGCAACTATGTCAACTAACTCACATTATTTGCAACTAAATGTCAACAAACTCTTATTAATTTGCAACTACATGTCAACTAACTTGCGTTAATTTGCAACTACATGTCAACAAACTCCCATTAATTTGCAACTACATGCGAACAAACTCCCATTAATGTGCAACTGCATGTCAACTAACTTGCGTTAATTTGCAACGTGAACTAACTTGTGTTAATTTGTAACTACATGTCAATAAACTCCTATTAATTACGTCAACAAACTTGCACTAATTTGCAACTACATGTGAAATAACTTGTGTGAATTTGCAACGTCAACAAACTCCCATTTGCAACCACATCAACTAACTCTCATTAATTTGCAACTCTCATTAATTAGCAACTACATGTGAACTAAACTGTGTTAATTTGCAACTACATGTCAATAAACTCCAATTAATTACATTTTTTTGCACACAACAAACATTCAGCACAACCAGTGTAGTCTGATTAACAAACAGACAACTTTTATCTTTCATCTGTCAGTTCTTTCAATCAGTAAAAAAGACTCACAAAAGTGCTCCTCCCATTCTCATGTGATGCTCTAAATTTAGAAAGGTCCTCCCACTTTCTGACCTGATAATCCAGAATGCTAAAGCCCAGTCCGCTCTCTCCTTTCTCTAGTTCGATGTCCTGAATCTCTGTTTCCCACATCGCTAACGGCGTTCCGGTGGGCTCCTCAGTCACATGATCTTTCAAGATGTCCTCTGATTCGCCAGAGATCAGGAAATCCTCAAACTCACCCGGCACCTACACAAACAAGAAAAAACATAACATTTCATTCTTATAAAATCCCTAATAATTGTTCCGAAGCATAAAACTTCACCTTAATTTAACGTAGGTAACACGGCTTTTATTGATGGCTAAACCATGTCATGCATTTGAGCATGAAGGTCTGTTCTCTGAGAGCCACTCGATGTGTTCAGAGATTATAATGTGCACTGTAATCTGATATAATCCCAACAAAGGAAAGTCTGACTGAACTACTCAGGCTCGTTTAACTCGCTCATGGATAACAAGAACTTTATCACCACAAACGAATGATTATAAGCATTTGGGGAAATCAAGTGTCCTTCCAACATAAGTTATTTAAATGAATGTTAATTTATATTTATTGTAAATTACTTAATTTTTTAATTTACATTGAATAATAATTACATTTCCTATTATTTTTATTTAATTAAATAAGGTTACTCTTTAAATTATTTATTATTATGTAATTTATAAATAAACTTAAATATTATAAATAGAGATTCCTATAGGAGTTATTTCAACCATTGATTATTATTGTCATTTAACATTTCTAGAAATACTCTATATTGTCTATTGATAACTATATGATAACATAATAATTATTGTTATTAAATATGCTCTATATTTAGAGCAGTTATACAAAATTATATACATTTTATTGTATTTGAATTTCATTGGTATAGATAAATTCATATTAATAAAAGACTGATTGCACATTAACCTTTACATATTTTATTGTACATATTAAATCTAAACAGGATTTGATATTTAGTGAACAATTGAATATACCTGAACTATGGAATTGGTGGCCACATCCTCTAGCTGTGATTGGTCAGTTTGGCTGTCAGTCATTAGAGGGGCGGGTCTACAGCAGACCATGGTCACAGAAACAGGAAGTTCTTTCAGAATGTCAACGACATCTTTATGAGTCTCTCCTCTGAGGGGAATGCCATTCACCTGAACAAACACACGCAAACTTATAAATATATGAAAATAATGAAGAGATACTGTTTTCAACAACGATAATAATTAGAAATGTTTCTTGAGCAGCAAATCAACATGTTAAAATGATTTCTGAAGGATCATGTGACACTAAAGACTGGAGTAATGATGCTGAAAATTCCGCTTTGCATCTCAGGAATAAATTACATTTTATAATATATTCACACAGAGAACAGTTATTTTAAATTTATAATTTTTTAAATAATTTTTCATGATATTTCTACTGTATTTTTGATCAAATAAATGCAGCTTTGGTGAACATTACAAGACTTCTTATTGGACCAATTTCCAACATTAATTCGATTTTTAACGCATATTGGTGGTGGGTTGTTTCCGATGAATGTGTTTTACCTCTAGCAGTTCATCTCCACTACAGATTTTTCCCGATCGCCCAACGGGTCCCTCAGGAAGCACTGAGCGGAGGATGTGATGGCCAGCGCACACGTCCAGACTGATCCCTAAACCGCTGTTCTCACTGAACTTCTCAACTTGAGCCACCTGAACACACGTCAACACAGAATCACATCACAACCTTTGAAAATCCCTCACTCACTTGCTGTAGCGTGAAACACGTCATCTCCTTCAAACAAATTCAGTCTGTTCCTTCCACATATACAAACAGATTTTGACGTTAGTAGGAATAATCAGTCGGCAGTAGCAGTAATCAAATTACGATACAAAAAATATTTAAACAAACATGCTTGGTATATTGTGCACTAAAAATACACACTGTGAACCAGGAAAGTAATTTAAGAAAGTAAGCCAATAAATTTAGTTTTGATGTTAAGTGTTTCTGTGATTTTCCTCTAACAAGGTCAGCTGCAATATTCTTACAGCTGACCTTGTTAGACGAAAATCACAGAAATAAAGAAGTCTTTACAGATCATTAATAAACTATGTTTGCTTTTATAATTTAACTGAAAAGGAAATAGTTTTGCAGTCTTCTTTTGTATTCACTTTGAATATAGCCTTGTGAAAGAAATGTGCTTAAATGTATTGAATGTACGCATGTACTGTACTTTAAATCTTAAAAGTATATTTAAAAAGCTGTACTTATAGTTAATGCAATATTAATGAAATGAAAGGTCACTTAAGTGACTTAAAGAGAGATACTTTCATGACTATATCCCTTAACACAATATTTTCAAGATTATATTTAAAGTTAATATGCTTAAATATTACTAATGTGTTATTACAAATGAAATACAATTTCCAGTACAAATGCATTAAAATACATTTTATTTTATCATAAATACTTGACAGTACATTCAGCAGTAGTTTAACCATATTTCAAAGACAATAAAAGTAATTATGAAATTACATAAAAATATCTACTTAAGTCCTATTTAAGTTCAAACTTAAGTTCAAATAACTGTAGTTAATATAAATATAAACTCTGACACATTTTCATTTAATTGCCGTTAATATGCAAATAAGTATCTGAAAACAATACACATTACACTTAAGTTGATTCTTTTAGAATATATTATTTCTGTAAGTTTGCTAAAATTAAATTGGTTTTGTTTTATTGTGTGAATTTTTGTGTGTGACTGTGATGATATTATTCAAAACATTAGATACAAAACATTAGTCTTGCTAACACAACAAGGAAGCTGGCAGAGATTTAACTCCAAATCTATAAAAAAGAGAAAGACATGAACTGTTATATGAATTAAATTTCACAAGTGCTGACTGGTTAACTACACATAATAAAAATCTACATATAAAAATCAGTCACATTTCTGATCTTTGAACTGCAATGACAGAGATGTGACCTGTCACTTCTCATTTACATTACAACAAAATATAGATATTTTTGGAAAACTCATTTTTTTTCTAAAGTGTTTGATGGCAAAATTGGGAACAGCAAATGAATGATAAGTTGTACATATGAAAAGTTTATCTGTAAAAACTGATAAATTTTTTTTATTGTTGTTCATTAGCTGTATTTTTTAGTTATTTTGTAGTTTAATCAAAATAACACAACTGCAGTTTGATTGAAATTGAAATTGTTAAAAATGGAGTGGAATCTCATACATACACTCATATATACCACATGAATTAAAAATAGTGAAAAATGTAATCACTTATTTACTCGGTATAGGGAACAAGCCCAACAACATTACAAAAGTTAATTGCAGAGAGTAATAAAAAGCACAAATGCATTATTATTTCTTCCTTTTAAATCACTAAAAAAATGAAAAAAGAGTGTAAACAGTAAAAATGATTTGTAAATATTTAAATATTCAAATACTTTCTAATATAAAGCTATTTTAAATAGTATTTTAAATTTGATTTACAATTTGGAAAAAAAAAAAACACATTTAATTGTAAACAAAACAAAGATTACTGGAGTATGTTTTACAAGAAAATACTCTGGTATTTAAGTATACGCCGCTTCAGTGTAGGATTTACTTTTCACTCAGAAAGATAGCTAGTGAAATTCAGAAATTATAACAAAGAAACTGCAAATGACACATTAATTTTGAAGAAGTTTGTGCTAGTAGTTTGAAGAAATTAGTATTTTCTTGTAAAACATACCCCAATATTTTTTGTTTTATTCACAATTTAAAAAAAATCTTTTACAGTGTACTTGGTTTTAAAAAAGATCTTCTAATTAAAAGATGAAGCATAAAGGAGTTACTCACAATGACTTCACTGCAGACGCCGAGCTCATTCTGCCACTTTTGCATTAGCTGGTGTTCTTCCTCAGAGCTCAGCTTCACAGGACCTGAGAGAGACATGACAGCATTACGCCGCTCTCTGCGAGAGTCGATTCTCTGATATCAGTTGTGAAATGACAAACGTCTCTCACCGTCGCGTCTTTCTGCAGCTCTGATGGGCGAAACGGTGACAGACTGAGGTTTGGCGTTTTCCTCTGGAGTGAGAAACACTCTCTCATCTAGACATGAAAACACAGGGGCATCAGTGATGTGCACGTCCTCTGGATTGAACTCTCTTCATATAATAACAGGCTTCATGGGACTGTGATGAAAGGATGAGTGAGGATTTTGACTCTAAATATGGTGCGGCGGTTGTGGGACTGACACACACACACAAAGGATCCACCAAACTTTATCACTGTCTCTGTTATTGAGTTAAACTTTAGATCTCAGCTCTGGCTTTACATTTATCTTCAAGTATTCTCTCTATCTTAAGGTATTTATTAGGATTTTAAAAAGACCCCAGGATTTGCACAAACGTGCAGCAAACAACACCGTATGGAATATCATATCCCACAAAGTAGTGTGTTCAGCTTGAGCTTGGATTTCAAGTGTGATGAATGAATAACAGAGCTCTCTTTTGTCATCATTATGTGAGCAGATTGCCAAAGTTATTATTACACATATAGTTACACAAAAATGAATGCAAAATAACCGTTTTAGCTAGTTCCAGGTTGATAACGGAACACTGATTTTGTTTGAAAGATTTATTGTCTAATGTTTAAGCAAGTGTTATAGTTAAAACTTCAATTTATTAACTGAAATAAAGCTAAAATAAAATAATAAAATATTATATAAAAAAGAAATCTTGCCTTTGCAACTAACTAAAATAAATTCAATTAAGTTTTAAAAAATTAAAAAAAATCAAACAAAGTTAAATAGAAATATCAAAAAACTGATAAAAATGATAAAAGCACATAACAAAATTAATCAAACTCAAATTGAAATAAAAATCAAAAGTGAAAATCTAAAAATAAAAGCTACTACTATAAAATATTACTTAAAATATGATTATTTCAATGACCAAATTTCAGGAATGTAAGACTTTTTAAGACCACCTTAAAGGAAATAAGTAATGCAGATATTATTATTATTATTATTATCTATATACACTGACCAAAATTATAAACGCAACACTTTTGTTTTTGCTCCCATTTTTCATGAGCTGAACTCAAAGATCTAAGACTTTTTCTATGTACACAAAAGGCCTATTTCAATTGGCATGCTGACTGCAGGAATGTCCACCAGAGCTGTTGCCCATGAATTGACTGTTCATATCTCTACCATAAGCCGTCTCCGAAGGCGTTTCAGAGAATTTGGCATCCAACCGGCCTCACAACCGCAGACCACGTGTAACCACACAAGCCCAGGACCTCCACATCCAGCATCTTCACCTCCAAGATTGTCTGAGACCAGCCACCCAGACAGCTGCTGCAACAATTTGTTTTCATTAGCAAAGAATTTCTGCACAAACTGTCAGAAACCGTCTCAGGGAAGCTCATCTGCATGCTCGTCATCCTCATCGGGGTCTCGACCTGACTGCAGTTCGTCATCGTAACCGACTTGAGTGGGCAAATGCTCACATTCGATGGCACTTTGGATGAATCCTGGTTTTCACTGTACAGGGCAGATGGCAGACAGTGTGTATGGCGTTGTGTGGGTGAGCGGTTTGCTATTGTCAACGTTGTGGATCAAGTGGCCCATGGTGGCGGTGGGGTTATTTGTATGGGCAGGCGTATGTTATGGACAATGAACACAGGTGTATTTTATTGATGGCATTTTGAATGCACAGAGGTACTGTGATGAGATCCTGAGGCCCATTGTTGTGCCATTCATCCACGACCATTACCTCATGTTGCAGCATGATAATGCACGGCCCCATGTTGCAAGAACCTCTACACAATTCCTGGAAGCTGAAAACATCCCAGTTCTTGCATGGCCAGCACACTTAATCATACTTGAGCATACTCACAGCATACTTGAGCATGTTTGGGATGCTCTGGATCGGCGTATACGACAGTGTGTTCCAGTTCCTGCCAATATCCAGCAATTTCGCACAACCATTGATGAGGAGTGGACCAACATTCCACAGGCCACAATCAACAACCTGATCAACTCTATGTGAAAGAAATGTGTTGCACTGCATGAGGCAAATGGTGGTCACAGCAGATACTGACTGGTTTTCGGACCCCCACAATACAGTAAAACTGCACATTTTAGACTGGCCTTTTATTGTGGCCAGCCTAAGGCACACCTGTGCAATAATCATGCTGTTTAATCAGCATCTTGATATGCCACACCTGTGAGGTGGATGGATTATCTCGGCAAAGGAGAAGTGCTCACTAACACAGATTTAGACAGATTTGTGAACAATATTTGAGAGAAATAGGCCTTTTGTGTGCATAGAAAAAGTTTTAGATCTTTGAGTTCAGCTCATGAAAAATGGGGGCAAAAACAAAAGTGTTGCGTTTATAATTTTGGTCAGTGTATGTTTAGCTCTTAAGCAGTCTGTATGTTTTTATGGCTGTTAGAGATATTGTATTTGCATTAATGTTATTAATTAATAACATCAATATGGAAATCAGAGTAGGAGTTGTAGTTTTGGGGCAAAACAAAGGCTTTTAATAAATATGTATGAAATATTAAGTCTGTAAAGTTAAATTTTTACATCACTAAATTTACAGTGAGCTCAGTGTTTGCATGTTTTTGTCTCTGTTTCTTTACTATCATATAAAAAGTCTCCGCTTTTGCAGTTGTGGAAAACTGAAGGAAGAATTTTAAGTTTCCGTGAGTGGTTGGCAACAATTTTCAATACACTTCTCACTATAAAACTAGTGAAATGTAGTAAACCCCACAAAAAATTATGAAAAGGTTTACAGGTTTAAGGCCACTCTGATTCATACTGAAGCACATGACTCATGCAGATTACACATTTATTTAATTAAATTACAGCCTTTTGCAGTTCAGGAATCGCACTAGGCCATATGATGGTGTGGATTTGATTGTACAACCCTATTATTAGCTACTTAAAATGGACAAGCCTATTTCTTTCTGCATTTGTCAAACCATTTCATGGAGTGTTTCAACAGATGTGAGGCAGCTTCATTCACAAATGCAAATTGTTTGTTACCGTGCTTGGTGTTTGTTCGCTCTATTGTTGAGTTTTGGGATGCGCTGAGGGTGGGTGTGGTCTCCACGGTGACAGGTATGATTGGCGGACATGCATCCTCTGGTTTGAAGCCACGTCGGACGAGCTTCAGGTTCACGGTTTGACCCGTGTGTCGCAGAACTTCCACAGCCTGCTGGTTAGTGTAACCCTGGATATTCACACCGTCTACCTGCTCACACAGACATACACACGAGTTTAGCCTTCAATACACACTTCATTCTCATGCTGAGGTCATATACGACCCTTGACCCTTGAAGTCACTTTTGTGCTTGAAAGGATTACATTGTCATTCATTTTCAACGACCAAGAATTTTGAATTTCAACAATCAAGGATGTTATCTGGCAGGCAAATATTGGCAAAAATATAAAGTATTGTTATAAAGAGCAAAAACAAAGTGCACATTTATAAAATAAAATAAAATAAAATAAAATAAAGTAAAGTAAAGTAAAGTAAAGTAAAGTAAAGTTAAAATAAAATAAAATAAAATAAAATAAAATAAAATAAAATAAAGTAAAATAAAATAAGATAAAACCTAAAGTAAATAAAAAGTACTATATAATATTTGGGCAGTTACATACATTTGAAAAGCTTGTAAAGAGCAAAAACAAAAAACGTAAGTAGACATATAAAATAAAATAAAATAAAATAAAAATACTATGTAATATTTGGCCAGTTACATACATTTGAAAAGCTTTACCGTTCCTATTGTTTTATATGTTTCTTGTTTTGTGTTCTTTTTGTTTTGTGTTTGAAAGGATTACATTGTGAGATCAGTATAACAAAAGGAAAAAAGATAAAAGGGTTTTTTTTTAGTTATTTTTGTCTTGTGAATATAAAAAAATAATAAGAACAATTAGATGTTTTTTTTTTTTCAGAAAAATGTGAAAGTAATAATGAGAAAAATGTCATATGGTTCTATATGTATGTTATTTTTTAATCATGTACATTTTAAAAATCACACTACATAGAAATGGAAAAAAGAGCAATAAAAAATTAATGCTCAGTATCGTCAGTTGAAATGTTGCAAAAATGACTGAGAAAATTTCAACTTTATGCAAATGATTAGCAATCTGATATGGAAACCATCAATTAGACAGAAATCAGTAGAGATTTCATTATCTGTCTTCTGTTGTTGAAATTCAGAGAAAAAAACACTTTGTGATATCTAACTTTACCAATATACTTAATTTTGAACATTTCTCTTATGGGTCTCTCTGAAGACCCATAACATATATTTACACATGCACAATAACAATAATAAAAAAACACTTTCCCTGTCAGACTTTTGATTAGCGCTGCAACACAAAACATGCATAAACAAGAGTTTCATCTGACACATTCTTTGTGAAATAACTCACAGCTATGATCTGATCCCCAACATGAATTCGGCCGTCTTGCTCCACGGCGCTGTCCCTTGAAATGCTCTTCACGAAGATCCCAGAGGGATCTGCAACAGGAAATTACAGTCAGCAAAGGTTAAACGCTGCCTAAAACGAATCACGCTAGAACGAGAATACGCTTCTGAGATGAAATCGGCCCAGAGTGAGAAAGAGAAACAACATAAACAACAAGCCAATGTCTGTCAGGGATGGAAACAGGTTACAATTTCCTGTACACGAAGGCTTTACATTACAAAATCTCTGTTTAATAGAGCGCTTTCCAGCTCGAAACACAAAACATCCCAACTTACACTGACTGAAACCCCTTATGAAAAAGAAGTACACTTAATTAGTTGTACTGAATGTGCACTTGTAGTGTACTTCAGCTCATAAAAGTATATTTTTATTCATATTAAAATTAATTGTATTATATACTGTTTACATTAAATATGTTAGCAATGTGTTAATTCATGCTAGAAACATGCTAAAACATACTAAACTCATGTTAAAACATGCTAAAAATGTGCTAAACCATGCTACCAACATGTTAATACATGCTAGCAACACATTAAACCATGCAAAAGCATGCTAGCAGCATGTTAGAAACATACTAACAACATGCTATTCATGCTTACATCATGGCAGCAACATGCCAGCCATGCAAACACATGCTAATGTTAAAAACATGCTAGCAACATGTTGAAAAATATGCTAATTATGTTAGAAACACGATAGTAACATGTTAATCATGCTAACAATGGGCTAGAAACAAGATAATCATGTTAGAAACATGCTAGCAGTGTGTTCAAACGTTAAAATATGCTATGATTATGCTAAAACATGCTAGCTATAATATGACTTTATCTATCTATCTATCTAAACTTCAAACTTTAAAACTGTTTCAAACTTCAAGCTTTTACAACTACTTCTAACTTTCTGGCTAGGTTTTCTCAAGCCAACCTAAAGTTTGTCTTGACTTTAAAAAGTATTATCTCTGTAATAAATACTCTTTTTCACAAGAGACTATGCACTAAAATAAAGAAAACTTTATTTATACAACACAGACAGGTTTTGTGACTACAGCAAATCATAAAACTAAAAGAATATTTAACAAGCCGCATTTGAGGTATGAATCTCATCCAGCACAAACTTTAAATGCTGAAGTTTAAGATTTCAGGATCTGGGCATGAGCAATAATTATAGTGATGTTTGCATTCGGAAAAACCATTAATAAAACTAAATATAATAATCATTATTTGTTCAGTTCAGCACAACAGTTCTGCTTATTATTATAATTCAGTGTATGATTTACAGCTCACCTGATGTTTTGTCCCCCACATATCCCGCAATGGTGATGCCTAAACCCTGAGCGTTCTTCGTCAAGCTCACATCGAAAGCGCCCTGTTCCTCTTCCTCAAAACCCTGCCAGCAGACATAATCAGCAGTGAGAACAGAACGTGAAAGAAAGGCATCTGTGAAAGTATTCAATATTCTTTACATACAAACACACAGTCAAGAGCCATTCCTGCAGAGTGTAACCTTAATGAATATGCTTATTTAGCAATTTAAGAAAGTATTTCTATAAATGGCATGTCCGAGTCTTAGACATGAGCTCTGGTCATACTCAAGCGCTTTTAACTAATATTACTTGATTATTACACAATAACAAAAACATTAACAGTGACAGTGAGCTTACATGAGGGTGTCAACCTAAAGTTCATTCTGATATTTTGAAAAAGCAAAATGAACTAAAACTAATACCACAAAACATAATTTGTCATATCTTTTGCTAATTCTCATGTCTGTGCCGTTGCTTTCCTGCAGGATGATGTCATTAAAGATCAGCAAACTCATTAGGTGAAGAAAACACTCGCTTGTAATTATTATTACTAACTTAATGGGTTTGTTGCACTGGCCTCAGGCTTTTGTTAGTTAAAGAGAACAGACGAACAGAATGAGAAGTGATTTGAGGACTTAATACAATGATAAGCAATTAAAACAATATTCTCAAGAAAACATTTCATGTTCTTAGAGAAAGGAAATATAAAGAAATGCATGCAATATTTCCTAATAAATGCTGTAAAAGTGGTCTTGTCTGAATCAGGTGAGAAATCTGCACAGATCAAGCACTGTTTACAAAACAGCTCTAAACAAATATGTGTGTGGATTTTGATGTGAAAGACAATGGGAGATGGAGTTTTTCACTGCACTGTAAAAAATAATTCTGTGGCTTTGTAAATATCACAAAAATAAAAACTTGGATTAACTTAATAAAATCTCTGAGTATCATTAAAGAGATTTTTTGATTTGGGCTTACCAAAATTAATAAGTAAAAATCCTACAGTTTATTTTATCTCTAATTTACTTGTTCTGCTTAAGTATGTTTTAATAAAAAAATTAAGCATTTCACTAACAAATTATATTGTTCACATGTCCTTAATGTTTTTGGTACATTTAAATGAAAATATTTGAGAAAGTTGCAATTAAACTTGTCAGTTTTATAAACAGAAATTACTGCTTATTTTCTATCAATTTCTTTTGTATTTTGCATCGACTTAAGAAACTGAGTAAGTTTCGCGGCTATCGTGATCACGTGGACACAACGACCGCGGTCAACAACGGGAAATCTGCTTGCTGGTCACCAGAAAACTGAGGCTTAAACCACCTAAAGACTCCTTTAAAAATGCAGGTAAGTCAATATTAAGAGTTAATGAAATATTGGCTGTGTTTTCGGGCACGCAACACGTTCGGTGTAATTTTACAATGCTGTTGCAGCCCCGCTGTTGTGTGGTAACGTTAACAACGCAAGCTTTTCTAGAATCACTGTGGCTTTGTAGTTTTTTTGTTTTTTTTTTTTTCAAATCAAATATTCAGCTAAAATACGGTTAATACACCTCAGCAATTTAAATGTATGTAAAATGTCCTATTTTAAAGCAGTGTAGCCTGCCCGTGTATGAGGGAGTGGCCGTATTACTGTTAACGTTAACCGCCGAGTTGGTTTCGTCATTGTCATATACTTGTGTGATGAGCATATACGTGTGAATAATTGCAGAAAACAGCGACTAAACTAGTCTATCCGTAGTCCAGCAATTGTAACTGGTGTAATGGGACAAATCCCGGTGCGCTGCAGCGTCAGTGTCCGGTTGAAATAAACCTTTTTTTATCGGCCGTCACTCTGGGTGAGTTCTCACACCATGTCGAATAGCCAAAAACTACAACATTACTGTGTGTGAAAAGCTAACGTAACGTCTCTTTGTATAACTCGTAATTACAACTGTAAACTCGGTGCAAAGTTTTCCGGGAGCCCCTGCTCACATTTGTACCAAAGCACCGAAACATCACCCGGAACCACTCAAATGGCAGAGGCATAACGTAGTGAAGAAATTATCGCGCAAAATCAACCATGGTTTTATTGTAGTAAAATGTATTAAGTTAACCATGTTTTTGGCAGCTTGATTACTATTTGTATTGGTCAGTTTTACTACAGATATCATGGATAAGAGATATGGTTAATGTATTAATGTATTAATGTTTTTTTTTTTTCTGGGTTTTTTTTGTAGTAACACTGGCTAATTTTTAAAGGGGCAGTCAACCACTACCCTACTGTTTTTAATTTGAAGTGTAAATCTATGAATCTCATGGTCAAAACATTTGTTTTACAGCACTGACATCATCGTCCAAAAACATCTAAATATCAACACAAGGCAGGAGGTAAGAGCAGTTTACTATAATATTTCAGTATATGTGAAAATATAATGTTCCAGCATATATGAAATGTTAAAAAAAAAAAAAATCTTTAATAAGGTTTCATAAAATGGTAAACCTCATGTTTCAGCCTTTAGATAAAGAAAAGGGTTAGGTCAAAATAATAATTGATTAATAAATTATTTTATGTATTTTATCTTTATCTATTTTATGTAATATTAGCTCTAACTTGCTATTCTTTATATGTGTGTCTTCAGGATGTTGCTGATCCACCTATTGATGTTCAAGAGGAATTAGCTGTCCTCAACCAACTCTGTGATCTTAGCAGAGCCTGCTCCTGTCTTGTGGGATTGACATGTGCCTTGGACCTGTGATACCCCAAGAACTTTAAAGGGTTAGTTCATCCAAAAATGAATATTAGCCCATGATTCACTCACCCTCAAAGCATCCTAGGTGTATATGACTTCTTTCTAACAAATCCAATCTGAGTTATGTTAAAATTTGTTTTGGCTCTTCCAAGCTTTATAATGGCATTGGGCTCATGTGAGGCACTTTTTATCATGGATGGATGCACTTTATCTGATTTTTGTTTGGACTGTTGAACACTACAACCCACCCAATGCCATTACAGAGCTTGGAAGAGCCAAGACAATGTTTAATATAATTCCGATTGGATTTGTCTAAAAGTAGAAAGTCATATACACCTAGGATGCCATGAGGGTGAGTAAATCATGGGCTAATATTCATTTTTGGATGAACTAACCCTTTAAATATACTTTGGAGGTCTTTTGAAACCTTTTTCTGGAGTTGGATCTGCTAAAACTTTCAACAAAGGTTCAATAACGAAAAAAATAACTTATTATATATATATATATTATTTTCCATTGTCCACGTGTTGTATAATTGTAAAAATGCATTTTGGTTTGGTGTTGTTGTTTTTAATGTCAGGTTTAATTGTACTCAGCCTCAGGCCTTTTAATTTTTGTAAGGTCAAGTAATTTTTGATGATTTTTTTTTTTCTTTGCAAGTCTGCATATCCACAGTTCAGTGGCTAAAATTTCAATTTATTTAACATGTTGTCATTTGCAAAGTATACCAGGTTAAACTATAGTTAAAGAGATACTTCACCCAAAAATGAAAATAATATCATTAATTACTCACCCTCATGTTGTTCCAAACCACTAAGATCTTTATTCATATTCAGAACACAAATAAAGAGATTTTTGATTGAATTCAAGATCTCTCTGGCCCTCGATAGGAACTGAAAAGTTTAAGGCCCAGAAATGCAGTAAAGACATCAATAAAATGGTCAATTTGACATCAGTGGTTCAATTATAGTTAAATAAAGTTATTTTACTTTTCTTTGCGCACAAAAAGTATTCCTGTAGCTTCATATAATTACGGTTGAACCACTGATGTCACATGGACTATTTTAATAATGTCCTTACTACATTTCTGTGACTTGATATGGGTAGGACCTTTGCTGTCTATGGAGGATCAGAAAGCTCTTGGATTTCATCAGAAATATATATATATGTGTTCTGATGATGAACCAGAGGTCTTACGGGTTTGGAACAACATGAGGGTAAGTGATTAATGACAGAATTTTATTTTTTTGTGAACTAACCCTTTAATGACATGTTTTTATCTTTGGTCTAATTTGGTAAGCAACGGTTAATGCCTATAATTTTAAATGTTATTTTTGATGAATTTTGTATGTTTGTAAGTGTCCACAGTTCAGTGGCTAAAATTTATGTAAAAAGTTGTCATTTGCAAAGTATGGTTGAATTGCAGTTATGGTCAAATATGGCAAATAAAAGTGTAATTAAAATACTGTGTTTTGTTTGTCATTTAATTTTGTTATATTTATTGTAAAATACAATGGTAAATACAATTAAAAATATATAAGTAAAAAAAAAAAAAAGTAAATATAGGATATTTGTATATACAAAATATAAATTAAATCTACTCAATTTTTTTGTTTCGGATTTACTATTGAATTACTATTGCATTGCATAAAGATTTTAATTATATTTACTCAATTTTATTTAAAAGATTAATTAATCGAATTAGTTGAATCTACTTAATTTTTTTTAGTTACATTTACTTGATTCTTAAAGTATATTTCAATGATTTCACAACTTTTAAATTTACTTAATATTTTTCAGTGTAAAAATGTTTCACCAAAAAAATTGAGTAGATCATAGTAAAAGTTTTTAGAGTGTGGAAGAAGCGTTATTATGGAAGCGATGGTTCGAAGTTCAAAATTTGTTCACAATGGATTTGTTTCTTACAAATACACAGCTTTTGGCTTCTCAAGACATTACTTGATGGACTGGAGTGGTGTAGATTACTTGCGGATTATTGTGATGTTTTTATCAGCTCTCAGTCTGATGGCACCCATTCACTGATGCTACATTTCTCCAAAACTGATGAAGAAACAAATTCATCTTCATGGTGTGAGTTTGAACTGAACTTAAGTTTGAACTGAACTGTTTCTTTAAGATGATATGCAGTGCTGGGGAAACTAATTACATTACTTACTTTTTATGGAAAGTAATGTGTTACTTTTGCGTTACTTTTTAACACAGGGCTTTCTTGTTTGTTTTTAATATAAAAAGGTCTATTTTTGGCTAATGTCAAAGCCCTTTCACACCAAAAGTGAGGCTGAAGAAAAAAAGTACATTCACGTCTGTACAGTAAAACACAGGAAAAGAAAGTTCGACAAATGTTAGTTCATCTAATTTTTGATTTTTGAAGGTCAGCAAAGACATTAGTTAATAAAATGGGATTAAATACAGAGAGATGGGTAAATGCATTTTCACAGTCAGTACAGAACTACAGTAAGCATCGTGTTTACACTGTGCACACAATGCCTTACTCCTGATTTCTCTCAACATGGGGACAGGAGAGCTGATAAAGTAACTTGCATTACTTATTTGAAAAAGTAACATACATATTTTTTGTTAATTAAAAAAGTAATGTGTTACTTTACTAGTTACTTCAAAAAAGTAATCTGATTACTTAACTTGTGTTACTTGTAATGCGTTACCACCAACACTGATGGTACTGTTATCAATCCATGCAGTCAATTTCAAGACAGCAAAATACAGCAGTATGTATACAGCTGTATGGCAGATGTGCAGCTGTACCTGTTGCTCAGTGACGGTCGGCAGGACGACAGGAGCGGGTGGAGCGTCGTCCGCCGTCCCGCGGCTGATGAGGAGTCGGACTCTGTTTCCGCATTGTTTCAAAACTTGAGCAACCTGCTCACTGCTCAGACCAAACAGATCCGTATCACCGATCCGCAGGACGTGATCCCCACTTCGCAAGCGACCGTCCTAGATCCAGTGAGAGAGACGGTGAACTTCTGTATTTTTCATAAACAGATTTTATGACATTCTTCACTGTTTTTATTCCTGGCTTGAATTCACTGGACCCCTCACAGGGTTATTAGACAATCATTGTTGACTTTGGTTTTGTTTTTTAGGGCTGTCAAGCAATTATTTTTTTAATCTAATTTGATGATATGCAGATTTTTTTATTTATTCTAATTAATTCCAAATTAATTTTGGCTTTAAATTACCCCACAAAGGATCATTTAAGTGTTAAATGAGAAAAGCAATGAACAGACATTAGGCCTGCAGAAAGCAGCTTTAGAAAGAAACATTTTGATTTAACATTGCATAAATATTGATAGTAAATGGGTATGAATGTTTGCTAACACTTCAGAGTATGTAACACTTATTCGCTATTAACTACGACTTTTCCCTTAATAAATTCCTAATTTGCTGCTTATTATTAATAGTTAGTAAAGTAGTTGTTAAATTTAGGTATTGGGTAGGATTATGGATGTAGAATAAGGTCATGTAGAATAAGGCATTAATATGTGCTTAATTAGCACTAATAAATGGCTAATATTCTAGTAATATGCATGCTAATAAGAAACCAGTTAAGAAACCATAAAACAAAGTGTTACCCAATGTTTTTTAAAAGAATATTAAATAAATAAATTTATTTTAAAAAGTCATACTCTCAGTAGGTGGCAGTATTTCACTTATATCTTAATGAGTAAGTCAATCAACCAATTCATTCAAATAGCTGACTCACTCAGAAAGGACACAAGTGACTGCCTTTATGAATGAGTCACTGAATCATTCACTCACTTGATTCATTTCGGAACTGCGGACAACTATTTTCTTTGGTGAAATTGTGCAAAACAAACAATATTGACAATGTTGTGTTTAAAATGTAACACAATATTAGCTAATTGTGTATTGAACTGTTGTGTAATTGTGTATGCAACATGTTCATTTTTCTAAAATTAATTGCACTAAATTACAGCCCTGGTTTGTTTTTCTTTAATTACCCGAAAAGAAAACAGAGTTTAAGGTTGAGGAGAGGAAGACAGGTCAGAGAGAGGTGCATATAGACAGATAGAAACACCATAGATTGTAATAGTTTATAAAAATGTCAAAAGTGCATTTACCTGGTCGGCGATGCCTCCAGGCAGGATGGTTTTGACAATAACGCCAGTGGTTTTGCCACCAACAATCCCAAAGCCCAATCCGGTTCCATCATTCACCAGCTCGATTGTCTCCACATGAGTCCAGTGGGTCTGAAAACACACAAGCGTACAAAAAAGGGGGTCAATAACAAATAAGGTTGGCCATCATGATGATAAAAAACAGGTAAATAGTTTAAAATACATGTGCAAGTTTATAATGTTGGTATTTTATTTGTTTTTGAAAAATACAATTGTTATTGCCAGCTAACAAAAATATGTTCTTGGAACATTGAAAACATGCAGTTGTTTTTAAAACGCTTACAAGGGAAACATTCTGTTTTATAATTTCGCTAACATTCTGAAGAATGTTACTTTTGAATGTTCTCTGAACATTCCGAAACAAGTAGTAACATTCAAAAATGAATGTTCTATTAACATTGCTAGAAGAATATTTGTTGCTAACTGTGAGAGAACATTCTGAAAATGTTCCTTGTTTGCTGGGTAACAGGGATCAAAATACAATTCTGACAGAAGAGATGTGACACAGCCACCCCTATAAGAGTACAACCCCTGTTCTCCCTCTTTGGAAAACATCTCACGAATAATACATGTTGTTCAAGTGACCATAAAATGCCAGTCAGCTGACTGTTGTATTCGTCACTCAAGTCCAAATTCATGGTTTCTGATCGTCTAAGCCAGTGGATGACCAATATCAATAGTGTCCCGAAGGCAACTCACCCACATGAAGGCAGACGGCCACATTGCTGCTGCAAAGACGTCTGTGAAAGAGACTCCTTCAGGAGCGGCTCATGACACAGTTACGCTCTTGATGGAATGACACACCAGCGGACACGAATGAAGACTATCACGTATCACACAGGCACTACAGATCACCTCCCGTTTTTCCACGCTAGTTGAATGTCAATTTGCACCATAGAGCCTGTCTCAGTATTCATTTCCCAAAGTGCAGCCATTAAAAAACCTCCAAATGAGTGTTTCTCTGATAGTATGTTTTGAATGTCAGTGTCTATTTTGTGCACAAAACATGGATAAACTACAAGAGATAAACACAGCGCTGAGTGCATCCTGATTTTTTTGTTGTTGTTGTTTCAGTGCACAGTTTTCATTTACAGTACAAAAATATCAGAAAAACAAACTTGTGTGATGACAAAATCAGGCCAAAACAAAGTTCTTTTGGAGTTCAAAACAGCTTGCCAATGCAAACTTTACGGAAATGTTGGCTCTGGCTGGTAAACACCTTTCAACTTCCATTACTCTGTGGTGATTAAATAATAGGTAGGTTTGCTTGGGGCCTTATTAGTCCAATTTTTGCACATTTTTACAGTTTGCAGGGTGGGTAAAAATAACTTTGAAGTTCAGACAAGCTGTAAGATCTCCAATCCCAAAAGGAAAACAGCAGGGGGTCGTATCCTTTCATAAAGGGGCTGTGTCACATCTCTATTATGTCTCGCTCCCCACTATGCACAGCAGGAATATTCACAGGCTAAGCCATCCCTGGGTGCTTAGGAGACATGAAACAGAACTTTTATACCACTTTCAACAATTTTTTTGTTATTCAAGTGGCATAATCTTCCAAAAAATGTAAAAGAATATTTCCCTTATTTACCATGAATAAAATCAGCTTTTAACAAAAAACACATTTCCCATTATGAATTATGATAAAGCTTGGGTTTTGGTCCATTGGGTCAGACTGCTTTCTCATCACAAGCAAACCGTTCCAATTGGGCCGGGACCACCTTGTTCAGGCTATCTTGGACCAATTATTTTGTTTTTAATGTTTTTTGTAAGAAGTCACTTCTGCTCACCATATATATAATATATATATATATATATATATATATATATAGTGAAATATTATTACAGTTATTGTAATATAGTGTAAAATGTAATTTATTTCTATGATGCAGTGCTGAATTTTCAGCATTACTACTCCAGTGTCACTTAATCCTTCAAAAATCATTCTAATATGCTGATTTGCCACTTAAGAAACATTTCTGATTATTATCAATGTTGAAAACAGCTGTGTTGTGCAATATTTTTGTGGAAACCGTGATCCATCCAGAGTTTTGGGCAAGTTTTAAAAAAACAAAATACTACATTTTAAATCAGCAATGACACATTAAATTGACGAAAAGTAACATTAAAGGCATTTATAATGGTACAAAAGATTTATATTTCAAATAAAATCTGTTCTTTTGAACTTTCTATTCATTAAAGATCGATAATAATAAAAATCATTATTAATAATTATGAATCAATAATTTAGCAAGTCAGCATATTAGAATGATTTCTGAAGGATCATGTGACACTAAAGACTGGAGTAATGATGCTGAAAATTCAGCTTTGATCACAGCAATAAATTACATTTCACAGTATATTCACATAGAAATCACTTATTTTAAATGGTAATAATACTTTACTGTTTTTACTGTATTTGGGATCAAATAAATTAGCTTTGGTGAGCAGAAGAAGCTTCTTTCAAAAATATTTAAATAAAACTTAATTATTACATTCTTTTGACCTGTAGTGTATGTTCAAATTTGCCTAAACAAATCAAATTCAATGAAAAAACACCTCTGAAACAATCACTAGAAAATTAGGTGAAACTTTAAATGTCATAAGTTTGAGTAATAGTAACAGTGACACATGTCTTATTAAACACCCCTAACAGTAACTCCGTTTAGGTACAATAGTCTATACATGTATGTGTGTCTCACCGCACTGGAGTGAGCTGAAAGTGTGCTAGCAGCGCTGGGAGTCCTGGACACAACCGGGCTGGAGAGCTGCGGGATGGGCCCACGGGCGACAGTGAGGCTCACGTGGTCCGACGCTCGCTGCAGGAGAGTAATGGCCTGTTGGTGACTGACGCTCTGATCCAACGGCTGACCGTTAATTGCCAATATCTGATCACCCTCCTTTAGTTTTCCATCGCTAGAATAGAGAACATATGTTTAACAACTAAAACTGTTCTAAGATCAGCTCACAATCACTACAGAGCAGGAACACTTATTTTGATGTGTTGAAAACTTCTTCTAAGGTGTAATTCTTTTTCACAAGGATAGGAAAAAATGAACTATAAAATAATACATGACAATGTGAATGGTGACCTAATGGCTAAACTAAGAACACCTGTTTTTGTAGTACAATGTGAGATATACACTCCTGAACAAAATCTTAAGACCAGGGGAAACATTACACGTATTCACATTTTGCGCTGGTGGATCTTAACCAGGTTGTAAGTACTGCTTCGAAATGGCAAAAGAAATAACAGGAGCAAGAGCCAAAAAATAGAGAGTAGGCAATTCATAGAAAACTGAAGAAAACTCAAACAGGCTGTTCATCAGCTGATCAAAAGTTTAAGACCATTGCCCAAAAAAACCCACAACAGAGCTAAAAGTGTCAAAAAAGAACTCAATAGTGAGCAGCCCCACCACTTTTGCTGATTACTTAAAGCATTCATTTTGGTATGCTTGATGCGACTGTTTCCAGGAGGCTGGTGGGAATGTGTGTCCATGTGGTGAAGATGGCTTCACGAAGGGCATCCACAGTCTGGAACTGACGCATTTTTTTGTAAACTTCCCTTGCCATCCAACCCAAACATTCTCAATGCAATTTAGATCAAGGAAACACACAGAAAGGTCCAAAAGAGCGACGTTATTCACCTTCGTCAGGTGGGCGTCGTGAACTGCAGCGTTGTCCTGTTGAAAGACGAGGGCCCTCAGTCAAGAGGGATGCCCACTGCAACATGTCTACAAAGCCAGCGGCCGTTTGACGCCCCTACACAACCTGAAGCTTCATTTTCCCATTGAAGGAAAAAGCACCCCAGATCATGATGGAGCCTCCTCCACTGTGCCACGTAGAAAACATCTCTAGTGGGATCTCCATGTCATGCCAGTAACATTAGAAGCCGTTAGGACCATCCAGGTTACATTTTTTCTTGTCAGAGAATAAAACTTTCTTCCATTTTTCAGTGTCCCATGTTTGGTGCTCCCTTGCAAATTCCAAACGGGCAAGTTTGTGGCATGGGAGGAGATCTGGCCTTTGAAGATGTTTTTTGTTCTTGAAGCCCTTCTCTTGCAGATGCTGTCTTGTGGTTTTTGGGCTGCAGTCAGCATCAGTAAGGGCCTCAGTTTGGGTCGATGATCAGTCTGTGTCTTCACGGACAGCCCGTCGGATCCTCCGGCTCAATACAGGTGAATTTACTTTGGGTCTACCACTTGACTTTTTTGTCTCATAACTCTCAGGATCTTTTGAGAAATGTGAAATGGCTGTCTTATTGTGTCCAATCTCGGCAGCGATGGTGCGTTGTGCGAGGCGTTGCGCGTGCAGCTCAACAATCCTGCCACGTTCAAAGACAGAAAGCCTTTTTGCCTGTGCCATCAGGAGGTCATGACAGTGTGACTGCCTGAAGAACAATGACATCGAAGCCATATTTTGTGCAGATTTTAACTTTTAAAGGTTATGGTCTTAAACTTTTGATCAGCTGATGAACAGCCTGTTTGAGTTTTCCTAAGTTTTCTATAAATTGCCTACTCTCTATTTTTTGGCTCCTGCTCCAGTTTCTTCTTTTGCCATTTTGAAGCAGTACTTACAACCTGGTTACGATCCACCAGCACAAAATGTGAATACTTGTAATGTTTCCCCTGGTCTTAAGATTTTGTTCAGGAGTGTATACAGTAGTCAACATTTGAAGTGGATCAAAACTTTTCATCAAAGTCATCCTAAATCTAAAAAAATACCCGTTCTTGTGTTAGGACAACTTTGGTGAACTTTTTTGATCCACTTCAAATGTTGACTACTGTATATATATATATATATATATATTTCTATGGGACACTTAATGAGCAGGCAGAAATTTGCTCTCATACTAAAAAACATGTCAGCAAACTAGCTTCAGTGACTTTGAGCTGAAAAATGCTGACGTGATATGAACTGGTGACACATTTGCGATTAGGAGGGAAGAAATGAGTATTGCAGCAAATCTTTAAAATATGAGTAATCTTTATTTTTAAAATGGGAACAAACTAGAACAGATGTGTGTGCAAATCACTGATCATCTGACAGGATGTGTGTGTGTATTCTGACCTGTATGCCACACTTCCAGCCTGAATCTCTTGAATGAAGATGCCAAGTTCTCCACGGTTCTCACTACACAAGCCAACAACACTGAAGCCTAAACCACCCGATAGCGGCTTCAGCAGGTCAATTTGAGTCACGTACCGACCCTACACACACACACACACACACACACACACACACACACACAACACACAACACAAACAGTCATGTAATCACACAGCTGTTTTGCTTTCAGAAAGTAAATGACTTAAATGTGTGGTCTCTTATTGCCTATTCAAGAAGCAAATGAGAGTTTAGGGGTTAAACAGTGAAAAGCAAAAATGTAAATGATCTAGATAGATCAGAGATGCCCAAACAAGGGCCGGTGAGACAAAGTTGGCCCCTGATGCCCTTTGATTTGGCACACCATGCCACATCATAGGACCGGGAAAAAGGGGAAAAATGCCACTGAAGAATACTTTTATTTCTGTTTTATCTTCTTAACACTAATTTTATTTTTGCATTGAAATGTAAAGACTATAACTGAATCTGATTTTCAAAAATAAAATTTAAATTTAAATATAATATAGTTGGATATAACGCAACATTTACTGTCAGCTCTCAGTCAAGTTCGATTTTTGGCCCTTCTTAGTAAATAGTTTGAACTCCTCGGATGATTAATGTACTGGAACGACAGATAAAACAATGAATGGATGGAACAATAGAATAAAAGATGGATGGATGGATGGATGGATGGATGGATGGAAGGACGGACAGACAGACAGAGACAGACAGACAGATAGACAGATGGAAGGAATAACAGAATGATAGAAGGACAGATGGATGAAAAGATGGATGGATGGATAGAACAATAGAATGACAGACAGATAGATAGATAGATGATGGATGGATGCATGGATGGGTGGGTGGAATGATAGAATGACAGAAAGATGGATGGAACAATGGATCAACAGAAGGATAGATGTACAGAAAGTTGGACTGATAGATGGAACAATAGATAGAATGATGACAGAATAGCTGGCTAGATGTAACAGACAAACAGATAAATAGACAGATAGATAGATAGATAGATAGATAGATAGAATAACAGAATGATAGATAGAAGGATGGACAGACAGAGACAGACAGACTGACAGATAGACAGATGGAAAGAATAACTGAATAATAGAAGGACAGATGGATGGATGAATGATAGAACGGTAGATGGATGGATGGATGGATGGATGGATGGATGGATGGATGGATGGACAGGCGGACAGACAAAGACAGACAGATAGATAGATGGAAAGAATAACAGAATGATGGATGGATGGATGGATGGATGGAATGATAGAACGATCAATAGTATGATGGATGGACAGATGGATGGAACAATAGAATGAAAGACAGATGGACAGATGGACAGACAGATTGATTAACTGAAAGATAGACAGAAGAACACATGGATGGATGAATGGAATGATAGAATGATAGATGGATGGACGGATGGATGGATGAATGGATGGATGGATGGATGGATGGATGGATGGATGGATGAAACAACAGAAAGATGGTTGGATGGATGGATGGATAGACAGACAGACGGACAGATAGATAGACAGATGGAAAGAATAACAGAATGACAGATAGAAGGATGGATGGATGAATGATAGAACGATCGATAGTATGATGGATGAACGGATGGATGGAACAATAGAATGATAGATAGATGGATGGATCGATGGAACAACAAAATGAAGGACGGATGGACAGATAGACAGGCAGACAGATTAACAAAAAGATAGACAAAAGGACACATGGGTGGATGGAATGAAAGAACAATAGATGGATAGATGGAACAACAGAAAGATGGTTGGATGGATGGATGGAACAATAGAATGATAGATGGATGGACGGATGGACAGAGACAGACAGACAGATAGATAGACAGATGGAAGGAATAACAGAATGATAGATGGATGGAAAGAATCACAGTATGATAGAAGGACAGATGGATGGATGGATGGAACAATAGAATGATAGACAGATTAATAGATGATAGATGGATGATGGATGCATGAATGGGTGGGTGGAATTATAGAATGATAGAAACATGGATGGAACAATGGAACAACAGAGAGAATGATGGATGTATATAAGGATAGAGATAGATAGATAGATAGATAGATAGATAGACAGATAGATGGATGAATGAACAGATCTATGGATGTTATGTGTTACCTGAGCCATGGAGCGGATGATGAGTTTGTACTCTTCAGCTGAAGGTTGTCCATTGAGCTGAGCTGAAAATCCTTCACTGCTGCCCTTCAGATCAGAGTTAATATGTGGAGTCTGAGAGAAAGAACGACAGAAAAACATCCTAAATTACTCCTCACTTTGTGTGTTCCAAGTATTCAGCCTTGTTCACTGAGCATCTAAAAATATAAATAGCCCTGAAAGAGCATGGAAAACTCATTTGTTTTGATAATTTCTGGTGATAATTTGTCCTCCCAGCCATCTGTGCACACATGTTTTTCATTACATTCAGGAGCTGCTTAATTAACTTTTTATTTCCCTCCCCGACTCCACCGCACACTCCTGATGAAGTACAAACCATTTCACATCAATTACGCGACAAAACGTGCCCCAAAAAAGCATCTCTCTGTGAGAAAAATAACAAGCACTTCACATCGCAATGTGTTAAGTCATTTCCTTAAAACATTTGCTGTTTGTTTGAATTTAATTGCTTATTAAACCATTGTCTTTCCGGCTCGGTTTCACAGATCCGCACTCCAGTGATTTACAGCTCTGTCCTTGCTGTTTTATCAATGTTTGTGAGTCTATTCCCCATGAACATCTCATGTTGCTGATTTATTAAAAGAACAGTCCACCTAAAAATGAGAATTCTGTCAATTATTATTTATTCACCCATTTTGTGAAAAAAGAAGTTGACGGTACCCCTTCACGTCCATAGTATGTTTTTCCGTACTATGGAAGTCAATGGCTACCGTCAACTGTTTGGTTACCAACATTCTTCAAAATAGAAGACAGAAACTCATACAGGTTTGAAACAACACGAGGGAGAGTAAATGACGACACAATTTAAATTTTTGGGTGAACTGTCTCTTTAACAAACTATGTCAGGTTTTTTACGGCTCTTCTGTGCATGAACGGCCGCACTTCAGTCTGCTGCAGTAAACATTAATGTTCATAAACGTCTCCCAGAGGCCCTTCAGATTAAGCGCCACAGACTCCCGGCTCGGTTGCTGATCGTGCACAAGCTTTGAACGCGCTCTAAACTATGTCAGCTCTGCGAGAGCGTGTATTTGTTAGTCTTCCCGTGTAAGAGGATTAGGCCTCCAGTTTGGCTCGTCCACGTTTCAGAAATTACTTCTGCTCCACTTCACACATGAACTCATGTCTCTCTCTCCCCACGTTCTGGTAACTATAGTAACACAGACAAAGCCAGACGCACCAGTTGGCATAAACAACCCTGCGGGTTAGTGCGAAAAAACACCAACAGACCGAAAGAACTCTTCTCAGGTTATTAAAGGTGTTTGCTAAAGCAATCATGATGTTTACTTTTGCCTAAGTAACAAACTTCCCACAGCAACTGCATAGAAAAATCTATCTAAAGCTAAATGCTAAAGCATTTATCATCAACTAAAATATACTTAAATGTCATTTCTGTTGAAACTGTCTGTTGCAATTTAGTGCATATAAAAAATATTAACTTGTAATATCAAACAAAACACTGAAGTTAAAATGATAATCAAGTACTTATGTGCTTTTTAAAATGTTTAATTTAACATTATTATAAGGTCACTTTTTAAAAGTGTAAAGTGTGTTCAGAAACAGTCGCGAAAGCGTCTTTCTTTAAGCCACTTAAGTGGCCTTTTTATTTCATTAATATTATATCTGCAAGTACAGTTTTATAAAAAATATACTCTTCAGATGTGAAGTACACTACAAGTGCATAATAAAGGTCATTTTTTCAAAGTCTACTTAAGTGTGTTCAGAAACAGTCATGAAAGCGTCTCTCTTTCACTTAAGTGGCCTTTTATTTCATTAATATTATATCTGCAAGTACAGTTTTATAAAAATATACTCTATAGATGTGAAGTACACTACAAGTACATTATAAAGGTCACTTTTTCAAAGTGTACTTAAGTGTGTTCAGATACAGTCATGAAAGTGTCTTTTTTTAAGTCACTTAAATAGCTTTTAATTCCATTAATGTTACATCTGCAAGTACAGTTTTATAACAATATACTCTTCAGATATGAAGTACACTACAAGTGCATTATAAAGGTCACTTTTTTAAAAGTGTACTTAAGTGTGTTGAGAAACAGTCATTAAAGTGTCTCTCGTTCACTTAAGTGGCCTTTTATTTCATGAGTATTATATCTGCAAGTACAGTTTTAAAAAAATATATTCTACAGATGTGAAGTACACTACAAGTGCATTATAAAGGTCACTTTTTTAAAGTGTACTTAAGTGTCTTCAGAAACAGTCATGAAATATAAAGTACACTACAAGTGCACATGCAATTAAGTGCACTTCTTTTTCCCAAGAGTCATCAGCTCTGTCTATAACTTTCAGACTGATATTAGATGGTTTTCTTATTCCACACAGGCTGTTAACAGTGTTCCGCTCTGTGGTTCATAAGTATGTGAGTGAAGAGAGCGAGAGGGAACGCCACTGGGGATTTGATAATCTCCATTCCTCTGTTCCAGCATAACTCGCATACTTCAGACCGAACGGCTGCCGGTGCCAAACTCTCCACGAACACACAGGGCTCCAAAACCTCCAAATCTGCCCAAAGGGTGAAGCTTCTCCCTAAATAATCAGGCTGTTTCTTACTCATGAATATTTTTCTAGTGTTTGCATTGTTTGTGATTTGAATAATCATGTAATCTTAATCAGCTCAGATCAGGGGAGCAAAGATTCAAAAAAGACTGTCAAAACAAATCATCGAATAATTAATTTAGACACAAATCTTAAGATTAGCTGTGACTACAGCATGTCTGAAACGACTGAAAAGACAAAAGGCAGCATACTACACTAAATACAGTTAACAAAAATGTGTTTCTTTCTTTCTTTGTGTTCAGGTTTGGGGTCGTTAAGACTGTTTTATGTTTTTGAAATAAGTCTCTTCTGCTCACCAAGGCTGTATATATTTGATCAAAAATACAGTAAAAACAGTAAAATTATGAAATATTATTAGAATTTCAAATAACTGCTTTCTATGTGAATATGTTGTAAAATGTAATTTATTTCTTTGATCAAAGCTGAACTTTCATCTTTATTCCTCCAGTCTTCAGTGTCACACGATCCTTCAGAAATCATTCTAATTTGCTGATTTGCTTCTCAAGTATTATCACATATTATTGGTGCTCAGTTATTAATAATGGCACTTCATCAATCATCAATGCTGAAAACATTCAAAGTGTTCAAAAGAACAGAATTTATTTGAAATAGAAACCATCTGTAACACTACACTAAGTCTTTACTGTCACTTTTGATCAATGTAATGCATCCTCGATGAATAAAAATATTAATTTCTCAAACTAAAAAGTACTTATGAAAAGTAGCATATGTAATATATGTTGTCAAAATGCAAGTGTGTTGAACTCTAATTCATGAACAAATCCATTTGATTTTTGAATAAATCATTCAGTTTGATTTGTAAACAGCAATAAACTTGAAAAAGAATCATTTACAAAATGACCCATTCCACAAATGAGCAGTTCTCCAACTAAAAGCTCTTTTAAAAGCCTTTAGTGTTTTTTGCACCTGTCCTTATATTAAAAAGAGCCATATGAAACTTCTTTGAAATGTTTAATTCAACTCATATGGGTTTATAACAACATGAGGGTAAATAAATAACATCAAGAATTCATTTTGGGTCAAACTACTCTTTTACTGATGTAGATTCTCTCTGTTTGAAATGTTTTAGTGTTTGTCTAACAAAATAGAAGTATATATGGATTTTTTCCCAGTGTTGTGTGTTTTTTCTTACATGTTCCTTCAGATGCTGCACTGATTTCTGCAGGGCAAGGATCTGGTGAAACAGAGGACTCTGCAGGACCGCCTTCAGAAGATTCAGCTTCTCCTCAGCAGGAACATCTGCTCCCTTTTCTTTCAAGCGAGACTGTAATCTCTCCACCGCTTGCAGACAACGCTGGGTATCTGCCACACACATATACAAAAAACTCAGGAGACCACCATCAGAAATGATATCTAATCACAGAAACTATTCCAGCTTTGACAGCCTTTCATTTCTGTTTATTCGCTAAAGTTACTACGGTGTCAAAAACGGCGATAGATCCGTCAGTCTGTGATAAGCTGCGGTAGAAATGTTTTATATAATTCACTTTCTTTCTCACACAGGTGCATTATGCGCTTAAATATTCAGGGAATATTTAAATAATTGAGGGGAGAGTGGGTACGCATCCATTCATCTTTAGAGCGGCGTGGAATGTTTTCTGTGAAGGATTTCATTGCCGTGAGGAGGTGCTTTGTCTTCTAATCGCACAGCCTGATGCCTCATGGGTATGAATGCTATGGTACACATTCCTCTCACTGAACAAGAGCGAGAGAGAAGTCAATAATTCACAGCGAAAAAGCTGAAAAAACTTGCACATATCTTTCTTAAAAAGCAGTCAGGACAATTTAATGGGTAGAGCTTATTAATTAGTCTACGCTCATATAATATAATACGATCTTTGACCGTTGTGCACTAATTTAAGAGATCTGGGCTGCATTTCATCAATATTGTATGTATTTGAATTGCATTGAAAATTTGCATCTGTTTGAATTAAGCAGTTTTAACAAACTAACAAACTTAAGGTGATGCATGTTTTTCAGTCATACACAAATAGGTCAGATTTCTATTATAATAACGTCAAGGTTTTTAAGGCTTCATAAACTGTATTTATCCACAAATATTATGGATTTTTTCAATCTCATACATTTTAGCTAATTAAACTTTGCTTGTTACACAGCTAGTCGTTTTTTTATGTTTATATCTTATTGAATTTAATTGTTTTGACAATGAACAGATTTTTAGGGGAGCCCGTTTTCACCACTGAATTAAAAGTAAAACAAGGTAATTGCAACATTTTATCTCAAAATTTTGAGATAAATCTTCAAAAAACTTCAAAAGGCTTTTTCTTGAAATCTCAGATTTTTTTTCTGAGAAGTCTGAGATACAAAGTCAGAATTGCAATTGCAATAAATAAAGTCAGAATTGTAAGATAATAACTCATAATTCTGACTTCTTTTCTCAGTATAGTAAGATACAAAAAATAAAAGTTTAAAAAGACTATTTTCTTACGATTGTGTTTCTGTCTCTCAATTCTGAATTTATAACACACAACTGCGATTTTATATCTTGCAATACTGAAGTCAAAATTGCAAGTATGAACTTGCATTTGCAAAAAAAGTCTGAATTGTTAAGATAAAAAGTCGCAGTTACCATGCTTTATCTTTTATTCAGTTGCAAATACAGGATTTTTGCTGATTCTTAGCAAATTAAGTAAATGCATTTTAAAATATGATTATCTGAATGCAAATCTGACCTGTTTTCCTGACTGGTTTCATTCATCTATGACTGACAAAATGCATTACATTCAGTTTACTAGTTTGTTTGTTTTAAATCTGTGTAATTCAAATGAGCAGTACTTTTATAAGCAATACAAAAACATAAATCTTAAATTTAGGCCTAAATATTTTAGATCATGCCAATAGTTTCTACAATCTCTGGCTTACTCTGTGAAAAATGCAACCCATGTCTGTATTACAGCACCGAATCAAAGCTCAAAGTACAACTCGAAGTGTCCAAAAATGATTTCTGATTGCATATTTTATGACTGATAATTGTAGCTTCTGTTTGAGCTGACTATTATTTTGTTTTTCGCATGTATTGTGTCTTTTTTGTGTATATTCCAGTGCTGCTGCCTATCTTGGCCAGCATACTCTTGTAAAAGCGATTTTAAATCTCCAGAGTTTTTATTTTCCTGCTCAAATAAGGTTGAGTGAATGAAAATAAACAGCTCTCTCCTGCCAGCTACAGTCACTGAATGTGCAGCACCTTGTTGTTCCTTCACAATGAGGCACAATGTGGCTTTCCAGGACCTTCACTCTCTCTGCTCCTCTCTGGTGAGCTGCTTTGGATAAAATCATCTGCTAAATGCATATATATATATATAAAAGCATATTTCTGATGAACCACTAGCAGGTCTGCAGTGTGTATGGGGGATTGAGTTGTTGTGTGTGGCTGGTCTGTGCAGCCATGCCTGGCTAACGCCTGGATAAGCCCCAGAATCCTGCCACTGGGACCCAGGCGTTGCGCTCCTGCCAAGGGCATAAGAGAGCAGCTCTAGCCTCCAGGTTTGTCTGCAGCAGTCTTGGTCATTTCCATTCTCGCAGAGTGTGACTAAACCAGTGTGTGTGGAGTGTGTGCAGCTCTGAACCGCTTCAGAAACCACTGACTGTAAACAATCCCACAACAAGCAGTCCGAGCAAATTCTCACGACTTTCTTTGTCTTTCTGCTGTGAATTTTTGGTACCACCATGGTTTTTGGACACATCAGTGACATGGAATTTTATGAAGGACAGGAAACTCTAGCATCAGCTTTATGTGTGCGCAAAAGTTTGGGGTTGGTAGGTTTTTGATAAAAAAAAACAGTAACGTTGAGAAATATTATAAATTCAGATAACTGGTTTCTATTATAATATATTTTTTAAAAAGTTATTTATTTCTGTGATCAAAGCTGAACTTTCAGCATCATTAATATGTTTAAAATAACATCAATTATTTTGTAACATTATAAAGGTTTTTTCTTTTGCTCAATTTTAAAAGTTTCAGTTCCTAAAAAAATAATAAAATATTTTTGATCGGCAGTGTATACTAGCTCAAATCTCCCATATGTTTTCATCTGGAGGTTTGGTCTGTAGTATTATAGTAACAGTTATACATTAAACATCGGCAGCAGCAGACTTAATAACTACTTTTCTACAAACTTTTCTACATAAAATTCCAAATCACCATTTAATAAAGGATTACATAATTTTAAAAAACTTGTCCAGATCATATTTCAGTCCAACTGAATTATTATTTTTTAACTAATTATGTTTTTGCTTGTTTTTATTTAAATAAAATTGATTTGGCTGGTTTGGCTTTTGGTTAAATAATGGCTGAACTTTCCAAAACCTTTACTCTCTGTGCTCCTCTCTGATAGTAGAACAAGTTGTTTTGGATGAAAGCACCTGCTAAATGCAAAAATAATTTTACTTAAAAAAATAACATAAAATAATAATAATAATAAAATGACAAAACATGTCAAGAACTTGTCCAGGTCATATTTCACTCCAAAATCAAATTATTATTATTATTATTAGTAGTAGTAGTAGTATTACAAGTAGTAGTATTTAATAATTATAACTTTAAATTACATTTTGCATAAAGGACACATATTTGTCTTTTGATTTTAGGGTGGAATATAACTCTTGACATGTTCTTGATAGGATCCGAGAGATTCAGCTCATTTGTGACTCATGGCAGTCTTAACACCTGCATTACATACTGAAAATCAGTGCAAAATAATGAATTACTCCAAATAATCTCAAGAACATCAAGATGATGACATACAGACCCTGTAAACACAATTAATGTTAGACACAATTAATGTTGTTGTGCACAACAATCTAAATATTGAGAAAATCACCTTTAAAGTTGTCCAAATGAAGTTCTTAGCAATGCACATTACTAATCAGAAGTTTTGATACATTTATGGTAGGAAATTTACAAAATATCTTCATGGAACATGATCTTCACTTAATATCCTAATGATTTTTGGCATAAAAGTAAGAAATTGATCATTTTGAACCATACAATGTATTTTTGGCTATTGCTACAAATATAAAGTGCTACTTAAGATTGGTATCTTTCATTGTAAACCTATTCAACTTTTTGTACAATAAATCGAACTGAACCAGTGATAACAGGGATTATAAATGCAATATGCAGTTTGAGTTTCAGAGATGCAGAGAGACTGTTCCTCTCATTGTGTTTCTGTGGAATGAGACGGTGAGACATAACTGTCTCCTGTTCACAACCAATTACCCACATTCCTGTACAGACCAATCAGAAATAGGAGGCCATATTTCCACAGAAATAAATGGACTTACCCATTGTTTCGATCATCTTGTGTGTCCTTGCTCTCTTTGTTGTCTTTCCTCATTACCTGAGTTTCACGTCATGCCTGAAATCAACAAAGTTACATTTAGCTTCAAGTGCATTCGACTAAAGGGTCAATGCCATGACTTTTACATTTTTTTTTGTATATATTAATTTAGTTACAAATGCGGTCAAATTACAATTCATACAATGCCTTGCACTGTTATTATTATCAACAGAAACTATTCAAAATCGTTTTTTGGCAACTGGAATAAATCAGAAATAAAATATAAATATTAGATGAAAAACTAAAACTTAAAAAACTTCAATGAAAAATGTTTTCCTTGGCAACTAACTGAAATAAATTACACTGAAATGACTAAAACTAAAATAAAAATACATTAAAGCTATACTAATAATTCGACAAAAGGACACAACAAAATTAATAAAGCCTAAACTAAAATTAAAATGAAACTAATAATATAAAAATAAAATCCTTAAATTAATAAAAAAAAAACTGTAAGTAAATAAATAAATAAATAAAAATGTAAAAATTTTGAAAATGTAAAAAACTTGAAATGTTGCCTGGCAACTAACTAAAATAATTTAAGTCATATATTAATAATAATATATATAAAATAATTTAAGTATATAATTTAAGTTGAAATTCTAAGTTGAAATTACTCAACTAAAATAAAAATAGAAGTTAATTCAAAGAACTAATGAACACTACAATAGTATCTTAAATTAACATGGATAGAAAAAAGGAAGCAAATTTAAATTTAATTCACAAAAACAAACATTTGCACACTACACTGGTTTTTATTGTCATAAATAAATGTAGCGCACCAGTTTGTATCTTTGGAAAGGACAATAAGGTTTGAGAGCTTCAGTGGAGAGAAATTTCCAGTGAATAACAACTTAAATTTCACTATATTCCTCAAATAAAGCTACGCTATGACCTGGAGTGACATAGAAGCTGAGTAAGTAATGACAACTTTCATTTAGGATGAGCTATATCTTTATAATTTCACTTGACTCTGAAGATTTATCAAAACTTGTCTCAGAGAGCAGCCAAACGCAGTCTGTGTTCAGGCACTTGGGGGATCTGCAAATTCCAGTCTCAGATCTCAGAGGTCATGTGACTCGTGGGCAGACGAGCTTTCATCCGACCACCCCGTGGTTCCCATGACGATGGGACACAGAGGCTGCCTCTGGTTTCTTTAGAGACGCCTGTGAGCAACAGGTCTGCATTGAATAGCGGCCATTGTGGGTTTAAACACACACTAATGTGAGTTTTTAACGTCGCTGACTACAATGAGAGGAGCACGAGATTTACCGGAGACCCAGTGCTGACGTAAAACAGTCCAGTGTGCGTTAGTTCCTATCAGAGGTCATCCAGAGACTAAATTCTTGCCCTATCAAGCGGCCTGGACAGCGTCTGTAGCGCTTTTCTTGACAGAATACTGCTATCCAAATGTTTGACTGATTCTGATAACACAGTCAAGACATTTATAATGTTACACAAGATTCTATTTCAAAAAAACACTTTCTATTCATCTGTTATCCTGAAAAATAAAATGTATCACAGTTTCCACAAAAATACTGTTTTTTTTTTTAAATTGATAATTAATCAGAAATGTTTCACTTTAGAATGATTTCTGAAGGATCGTGTGACACTGAAGACCGGATTAATGATGCTGAAAATTAAAATTTGATCACAGGAATAAATTACATTTTACAATATATTTACACCGAAAACAGATATTTTAAATTATAAAAATATTTGACTATTTTTACAATATTTTTTAATCAAAGTAAAGCAGCTTTGGTGAGCAGAAGATTTTTAAAACACATTTTAAAAAATCCTACCAACACCAAATTTTTGAACAAGAATGCAAACAGCAGAAATAACTCTGTTAAATGCAGGCTGATTTGCAATAACATGGTTTACTACGTTTTTGTTTCGTCCTTTGAATTATTGGCTACCAGGAGCATCAAACCATTGACATTTAGAATCCAATTGTGTAAATTTCCCTATTCAATTGGCCTATTTTAACATTTGAATGTAGAGAACAATTTGTAAACTTTTGCCTCATAAACCAATCCTCTGAAGCTGAATACTGACGCAAAACCACTTCATTAGAATATCAGTAACAGTCAGTGCTGACCAGCATAGTATCCGCTCGACTAAACGTCCTCTATATGTCAGCCTTACTGCTGTGGTCGCATGAACTAATGCTCTTACGTGAGGATTAACTTCTTCCTCCCTCCCATCACGCTTCCCACGGTTTTAATTAACGCTGACGGTGACATCTACTGCAAGATGCTACAGAAGAAGATAAAGTCTTTTTCCTCCTACACACAATCCTGTTTTACAAGAGTGATACAAAGTGCAGCCACAACGATACAAAAAGCCCTTTCAAACAGATGCATATGCCATTTCTGCAACTAAGTTAGTAAAAAAAACTAGTGTTTATTACTCTTTAATTACAAAGTGATGAAGAAATGAATGAAACATGATTATTTGATGTTACACAGATGTAGCTGGCATGTTATCTGCATATTAAAGACACTCAGATCCACAGCAGCTGTTGCAACACTGAAAATGGTTGCCAGATTGTTTCAAATACCCATTATTTGGGTTACGAAATTTCAGATATAGATTAAATAAAGATAAACAGGCTCGGAAATAAATCACTCTTCACAATCTCACTAGCTCAGTTTCCCTACTAACAATGTCCAAAAACATGCAGCACAGCAGAATTGTGTCAATTTTTATGCTTAAGAACACATAAATAAATACTATTCCCATAATTTTGCATTATTTGGTAGTTTGGTTGGTAATGACATCTAATGAAAATACTCACGTTGTCTCCCGCCTCACGTTTTAAGGCATGCTCGTCTCCTTGGTAACTAAGTACACTAACTTTAAGGACACAAACTGTTGCTGCTAGTGGAAATGATGTCACAACCGAGGGACAAAAATGAATCTACAATAGCTAAATATCTAAACCGCGTTGTTTATTTCACGCCTTGTTTAGATCGTCGCCTTTTTTAAGACTTAAACATTATTTTGTGATTGATTTCTAAGCTTTAAGGATGCAAATCTAGGATTTAGGACAAGGGTAAAACATTAAAATACAAATAAAATGTTTCCGAATTAGCCAACATAGTAGCTGTAATGTGACCTTCATATATCAACAAAATCAAGGCTTGGCAGATAAAAGTGTCTGTTTTGGGACAGTGTGTCAGATAACGCGCGTCCCGTTACTCGCTGATCTCTTTGTGTCCACAGGCCTGTCGGGAATAAAATCCGCTTTTCGTACCGAGCACGGATGAAGCAACAGGCTGCTGGCGTGACGAACGACGAGAAAAGTTGACACAACGGAGCAAACAAAGTAGGGAAACGGCATTAAAACAACGTCGCACGGCGACGGTCATCAAAGAATCGATGATGCGAGCGCGACACTGTTTCATTCCAACAAAAGCGCGTTTGTTACAATGTATCTCAAGCTGATCACATCAAAGCCGCCGCGCCATTCACACACACGCATTGACAGAGAATAAGGAGTTTTCTTGAGAATAACTTACATGAACGGCGGTATCTCGCTACGGGACGGAGTCTGTCCGGTTGTGTTGTGTTGTGTTAAAGATGGGCGCTGTGTTTGAAACTGGAGCCGCCCCGCGCACGCACACACACACGCACACACACTCCTGCGCCGCTCCGTGGCTGCCGCGACCACTGAACCCCTCTAACCCTCACAAACATCTGAAGAAAACTGCACTGGAATAGAAAAGAGAGCCCGCTTGGTTAGGAATGTCTTATTACCAGACACAGAGAATCATATAGTCAGTAGATTTAACTGGGGCTAGTTGTCACATGGGAAGTTGTCCTTCCAAAAGCTCGCACTGAAGAACCTTAACAGGGAAAGAACAACCCACAGTGCTTTCACATTCCACTGGGCAAAGATTGCAGACATACCTGTCCCGCTCTCCTCTTTCTCTTCTCCTCCAACAGACACAGGTCACCAAAAGTTCACTTAGAGCATTTATATGTCATATGAGCTCTGTGAATGAACTGTCACACATTTTTGATATGATTGTGGTACTGAAGGGAACACTCTTCAAAATAAATTTTCCAAAAGGAGGTTTTCGCAGCGATCCAGTAGAAGAACCATTTTGGGTTCCCCAAAGGACCTTTCAGTGAGCAGTTCTTAAAATAACTTATCTAATATGGTGAAGAACATTTTAATAATGTAAACTACATTTTTTGCAATGAAAAGAATGGATGATGTTAAAGACTCTTCATGGAACCATGTATTTTTAAGAATGAAGTCTAAAAAAGACCCAGACCAAGACTTTCAGTCTTAAACTATTAAAATCTATTATGCAAATGTGATTTGTTACAAGTGTAATACTATGATAATGTAAACAAATTAAAAAAGAAAAGGCTAATATATATGGTTTCTATAAAACTACAGCATTTGTTGAACAAAACGGTATTAGTTTAGCCAGTATAGTTATGAATGGTTTTAGTATTTTCAGTATTTCATTTTATTTGTCTGTTTTTATATGTTTTAATCAACAATTCAATCTATGTGAAAACATATTTAAATAGTCTATTTTCAGAGTGTAATAACAATACTAAAATTTTTAATCACAGATAAAGGTCCTTTATGTGCATGAAATGCAAAAAAAAAGGTCCTTGATGTAAAATGTGAAAATGTAAAAAAATATGTGTTTGTATTTTCCAAACAATGTAAAGACATTTAAGTTAAAGACATTAAGATAACAAAGCAAAATAGCGCAAGGTGACAAAGCATAGCAAAGTTTCCCAAAGTACAAATTTGTAGATTATAAAACAAAGACAGAGCAAATAGCAAAACCTTTTTTCAAAGGAAAATGTAATAAATGAAATTTTAGTTACACTTTATTTTATGGTGTCCTTGTTACAGTACAATTATACATTTAAGTACTGAGTAATATTAATTAACTATATGTACATGTACTATATGGTTAGGGTTAGGATTAGGGTTTGGCTTAGGGTTATTTGCATGTAATTATGCATAATTTATTATTATTTAATTTTAATTTAATTAATATTATAATGGTGGGTACATGTAACATGTAACAAGGACACCTTAAAATAAAGTGTTACCATCATTTTATTTGTACACATAGTTTTTTTTAGCAAAGCATTTTAGTTTATTTATTTTCATTCTAAAGCTTACTTTACTCAGGAGTTGCATAAACACCATGGTAAGACAGTGTCTTGAGAACTAAGTCTAGCAAAGGAGTAACAGATTTACTTCTTCAAATTATGCTAATCTACATGTTGTTTTTTTTCCTGTAACTGACTTATCTCCAGTCTTAAAGAAAGAAATTGCACGACTGTAAGACTCGTCCAAGTGGTTTATGCCACAGCTTTAAATTAGATTTTGAATCCCAGATTTCATAGGATGTTTTTATGGTGTCAGACTGTTGACCCGGCTTATATTCCTGCAGTGAGCGTGTTAGCAGATGTGACCTGCACCTAAAATCCAAGAAAACCAGCAGGACCATTCATCAAAGACTTTTTATTGGACGTAACGCTCCTGTTTTTAATTCCAGAGTCAGGATGACTAATTAGGATGTAGAGGGAATATCATAACTAATTAGGTGCGCTGCCTCTCCCAGAAAATACCTTGAAAATCAATTTAGAGTTGGCTGAATACATGAATGACTGCGCTGCATGCACAAACTCTCAGACAGGACATATGCCTGTTCATATTCCTTGGCTATGTTTGTAATGCACAAGTTAACACCTGTGTTCAAATTTACATTTACATTATTAGTGTATTGTAACACTGTTTTGTGTTCTAAAATCACACAGATCAATACAACTTGCTCAGCATGCTCATTTTTTTTCCCTCTTTTAGAAAGTCATAGAAACAAAGCAATAGGTGAAGTTTAAAGGAATAAAAAAAATAATATTTGCTGAAAATGTCTTTACCATCAGGTCCAAGATGCAGGTGAGTTTGTTTCTTAATCAGATTTGGAGAAATGTAATAGTCCATCACTGGCTCACAAGTAGATCCTCTGCAGTAAACGGGTGCCGTTAGAAAGAGTCCAAATAGCTGATAAAAACATGACAATATGTGGGTGGATTTTGATGTGAGAGACAACAGGAGATGGACTTTTATACTGGAGAAAGCATTATTATGGATTATGGACTCTTGTATGGACTCTCATGCCAGATGAGATGGTTTAAAGTTACAACGTCTTAATGAAATATTTGTTTCTTGCAAACACACAAGGATGTTAACTGATATTAATATATGACTTTTACAAATGAGGACATTCCCAAAAAGAAGATTATGTCAGATTTCAATCACTTGTGGGTACAAATTCGCCCTCAAACACACTGAGAATTGTGGTACTAAAATACCTGGAGAAGGGCGAGTCCCATGCACTCATTGTTTTACAGGATTAGCGTCTCCTCTCTGTACCAGTTGTGACATTTTGATCAAATCAAATTAAGTGACAATGCCGCTGATGGAACTGAAAGTTAAATGTATCACAGTCCCTTTAGGGCCTATAAAAACACCCCTTCAGTTAAACTCACCTCTGCTGTGCCTCTGAAAGCCACACACACAGGCTATAAATGAAACACAGGCTCGTTGGAAATACGTGACTCTGGCTATACTACTGCAGAACCTGAAATACATTGCTCTAGGTCTATTTCACTGCATTCTGCAGATGACACGTCCACAAGAGGCGCTACAAGCTATATTATTTTTCTTCATTGCAAATGTGGGTTTATTGCACAGCACAGTGACATGAAAAAAGCATCAGTTTTCAAGCGAAATGCCCAGCGTCTTTTGCTAAATAGCATGTTCAGTGTTGTCTGAAACAGTTAAATGTTTTATTATGCTGGTTATTGTTTGTATCGTGGCAGTTTAGAAATTAAATGTTCAGTGAATGAAGAGTTTCATGCTTTATCACATTTGAAATGAATGTACTACCTACAGTAAACCTAACTGACAGTGTTAACAAAAGCAAACGTCCGATAAAAACAGACTTGCTGATTCAGTTGCTTCATTTTATCTTGCTTCTAGTCTTTGAGCTCTTTTATTAAGATTTATGTTTCATGGGACTCATACCTGAGCACTTCGTATCTCAAGTTTAATGCTGTACCGGGTACGCCACCGAGCAAGTTTACTTTATCTGAAAAGGCAAGCATATGGAGCTGGTAATGTGATGCAAACATAAAAATGGGTTAGTTTACAAATGCATTACTGTGAGTACTTTAAGGTCATAACATAGTATTGTGCAAGGAACCACATGGAAATAAGTCTCTATTAACCAATAATCTGCTCCTGTAATTATAATTTGTTAGAAAGGGAATAAAAGTTGCTGGTGTTTTACTGCCACTGGAGTTCATTTCCAACGTGACCTCATGATAATTCGTATGCATTTTACGTATAATGTGGTTTTACAAAATGTACATTTACTTACGTTATTCCAGACACTAAAACATACAATACGAATGTTTTGCAGCATCTAAACGTACAAATACTTACGTATTTTCAGCATTTAAACGTACAATACTGACGTATTGACGACACCTAAAAACGAATCCTTATTATATCGTTTCATATATATTAATATGAAATATATTAATTTCATTATTGTTTTTATTTGTCATACCAATAACCTTATGTTTTCAATTGCATTATTATATTGTTAATCATTTATTTAATATGAAATTATAACATTTCATTCTGTTCTGTGTGATTCTGCTGCCCACTTGTTTCCAAGAATACATAAAGTTAAACAAGACTGCACTTTAAATCCTTAAAATAAATAACATTTCTGCAATCATTTAACAATTCATGTAATATTATGGGACACAAAAGGCGTTTTCTCCGACATGCTGTGAATAACAATAGAACAATAAAATACACCGAACATGCATCATTACAAAATAAACGACAGGTTTTACGGCAGAAAAATCGAACGCTCATTGGCTCTCGCCTGCATTCGTCACAGATTATGACATGCCGTGGTTCTGGGGACGTATGCTTTAAATGATGCGCGCGCGCCTTCACGAAGTGGATAGGAGAAATAATTATAATATTTTTAGTGATGAACAACTTAAATTCTGCTCTGCACTTCACACAAACCTTCCGTATACCGCCAGAGAGGACTGCGGATGTAACGCATCATCATTTGGACTGCTTTTTGGTACTGCGTTTGACATTTTTGCAATAAATTAAATGATTACGATTGCACTTATTTGTCATGTTTTTCTTTTTTAAAGTACAGAGAGAGTTATGGTTAGGTTTAGAGGTAGGAGTGGGATTAGCGACTATAAAAAAATAATTTTCATTCTATATTGTTACTAAAATTGTAATTTCCCTGCATATTTTGGTCAGTTATGTTTTATATCCTTTTATATTTGCTATAAAATGGGTAGGTTTAGGTTTGGGGGTGGGTTAAAGGAGAAGTCCACTTTCAAAACAAAGATTCACATATAATGTACTCACCCCCTTATCATCCAAGATGTTCATGTCTTTCTTCAGTCGTAAAGAAATTATGTTTTTTGAGGAAAACATTTCTGCATTTCTCTCCATATAATGGACTGCTATGGTGCCCCAAGTTTGAACTTCCAAAATGCTGTTTAAATGTAAACAATCGCAGTCGAGGAAAAAGGGTCTGAAACGGTCGCTTATTTTATTTAAAAAATACAATTTACTTTTTTAATCTCAAACGCTCATCTTGCCTTGGTCTCCGTGAACTCTGTGTATTCTGACTCAAGACAGTTAGGGTATGTCGAAAAACTTGTTTTGTGCCTCTAAGCGTTACGTATAAATACCTACGTATAAACGATAAGACCAGGCTGTCATTTCAGCTAAAAACTGCAGTGAAATGTATGTATTGGCACATTTTTGCAGTTTTTCCAGAAACATAGCCAGAGTCATGTTTTTTCAAGATCCATCTCTGGAAACCCTTTGACAAGGAAGCAACAGGTTCAGGCTCTGTATCCAGGAATTGTGGGTGTTACCAAACTCTAAAGCATAAACTGTAATAAGACTGGATCATTTGCCTCCCATAGCAGGTCATTTGAGGATAAAAATGACGAACGTTTCAGAGGCCTCTTCCACTGGTTTGGCTTGGTGAGTGACATGAATCGCTTGTGCCAAAACTGCGATATGAGGCAGCAAACATCCTTCATTAAGCCCCTGCTGACGACTTATATTAATCCCTGATGCTAACTGTAAATTCTTGGCCTTCCAAGCAATGTAATTAGGATTTTATTTGACTTCAACACCCAAGCTGTGCTGGATGTCATATAATCAGGATGTTTTAGATTAAACTGGAAAATTTTCTTAAACTGCCGGCATGCTGGGATAGCAGGAGTTGGACCACACAATGGAAAATTCAGAGGTGTTGTTACTGCAACATGGCCAGTCATTTCCATCAGAAATATACATGTTCCCACACATTATTTCAGCCTGGATGAACCAGTGGCCTCTGAGGGAGTTGAAGGTGGAGAAAGTCTTTCCATTCTTTCCTAGTGAAAAAGAAGAACACTTTAGTATACTTTTAAAAAGAGCACTTAAAATTATATACTTAAGTGCAAACTACATACAGTATAATGTTTTCAGACACTTTACTGCATGCGGATTACAAACTTAATGAAAAAATGGTTTATAGTTTAAATTTATATTAAATACAAATAGTGTAAGAAACAGTCATGAAAGTGACTTTTAAGTGGCCTTTTATTTCATTAATATATTATCTACTAGTACAGGTTTTTTTAAACATACTTTAAAGACTTAAAAGATACTTATAAAAATAGTTCAACTCTGTTTGCTTTGTCAGTAACCGTGTCTGTCACAGTGAAATTGCGTGTGTATTAGCGACAAATCCTTCTCCTCAAACCCCACATGATGCCACAGACTCTCACACCATCATATTGGCTCTCAGCATGGGTCACTGTCACCATTTGTTCTGGGTGAATGGAGTCAGACAGCTAAATCTCTCCCGCAGCTTGCCCCAAAACTGAAGTCCTGCTTGAAATCAGTCATTCTGAAATGTTGCAGTTTACCTATAGTGGCCATAAGAAAGAGTGAACAGGAATGCTAAATGATATAAAACTTAATCACAAAGTCTACAACATGCTTTAAGGCAACCTTATTAAAACAGCAGAGTAGTTACAAAGTTACACTTTTTTTTTTTTAAAAGTAATGTACAGTATATACAAAATTGTTTAAGGATCATTTTAATTGCTTTCTATAATGCATTCAGTGTCTTCATTTTCTACAATTCATAAATAAAATCCATGACCCAAAACCAAAATCTTTCACACTCACAAAAAAAAGGTACAAAAGCTGTCACTGGGGTGGTACTCATTCAAAAAGGTGATAATTTGTGCAATTTAGGTACCAGTATGTACCTTTGAGGGATTAAAATGCACCCTTTAGGCATAATTAAGATACAAAGGTGTACAATTTGTTTGGTGCTAATATGTACACTTACTGATATGTACTTTTAAAGTGTTAATATGTATTTAAATGTAAATGGTACAGTATGAAGATGCACCTTTTAGCTTTTGTAACTTAGGGTCTAGCACCTAAAGATTATTAATTTTGTACCTTTTTTCCAGCACCTGCAAAAAACTATATTTTTGCAACACATTTTTCAAATGTTAAGAAAATGCTTTCACAACTGCTAAAAACACATTCAAAACATAATGACAAATTTAATGCAATAATTATATTGAAATATATAGAAATTCTCAGCAGAATATTTAGAATAAAATGAAATGATAATCATTCCAAACATAGTTATTTGCAAGTTCAGCTAAAAACGCAACCAGGTGTCCTGTTTCATTTCTCATTTCTATGTTTTAATAAATGGAGACAAACTGAAAACGATTTTGTTTGGAAATATGCATCAGAGAAGACTGATTACAGTGGAAAAGTTCAACAGCTGCATCAATAGTACACATTTTTCAGTAAAACCACAGGTGAGGTGTACATCCTTCAGTGATACAGTACATTTACATTTTTGTACTGACATTTTGAGACATATTACAGCGATTGTTTTGTGTTTTAGGATCCAAAGTTTGCCTCCCACAGGAGGGAGAAGTTCAATCTTTTCAGATGTGCAGGAAATTGCCAACAATGCAATAAATGTGTGGGAAATTTGGGCTGGGGAGATGGTAGACAAAAGAAAGTGAATATGGTCAGCACAACAACAATTACCAGAGTCCAAAAAAAAAAACATGAAATAAGGATTTCAGTTCACTTTAATTTCTAAAATGAATTACCAATCTAACAAACACAGCAGTCATTAGTTACACATTACACTTCTTCTGTTTAGTGCTTTATATTTAAAATCTGGAAGTGATTATATGAGGAAGAATGTAAACTCCAAAATGTAAATACAAATGTAAATCCACATATTGTACATCTACATGCCCACAATAATCATTAAATTTAAATTAAATATTTATTTTTAAGTATTTATAAATATTTAAACTCTTCTTTCTGTTCTTTTCTTCTTGAGAGATAATTCAAACAATTAAACAATTTGAACAACCAATTCAACACAAGTTCATCAATCACCACAATTCTAACTCAAACACTTTAATTCAAATGAATGCCCAATGAAAAGTAAGATTTATAAACAATATGAAATAGTCAAATTACTTTAAATCCAATTTTTAAAACAAAGTAAGATATTACCCACCTGTGATTTCAATCTATAGTGTTGGTGCACTATGTTGGAGTTCATATTAATGTGAAACATTACTGAGTCCTCATAGATCCAGCAATAGGCAAATTCCAAAGACACGATGCAACACTGAAGAAAAACAGCAAATCTGATTGTCAGGAGCACTGTTCCAAGCAAATCCTCCATCCCCTGATGCAGACAGGCCCAATCAGCAGCATAACCTGCGAAGTAGCCTTGGCCTGTCCAGTAGTTCACTCTTCATGTTTCATTGCTTACTTGCTCTCAGTGAACTCTTAACTCTAAGAAATGTTCATCAATCCTTGGATGCAAAACAAAACACGTGTATTGCCTGTCTCCTGAACCATTTCAAAAGATTAGTCACTCAAAACAAAAGTACTAAGACAATCCATACTCTGATACTGATACATTTTGGGTTGTCTCTGGCTCTGTGCACTTTGGCATAGTGCATGGATGTAGGAATCCACATTATGGGCTTGTTGACTGATTGGTATTAACCAGATCGGAGCTGGAACTTCTCACTCACAGGTTGCTTATTCATTCATTCAGAAGCCTTGTGTCTACCAGCCAGCAAGTACTTTAATTATCATTTAGGCCCAGATGTGGGCCTGAATCACATCTTGGAAGGCCCATCGCCTGATTCAGACAGGCGTTCCATTGGGACTGACCTCCAGAAGGAAGATAGCCATGACAGATGCCTCCAACTTGGGTTGGGTTAGGGACCACTGTATAAGGGCAGACCATCATTTGGCAACTGGATCTCAGGGAACCACATCTGATTCTTACAGCTCTTTGGCCAATTCCAATGAGGAAGGACCTCCTGTCTCAAGTGAGAGGCATGATCTGGCATTCCCGGCCCGAGCTGTGGAGCCTTCATGTTTGTTCCAGGTAAATTCTCCATCCCCTGATGTAGATAGGCCAAATCAGCAGCATAGCCTGCAAAGCAGCCTCAGCCTGTCCAGTAGATCACACTATATTCAAGCTTCATTGCTCACTTGCTCTCAGTGAACTCTTAACACTACAAAATGTTTATCAATTCTTGGATGCAAAGTAAAACACATGTATCACCTGTCTCCTGAACCATTTCAAAAGATTAGTCACTCAAAACAAAAGTATTAAGACAAGGGGAAAAACTCTTCTGCAAGCGCATGCTTTCACTCAACTCTCAAATGTAAGTTCCTTATTAATTCTCTCCCATTGCGTTGTACACTAACAGGGAAACTCCTGTTTACTCTGATGCTGAAAAATATTTGGGTTGTCTCTGGCCCTGTGCACTGTGGCAGAGTGCATGGACGTAGGAATCCACATTATGGGCTTGTTGACTGACTGGTGGCTTTGGAAGGCCCATCGCCTGATTCAGACAGGCGTTCCATTGGGACTGACCTCCAGAAGGAAGGTAGTCATGACAGATGCCTCCAACTTGGGTTGGGGACCACTGTATAAGGGCAGATCAGCATTTGGCAGCTGGATCTCAAGGAACTCTGAGATCCAGCTGCTGTTGGCAGCTCCTTGGTCAATTCCAATGAGGAAGTCTCAAGTGAGAGGCATGATCTGGCATTCCCGGCCCGAGCTGTGGAGCCTTCATGTTTGGCTTCTTGACAAGCCTCTTTACAGTTCCCTGCAAGGGTGACTAACACTATAACACATCCTCTTGTGACGTGTCATCCGTGTTAACCTTACTGCAAGAGATACTGGATACCCCTTCCCTGCTCAAAGTGTATGTGGTAGCCATCGCGGCCAATCACACTCTTGTGGCTGGCCAGTCAGTAGGCAAAAACGACCTTGTTGTTAAGTTCCTAAGGAGAGTTTGGAGATTGAATCTGCCTCGTCCTCATATTGTGCTGACATGGGACTTATCCACAGTCTTTAGGGCCCTACGAAGCCCTCCCAACTTGTTGCTTGTGGGCGATTTACAAGCACTGTCAGTGCTTCAAGACTTGATTTTGGGCCTAACAACCAAGGCACAGTGGTCCTTAGTGGTCCTGTAGGAGTGGTCCTCAAACCAAGGCACAGCTATATGCCTGATGGCTCTCCACTCTGTTCAAAGCAAAAGTCATCACTTTTCTGGCTCCTCCTAAACCAGTGAATGAGCAGGGTCCAAATTCACTCTGCCTGGTTCGGGCTCTTAGACTGTTATATAGAGCATTCTAGCCACTTTCTGCATTCAGAGGAGCTCTTTGTGTGCTTCGGAGGCTGCTCTAAAGGGCTGCCAGTTATGAAGTAGAGACTCTCTTGCTGGATAGTTGATGCTAAAGCCCTTGCTTACACCTCAGTAGGTTTACAGTGTCTTATAAAAGTGAGGGCACACTCCACCAGAGGAATGGCCTCCTCCTGGGCTTGGTTCAGTGGAGTTTCTATTGGTGATATCTGTGCGGCTGCCAGCTGGACCGTTCAATAGGACTGCTCAATAGGGAATGCTCCGGTTACTAACGCAACCTTGAGTTCCTTGAGATAAGGGAATGAGCGTTGCGTAAGCTGCCTTGCTACAGTATAGGGCTTCACGTGAGTCCATGACTGTCGCTATCAGTTGAAAGATTCTGACGAAATGTCACTCAGAGTTATACAGTAGTCGGCTCCACCTCTTTTCCTGTGCTGATATGCTATTTGTTCATGCAGCTCAACAAACATGAACAAATTAGGCTTCAGTATCAGAGTAAACTGTAGTTTCCCCATAAGCGTACCAAGCAAAGCTCGTTCCCTTATCTCAGGGAACCAAGGTTATGTTAGTAACCAGAGCATTTCCTGTATGAACTTAATTTTTTTGGTTACTCAGCTCCTTTTTTCCCCAACAGTTTTTAGCAGTCCAGTTTATTTGCTCACAATCAAAAATCACCTTTTTTTTGCAGTTTTTATGTTTCTAGTAAGAAATCAGTATTAATGTAATAACATATTTGCTTAGTTATCACCAAAGCTCGTTCTGTTTGGTTGTAGATTGTTAAAAAGTTACGCTGCCTCAGAAGCGTGTCTGAAATCAGTTTCGTGAGGTGCCTTCGTATGCAAACGCTGCCTGCCCTGCAAAGTCTTTTGCCTGATAAGGCAGCGAGGCAACAAGTCAGCAGCCTAAGCTTTCAGATGCAGCCTCTGAATCAGTAATGTCTCCGATCTATTAAGACTTACAACACCCAATGCGTCGATCAATTATTTATGACCACCCCTTGAACTCACACGGGTCACACGGAAAACATCTCAATGGTTAACAGAGAGACATATTCTGCTTCTTTTAAACTTCTCTTCAATATTAAAACCTTTGTAAAAACAAAACAAATATGAGTTATAAAGAAAAAACACAGTTATAGAATCACACAGCTTCACAAAGTTATAATCCAAAATATGAATCTATATCCCACATTTTGCATATAAACAGAAATTAGAAAACCTCAATTTAGAAAAGCAATTCAAGGTTACCAACAACACTCCAATTAGTAGGCCTAAACTTGTAAAGGGCTCTACAAACTGAATTTGTATGAAGTGTGTTGGTAGCTTTAATGCATTTTGAATGTGAAATTAACTGATGTGCAAAGCATGAAAGTTAGTTATGAGAACTGTGTGAAAAGTGTTTACATACATAGAGCAAAAAACAAAAGAAAACAAAAAACACTTTATTAATTATAAACATTTAGTTTAGTGCTCTGAAAATAATGCAGCCACCTCAACATGTCATTATTTACATAAATGCATTGTGTATATTCAATTTAATTTGATTTAATAATGAAATACACAAAGATTTACCCTTTCAAAACCATTAACACCAGCTAATGTTAAAGCCAAAACACATGCAGCACAATTTACTACATTTTTCACAACACTGTCATGACTATGCATAAAAAGGGTCACCTCTGAAAACCCAGAGCAAGAAAATGAGGCCTCTAGAGAAAGAGCAAGACAAAAAATTGTAGTACTGAGAAGAGGTGGAAGAAAGTGTAAAAAGTATGGGTAGAAAGAGATGATGGGTGAGAAATAAGAATAGATGTATGAGGAGGGGAGGATCGGAACGAGGAAACCATTATCTGGGGAAAGAGCATCAACATTCCCATTCATCATAATACCATCTTACCTTTTTGAGCCAATAACCTGAACTGTAAAAGCCATGTTATTCATCACTCTGGAGCTGCAGGAAAATGACACCACAACAACACTGATGTTAATAACACACACAGTTCAAACACCTTTACTAGCAATTATCCTCAGCTGTGACATGAACAGCAGCAGTCAGTGAAACATATACTCTTGAATTCACATTCATGCATTCAATCTTTAATTCACTGCGATTTTCTTTGCATTTGAATCAAATGCCCATCTCACAATTTTAAGAACATCCAAAAAGAATCAGGCAGTCATGCAATATTATATTGTAATAGTGATATGCAATGGCCCTAAAAAGTTTTTGGACTTAGAATGAACTTTTAAAACTTGAAAAAACTTTAACATTGTCTGAATTTCATTGCATTAGATCAAGTGGCAATGTGTTTTTATGGGCCACTGTACTGTATGGTGCTTGCAAAAAAACAACAAACAAAAAAATCTCTCAAAATGTTGATCGATGGAGAACATTTTGGCTCCCAGTGGTGTAGTTGCTCTCCAGTCCTTATAGTGGAAGGCATTGAAGAGTTGAGGGAAAAACAAGAGAGGATCTTTCTCCATATTGGGCCAATTTACTTGTGTTGTGTTTAAAGTTTAGTTTTTTATCAGGTTGCATTAGAGAAAAACATTATCTGAAGAACAAAGTGTTTCAGAAAGGAAGTCAGCAAATTCTACAGCCCAGGTGGACTGGTTCTGGCAAACATATTGATTAAAGAAACACATAGGTAATCAAGAGCTGAAATCATAAAGAACTGGATATTACAGAACAGACTGTACCACAAGGGTTGTTACCACACACACAGAAAAAAAAACAATTGGATCCACAAGAAAGTTTTCTCAATGAAAACCTTTTCATGAATTTGTGTTGCTTGCTAAGACATTGCTATTGCTTGCACTTAGAGATTTGAATAAACCCATAACCTGAATTAAACTTTGACTGCATCCCAGCTGTAGTGCAGCCAGATATTTAGCAGGCCAGGAGATGCCTCTTTTGACTTACAATGGGAGTAGAAACACCATAATAACAACAAATGACAACAAATGTATTGGAGGTTGACCTGCAGACTGCATTTCAGTCCCATCATCTGCCTGTCCAATATGTCATTTAACATTCTTGTCAAGTCCAAATTGTCCTTCACCAGAGACATTTTCCACACAGGTGTCATCCAACTTGGCTGGGAACTTTCTTTCACAGAAGCAAGTGACATTTAGTTTTTCATGTCATGTTTCATCATAAGCTCCTTTGTCAGTTTGATCAAAGCCATTGTTTGAATCATCCCTGTATCCACTAAAACTCTCCTTGAGGCCCCTGATCAAATGAATTTTGCCTGTGACGAAGAGGTTGACAGATTATAGACCTTTTGTGGAAAAGTCACTTGTTGAAAGTGATGAGAAGAAACACAAATGTCTTTGTTTGCGTTGGTTAAAAGAAATATTCAGCCTCGAGTTTAGTCTGACTAGAGCAATCTCAGCTAACATTTCTTATATAGCCACAAACAGTGTCAAAAGTTTCCTCAGTGAGTCATACTGAAAGCTCCACTGTGAACTGCAAACCATTTTCATGTGGTAGTTTTGGTAATGCATGTCAGACCCCATTATGAAACTGCAGAAATTGTTAAAATGACCAAAAAACCCTACATAACAACAGGTCATGCTCAGTTCTGTGCTTTGCACGGCTTCTAGAGTCAATGCGGAGCTTCCTATAAGGGTTTCAATCAGGACTGCTTGAACCCCTCCCTCTGAGGCAACACATAACTGATGCACCGTCAAACCTGACTCCACAGCACATTTCAGGGTCAAGATTGAGTGCTTGCAAGACATCAGAAATGCTTTGTGAGTTCCCTGCTGTGCTCATGTCCACTGCCTTCATGAACTCCACAGCAACTTTCAGCAGCTTGTTCTGAATATCAAGGCTAATGCACCTCCATATTTTTTGTAGTTTGAAAATAACCCTGTTTTTCTAGTTTGAAAACAACAACAGTGTTGTTAATGACTTTACTGATCGAGCAGATGTGAATGTCTGGACAGCTATTAGGTGGTGTGATTGCTTCGTGTTTGTGCCCATGAACAAGATGTGTGAACAGGGTCAGCAGTAGAATGAATTGCCAGAGGGGGCATCTGGAATTTCAAAAGGAGAATTTGGAATTTTATTGGGGGCATTTGGAATTTTGAAGGAAGCATTTGAATTTCAAAGGAGGTATTTGAAGTTTCAAAGAAATAATTTGGAATTTTGAAGAGGAAATTTTCAAATGTGAAGGAAGCATTCAGAATTTCAAAGGAAGAATTTTAAATTTTAAAGGGACATTTGGAATTCTGAAGGGTGAATTTGAAATTCTAAAGAGGGAGTTTGGAATTTCAAAGGGGCTTTTGGAACTCTGAAGGGTGAATTTGGAAATTCAAAGGGAGAATTTTACATTTTGAAGAAGCATTTGGAATTTCAAAGGGGAATTTTGAAATTTCAGAGGGGAATTTGGAATAATCCTGAAGGGGAAATGTGGAATACCAATAAGGGTATTTGGAATTCTGAAGTGGGAATCTGGAATTTCGGAGGGCGAATCTGAAATTTCAAAGGGGCATTTGGAATTCTGAAAGGTGAATTTGGAATTTCAAAGGAAGAGTTTTAAATTTTGAAGAGGCATTTGCAATTTTAAAGGGGAATTTTTGGAATCTTGAAGTGGGCATTTGGAATTTCATTGTGGCATTTGGAATTTTAAGAGAATCATTTGATTTTCAAAAGGAGCATTTGGAACTTCAAAGAAATAATTTGGAATTTCAAAGGTGCATTTGAAATTCTGAAGGGTGAATTTGGAATTTCAAAGGGAGAATTTTAAATTTTCAAGAGGCACTTGGAATTTCAAAAGGGGAATTTTGGAATTTCCAAAGTGGACATTTAGAGTTTCAAAGGGGGGGGGATTGGAATTTCTGTGGGGGCACTTAGATATATTTTACATATAGCTCTCTTTTTTATTTCTATATCTACTATGTGTAAATTCTTTCTATGTGTGTATCTTTCTGTGTGTATGGCATGCAGACAAGTAGTACACACAAGGAAGTGAGATAATGAATGTATAATCAAGATAACTGAGTAATGATCTGCAAGTGATTAATTTACTGTTGTGCACCTGTTGCTTATTTTCTTGGCATAGAAGTTATGTACTAACGCTGGAGACCCGTTGTCCTGCAAAGTTTATTTCCAGCCTACTTCAACACACCTGCCTGTGATTTTTCAAGCGATCCTGGAGACCTTGATTTGCTGGTTCAGGTGTGTTTGATTAGGGTTGAATGTAAACTATGCAGGACAGTGGGTCTCCAGGGTTTAAGTTCTTTTCAATAAAGAAACATGATTAAAAATAATGCAGAAACCACAATTTTAAAAGACTGAATTATAGGGCTTTTGAAGGAGCGAACAAAAATCATAAACAACAGCTGGCCATGGATATGAAGCACTGGGACTGCAGGAAGTGGAGGGATTTTGCTAGTGTCACAAAACAGAAGGCTATAGCTTGTAAAAGAGAGGCAAATAAGACAGGTGGTGTTACCAGTGCTGTTCGTCCCCTGACTACAGATGAAGAGAAAGTTTTGGCCATTCTCTTGCCTCAACCCCAAGCATTAAACTACAGAAAAACAGCATGACAAAAGGTTTAAAACCTGTTAAGAATCCAATTACAATATGAGAAACTATCTAGCTAAACACTGCTTTTTTACTTCCACAAGCAATTGATGAATCCCTCATGTATAACAAATTCAATTCGATTCCTGATTATTAGACAGCAAAACGTTTCCATTCATTACTCATGCACATCAGTAACAGGTTTACTAATGACTTCACTTACAAAAACACTATCTGTGTGTTTTAAAGTGCTCAGCAATGGCAGCTTTACAAAGAAATCAGGGATCAATATCCCAGTAAATGAGGGTTCGTAAACGAAATGCAGTGGGTTTAAAAGCTCATATTAAACTGAATCACAAAAATGTCAAATTTAAATAAAAAAAAAATAAAGATGTAAAGACCGTACCCAAGCCAACACCCTTAAAAGTCATTATTTCCTTTGTCTCTGCTCTTTTTGCCTGGATGTTTCAGCATCTGCAATATGAAACGTTTTCATAGGAAATTAAATGTTTAGCATATCACATTGCATGCTCTGTTTGAACGAACGCATCAGATTTCATCACTGACGGTGCAAATTAAAGATTTAAAAACCAAATTGGATTTGTGCACAGTGTAAACAAAGACTTCTGACTTCTCAGTAGCACATAAATTGGAGCCAAAGTCTCCAGCAAGTTTGCTCTAATGGGCCAGATGCCTAAAGGCCATGATTACTCTTCAGTACACTTTTCCTGGCTGAGTTAATTCTGTGAATCAAAGAGAAAAGAAGTTGAGCCACGCAAGTCTCCTAAGGTAATGAACTGAGTGCAGACCAGAACTCCTTTCAACATTTCTCCTAAAATATTTAAGAACAGAAGTTTAACAAGCCAAAATCAGAAGTACCTACAATGTAATAAAATTGCTTTGCTGTCACCAATTTGACATGGTTTTGTAAGGTTACAGTTGCGGTGGCATGGTTTCGAGAGAATATGCCAAAGTATTGCGAAGATACAGCCTCAGATCCTTTTTGCCGCCTCGCCATTGAATTCATTGATGTGTTTTATACATCAAAAAGCTTTTGGCCAGCATGACTGTGACGTATATCAAGTTTCATCAAAGCGTTGACCAGATACAGCCTCAAGTCCTGTCAAGTCTTCACTGAAGCAGTTTGGTGTATCAAAAAGATTTTATTAACTTTTTGCAAGCATGGTTTAACGATGATCACTGCCAAATTTGGTGAAGGATTTAATGAATGGTTTTGAAGAAATTTAAAAAAAATATGTTTTTCACAAAATTCATGCTATAGGAGGATGCTATAGAAGCCTATTTTTACCATGTAAGAAAAAAATCATGCTTTGATAAGTCAGACTTTTTAAAAAGTCATAATTATTAGATAAAAAGTTAAAACTATTAGTTTACTTTTAACATACTAAGTCATCATTTTAAAAGTCGAAACTGACATACCAAACGGAAATTATAACATAAAAAGTCATAATTATGAGATAAAACTAGAAATTCTGACATATTTAGTCATAATTATGATAAAAAATAGATTTGAAAAATAGTTATTTGCTGAAATTATAAAACATCAAGATTATGACTTTAAGTCAAAACTGACATACCAAGTCAAAATGATGACATAAAATGTCATAATTATCATATAAAAAGTCATAATTATGAGATAAAGTTGAAACTGACATAAAATGTCCAAATTACAAAATAGTAGGTCAACATGAAGACATAAAAAGTCAAAATGATGACATTATTTATCATATTTAGATGTAATTATGAGATAAAAAGTTTAATGATGCAAGTCATTATTATCAGAAAATAATACAATTATGACATACATAATCATAAATTATGAGATTTTTAAAACACATTTTAAATATATAAATAGTAATTCTGTTGCCATTTTAAGTCATAGTGCAACTTTTTTTGTCATAATGTAATAATTTTGTCTCATAATTATGACTTACCAAAGCTTTTTCCCTCCTTTTTTTAATTAAGTGATAGAAATAGATTTCATTTGGATGGACTCGAACACTTGCCGTCACAAATGGCAAAAACATTGTGTGGAAACAAGGGGTGATGGCTTGAGAAATCAATCAAGTTTTGCAAATATCCAATATGAAACATAAATATATGTTTGTGTGTATGTATACATCCAGCTACTAGATCATAATGTCTTCTGCACTTATTATTTTTTTAGCTTTCTAGATTGTCTTAAATTCCCAGCAGAGTTTTTTAGCCTTTGACACACTCCCAGTGTGATCCTTATTCTCACTCGCATCACTAAAGTCGATCCGTCCAATTCATTTACATATTCTACATCATTATTTTCACTCACCTCTCATGCCAGTTCACCATCTGCATTCATATCAGGTCCTGTGTCTCGGCTCAGTGCCTGACGCTTTGGCCTTTCTTTATTTTCCATATTTTCGACTGCATGATAGACTGTTGTGTATTCACCTAGTGGTTTACAGTCTGAATAGTGCTGATCCTTGTTTATGTGGATATAAGAGAGTCGTTTATGTCCTTAACCTTTGCATTCAGCACACAGAGAGCTCTCAATACAGGCATACATCATGAATGAGCTCTCACATGGTTAATAATACAGTGAGGTTTTCGCTTTTCTCCTTGACCAAAACAATAAATAACAGTAGTTATGCAACTTTTGACAGTCACCTGAGCTGTAAATGCCATGTGATTAATCTTTCTGGAGCTGGAGAAAACGCATCCTGACAAAGAATCAGATTTCACAATAATTACTGTATTATAATCAAATATCAGTGATACGCATGTTGCATAAAAAGAAATGCGTTATTGAATGTCTATATAGAGAGAAAATGATTTTTAGAAGCAGATAATGTAGTTACAGCATCTACCAGCATCCACAAGATTACTGTGTGGAAAGTTTTTGCAAATTTAGATTTATCCAGTGAGAATCCCTGAAATTATTACTTCTATGTGATGTGATTGTTAATTACGCAAGGAATTAGTTATAGCTTTAATAACAATAATGCAAAATTAGAAAAACAACCAAATAAAGGGAGAAATCCAAACCGTAACAGCTTTGCATGAACTAAAACACATGGCTATAAATAAACAAGGCAGTAAATAAGACACAGGTGAACAAAATGAATAACCAAGGACACAGGTAAGAACATACTGATGCAAACAACATAAACAGGAAAACTCAGAGAGCAAAAATATCAAAGTGGATGCTTAAAATTCATAACAGGTGATGGACACATGGCCCGCTAAGCTCTTACAACAGTGTGAGACAAAGCGTGTCTGTCTGCATAAACACGCGTGTACACCAAACACTCAGTATACAACACAGCAGTTCCTGCACACAGACATTCCCAGCATACACCAGACAGAGAGATGGCTCTCATCTGTCATGACAGTTTAGCGCTGAGCGCTGGGACACATCACTGATGGCTTTCGGAAACTGAAGTTTGAGGTGTGAAACCTTATCGGGTGCTATTATTTTGGACGTCATGTCAAACTGCAGCCTGCTACTGTCCAGATGACAGCCTAACCACTCAAAATATGAACCTGGCCATCTGAAAACACGATTAAAACTACCAAAAACACAACTTACAGTGCCTAGATTGGACTTGTGCTGTCAGAGAACGAACCTTTAACATAGAAAGCACATTTCTGATATATGAATTGCAGTTTTTACATTTTTTCATTACCCAGTACACATTTTTAAAATTCTTCACACAGTCAGCACAACAGAAGTGTTTTCAATTGCTTTGGTACAAAATGCATTAAATAGCCCCATTGTGCAAATGGATGAAGAATTTTCTCACTTAAATCCAGTCAAACTCCATGTATCTATCTTGTTTTGCACACATTTACATAATGTTCATGGAGTGGAAAAACTTCTGTTAAGTTCTGCAAAATTCTGCAACATTTTATCACATTGGTTGTTGCACATATCACTACAGTTCAGAAATGAAATGTCTGGTAAGTGATCTGGTAAATGATCTATTGCCTTTTAAAATAACGTACCACACTAAACCTAACCAAGATTAAAGAGATAAAAACACATTTGATAAAACATTGCCATTTTAGCTTGCTTTAACAAATCTTTCAGTTTTTTTTTTTTAAATTGTTACTCATTTCATGGGACCCGAGCACTTCATATACCTCAAATGCAATGTTGTACCGGGTACGCTACCAAGCAAGTTTATTACATCAGGAACGCCAAACATATGGAGCTGGTTATGTGATGCAAACATCAAAATATGTTATTTTTGAAATCTTTTGAAAAAGATTTGCAGGAATAGTAGCAAAATATAACCTGAAATTTATTGGGGAAATATGCTGCTTTTAGGTGAACTTTGGGTTTACTAAACATCTCAGTGTCATGAAAAAACTTTGATAATTGAGAAAAAAGCACATTTGCTGAAACAAACATGCCATTTTAACTTGCTTCTATAAGTCTTTAAGCTCTTTTAAATATTATCTTGTATCTGAGCACTTTACACTGCAAGTGCAATATTGTACTGGGTGCGCTACTGAGCAAGTTTGCTTAATCAGAAAAGCCACATTTGGCGCTGGTTATGTGATGCAAACATCAAAATGTATTATCAAAATACTCATAAATCCAAGGTACTCGAATTTCACTCTGTGAAAAATATAAAAAACATCTCAGATCGCTTTAAAGTGCACCAACATGTTGCGGCCGCAGCCATGTGAATACAGGCTTTTTAGATTTTTTCACATTATTTGAGTGCCTTGGATTTATGAGTATTTTTATGTTATAAAAGAATCCCACATCCAAAGAGCATAGATTTATGGATTTTTACACCCCAGCAGCAGTTTTTTGCTGTTTTGAATGTATCTGAATGTATTAGTTTGTATCACGCACTATGGTAAAAGTGTCTTTAGGTCATAACATAGTATTGTGCAAGAAACTGCATGAAAATAAGTCTTTATTATTTGATAATCTGCCCTGTAATCATTATTTATGTGAAAAGAATAAGGGTGGTTGTTCTACTGCCATTAGTTTTCATTTCAACTTGAAATTGCAGTGAATTGTATGTTTTTGGAGACCCAGAACAAACCAGAACTAGAAAAACTGAGGATACTGTATACTAAGTCTTTACACTAGCTACTAATCACATTTATAAATGTTTTTAATTCACAATTACTAGTATACAAATTGTTTAATGGTCTAAGTATATTGCAAATATGCTTACTGAATATAAACCAAAGAGATCTTTCAAATCATTAGAATCATGTCATTTAGTAGCATAATACTGAGGGTATTTCATCTTTCACTTTTCACGTCTATGTCAAGCATTTTGAATTGCCATTGTGCCACATGAAATGTGCTATACCTTATGCAACAATGGCTAAAAGAGGAAGTATTGACTGGAAGAACCTGTAATTGGGTAATACAATACAAGAATGTACCGTTTATTTAAATTGAGTAAATTGATTAAATGTCACAACTCTGTGATTTCAGAGGACATCATAAGTTTGTTAATATTTAATATTAAACTGGTGAAATTTCATTTTAACATCTCTGGCCTGAAGGCTTGATTTTTAGATTATTTAAAAAATTATAATAATAGATTAATTATTTAGATAACATAATAGCTGGAGTTTACCAGTCAGTATAAATGTATAAATTCAGTCCATCACAACATGGCAGCAGGAGAATAAATGCAAATAAAAACAGTTTTTATTTATTAATTTATTTACCAGGGAGAAAAAACAATGCAAATGTTTGTGATTTTCCTGTAGCTGTTTTATTGTCCACAGGTGAAAATGCATGATTTGAGAATTCATGATCAGACATTTATGAGCAACAATGACAATGAAATGAGCAATGGTGACAACAAAAGCAACAGCAACAAAACTACTACTACTACTAATAATAATAGTAATAGGAAGAAAGAAAGAAAGAAAGAAAGAAAGAAAGGAAAAGAAAGAAAGAAAAGCCCAAGCTTGTCACTTTCTGCTTTACTCTGAAAACACAAATCTTTTAGTTGTTTATTAAGTGGATTTATTCTGCGCCTTCACACTGTGACACATTTCCCCTTCTGCATCTAAGCAAAACACTGAATGCAACCCTGCAGGTAATCTCAGATCTCAGCTGGCTCTTTTATGAATGAGAGCCTTAATAATGAGGATTAAAGACTGAGGCATGTTTACTGGTGTAAAAGCTCATTTGCGAGTCAGCGGGCCAGTAAGACGATGCACTCTTTAAAATACTGTAAGCTAATAGCACGTTCTGTTGTGTGAAATGTATTTCAGTGCTGGTATAGACGGAAAGAAAGAGAGAGAGTGTTTAATTTGTACTGCTAGGGGGAGCTCTAGACTTTTCATTGGAGTCTATCCACCTTGCGCCTCCACGCAGGGTTGCCAGATTGGCGCTGTGAATGTAATCGTCGTTTGACTTTGCTCTTGAGGAAGAAACATGATATTTATATTTAAGTGCTGCTATTTTATAAGGGTTTAAAAGGTAAATGGACGTGGTGATGGCCATATTTATTCTTTAACAATCACATTTAGCACCTCTCACCAACCACGAGAATGCATCAAATGTTCAATTTGTACATCCAGCTCAAAACAGCTGATAATTCGATCTCTTACACAGTAAATGGTCTTTAGGTCTATCATCATCATATTTTTGGGGAAAAAAAAATCTTCTACTGTCTTACATCAGTTGGTAATTCTCTAAATTATTGACTGATGTCCACATAGACGTCTCAATAGCTGTTGTCAAAATTCCTAAAAGAATGCTAATGTAGTGTCAGTCATTATTTAGATCAAATTATGAAGGGCTCAAACCGAAAGATTCATGCCCTTTTGTAGCCTGACGATTCCAAACTCCAAATTTAGACACGTTCTTTTTGCTACATGCCTACTATAGCTTCAGTTGTATTTGCATCTGAAAATCTCAATTAAAAAGACTTTGCCCGCTGTTCCCGACGCGCCTCTCGTGTCATTCTGCCGGCATATCTGGCAACCCTCTTTCAACCCGCATTTCTCTTGGTGTGTGCGCTGAGATCGGACTGTCACCGCGCTCAGATCGGCGCATTATACCGGAGCTGCACCTGGACTTCACCAGCACGCTGCTTTAACATACAGCTGGAGAACTTTGGATGTACATACTTATTTACCGCTGCCAGACATTTGATTTCTTTGGGAGAAGGGCGATATGGGGACACGGCGTGCCGAGGTGGCACTCAGACTGGTGATGGGGATCCAAACAAGGAGCCTTTTTATTCCTTTTCAGAAGCTCCTGTAAAGCAATCGGATATCAGGACATTGATGACCCCGAGAGCGTTGGTTTGGAGTTAACCTTACAGGATAGAAGGGAATTGAAGGTCTCTGCGTTGGACAAACTGAGTATTGCTATTTATTCCTGCGCGCAAGGACGATTTTCATCGCATAAAAGAGACTGATTGTGTCCGGAGACGCGTGTGCGGACTGTGCGCCCGGTGCGCAAAAAGACCCTCCATCACCAAGAAGCTTCGCGGAGACGCGGGTAAGTTCACCCTGATTTCAGTGCGCTTTGCTTTAGTATTTCCTTAAAAACGAAATTCACGCAGATGCCGCTTTCCTCTTGTTTTACATAAACGCGTGCTGTTTCGGGTGTGCGCCCGCTGGTTATGATTCACCTCTGTGCGTTTCCAAGTCATCAATACATAACTGTTAAAAAAATAGGCTATGATGCTCATGACCGCTCTTGAGTGGCTCGTGGTTTGTATTTAAATGCTTGGTTAGTGGACAGATCTGTTTGCGTTTTTAATTTCCCATTAAAGATCATGTCAGATGGAGGAGAGCTTTGGAGTGTTTTAAGTACTTTTACCGCAATGCTTCATTATATATGTGCATGTGGCCGCGTTGCGCTCACCTTTTATAAATTACACTCCTTTCACACTCTGCGTTACAGTGGTACTGGATTATTGTTTTTAGGCATTCGTTATATAATAACGATTCCAGTTAACTTCCTTTTGAACTTATTGGATTAAGAGGAATAAAACACGGACGGTTTCTCTAAAGCGCGCAGCTGCGCAAAGGCGAACCAGGCAAATTGACGCAGTCTGTGGAGAAAATGTCATTTTAAAACTGATTGTGTTCCGCGGGTTCATCGCGCTATTAGTTTCAGGAGATTTTCTGTTGTTGGAAGGAAACTGCATAAATGTCCGTACTTTACTTCAGGCATAATGGAACTGGCCTTTTCCAGGAGCCTCTGAAGGGACATTAGGAGCGCTCTGTTAGTCTCACCTGAATGCCTGCTTTCCTTGGAGAGCGACTGCTTGACATTCTAGAGGAAGAAGAGCGGGATTGAATGGGCCAATGTGTTCTGCATTGATGCCTGAAGCGTTCATGTAGTAACTTTGCTCTCAGCGGAACGTTCTTGCTCCTCAGAGAACCAAAGTGAACAAACCTTCAAACTGTGTCTGATTTGGAAGCTGGCCCTCAGATGGGTTAAAAAAGCAGTCACTATCAGATACTGGCTCGTCGCTTTGCTTCAGAGTTGCCAGGCAGGGAAGATAACATGCTCTAGGCTTGAATCTAAAGCGAAATAATAAAAAAAGAGTGTTTTCTTTTGGCCTGTTTACATAGAGGACCACAACTATAAGGATAACTACAACGTTTTAATAAGCTTTTTAATTCTATGATAAGATTCACGATAAAAACATAGAGGAACGATATTGTTGAAATCACTTTCGGAACGTTTTTTCAGCTGTTGAACTATAAAAACACAGACAGCCAATCACAATCCGCTCATCTTTAAACAGGTCAAGCACTTAAAGAAATAGTCGACAAAACAGATTTATCGTTATAGTTATGCAAAAACTATAAAGATAACTTGGCTAACTGTAATTACATTTTAATAATTGTTCTGATTTTAGGAGAATACACCACAACTAACAAAAAGCACAGAGGGTCAATTTAGCGCAGAACGATTTATTAACAGCCAATCAGAATCCACTTAACTTTAAAGTACTCCATTTAAAGCAGCAGACAACAAAACTATAGCACATGCCAACTCAATCTCATGGCAGTTTGCACATTTTTTACAAGGTGGCTAATTTGTACGAATTTGTACGACCTCACTTTTGCTAAATCGTACATATTTAACAAGTTCCCTAATTCATATGCATTGTATGAAGGACATACCCCTAACCCCGCTCCTAAACCTACCCGTCATTGGGGTCTAGACAAATTGAACAAAATCGTACAAATTAGTCATCTTGTAAAATGCGTATGAATTAGTTGTGTTGTGCATGCTTATAATAAACTTTTACGTTAACGTGAATGTGTGGACGCAAATACAGTTATCCTTTTTAAAGGATGATAACTATAACTGCAAAGTTTTGAAATCATTGTAGTTCTATGAGCATTAAGAAATTATTTCAGCCGCTGAGCGATAAAACACCGACAGCCAATCAGTATCCACCTGAACTCGATTATTTAAAGTGGCAGATGACAAAACTATAGCACATGCCAACCTGATCTCATTGTAATTAGGCCATATTTTACGAGGGGGCTAATTCATACAAATTTGCACAACCTCACTTTTGCTAAATCGTACATTTTTTAGGAGTTCCCCAATTCGTATGAATAACATACCCCTCGCCCCTAAACCTACGCGTCTCTGGGGTCTGGACAAATCGTACAAAATTGTACAAATTAGTAATTTAAAACGTGTACGAACTGCGATATAGTTATCCGTTAGTTCCGTTAGTTTCGTTATCATTCTAATTCTATGAAAATAAAGAAGTCCTTATCAATTCAGCTGCTAAGTGCCAAGTGAAACTTTGACAGCCAATCAGAATCCGCCAGACATTAAAGAACGCATGCATTTAAAGCAGCAGAAGACAAAATGGCAACAAATGTTATCGTGCACTCTAATATAGTTATTGTTATATCTGTTGTTCTGAAGTCTATGACGTTTTCATCCAGATACGTAAACGTGCATTTGTGCGCTAACAGAGCCGTCTCTGTCTGGCGTCCTGAGCATTGATGTCATCCCTGAAGAGCGGGCCGCACCAGGAGACATGTAATGCTTTGGGTCTCAGCGCTTGTCAACCTGAGCTTTGCTTACAACGTAACCTGTCTTCACGGATGTTTCGCTTTGTCGTCTCTAATGCCTGCGTGCGAGCGCGTGTTTGTTTTAGCGTTGACCTCATCTCTGCGGTGAGCACACGTCTGCTCTAGTATCTGCTCTTTACGGCTCTCACGCTGACCACAAAAGAGCATTAGTCATTTAAATACAACCAGGAGTATAGGCCTACTAGGATGAAAACAGAGTTTTCTCATTAAATCTGAGAAACGGAGCGCGGGCGGTCAACACACCGACTGGATTTGCCCGATACGGGCCGGGGGCTTTGGGAAATGCGCTTCCTGTACTCAGTCTAAATGCTATTAGTTCAGTCACCCCGTTCATGTCTGCCTCACCTCGCTGATGAACCCCCGCACCAAACCTTCCACTTCATTTTTCCTGCATTCCCGGCAGCTCCTCAGAGGCTTGATTGATTACAGACGATCCTTTGACCCCAACTGGTCTCAAATTAAATCAACCAAACACATTAATCAATATCTATTGGGTCACGGGGTTGAATTGCAATGTGTGATCTGCCATTACTGTGGCAGCTGGGCGATGTATATCAAATATTCATGATACGTTCACCATGATTTTGCTGGCGTATGTAAAATTAAATAACTTTTTATGAATCATTTACAATGCAAAAGTTGGCTATGTTCAATAAAGACTTAAACTTTACAGTGAGGTTCCATTTGTTAATGCATCAACTACTAACATTTATTAAAAATAAGCAACACTTTTGTTACAGCATTCATTAGTTTTTGTTAACGTCAGTTACTTATTGTTAGTGCATGTTAACTCGCGCCCATTAATAATGACATGCACTTTTGATTTTTAATAATGTATTGGTAAATGTTGAAATTAACAGAAGATTAATAAATGCTATAAATGTTACTAATGCAGTTAATTAATGGAACCTTATTGTAAAATACATATGTACAAACAATGTGACAACAATGCATTACAAGTGTGATAGAGATTGCATAAATACTGTGAGGGTTTGCACTTACTATAAGGTGTGAATGCAAATATAAATAGATGAAAAAAAATCATAAGTATTAATACTATAAGTGCTGAACTTTAAGGAGGCCTATACAGATTAGAAATTTTTGTCATCTTTTAGTTTTAAATGCAATTTTACTGAAATAATGCATAATGCAATAAAACAATGCTGAGTTGTGTTCAGTAGTGACACAAGATTCCCAAAGCAGATATACAATAAGTGGTGTTGTAAATAAATCATGAAGTGTATGCTGTGAATTAAACTGTGTGTCATCCTCAGTAATTCCCATTAGTAAGAACATCTACATTTGCTCCAAGGTAAATGGATTTTAATAACTGAATGCATTGATTCTGGCCATTGCAGTGTGATTGTAAAGAATTGACAGTGCCATAGTGAATGTGATGTGTCAACATTATGAGCAGTTCACTTCCTTAACATGATCAGCTGTAATCACTCTCAAATGAGGCGTTTTTTCTTCTCAGTTGACTGTGAGAACGTTTGACTTGACTCTGACTCTCAGTCTCCACAGTTTTTAACCACATTGCTGCTTAATTTAACAAATTAATGAAAGGAAAATGGAAGATAAAAATGCTTTGCAATGTCACACTTCATTTCAGCCCATGTAAGAATAATATCCAATCAATTTTACCACTTCATGAGCACATTTTAGTAAAAATCACAAAACTTTAGATCAGTTCTGCGCATGTTTCATGAATGAGACCCACATACAGCAAAATATATTTTAAAATATAATCCAAAAATATACAAAAAATGTCTAAAAACTGTATTTGCTAAAATATGATTCAAAATATATTTACATTAATATTTTCTCTACCAATATATTTTTTGTCCATTTCTTTCTTTTTTTTTTTTTTTAAGCATTTAAAATATATCGTGCCCTATATATTTCAATCCAAGAAAATACATTAATTTACAATGTTCAATCAATCAGTCAATCAGTAATTATGAGTCTAGTTTTGATCTCTAGTAGACTATTCCACATTTAGCCTAAATGTAAGATTGGAAATGTATTTTCGTGTCCCTGAAATATATTTTGGTATGAAGGTTGAAACTAAATGTATTTTCTATTCCGAAAACGTATTTAATTGAGATTCACTGCTTACAGCATAGATTTAGCTTATTTTTAAAATATATTCTGTCCAGAAAACATGTATTTTTTTTGCTGCATGGGACTGCTTTTACTTTCTGAATTCAGTAGTCTTGGCAACAATGGTGGAAATGATAGTTCCTGTAAAAAATCAAAAAAATATTTTTAATATATTCAATAGGCAATGTCACCCAGCTCTGGTTTGGTTGTGTCACGCTGTGACCAAAATCCGGCAGGTTGAGAGATCCCAGACATGATGCAATCTTCATTTTTTTGTGTCACTGTGGTTATGTGTACGTCTGTGCTTGTGCAGGTGCGGGTTGAGATGTTGAAAGCGGTTTATTATAGTGATCCAATAGCTCTGTTAGATTGTCACTTCAGATGCAATGGGAGTTGAGGGTTTCCTTTGTAAGAGCTATCTGCTATTTACTCCTCTGAAGAGCAGGTGAGATATTGCTTTTCTCGTTTTGTCTTCCTGTCAGCTGAACTGTTGCCCTGAAAACGCTCACTGCGTCTCGCTTTTTCTCCCTGTATGTGTTGAGATTTTCTGCCAGATTTCTCAGAGCATCTGAAATGAATTTCTGCGTCTCCACGGGGTCCCTTAGGGACTTCACCTTCCCATTGGCTGCCGTGTGTTTTGTGCCCTAATGAAGGAAATTTATAACCGGGGCGGTTAATTCACAGTCTGGGCGACACCGAGGCCTGCCATTCGTTAAAGCGGTGTTGACTGTTTCCATATGAAGCAATCTCATTGGCTGCTCATTTGCTGCTGCTTCTATTTCAGGCTGCAGTTTTTCAATCATTTTCTCTGATATTTTCAATGTAGGCTCATTGGAAATATGTGAGATTTCTGCAAAATCCTAACTATACAAGCAATTCACTGCAGTTTCCAGGTGGAATGAACACTACAGCCAGTAAAATGCCAACAAATTTGATTTCTTTTCACACAATTCATGATTACAGAGGCAGATTATCAAATAATAAAGACTTATTTTCATGCACTTCCTTGCACAATACTATGTTATGAGCTCAAAATGCTTTTACCATAATGCATAAGTAAACTAATACATTTTGGCACTTGCAACACATAACCAGCTCCATATATGTGGCTTTTCTGATTAGGTAAACTTGCTCGGTGCAACATTGCACTCGCATTTTTTCTCATATTAGCTTTTGTTAACACTATTGGTTAAGTTTAGGGTAGGGTTTAGAGTATTATGCTTTTAGCACTGGACATTTAATTTCTAAACAGCTGTGATATGTATAACAACCAACATAATAAAGTGTTACCACAAACACATTTAACTGTTTTGGATCAAATTTAACATTATTTAGCTATTTAGCACCAGCCATTGGACATTTCACACTGAAACTACCATGAAACGTGCTGCAAGCAAAGTAATATCGTTTTGAAAAAATTGTACACAGATGCACATTTTTTTTTTCTATGATGGTGAAATGTTTAATGAACAGAATGGAGAAAAAAACTCATGTGGACATGTCACCTGAAGAGTAACATAGTTTACAGAAATGTAGGCACAGTGACACATTTTCATCTCTTGGGTTGGATATTTTGCTACTATTCCTGCAAATCTTAATCAAGTTAAACCAAATTTGACTTGCATCAGCCCAAACCTTATAAAAGTTACTGGAGTGATTTGATTTTCACAACTATTATCATTTGACATTATCAACAATAAAACAAAAGTCAGCCAACACATAACCCATTAAAGCAAAACTTGACTAAAACTTATAGCATAACTACGTTATGTGCTCAAAATGTTTTACCATAGTGAATGTTATGTTAACTACTACATTTTGGCGATTGCATCACATAACCAGCTCTATATGTGTCTTTTCTGATGAAGTAAACTTGCACTTGCAATGCAATATGCCTAGGTACGAGTGAAACTTTAAAAGAGCTTAAAATGGCATTTTTGGTTCAGTAAATGTGATTTTAACTCATAATACTATTGCTTATAGTGATTTTTGTGGACATGCTATTCGAAAAAGCGACACATTTCCCCAACAAATTTCAGGTTTTGCAGAAATGTAGGCACAGTGACACATTTCCATCTCTTGGCTTGGATATGTTGCTACTATTCCTGCAAATCTTAATCAACTTCAATCAAATTTGACTTGTGTCAGCCGAAGTTACTGGAGTGAATTGATTTTCACAACTATTACATCATTTGACATTATCAACAATAAAACAAAAGTCAGCCAACACATAACCCATTAAAGTGAAACTTGACTATAACTTATAGCATAACTACAATAACTATTACATTTTGGCGATTGCATCACATAACCAGCTCTATATATGTATTTTCTGATGAAGTAAATTTGCTCGGTAGCACACCCGGTAAAACACTGCACTTGCAATGCAATATGCCCAGGTACAGTGAAACTTTAAAAGAGCTTAAAATGGCATTTTGGTTCAGTAAATGTGATTTTAACTCATAATACTATTGCTTATAGTGATTTTTGTGGATATGTCACCTGAAAAAGTGACTTATTTATTTTTTGCTGAAGGCACAGTGACACATTTCCATCTCTTGGGTTGGATAGTTTGCTACTATTCCTGCAAATCTTAATCCACTTCAACCAAATTTGACTTGCATCAGCCCAAACCTTATAAAAGTTACTGGAGTGATTTGATTTTCACAACTATTACGTCATTTGACATTATCAGCAATAAAACAAAAGTCAGCCAATGCAAAATCCATTAAAGCGAAACTTAACTATAACTTGCAGCATAACTATGTTATGAGCTCAAAATGTTTTACCATATATATACATAACCAGCTCCACATGCGTCTTTTCTGTTGAAGTAAACTTGCTCTGTAGTGCACCTGGTAAAACATTGCCAATTGCAATGCAAAGTGCTCAGGTACGAGTGAAACTTTATTAACAATAAAAAAAAAAAAATCAGTCAACATAATGCCCATTAAAGCGAAACTTGGTAGACATCATTGTTTTGCATTGTATTTCCCATCTCTTTATAAACAGGCTGTTTATTTTTCATGCCTACGAGTCGTCAAATCTGTATAGACTGTTTTCTAAAGAACAGATCTCATAGGATTATTTGTTGGCACACTTTGAGGCTTCACGTTTAGGCCGGGCTTGTTGGCTCATTGCGTCTCCGTTGCTTGATTTGATTTTTCCTTCTAGATGTTGTTGCTTGATGGACTGAAAAGGTCTCGCTGTTGCATTATGAGAGGAGACACGGGCTCTTCAATTAACTTTCGTAGATGGTCCCGACTTCTAATGCGAGTGAAGTGTTGCCTGCGGGAAGTACATTATTTTGTTTTCCTTTCAAGAGGACTTGATCTACCAAACCAACAGGCTGGAGGCTGGAAATCCCACTCATTCTTCCTCATGACAGATACAGTTGAATGAGAAAGTCTTTATCTCTTTTAAATAATGGCTCTGCATTGCGGCGATGTGAACTGCGGAGCGATTCGCTTCACAGGGCCGCTTTTGTGTGTTTCTCACAGGCCATCATTTGTGAGGGCGTTTGGGCAGGTCTAGGAACGCTACGATAAGATGTAGTTTGCATTCAGATCAAGGTCACTGCGCTGTGCTGAGACTCCCTTTTCCACCGACTGATAAAGCAACATATCTCGGAGATTTAGAAACACGGCTTTTGTTTCTCCAGGCTGTGGGCTTCCAAGAGAACTTGGTGTGAAAAGATTTGGCTATCTTATTTTGTTGCCTTCGTCTTGGCAAAAACTAACTTGAAAAGAATGTAAAGTTTTTGCCTTTACAAGAGAAAGTTATTGTTAGACAAATACGTCCATGTAAAAATAAATGACCAAAGTCCAGATTTCTCATACATGCATTTTAGTAGGCCAATAATAAGTGAATGCTGAAACGATCAAGTGTGATAATCTGTTCTAGGATCAGTGGCTTACAGGGTATACATTAAAAAAAAATACATTGGTGCTATCCATATCCATATTTTTTTAGACAAATATTTTTAGTTTCTAAAATTGTAAATCCATTTTCATATTTTAGAGGTGTAAAGTTAAAAAATGTCAGGGTGATATTCCTTGTCCAGATATCACTATGATGAAATAATTAAATAAATAAATAATAATAGAAATAAAATAAAAGAAACAAAAATCCAGTGAAGCAGTTTTTTGAAAATTTAATGCAACATTTGTGCCATTTATGTAGTTTTTGCATATATAATTCATTAATATATATATATATATATATATATATATGCAAAAATCATTTTACCTTGAAAAATATATTTTAAAAAAAACATAAAAAGAAAATGTGAACACTTGCATGTACTGAAGCTGTAAGGAAAATGTTATTCTTTTAACTCAATTTCTGTATAGTGGTTTGTTTTGTGATCATGTGATTTTTGGGACAACATGTGATCTATATAATCATGTGACCTTGTTTAAAGATGGCTTCTACACCTGCTACTGTTTTAAGTATAGTTTGTGTTGCTTTGTGTTGTCTTTTTAATATACACTTTCAGTCATTCTGGATCATTGTGGACTACCTTTAAAGGTGTGGTGAGTCTTTTACTAATTTTCTGCTTTGTGGTTACCCCACAACACATTTTGGAGTTATTAAATGTAATGTTTTCTTGAAAATTGTATGCAGGTTTTTCAAAACCATATCTTATCCTATCAGTGTTGGGTTGTAACATTAGAAGTAACGCAAGTAATGCATTACTTTTTAATTTACAAGAAAATAAGAAAGAAACAAGAAAAAAATAAGAAACAAGAAAAATTTTCCCCCTTTTATTGATTGAAAGCTCTCCTGTCCCCAAGTTGAGAGAAATCTGGAGTAAGATGTTACTTTAGTTCTATAATAAATGTGAACATGCACAAAATACAGATTCAGTATTCCTCAAAATGAAAAAAAAAAAAAAGTGAAATGCAACTCAGAATACGATGCAAACCTGCAATAATTAAATATGTTAAATAAAACAAATGTCTTTTAAGTTTTTAATCCCATTTTATTAAACCAGTGTTTTTACTGCTGACCTTCGTTGTTCCAATTCAACCATACTAATAAGCAAAAATTACTAATAATGTTTTTATTGCTGAAGAGTGTTGAACTTTCTTCTGACGTGAATTTACTTTTCCTCCAGCCTGAGGCTTTTGGTGTGCAAGGGCTTTTACATTTGCCAAAAATAGAATTTTTTATATTTAAAAACAAGCAAGCAAGCCCTGCCCAGATTTAAAAAGTAACAGAAAAGTAACGGTGCATTACTTTCCACAAAAAGTAACTAAATAACATAATTAGTTACTTTTTTAGGGAGTAATATAATATTGTAATGCATTACTTTTGGAGTTTGCTGTTGGAAATTTCTTTGGTACTGCTTTGTTTCTTAATTCATCTTGCTGGAAGCACAATTCACTGGGTTTACGGATGACAAGTGTGAAAAGTTGCTTAACCCAGGGTTAAAAAGCTTGAAGTTACAGGAATTATTGAGTGTGGAAAAGGCTGTGAAATTGTAGCTTGTAGCCGTGTTGTTGTTGTTGTGTGGCAGTTGTGGGGTTTTTGGACATCGTCAGCCGTTCGGTGTTTAGCATAGTCATTTGTTAGCAGGGAAAGCAGCTAAATGTCTCCACATACATTCTGTTTAATTAACTAAATCAATCTCTCGCCCAAGCCAGAAATACAATTACTGCAGTGGGCGTTGCCAAAACACCTGCTTTCTTTGTATGTGTGTGTGTGTGTGTGTGTGTGTCATTCTCCCTTCCAAGTCTCCATTTGTCTATTAAAATTGCACTTGTTCCCAAACTGTGTTGCAGCAAATAAGAACAGGTCATTACACTAGGGCTGCATTCATTTGATCAGAAATACAGTAATATTGTGAAATATTATCACAATTTTAAATGTATCACCGTTTCCACAAAAATACTGGACAACACAACTGTTTTCAACATTGATAATAATCAATTAAGCAGCAAATCAGCATATTAGAATGATTTCTGAAGGATCATGTGACTCTGAAGACTGGTGAAATGATGCTGAAAATTCAGCTTTGATGAGGAATAAATTCCTTTTTAACAGATATTCACAGAAAAAAACAGCTATTTTAAATTGTAATAATATTTCACAATATTACTGTTTTTACAGTAAGGTACAACTGGGTAAAAGGCACCTTTTATATTATTTTCCTCTAAACCAAAAAACGTGCCGTAGCACTTTCTAAAATAATCTGCTTTTCAACATACACATGCAAATTTGCCTGATTGTGGGCAGCGGCGCAAAGTTGATTCTGGGCTTGCTTGATCTAATATTTGGGGTTTTTAAAAAGTAGCAAATAAGAATCGCTAAAAATTTTAATATATCTTGAGGCAAAGGTCTTCTTAATAATTTTCAGTTTTAAGATAATTAAAGCAGCAGTTTTTAAATAATGAAAGAATATGTAAAAGTATGGTATTTGGGGTAAAAAGGCACACAGCCGCCCCTGCTGTTGTGGCTAAAAGGCACAATATTTACATGATAATTAATAGAAGATTGACTTTTCCATTTGTTGACATGACATTGTTAGATTCAGATGGTAAATATCATATATTATGTTGGGTGTCCATCTTAGAGATAATCACCATGTTCAGAATGAAACCATCATATTTAAAACATGCTATTAATCATATCATATAATAAAATATAATTTGTTGTTACTACTGTAAATCTATATTCAATTGCTATGGGATCTCCTTTAATGCTGTCAGCATCTTTACATTTTAAAATTATTTTGTTTTTGTATTTTAAAATATATGTTTTAACATATATTAATGACAGTACATTTATTGAACAGAAGTTAATACTTTATCAAAATAAGCAGAAAATAGTACAAACTTTGCTAAAATGATTGTTTTGAGCTATTATCTTAGCTAAAGTATTTCTATCAGTACTGTGTGACTTTTACCCCTTGCCACCTCATATAAGATTTTTAAACAATGAACGGCATGTATGATTTATTTTCACAAAAAATCTGTTGCTCCATAAATGTTCAATACAAACGTATATATTGCTCTGCAATCATACACTTTGGGCACAATAAAAAGCCTTTTTTTTTTTTCTTGGGGTGTGCCTTTTAGCCCCGTTGTACCCTAATTTTGGTGAAAGAGCTAAAGCTGTGGTGAGCATAAGAGGCTACTTTAAAAAAACATTAAAAAATCCTAATTATGTCAAACTTTTGACCAGTAGTGCATGTCATCATATAGGTTAAAGGTGTGTGTGTGTGTGTTTGGCTCTTCACTGAGGATGAGTCTTTATGTCCATTCATGCTTAAACTAGTGCTGACAGAAACCACCTGGTTGTTCCAGCACAACAATTCATCTCTCTCTCTCTCTCTCTCTCTCTCTCTTTCTTTCTCTCTCGCTCCCTCCCTCCCTCATCTGGTTTCTCTATCCGCAGTGTCAGATTTGAGCCCTGTGGGGTTTTGTGCGTCTGTTAGGTGACATTGGTCAGTCCGTAGGGGCGAGAGTGTGTGTGTGTGTGTGTGTGTGTGTGTGAAGCCACTGCAGTGCTGCTCCAGTAGATCTGTTGTCCTGCTTCATTCACAGCCAGAGAGGAGAGAAACACAGATGTTGGGAAACAGAGATGTGTGTTTCCTGACTGCTGTCTGATTGGCTGGATTGTGCTGCTGACACACAACGTTTTAAAGTTTGGGAAGGATTTGGACATTGAAAATAAAAAGTAAGACTTCATTTTAGAAAATTGTCTATTGGATTCCAGAATAGAAACCCAAATGGGTTTGGATGATTGGAAGACATACAGTATTCACACATTTCAGCCCACCTGTGTCTCAAGTTCAGCCTGGATAATTGTTTTGGTTCAGCCCATTTGTCCCTACAATGAAAATAATGTAAGTGGTTAAAGTTTATTAAATACAATTATGTGTTTTGAGCACAATGAATCCAGTTAATGTATTTTTTATGAGGTTCGTTGGATAGACGAGCTTATTAGAAACAATAGGGGTCAATAAGCTCACTTGACAAAAACATTATATATGGGTTATAATTACAAACACGGCATGCTTTTTTTTGTGCAAGAAGCTTGTAAAATGTATTTTATGTATTATGTTTTGAATAAGAATTATATTTTAATTTAGTACAAGATTTGTATATTTCTATATAGCTTTTTTCAGTATTAGTTTTAGTAAGTTTAAAACAAGTTTAAGTTTAATTATTTCAGTTAAGCAATATTATTAATTTTTAATTTAATATTTATATATTTTATATTTATATTTTATTTCAGCTTTTCAATTACATAAAACCAACAGGTTTATTTTATTTTTATTTCAGTTTAAATTTTATTAATACAGTATTAATTAAGTTTATAATTGATAGTACATACAATATGTTTTATTATTTCAGTTAAGCAACGTTTTTAATTTTTCATCTAATATTTATATATTTCAACTTTGTCAATTATATAAAAACAATTTTTAACAGGTTTATTTTAATTGCAGTATTAGTTTTAGTAAGTTTACTACGTGTATAATTGATAAGTATAAGTTTAATTATTTCAGTTAAGCAACATTTTACATTTTTAATTTAATATTTATATATTTTATATTTATATTTTATTTCAGTTTTGTCAATTACATAAAAACAAATTGTTGTTTGTGCTCCTTTGTGCTCAGTTTTTAATGGAATTGCAGTATTAATTTTAATAGGTTTAATACTTTAAGTTTATAATTGATGGCAAGTATAATAAGTGTAATATTTCAGTTAAGCAGCATTTTAAATTTTTCATATAATATATTTTTTATATTTATATTTTGTCAACTTTGTCAATGATATAATAACAAATTGTAACAGGTTTATTTTATTTTATAGTAAGTTTAATCTTTTAAGTTTATAGTTGATGATAAGCATAATGTTTAATTATTTCAGTTAAGCAACATTTTTAATTTTTCATCAATAAAAAAATATATATATATATATATATATATATATATATGTATATATGTGTGTATACGTGTGTGTATATATTATTTCAGCTTGTCAATTACATAAAACATTTTTTAATTATTTTATTTTATTTTTCATTTCTAGCCAGTCTCGTCATTGTTTTCTAATACAGTTGTAAAATAATTTTTCGGATGGTTTCTCGAACAAGCTAATTACAAACAATGATCTCAGATAACTCAAGGACTGAACATTCAATTGCACAATGACGGCATCAAATATGTGCTCCTGCTGTGAAACAAATCATTTCTCTCATGCTTTATTTCTTACATTAAAAAATACAAGCAGCAATCTTATTGAGACAACATACCCAGTATTCAAGACACATTCTCCAGTTTCTAGTGTCTAGTACCATTAAACACACTAGTGTCACTTTTCTGGAGATATGCATATGGAAATAATATGCAGATGATTACGTCATTAAAAATGCATGGTAAGCTCCATGTGTGGTTAATTTGGGGAGGTGATGGGTGTGAAACTATGGCAAGTTCTGGTGCACATAGTTTAAAAGCCGTCTACTCAATTTTAGGATGAAACTGATGCAAGTGGAGGCCTCAGGAATGTATTAAGAAAGCAGCTGTGGTCATTTTTGGTGTCTTTTTGACGTTTAGGCTCTAGATTCACTCCAAACACACTGACTATTCACCATTAAGATTCCTTTCAAAATGGAAAGTATGTTTTATGATTGGAATGGCTCTGTGTGAATCGGGCTCTGTGCGTCATAATGAAGTGAAGCGTGAGCGTTTTCAGGGCGGCTGCGGCTGCGGCTGCATTATTCTGCAGTCACACTGTCACATGAGATCAGGAAGGAGATTTCAGATGCCTTTTATTCGGGTTTAAGTGAAGCGCCTGAGACATCAACAGTTTCTCTCTGCACGCTACGCTGAGCGCTGAATAAAACCCAGAGAAAGAAAGAGTGACAGTTTGAGCCTTTAAGAGCTTCAGACAAAACGAGAGAACTTGAAGAAGAAAAGAGGAAAGCTGCAAAAACTTGTCAGTGAGTCACACCCTCATCATCCGTTTCTGTCTGATTTCCTCAGAATGGAGGGATGACGGTGAGGAATTGGGGGTGTGGCCTGATCAATGGTTTTAGCCACACCCTTGAAATGTGATTGGCTGCTCTCCCAAACAAGATATAACAATAAATAAAATGAAAAAATATTGGTATTATGGTTGATTATTATTATAAATGTATACAAATGTGTTATCTTAAAATATTTGTACCATAATATCATTAAATAATAATAACGATAAATATATACAAATGTATTATTTTAGAGTTTATTTATAAAAATAATATTACATATTAAATAATACTAATTATAAATTAACATTCTAATAGTAATTTATAATGTATTGTTTAATAATAATAGTGATGATTTGTGTGTAGTGTTATTTAATAAAATATTTTTTATAAAATATTTTTATAATACTGTCATTGTATAATAATAATTGTATTATTTTATACTTTTATATAATAATTTATAGTTATATAATACATAATTTAGAATTATTTAATAATTAAAATTCCAATAGTTTTTATAATTACGGTGTTTAATAATAATAATAATAATAATAATAATGTTAATTTAAGTGGTATTATTCAGTAATAATAATAATAAAGCTGTATAGAGCTGTACTGTTTATTATATAATTATAATAAATTATTATGAATATTATTTAATAATTACAATAATAAGTAATAAAATAGTCATTTCTAAAATTATTGTATTGTACCATTACATAATAATAATAATAATACATGTATTTTGATTTATTAATAAAATAATACATAATGTATAAATATTTATTATTTTTAATATATTTATTAATATATTTATTAATATATTATTTTTAAATTATTTATAAAATAATACATCGCTTATAATTAAAGTTCTAATAGTTTTTATACTTATTGTGATTGTTTAATAATGATAATTTATGAGTAGTATTATTCAAATATAATAATAATAATAATAATAATAATAAAGCTGTCTAAAGCTGTATTATGTAATTATAATAAATTATTATTAATAATATTATTTAATAATCACAATAATAACTAATAAAATAGTGATTTCTTTAAAAAAAAAAATTGTATTGTACCATTACTTAATAATAATACTAATAATAATTTCTAAAAATGTTTAATTTGATCATGCTATCATTTATATAATAATAATAATAATAATAATAATTTATTTATTATGCCTAATTCTCCTGTCTCCTGTAACCCCTCGTTTGTTCCTGATGGTAAGTCATCTCTCCCCCGTCTATAATGAAGAGGATTATCAAATCAAAATCAAGCAGGGCCGCTGCCTGCCGGTTCCTTCAGCTGAGCCGCCATATGGAGGATTTACCCATAATCCCAGTGTTAAAGGACTTCAGAAAGAGATGCAGAGAAAGGCTTGATGTCGTGGCAGTGTTTGAGCTTTTGTGTGTGAAATCACGAAAACACGCAGGTCATCGCTGACTGACTCTGATCGGTCTGAGTGTGTTGCTGCGGGAGATGTAGAAAAATCACGCGTCTCAAGGTCAGCGCTGCAGTACCGTGTGAAACGATGTAGTCATGCAGCTGATTTGATGAAATCACACACTGAGATATGAAGCAATGTCCGTTTCAATCATTAAAATCATTATTATGATTTTATGGCTTAAGGGTCAATCGCCCCATACTGCACACACATCTTTCTATTATAAGTTGATCTGCAATCAAGATTTTTCTCTCGCTCACTGGGTTCTTTTCAAACATTAAGGCATTTTTTTTTGTAAAGCTCCAGTGTATATTGTCAAAAGTGCTTGACTGTACAAATATGACCTTGTCATGACATTTTTAACGTTCTTGTTTTGACAGTCCTGTTGTTATCGATTTAATGCTGCCTTTAAGTGCACCTGGGAAACCTGTAGCTCTGCGTTGAGCGTTATTACGACATTACACATAACATCACCTGGAAATAACCTAAACAAAAGAAAATACCATGAACAATAAACACAAATAATGACATCTGAATTAAAAATGATTGAAATACAGTGTGCTAAATTATTCATTATAATTCACTACAGACTTTTTTTTTTTTATGTGTATGTATTTATTAATCATAAGTTGTAGTACTATTACTACTACTACTATTATTATTATAATTTCTTTTATATATTCTAAGTTCAAAATGATTCAAACACAGTATGCAAAATCAAAATGACTTGCAGAATCATTCATAATTCACTAGGGACTAAAATGTTTTATTTTATAATTGTATAAAATAGTAGTTCTTATGATAATGTATTGTTTAATAATAATAATAATAATAATAATAATAAATAAAATTTATTTTATAATACTGTCATTATATATGATTATTATTATTATTATTTTATTTTATAATTTATTTATTAAAAATAATACTTTTTAATTTAATAATAAAAATGCTACGTTTTTAGCACTTTTCTTACATATGTATTTATTTAAGTTGTAGTACTACTATTACTACTATGCATTACTGTTATTATTTTATATATTCTAAATTAAAAATGATTGAAAAACATTATGCAAAATTAAAATGACTTGCATGATTCATTACAATTCAGTACAGACTTCCTTCTCATCGTTATATTAATATTATGCATTATTGCTTTTGTTATTTTGTACTACTAAGAATATGTGTAATTATAATTATTACTTTTTTTTTTTACTTATTCTTTTATATATTCTATTCTGTTTAATATTATTAATTTTTAAATTGTATTTATTTATTTATTTTTGGTTTATTAGTAACAGTGTATGTGTTTGGGGCAAAATGTGGATTATTAGATATTTTTTTGCAGTGTTATTTTAATATAACTATTATACTAAAGATACTATTATAATATACTATTGTGTATATGTGTATGTATGTGTATATATATATATATATATATATAATATTTATTTATTTATTTTTTGTCATTTTGTTTGTTTGCCATTTAGTAGATTTTGTCAATGTATGTTTATATCATTTTCTAACAATTTTTCTTTCAGTTTTAGTTATTTTAGTACATCAGCTAAAATGAGATGTTACCTTTACAAATAGCAAAAATATTTAATTAATATTTTATTTCAGTTAATGTTTATTTTATTTCAAGTGCTAAAAATGCTTTTAAATGGATTAAATTGTAGTTTTAGTATTGGTTAAATATAATAACCCCGTTTTCCATCTGCGAGTCGCTCCCATCTGTTTGCTGTCTCCCTGAAATCCTCTTCTGTTGAGAATCTGATGCACACTGACCTCCGAAACATGATTGTGTTCTGTAAATCAAAGTGCGTCTATCAGCAAGTCGGCGCGTTTATCGACAGATGCATCTCGCCGCAGCGCTAAACTGTCTAAATTCTCCATCGTTATCCTCAGAAACTCGCTTAATGCCTGTGTAATTTCTGTCGGGACAGATGTGGCCGCGCTCGGGGTGTTTCTCTCGTTTTTCTGTGCGTTCTGCATTGCTGTTTTCTGGAGTGAGAGAGGTTAGCTGTGGTAACGGGACACTACGTGCAGGTCGCAGGTCTCTGAGAACTTAATTTATGGTGCATTCAGAATGCTTGTTCGGCCCTGAATACGTAATACAAGAGCACAACCGCAGTGGAATACTGATGCACTCGCACATGCGTGCACACGGCTCCCATCACAGTAATTGCTGGATTCCTGTGGCTTTAATATTAAAGCATTTCTCTTTCGTGCATTGTAAGGTCATGTGACGCTGACCTTAAAATGTCATTGAACCCTGTAACGTAATAAATGCAAAGCATAAAAATTATGCAATATCATATTTACAGCCTATTAAGTGTTGAAAACAAGAAGGACTTTGGCTGTAGTTTCACTTTTTAACAAAAAAAAAAGCATGTTAGTCACATTTTTGGCCATTTAGAGTAAATACAGCAGAACAACTCTGGCCATTTGGAGGTTTTCTGATATGGTGTAAGGTACTCTAGCGCTAAATGATCAACACAATCCATCATATTTTAGCTGTGGGAGCAGTTCATTCAATATATATTGATATTGCCTTCAATTCAGTCTTACAGTTACAGTCGGCAGTACATCATATACAGTATTGGGACTTTGGTTTACTGTAGGTGGAAAACAATCCCATTAGACTGAATGTACTTATTTTACTTGTAATAAAATCTGTAAATTGTCATATTCTATTCAGTTAACAGCCAAATTTTGAAGTGCAGCAAACCACACAGCATTTAGGCAAGCTTTGTCTTTCTAAAAATACCAAAAAGCTGAACCACACTCACAAAAAACGATGCGTTGCTGACTATATATTTTGCAGAGAACATGACAAGTAGCTGTTTTAATGTGTTATTGTTAACTGCAGTATTTTTATAGTCATTAATCTCAGCCCTACATTGCCGACTAGTCAAACTCCTACTGTAATAACACATTTGAACAACACTACAAGGTGTGAGATTATGGCTGCTTCTTCAACAACAGGTGCTTTTTTTTTTTGCCCTACGGGTTGATTTTTATTAACTTTATTGTATAAAAGTCACTTTAAAGCTATTTTGGAAATTGCTTTTTTGTTGGTTTCATTATTTTGTTTAGGTCCAGAATGTTCAGTGCTAATTAACATAATGTTAGATTTTGATGTTGGACATTTTTATTAGACAAATTTAATTGGATGGATTTAGTTGGATGGGGAAAGTGGTTTAAAAATGCAAACAGACCCAAAAGTGACCGTAATTGCCTCTAAAATATGAACAATCTTAGACACTACCAACGTTTTTTGGAAATAAAAGCATCTTCTCCTCACCAAAGCTGGATTTATTTAATAATAAAAAAGGAAATACGTTAATGCATGAAATGCACAGGCCAACACGATTGAAAAGGGAAATTCACAAATTTGGATTCTAAATGTCAAGTCAAATTCAATTATTTGATGCTCTTGGTAGCCAATATTACAAATTACTTCAAATCAACTTGTATTTACCGTGGTCTGAATTATTTCTTTCATTTATTTACATTTCTGTTTAAATATGTGGGGTTGGTAAGATCTTTAAAAAATGTTTTTAAAAGTCTTCTGCTCACCAAGGCTGCTTTTATTTGATGAAAAATACTGTAGAAACAGTGAAAGATTATTACATTTTAAAATAACTCTTTTCTATGTGAATATCTGTTAAAATGTAATTTATTTCTGTGATCAAAGCTGAATTTTCAGCACCATTACTGCAGGCTTCAGTGTCACATGATCCTTCAGAAATCATTCTAATATGCTGTTTTTCTGCTCAATAAACATTTCTGATTATTATTAATATTAAAAACAGTTGTGCTGCCAAATATTTTTGTGGAAAATTATATATTTTATTTTTCCGGATTCTTTGATGAATAAAAAGTTCAGAGCTTTTTTTTAAAATTCTAAATATTTTGTAACATTATAAATGACTTTACTGCCACTTTTGATCAATTTAATGCATCCTTGCTGAATAAAAGCAGTAAATTCTTTAAAAAACTCAGACTTTTAAGTTAGAGATGAAAAGGGATATGACTGCACTGTTAAAAGTGGTTACTGAGCTGTTTCCAACTAATTCAACATCTAAAAATTAGTTTTGTTGGTATATATTAATGTATTTAGGCAGATTAAGTGTTGTTAAATAATATTTCTGATTTAAATATGAATATTTTTACCATTTTCCAGAGTGAAACTCTGGATTTGAAATCTCTTGCTGCTACGACAGAAATAAAGTGATCACAATGAACACCTCTTTTTTTTTTTTCTTAGACATCTGCATAGAAACCGCACAAGGTGTTTTGGGTCATTCGGGTCACTCTTCTTGATAAGAGTGGCCCAGCAGGAAAGAGAAATGGCATCATTTCCATTTTGTGCCATTGAGTCTTTTTAAGATCTTATTAACATCTACTCGTTTTAACAAAGCGTGCTTCTGTAAAGCATCAACCAGACTCACGCCCGCTGCTTCTGGAGGGCCCTCGTGTGAGCCGAGCTCCTAATGAAGCCGGGATGAGTTGGGATTTATTCCCACTCGCTTTTTAATTTGGAGAACGCCGCTCTCCTCCTGCAGTAAAGAGTCGTATCGGTCTCCTCCTCCTTTGTCGGGGGATTTATTCTGGTCGCCTGACTGCGTTTCTCTCAGGTTCCTCCCCCTGCGGGCTTTGTGGCTTTCGGCTCGATTGATTTCCATCCGATCGATAGCTCGAAGCTGGAATTAAGGAAGGAAGCGCGAGTCACGTCCTGCCGATCTGGCCGCGGTCTCTGAGGAGGGCTGAGGTATCAGAATAAAACCCTTCGGAGTGGGACGGAGGTGCATTTGAATACGATCCATCACCGGATTGATGCGGCCAATGATCTCCGCAACGCCAGCCAATAATCTCCCGCGCAAAATCCCTCCTGTCACCCTCCGGCCAATAACGCTTCCCGTTTGATCCCGCTCCCGTCATCCGGCCAATGAGGCGAAGATTGATGCGCGGCCCAGCGGAGCAGAGCGCTTTAAACGATGACACGCGTCTCTCTCACCTTGAACCTAATTGACTGTCTCAAAGCCCGAGTCGGGAAATGCTGACGGGGAGGATCGCGTCTGTCAGAGAGCAAAGGGTTGATGTTGTTAGCGACGCAGGGCTGCTCCAGCACTCCTCCGATGAACACAGACGTCACTTCCAGCTGAGGTCACGCAGACGCAGGACACAAGGACAGGCCGGGGTATCTCTATAGGCTACACACACGCATACAGCATATACATACATGTATTAGCTAAAACTTTTTAGCTACAGTTCAGGTCAAAAGTTTACATCCCTCTTTCAGAATAATTAAAAATATTTTTATTTATTTATTTTTTTTTTACCAAAATAAGAGGGGTCATACAAAATGCATGTTATTGTTTATTTAGTACTGACCTGAATAAAATATTTCACATAAAAGATGTTTAGTCCACAAGAGAACATAATAGTTTATATTATATTAAAATAATTTATAAAAATGACCAGTTCAAAAGTTTACATCCCCTTCATTCTTAATACTGTTGTTACCCGAGTGATCCACAGCTGTGTGTTTTTGTTTAGTGATAGTTGTTCATGAGCCCCTTGTTTGTCCTGAACAGTTAAACTGCCAGCTGTTCTTCCGAAAAATCCTTAGGTCCCACAAATTCTTTGGTTTTTCAGCATTTTTGTGTATTTGAACCCTTTCCAACAATGACAATATGATTTTGAGATCCGTCTTTTCACACTGAGGACAACTGAGGGACTCACATGCAACTATTACAGAAGGTTCAAACACTCACTGATGCTCCAGAATCATGCTAATAACATGCTAGTAACTTGCTAATCATATTAGAAACTTGCTAATCATGCTAAAACATGCTAGCAAGATGCTAATCATGTTAAAACATGTTAATAATGCTAGTAGCTTGCTAATCATGCTTGAAACATGCTAGTAACATCTTAGTAACTTGCTAGTCATGCTAGAAGCATGCTAACAACATTCTAGTAACATACTAATCATGCTAACAATGCGCTAATCATGCTAGAAACATGCTAGTAACTTGTTAGTGATGCTAAAACATGTTAACAGGCTAGTAACTTGTTAGTCATGCTAAAACATGTTAGCTACATGCTAGTGACTGGCAAGTCATGCTAGAAACATACTAACAACATGCCAGAAACATGCTAATCATGTTATAAACAGTTAGCAGCATGCTAGTAACTTGCTAATCATGTTAGCAACATACTAATAATAGGCTAATCATGTTAGAAACATGCTAGTAACTTGCTAGTCATGCCAGAAACATGCTAATCATGATAGCAACATGTTAGTAGCATGCTAATCATGCTAGTACCTTGTTAATTGTGTTAAAAAAACAACCTAGCAACATGTTAGTAACATGTTAATCATGCTAACAACATGCTAGTCGTGTTAAAAACAGGCTAGCAACATGCTAGTAACTTGTTAATCGTGCTAGAAACATGCTAGCAACTTCCTAGTCATGCTAGAAACATACTAGCAACATACTAATCAGTATGCTAGTAACATGTGAATCATTCTAGAAACAAGCTAGCAACATGCTAGTAACATGCTAATCATGCTAGAAACAGTCTAGCAGCATGCTAGTAACTTGCTAATTGTGTTTAAAAAAACAACCTAGCAACATGTTAGTAACGTGAATCATGCTAGAAACAAGCTAGCAACATGCTAGTAACATACTAATCATGCTAGCAACATGCTAGTAACTTGCTGGTCATATTAGAAACAAGCTAGCAACAAGTTAGTAACATGCTAATCATGCTAGTAACATGTTAAACATGCTAGAAAAAATGTTTTAAACTTTCAGGCTATGCTTTCTCAAGCCAACCTAAAGTTTTTTTTTTTAAATCTAGTTTTATTTAATATTCCTAGGTCTAGTTTAATATCCCTGGCCTGGACTTCCCGTTCATCGTCGCGTAACAGTCGGTTGAACTCTGAGAACAGGTCCTACTGTCCAGGGCTCCATTTGTCTTCGGGAGTTTAGTTGTCAAAGATTTAACGCTCGTAAATTCCCCAACGTGTTAGATGAGAGACACAAAATAAAGCCATCACTCACCGCGGCCGAGCAAAATCACGCAGGAGAGAAGCTGTCATAGCGGGCCTGAGTGCTCGGTCGCCCCAAACATCACTCGAGCTGTCAGGTTACCGTGGCGATGTTGGCTGCGCGTGTGTCGCGGTACCGCGGCGGCGGGGTCAGAGCGTGCCAGTCTCCGCGTTCCCCGGCGAGGTGCCGCCCTCACGGGGAGCCTGCGGTAAGAGAAAGTAATCAGTCATGATGTCAGTGCCGAGCCCCCGACTCAGTCAGGCTAATAATGAGCAGGCAGATCTATGAACAGCCCCGCCGAATAAAGGACCGCTGTGGGCAACGCTGCCAAGCGTGGCCCGTTTACCGACAGAGAGCTAAAAATTGAGACGCTGCTGCAAGCGTCACAATTCCACTATTCGAGGACAAAGAAAGGGCTATATTTGCTTCACTTATTTGCAATCATATTCAGCTGTTGTGTTTGGTTTTGAGCGGTTTCACAAAACACATTAACCCTGTAAAGCCTGGCATATGAAATAATAGTCAGAAAAAAAAAAAAAATAGAATAATTTATTGAAGCTTTATACGTGTTTGTATCATACAGAAGGATTTTATGGCTCATGCAATATGACAGAGTGAAAATATGGAGAAAAAAACAGCCCAGTTTTATTCAGAGGCCCAGACTGAACAAAATGCAATTTGGTGCAGATGCTGATATTTATATGGAGAAAAGTAAGATGAAATTCCGATATCTAATGTAAATCAGTGAAATCTTTTATAACTCTATAGCAGATACTTGCATAAAATGAGATAAATATCAGTCTTCACTCTGTATTTCCAAAAATATGTAACAGTAGGATGATATTTACATGAGAGATAAACAAACATTCCTCAAAAGTCTGATGCCCACACTGATACTCATGATTGTTGTAAGGATAATCAGTTAAAGTTGCTTCAGTCCAGTAAGTGTTGAAATCATCCTAATAATTCTGAAGATATTCCTATGTTTACTTTATAAAAATCAGTAAAGATTTGCCTGAGGTGGACGTTTGTACAATCTTACCAAAAGGACTTGCTAAAAATGTCTAAACTATCAGTCAGATGACAGAAAGCATGTAGTAGATTGTGTGCGACAGGTTTAACAGCAAAGTTTTGATCATGTTGATTTAAAGGCCTTAGAAATTAGTTTCAAATGTTATACGGCTGTATCTGTCACTTTGACTTAATGGATTATCAATTGGATCTGTCATGCTCTGTTTATTTCTGTCGGTAAAATATTGTAATGCTTCAGATTTTTAACATGACATTGATATCACAACAACTTGTGTCAAAACTCTTAACTCAGAGGAAGACGACAGATACAGTCTTGCAATCTGTTCAGCCCATTTAACTGAACAGTACCTCATGAATTATTCCATCGCTTGTTTATCTCCCCAAATCCTCACTGATGTCTCTTTTTATTTAAAACTTGTTTCCTTGAAAGCTTTTGCTCCACTTTTAATTGCTATTAGCATCATGAGAAAGTCTCTGAAGGAAAACATAATTTCTTTTTGATGGAAACCAATTAAATTATCCATCAGTGATTTTAAAATTGGCTAAACGACAAGATTTTTGGGTAACGCAACCTCTGATTTTTGTGAAAGGTTTTTGTAAACTCTTCAGATATTTCTATATTTCTGCATATATTTTCCTACACTGAGATCATGTAATAAGTATGTGAACCTTTTGCCTTCAATATCTGACGTGACCCTCTCGGGCAGCAGTAACTACAACCAAATGTGGATTAGTCCTGCTCATCGGCTCGGAGAAATGTTGACCCGTTCCTCATTACATCACTCTTCAACGTCGTAATTTTGTTGGGCTTTCTTGCATGAACTTCTGTCTTTAGCATTGCTCTCTTATATATACTCGGTTTCAAAAAGGGTTTTCATAGTGAAGCCATAAAATAACCATTTTGGGCTCTCCAAAGAAACTTTAAACAGTTCTTAAAATAACCATTTTTTATATTGTGAAGAACATTTTAACAATCTTCCACTATTAATCATCTGTCTAACAGAAAGGTTCCATGGATGTTAAACGTTCTTAATGAAATCATCTATAGGGAACAGTGTAGGACCCACTTTTTAAGAGTTGGGATTCTTCTGGGAGAGTTTTGGATCTGCAGTGTCTTCCTCTTTGTTATCCTGCCATGCACATCATTCTTGTCCAGCGTTTGCATGATAATGGACTCATGAACAACAAAATAGATGAGATCCCTATAGATCCTTAAATATTTTTTGGCAGTGCTATGTAGGAGTGGGTGATAAAACTGTAGACATTTGACAACCAGTTGAAATTAGATTACAATTGCAACGTTGCATCATCACACATTTTACCATTTGCATGCTTTTTAAACCATTCAAGTGCAATATGATGAGAAAAACAACCCTGTTTGGTATTTGCAATATATTGGATCAATGCATTAGGTTCTAAAGTGACAGCAGCCTAACAACCCTGCTGCTATTATGATAATGTTAATCCAACAGCTAAAGAAATAGAGCAATCACTCACTGCTCTTGACTGAATGCGTCTGGCATTGTAGTTTTTATTTAATTTTAACACAAAGAATCATTGTTTAATTTATTGCATTGAAGACCATGCATTTGCATCTGATTATTTTACTGTCTGTAGTAGGCTGTTTCTTCTGTTAGATAGATCTAAAGCTGAAGAACTGAAAACACTCTTTATTTTATATCTTTCTTTGTCTCTTGTATTTATTTGTCCTATTGCTTGTAATTAGTTTCCTTGTTATTTTATTACTAACTGTTTACTCTTGGAGTGATTTTTGTTGGATGGCAAGTCCAAGGTTGACTAACAGTAGTATTGAATTTCAATTGTTTGTTTACCATCTGCTTCCTAGTACATTTCTGAACCCAAAAACAGTTTGTAACCGGAAATCTATTTTGACTGAGGCAAAGGCAGACTTTCACAAACCTTTTTTAAAAGAAAATACTTGTACAGTCTTTGCAATCTAACATTCAATCAGTGTTATTTGTCATTTCTTTGTGAAATTTACTAGCAATTACTGAAAATTGTGACCCAGTCATAAGGGTCAATTTTAAATTGATATTTATACATCATATAAAAAGTTGAATAAATAAGCTTTCCATTGATGCTATGGTTGGTTAGGACAGGACAATATTTGGCCGAGATACAGCTATTTGAAAATCTGGAATCTGACTGTGCAAAAAATCAAAATACTGAGAAAATCGCCTCTTGATGATGCATATTACTAATTAAATATTATGTTTTGATATATTTAAGGTAGGAAATTTATAAAATATCTTACTTAATATCCTAAAGATTGTTGGCATAAAAGAAAAGTAGATAATTTTGACCCATACATTGTATTTTTGGCTGTTGCTACACATATATCCATGCTAAGACTGGGTTTGTGGTCCAGGGACACAATTGTCACCATTTTTTTTTTTCCAGTATATGTGTTGAGGAAACCTATGTTCTTCCAGTAGGGCAGGTCTGCGAAACACAAGTTTTATCTCATTAACTGACTCCAATTGCCTCTTTAAATGAACTGTTCCTCTTAAGTTATTTATCTTTCTGTATCTAGATGGTTCTAATGAGCCATTCTGCCAGCTTGGAGTGTGATGTCTTTATGGTAACCTTTATGAAAACTCTCTCTCGACCTACTCCTTCATAGCAGCATATTGCAACACGAGGGTTGCCATCTAGACATTATCCTCTAAGTCGGCGGAGCGGCTTACTGGGGTTGCTAGTATCATATTACCAACATTTATCAAGTTGCAGACGCAGAAACAGGTGGGCCGAGAGACTCAAGCTGTGGTCACACGTTGGTGTGGGAGTCTGTTCTCCTCTGCTGTGTTTTCAGATGCTGCCCTCACCTTCAGTCACTCACTAATCGCCAACACGTCTCCATCTGCATCTCAGTGGAGTTCAGCTCGAGTCAGTGTAAACACCCACATATGTTATCTTCACACATGGCTTAATTGCCGCCCCTGTGCTGTGACACGGTCCTGTTTGCAGAAATACAAGGCTGTCTTTGAGAATATTTGAGTCGAAGAAGTTTCTGGAGTCTGCATGAATCAATCAGCCCTATAGGGATGTGCCAGTTATAGATGCGGTTTACTGAAAGGGCAGTGCAGGGCAAATTAATGCTTATGCTGTTGATAGTCACCGGCGTACAGCTGAAATTATGATATTAAAATGTATTGTTATATATATACACATATACATATATATATACACATATACATATACATATAAATATATATATATATATATACACACACATACATATACACACATATATATATATATATATATGTATATGTGTATATATATATGTATATATATATATATATATATATATATATACATATATACATATATATATACACATATACATATATATATATATATATATATATATATATATATATACATATATATATACATATATACATATACATATACATATATATATATATGTGTGTATGTATGTGTGTGTATGTATATATATGTGTATATATATATATATATATATGTATATATATATATATATATATATATGTGTATATATATATATATATATATATGTATGTGTGTGTGTGTGTGTGTGTGTGTGTGTACATTAATACATTTTAAAGGGGTCATCCAGTGCCCATTTTCTACAAGTTGATGATTTGTTGGGGTTTTAATGAAAAGTGTATAACATACTTTGGTTAAAATTTCTCAGTGGTAGTGTAAAAAAACCCTTTTTAACCTTTCAAAATCAGCCCTTTTCAGAGCGAGCCATTTTTTTTTGCATTTGCCTTTAAATGCTAATGAGCTCTGTGTGCCCCGCCCTTCTCTTCTGTGGGGTGAAGAGCAGTACGGTTTACTTTAGCCACAAAACTTGCTAACTAGCACATTATTAGGAAAGGTGGTTTTGCAAAGATGCATAAAAAACCCCTATGCTCACTTCTGCTGTAGGTAAAGCTGGATCACGAATGATTTGCATGAACATAGGCGCATTTATGTAGATTGCTGGGCGCATTTTCTTTCGAAAACGAAAGTAGCATTAATCCTCTGCAGCAGCTCAGATATCAGGAGTAAATGACGAATGCTATGTTCACTATTACATCGAACAGAACAACTTATTCGCTTAGGAGCGAATGTCTTCCCTGCGGTCTGACTGTTTACAACCCACTCAGGGCGGGTCTAAGGTAAGATGTTTCAATGTCAATTAACTATTGTGGGAGCGGCCTTGGTCGGAAAATGGCTTGATTTGGAAAAGGGGATATTACTTGGGTAAAAAAAAAAAAAGGTTAATAATTTTTATCATTATAGGATGACTGTGTACACACTGCCAACACAAATTTATGTTCAAACAACATGTAAAAGTGAGTTTTGTAACTGATGACCATTTCCTTGAAAATAGTGTAAACGTTTTTTATTTAAAATAAGTATCACTAAATGGAATCACAATCTGCCCAAACACACCCTCACCAATTAATTTGTCAGACAAACATATAGACAAGCCCCCAAACTCACCCCATTGGTTGATCCTGTTTCTGCTTTGGAATGTTTATATTAAGGCTGATTTGATGAGCCAAAATGTGTTTTCAGGGGAATCGAACCTATAAATATACCTGAAGCCATCACTGTATATAGAGATGGTATAACTATAATAAAGCACTCCGTTCAGCTTTAAACTCTCCAGTCTGTCTGAATGGTGAATATCTGTGTGTGTGATGGAGACGTGTAAAGAGCAGCTTGTGTGAATGATAGTGGGAACTGTGGGAGTATTCAAGAGGCAGATTAGAAATGTCACAGGTTGATCTGGCACCAGACAGATGCAGCGCAGTAGGACACGCGCACTCATATTGCCGCCTCCTCTTGACTGAATGTCACCCACTTCTCTGCCCGTCTCTAAACCATTCTCACCTTCCGATCATACACCGCTCCTCCGTTGCCATGCCTGCGGGAACTGTGCTTTTTTCGCTCACCGGAAGAAGAAAGTATAAAAATGTAAGATGGAAGTTGCATGTCGCGTTAGCCCTGCTGCGAGACGCCACACTCGCACCATCTGCTTTCTTCAGCTTCTTCTAGGTATTATAGACCTCCTTGGAGGATCGAACCTGCATGGATCCACCTGATACACTGCCATATCTGCTGGACGAGAGATAGATAATATTTAAAATATGAATTTTAGCATCTAGGGAGCATTTGGAGCACTGATCCTCTGTTGTCCCACCTATTTTTGTACACAGGAACAGGAAGGGGTGCTTACAGCTTTGCTCTATGACTAATTTGGGGCCGCCCTTTATTAAGCGCCTGATAAAATGTGAACGTGGGCCCTCGCTGGGGTTCCCGATGAGACTCTGGGTTCATTCGGCGCGTAGTTATGTTACCTTTCCTTTCATCTGCGCCTCCGCTAATACGTATTTAATTAGCGATTAGCCCAGTAATGGCTCTAGATGGTGGTGAGTGATTTCCGCGTGTTTGTCGGGATTTATGAAAGGAAAGGAGTCGAGCCGCCCCCCTCTGAGCAAATGCATCCCTGCGCAAACATGCTTTTGTTTTCATGCGATGATGGAACATTGTGCACTGCCGACACAAATCTGTGTGTGTGTGATGAAAGGTCATTGAAGAGTTTCGTTCCTGTGAGCATCTGTGTGTGTGTCTTGTGTTTGGAGGCGCGCAGCTGGCTGTTTCAAGCTCTGATTGCTTTCGAGGACGATTAATTGGTGCTGCCGTTTGGATTCAGGTAGCATGCGCACCTTACACGCGCACTCATTTGTTTTAAGTAGACTCATCTAAAGGGCAAGATAGAAAGCTGAGGATTAGAGTTGAGGCTTGAGTTGAGGACGTGTAGTCGGCAATATGATATTCACGTTATTTTGGAATGCAAAGGCAAATTTGTTTTCTGTAAATGTGTGAAACTTGCAATTCATTAGCCTATAATACTAAATAATAACAAAGTGCAGTAAACAGTAAAACTATTTGCCCTACAAACCAGTGTGTCTATAATTATGATAATGTAATTAAATATAATAAAAAAGAAAAATTAGCAATTTAAAGCAGCATAATTTGGAAGCTTGTTTTCACCACTGAATAAAAAAATAAAAAAGGTAATTGCAAGTTGTTCTGGGATATAAACACCCAATTGTAAGAATTAAGACCCTGGACCACAAAACCAGTCATAAGGGTCAGTTCCTTGAAATTGAGATTTATACATAATGAAAGCTGAATAAATAAGCTTTCACCTGAAGTATGGTTTGTTAGGACAGGATCTGAGGGTGCAAAAAAATCTAAATAATGAAAAAATCACCTTTGAAATCGTGCAAAAGCAATTCTTAGCAATGCATATCACTAATTAAAAATTAAGTTTTGATATATTTACAGTAGGAAATTTACAAAATATCTTCATGAAACATGATCTTTACTTGATAACCTAATGATTTTTGGCACAAAACTGTACACTGTATTGTTGGCTATTGCTACAAATATACCTGTGCTACTTATGACTGGTCTTGTGGTCCAGGGTAATATGTGAATAACAAAAATTAATCATGGTTTTACTATAGTAAAAGTCTAGTCACCATGAGTTTTTGGTGTATTGATTATCATTTATATAGCCACAGTTTTATAAATACCATGGTTAAACTATGGCTAGCACAGCAAAACCATGGTTAATTTGTGGTTACCATGGTTTAACTATAGTAACTGTTTTTTTTGTTTTTTTTTGTTTTTGTTTTATTTGTAGTAAAACCATGGTTAATGGACTTTTTTTCCTCAGAATTGGATTTTATAACTCACAATTGTGAGAAAAAAGTCACAATTGTGTGTTTATATCCTGCAATTTAGAAGAAAAGTTGAATTATAAAATATAAACTCACAATTCTAAGGGAAAAGTCTCAATTATGAGATATAAACGTGCAGTTGCAAGAAAAAATCAGAATTACGCATTTCTATCTTATAGTGCTGAGATTTTAACTCACAATTATGTTGCAGTTTGGAGAAAAAGTTAGAATTGTGAGATACAACTCTGAATTGCAAAATGTAAACTCAGAATTGGGAGAAAAAAGCAGTTAGGTTAAAAGTAATCTAAAAGTAACCCAAAAGTAGTCAGAATACTTAACCTAAATGATTAATCTAGATTACATTGGTAACTACTATTTTCATCATGTAATTTGTAATCAGTAACTGACTACAGTAAAGACTTGATATTTATTTTCAAACATTTGTTTACACTTAAACATTTTTACAGTTTAATCTGGATTAAAATTTGCCAGATAAATATTTGAAAAGGTTATTTTTTTTATTATTATTATTGTTATACTTCATACACTGTGTGCATAATTATTAGGCATGTTGATAATCTGGTCATATTTTTTTCCCAAGCACATTTTACCAATTCCAAACCACAACAATCTTAATAACTACTATTAATTTTGTATTTAATCATTTGTGAGTGATATATAACTGTCCGTGAAGGCTGGAAGTGAAAAACTCCTTATATTCAGGTGTGCATAATTATTAGGCATGTTTTCTTTTACAGATAAAATGAGCCAAAAAAGATATTTAACCCAGACTGAAAAGTCCAAATTATTAAATGCCCATGAGAAGAATGCAATACTAATGCAATACTAGAACTTGCAACGTTAAGGCTTGACCATTGGACAGCGAAATGCTTGAGTCTGCATGGTCAGAAAAAACAGGTGGAGAAGAAAAGACGCATGTTAACTGCAAAAGAATTAGGAATTAAGGTGAAGAATTAGGTGTGACACCATCAGGAACCGTTTAGTCTCCAGCGCCACCATTTTCCAGAACTGCAACCTACCTGGAGTCTTCAGAAGTACAATGTGTCAGGTTCTCAGAGACTTTGCTTGGTAAAAAATCCTAAAAAATGCCCCTGACTTAATAAGAATAACAAGCTGACGTGTTGTGAAATTTTTTTTTTTATTTTTTTTTTATAGGCTTTATAGACAGATAAGTTGAGAGTGACTTTTGAAGGACAAGCATCACATTTTCTTGTACCTCTGATTCAAGAATTTATCTTCCAAAATCTGGCAGTAAGTTTTGGGAGTTAATTTTAGTCCATCTCTGCAAGTCAGACTTTTCAGGATAGGAGACTAAACATGAACTCCCAAAATGTACTGCCAGATTTTGGAAGATAAATTCTTGAATCAGAGGTACAAGAGGATGTGATGCTTGTCCTTCAAGAGTCACTCTCAACTTATCTGTCTATAAAGCCTATAAAAAAACAACAAAACTGTCTTCATGTATTTCACAACAGGTCAGCTTGTTATTCTTATTAAGTCAGGGGCATTTTTTAGGATTTTTTACCAAGCAAAGTCTCTGAGAACCTGACACACTGTACTTCTGAAGACTCAAAGTAGGTTGCAGTTCTAGAAAATGGTGGCGCTGGAGAACTGGAAGAGGTTCCTGATGGTGTCACACCTAATTCTTCACCTTAATTCCTAATTCTTTTGCAGTGAACATGCATCTTTTCTTCTCCACCTGTTTTTTCTGACCATGCAGACTCAACAAGCATTTCGCTGTCCAATGGTCATGCCTTAACTTTGCAAATTCTTGTAATGCATTAGTATTGCATTCTTCTCATGGGCATTTAATAATTTGGATTTTTCAGTCTGGGTTAAATATCTTTTTTGGCTTATTTTATCTGTAAAAGAAAACATGCCTAATAATTATGCACACCTGAATATAAGGAGTTTTTCACTTCCAGCCTTCACGGACAGTTATATATCACTCACAATTGATTAAATACAAAATTAACAGTAGTTATTAAGACAGATGTGGTTTGGAATTGGTAAAATGTGTTTGGAAAAAAAATATGACCAGAATATCAACATGCCTAATAATTATGCACACAGTGTAGTTTTATTGCATTTAAGTGTTCAAAGAGCTCTGTTATATGAAGAGTTATTAAAATTGTTGTATAAAACGGATAGTTCCAGTCCTTGATTCTGATTGGTTGAGCCGCATTCTAAGCTGTTGTAAATTACTCTACAAACATGCACCTTTGTTTACATCTGTGTGTTGCTCGGCAACCACTTTGTTGCAACCACAACCGTTTCTGAGGAACTGTGAAACCTTACTACTTACTTAGAATAACCGTTTCATAAAAGCAATAAGCCCTGTGAAGCTGTTGTTTACAGTGAATTTATAACAGGGTTTTAGCTGATATAAATTCACTGTAAACCAAGGCTTCTTGCGGCTTCTTGCTTTAATTAAGAATAATACACATTTGAGTAGCCTATTCAATGCTGTGATGAAAGCATTCATCTCTTTGTATTTCAAATATAGGTCGAAACATTTTCAGAATATAAAAATGCTTCTGCGCAGTGTGTTGATGTCATGTTTGAAGGTCGATATGTTCAATATAAGTCTATTTCGGTAAGTGCTCGGGCTGCGACGGACACACGCCGTTGTACAAGATCTTCGCAGCACGTCGAAGAGGCCGTCGATTGGGCATGCGGCAGTGGTCAATAACCCATCCAGCCGTTTAATCAGAGAGAGAGTCTGGGTGCGGACAGGTCAGCAGACAGACGCCTGGCTTTTGTTTAGACGCCTGACACACTGACTGAAGTTTGGAAGAGAAAAAGCCGCTTGAGGAACTTTTAATTGCGACCACACTAAAGGACCAAAATGAGCAGGAGTGCTTTCAAAGCATTGACCTCTCTTGGCCCGTGGGTGCGCGCCAATCGCATCTCTCGGCTTTTCCACGTGGCAATGGAGCATTTGTGTCTCTTGCTGTCAGAAATCTGAAAGCCCGAATAGAAGGCGAGCGCTCGTTTCTATAATGCTATTATGATGCTGTAATGGCAGAATATGCTTTTAGTGCGACGTGCTTATTCATAAAGAAACAAAATGTCAAAAAAATGAGTAGTCGAAATCAGTATTCCTTTATTAGACAAGTAGCCCATTTTGCAATAGAAGCAAGGGCTGCTCCTTTTCAAAGACTCCATTTATTTGAGGAAGGATGTTCTTTGATAAATAACAAATGTCCAGGCTGTTCAGTTCCTGTGATCTCTGTTAATTAGTGTTGTTTGCGAAGACAAGCATCGCTATTAGTATTTGAACAAACATCTGACTCACACAGACTCGGATGATACCTGAAGTCTTGTCGCTTAGATTTCTATTTCAAACAAATGCTGGTTTTTGAGATTGTTATCCATTAATGAATCACATATCAGAAAAACAGAAGGCAGCACAACTGTTTGAAATGTTGATAATATTTTGAAATGTTTTTTGAGCAGTAAATCAGCATATTAGAATGATTTCTGAAGGATCATTTGATGCTGAAGACTGGAGTAATGATGCTGAAAATTCAGCTTTGATCATAGCAATCAATTACATTTTAACATTCACATAGAAAACATTTATTTTAAATTCTACAAATATTTCACATTATTACTATTTTTACTGTATTTCATCCAATTCATGCAATGAAACGATTATAAACTCCTCCATTCAGTGATAGAAGGCTATTGCAATATACTGTGTGAAAATAAGTGATTTGGTCGTTTGGTTATATAATGGCATCTCATGCACTTAGTTTCCTAGCACGTCCACTTAGTAACATCTCCTGAGGTGCATTAAGCAAAATAAAAGTGGCAACATTTATTTTAGCCAAACTTTCTGAAGTAATGTGCAATTACTCCGCTTCTTATATATTCATCTACACTTGTTTTGCATTTTCATGACTTCAGACTGAGCACATAGAGAACTTATGATATGAAAACACACTTAAAATAGCAGCATGTTTTTAGGGCCCAGAATATTAGAGACAAAATCCATTAGCGTCTAGGGCTACACACAGGGCTATTATTGTAACTAAAAATAAATAAATCATTTTCATTAATTGAAATATAAATAAATAAATAAATACATTTTTCATTCATTCATTCAAAAATATTAAGTCACATTTTTGTTTAATCAGATTGTTCAGTTTAATTTAAAGACCAAAATATCTAAAACTCATTAAAAGCTATACTGCCAAAAAACAAAACAAATAACAATACAAAAATAACAAAAATGAAATGACAAACACACAACAAAATGACTAAAAACTTCAAATCTTTAAATTAAATTGTAAATAAATAATACAATCAAGTTTAAAATATTTAGAGTGATAGTATATCCATGAAACTAAAATAACACTGCTAATTAACATCACCCCAAAAACTATGGAAGTGTCTAAAAAAAATAGAAAATGTGTTTGTCACAAATCTGATTTTGTTTTCACAATTCTAAGAATTTTCAGATATAAACTGTGAAAATAAATAAATAAATAAAATGTCAGAATTGAAATGCAGTTGTAAGGAAAGAAAGACAGAATTGCAAGGTTAAAAAATTGCATAAATTGATAAATACATACATGTTCCATGGCAGCCAAAAAAACAAAAAACAATTGCGAGATACCCACTCACAATTCTGAGGAAAAAGTCTGATTGTGAGATGAAAAAGTCAATGACCTTTTTAAATTAAATTTTTCTTTTTCTTTTTTTTTTTTTTCCTGAGGGGAAAAAGTAAAAAATTGTGAGATGCAAAGTCATTCTGATAATTAATTCAGAATTTTAAAGGGGTCATCAGATGCTAAGTTCACTTTTTCATGCTGTTTGAACATTAATGTGTGTTGGCAGTGTATGTACAAATCTACCCTATAATGATAAAAATCCATGCAGTGGTTTTTAATTAATCTGTAAAATAATATCCCCTTTTTCAAATCGAGCCGTTCTCAGATGCCTGTCGTTGTGGCGTCACACCCACAGAGGACACTCCCACATAGTTGATTGACATGAGCGTTTTACCTCAGATCAGCTGTAACAGTCCGACCTCCATGTTTGGATGCCGGAGCAGGGATGTAAGTTAGACAAGAATATCTCCGATTGAGCGATTGAGGTGTTGTGTTGCTGGATGTAATAATGAACATAGTGGTCGTCATTTACTCCCGACATCTGAGCCGCTGAAGATGCAGTGGATTACGTTTGTTTGTGAAGGGAATGCGCCTCCTGATCTACATAAATCCGTCTATGTTTGCAAATCATTCATGATCCAGCTTCACTTACAGCAGAAGTGAGTATAAGGTTTTTTTTTATGAATCTCTGTGATCGTCTTTCCTAATAACATGCTAGTTAGCAAGTTTAGCAGCTAAACACAGCTAAAGTAAACAGGCTCGTCACTCCACAGAGAGAAGAGAGGGGCGGGTCAAGTAGAGCTCATTAACATTTAAAGGAAAAACCATCAGAATAAAAGTTTTACATTTTAAAATGCCTATTTTTTTTTAATTGTGTTTTAATTTAAATTTTAAAATATGAAATCCACTTGTGCTGATGCTCTGCAGCTCGATCCTCCTGTGGATATTTTTGGAGCAGCGCTGCAGTGAAAGGGACAGTTTTCCGTCCGCATTCCTCAGGTGATCCGTCCTCGCACCTGGGTGTTCCCGTGGTTACAGCTTCGTGATTGACAGAAGTTGCCAAGCCCCAAGGCAGAAAAGTATCCGTTTCCATAGCGATGAGTGATGTCAAGCAAACACGTCCGCCTTCGCGCTGTCCCCCGTGACGATGAGGAGGAGGATGAAGACCTCCCGCCCGCGCCCGCCACTTCTCCTGGCACACGTGTGGGATCCCGGTGCCGTTTGAGGGCCGCTTCCTGACAACCATCTGTCTCCAAACCCCCTTAGATCACAATAGACCGGCTCTCACCGCATTCAGACAACAAAACAAGACAACCTCTCTCGAGTTCCTGAAAGCAGAACAATCGAACGCTGCGTCCGAGATAAATAACCTTTCATATGTTTGCCCGCAATCACCGTTTTTCCCTTTTTCCACGCACCTGCACGACGGAAAAGCGTTCGCCGCGTCCGTCAGTCTGACAGCAAAAGTGTTCTGACCCTTTTAGCGACGAGAGGAGCGACAGATGATAGCGGCCGGGCCGAGAGCGAGTGAGAGTGTTGGGCGGATGAAAGCGAGAAGAAAGTCTGTGTTCACTCCTAATTTCACAGCCAGGAGACGGACTCGGCCTCAGAAAGAAAAAAAAAAAAAACAGCAGGATGATTGTTATTCAGCTGCTGTTTCATCCGAGAGCACAAACAGAGAAAGCACAAGCACTCGGAGGACAGAGAAAGAGAGAGAGAGCGATTCTTATCGAACACAATGTCGTATGGCAGGTAGTAGATAAAGTTTTATTGTTTTTGACTCCTCGCTTCGCTTGACTTTTGGACTTTTTCCTCTTTCTCTTGTTTATTCTGAGAGTGGACGTCCATTGAAATCCCCAGCGCGGGTTCGGTCGTTGCGGTCCAAGGATCGCAGGTTTAACTGAAACACATTGATGAAAGATCCAAGAATCTAATTTGAGTTTTCAGGAGCAACCTGTGTGTGTGAGCCTCCAAGTGAGCAACCATGCATGTGTTGGTTTGTTTTCTTCATTTTTCCCCATATCATTTAAAATAAATAAAAAATAATATGGGTTTGCAATTAAAATATGTACAAAAAATAACGTGTTAGGCTTACACTATAAGTGACATGAGCAAAACAGACAGTTGTTTTGTAATTATTTGTATTACAATTATTTTCCAGCACAAAATTAATGATTGTCACAGGCCTAAATTGTAAAAAAATAAAATGAAATTGTAGTAAATTAAACAAAAGATTAAGTGACATTTTACAACTCTATTATTTCAGTCTTTGTTTCAAAATTTCATGTAATGTTAATTGTCATTTTTTTGTTACCCAGCTGCCTTAAATTTTGTTTAGTCAACTCAAAATAGTTTTATCAACTTGAAATGTTAAGTTGTACTAAGTGACAACTTAGATATTTGAGTTAAATAAACTTAAAATTTTAAGGCAGCTGGGTAACAAGCCCAGCTTTAAGTTTAACAAACCAAATAGGTTGTTTGCAATCACGTGATTCTGAGGACGCGGGAAATGCAGATGGAGGGCAGGAAGTGGTTTTTCTCTATAGGAATCAATAGCAGAATCTCAAAGTGACTGTTTTCAGTTGTTTATGGAAATCGGTCAAACCGAGAAATTTTATTTCAAATCGTGTATGAACATTTGCTGTTCATAAGGAGGAAAAGGCAAGAAATTGACTGAAAAAAAAACGGGAAAAGTGGCTTGTAAACCTGCGTGTGCGGTCAAACCTGTGTCTTTACATGCTGCTAACAGGACCAATGGCCAAAAACCCTGTACAGCAGTAGTTTCAGGAGTGACATATATCCTGCATCCTTCATATAAATGTGGGAATCACTTTGGAAAGAGTTTGTTTGCTATCAGGCTTAGTTAGTAGCTTATTTCCACCGCCTCGATGACAGGCAACTGAGGCAGCTATTTCAATTTAGTTGAAAAATCACTCCTCTTCATAACATAAGGATCACATCCAACATATGTCGTGATTTTCTGCTTATACGTTTCTCTTGTACAGTACAGACATTCCTCCATATCCGTTATGCTTTTTCAGTCACTCCTGAAAGTTCGCTGCATGTGCAGGGTTTTGTGGCTATTGGTCCTGTTAGCAGCACGTAAAGCGAAACTTTTATTCAAATTCCGAACTGATTATAGAAAGCGAGCAAATAGCGCTTCCGTATAGTCACTAAAAAGCTGTTACTCACTTCAATTTATTGCAATCTTACAATGTTCCATTATAATCAATGACGCTCTCGAAACTACAAATATAATAGCTTACATTGTGTCTACGTGTGGCGTTTAGCATTAGGTGAATTCTCACTGTCTCACCCTGTATCTATTTATATATTTCTTTATTAATATCTTATTATATATTTTCTTAACCATTTGCACCCACAAGCATTATCCGACTCTCCTCCTGACCACAGACGGAGGTTTACAAGCCACTTTTTCCTGTGCTTTTCAGTCAGTTTCTTGCCTTTCCCCGCTTATGAACAGCAATTTCATACATGATAAAAGATATTTTGTGGTTTCTCGGTTTGACCGATTTGAGCATCCATAAACAACGCAAAACATTGGCATTTTTGAATTTCTGCTAGTGATTCCTATGGAGAAATATCGCTTCCTGCCCTCCAGCTGCATTTTGTGCCACAGCAATGACGTCATGTGCAAACAACCTATTCTTTGTTTAGTGAACTCAAATACAACCTAACATTTCAAGTTGACTAAACTTATTTGAGTTGACTGAACCTAACATTTTAAGGCAGCAGGGAGCAAATTATTTTGAGTTGACTCAACTTTTTTTTTACAGTGCACACTAAAAAATAAATAGTAGAGAAAACTTAAAGTAACTCAGTAAAGACACTTTGTTTAGCCAACATACATTAGTTTGTTCATGTAATGCTGATTGTCGTTTTTTGCTAAAAGAAAAAGTCTTGTCACAACAACTGAAACAACAATTACTGTTGATGAAGTATTTATTTATTTATTTATTTTTTTGTATTAATAGTTACTTTTTTTCCTTTTTCTTTTTTTTAACAAATGACACAGTAAATTGCTATAAAAACCTTAATGGATAACTTCATGGAGTCTAATATGTAGACAATATTGTCTTTGTTTGTAAAACATCTTAAGACTAAGATATGCAGCAAACAGATGTAAGTGGTTGAACATACTCTAGGTCTCAAAACTAGACACACAAACCTCAAGAACGGTTGCAATCAACAAATGTTAAAAAGATGAGCCCTTTACATCACAGTGCAACAAATAACTAACAATATTGACAAAACAACAACAGAAAGTTTAAATTAAGTCAGCAAACAGCAAAACAATAATCCTACAACAGTAACTGCATAATTTATTCAAGCTGCAATGCATGCTGGGAACTCACAAAGCTTTAACATTTCAACAATATGAAATTCTTTGTTCAGACAACTGTGTTTGACTAGTTGGGACAACATTTGGGGCAATTCTGTTGGTCTGACAAGGGTTTTTATATTGTTTCAAGAAAAGAGCATTTTTTAGTATCTGAGACTCAAAATGTTTCATAAACTGGAAAATAGGCATTTGCATTTTTTTACAGTGTGTTAGCAATTTCTGAGTGAAAACTGTTTTAAACTGTAAAACTGATAGAAAAAGTTCATGTACTGTCTATAAACCATAGACATTTACATGGTCTGAAAAACATGGTAATATCACAGTACTTTTTGTTATTGTATGTGTCTTTTTTTTTTTTTTTTTTTTAAATTAAAGGTAGTTTTGAGGTTTCCCTGTTTATGGCATATGTGACTGAAACCTGTGGCGTTGCAGCCGATTGTATATACTTTATTATTTCCAGTCAGCTAAATAAGTTCTTCTTGAACCATTTGTATTGTAATTTTTCCCTATACCAAAGAGCACATTTGAATATCTCTCACTGAACATAATGCATAATGGTTTCTTTTGTTTTTTGAAAGTTATTTTTGTGTTTTGTTTGACAATTTCCTATACTGTCAATCTGACTGAGGTTTTTTGCTGCTGTACCTTTAAGAGTTCTATATGTAAATGACCTCTGTTATGACTGGCCAATCACAATGTACTGGCCTATTTTACACTTTTTAAGTACTGAATATATACTGATATGAAGACAGTACTTCCATATGGACCGTGTAGCAATAGCCAACAATACATTGTGTTTGTCAAAATTATCAATTTTTCTTTTATGCCAAAAATCGTTGGGATATTAAGTAAAGATCATGTTCCATGAAGATATTTTGTACATTTCCTACTGTAAATACATCAAAATGTACGTTTTGATTAGTAATATGCATTGTTAACAACTTCATTTGGACAAATTTAAAGGTGATTTTCTCAATATTTATTTTTTGCACCCTCAGATTCCAGATCTCAAATATTGTCCTATCACAACAAACTGTACATCAATGGATATTCAGCTTTCAGATGATAAGCTGCAGTATAAATCTCAAAATATTTGCCCTTATGACTGGCTTTGTGGTCCAGGGTCACATTTAGTTTTTTCTGTAAAATAAAGCTAGTTTTGAGGAATCCCAGAGGAGGTCATTTGTGACTGAAATATCCATTTGAATATGGGCTTTTTAATTTAAGTTTGTCTTTCATTGCATTTTTGTTTGTAATTTTGTCCTGTCAAAGAGCACTTTTGAAGATCTCTGAGGCTTTTTGCTGCTGTACCTTTAAGAGTTCTCTATGTAAATGACCTTTGTTATGATTGGCTAAACTTCATGTACTGGCCTAGTTTGTGCTGTTGTTCATCAGTGCCAAGTTGTTGAGTTCTGGATAGACTTTGATATGTAAATGTTGGGGTTCATATATTGGATTTCTGAACACGCTGTTTTCACATGTTTGCCTCTGTAATTGTTCCGGGTGGACTGGGATGAGAGCTTCGCTTTGTTAAAGTCACATCTGACTTTGGTTCCAAAGCTAGTGAGCTTCCTCATGGTGACCGGCAGACAGCATAATTATTCTGCCTTATAAGATCCATATGTGAGCTCATTCCAAGGCAATATTGCATATATCATTCATCAGTGTCAGAATGCACAATGGTGGACAAGTACAGAAAAATGGTACATTAAAATAATAGAAAAGGGTGTTTTCCACTCAGTATTTATGTGTTTTGTTGTTGTTGTAAAGTATTTTTGGTTAGCTTAGCAACATGCTAACATCAAACTTGAGCTTTCTGTACACATTAGGGGAGGAATGATGTGAGTTTCTTCCTACACCGTCAGAAAAAAGGTACAGTTCTGTCACTGGGGTGGTACCTTCAGGTACAAAAGTAAAAAGGTACATCTTTGTACCTTACCTACCCCTAAACGGTACATATTGGTATTTTAAGAGTACATATTTGTACCTTTTCACTTTTGTATTTTTGGGTACCGCCCAGTGACAGAACTGTACCTTTTTTTCTGACAGTGTACACCAAGAAATTTATGGCAAAAAGGCTAATATTGTGCTTATTTTGGTAACCAATGTCAGTGGGCCGACATTCAGCACAGTTCAGTAGTTAAGCATGAGAGCAGCGTTAACATTCAGGGCTATCAGTACATCAATACATTATTTAAATTGAATGTATTGCAAAATATAATTTTATAATAAAACCCAGTGTGTTACAGATGACATCTCAGATTTTTTTTTGAAAAGTGCTGCACTTTAAAATTAAAAAAGTGTTTTGGTTTTTTTATGGAAGCCCGTTTCCACCACCGAATAAAAAATAAAATAAGATGTGAGTTTCTGTCTCACAATTCTGACTTTTTTTTTTCTCGCGATTCGGACATCTTTTTTCAGAATTGTGAGATATAAACTTGCATGGCGAGTCTAATTCTGAGGGAAAAAAAAAAAAAATTCTTACAACTGTGAGTTTATATCTTGCAGTTCTGACATTATAACACGCAATTGCTAGTTTATGTCACAATTCTGACATTTTTCTAGCAACTGCGAGTTTATATCTCATGATTCTGATGCTTTTCTCACAACTGCAAGTTTATATCTCATAGTTCTGATGTTTTCCACACAACTGCATGTTCTTGAAATTTTTTCTCGTAACTGAGTATATCTCACAATTCTGACGTTTTCTCACAATTGCAAGTTTAAATCTTGTGATTTTGACTTTTCTTACAATTTAAAATTTTGTATCTTGCAATTCTGACTTTATAACATGCAAATGCGAGTTTAAATCTCACAATTCTGATGGGTTTTTTTCCTCACAATTGCAAGTTTATACCTCACAGTTCTGATGTTTTTTTGCGCAATTGCAAAGTTTATATCTTGAAATTCTGATTTTTTTTTTCCCATAACTGTGAGTATATCTTGCAATTCTGACTTTATAACATGCAATTACAAGATTATATCTTGTGATTCTGATTTTTCTCACAAATAAAAGTCTCACAGTTCTGATGTTTTTCGTGCAATTGCACATTTATATCTTGAAATTCCAATTTTTTTTCTTGCAAATGCAACTTTATATCTCACAGTTCTGACTTTTTTCTTGTAACTGAGTTTATATCTTGCAATTCTGACTTTATATCATGCAATTGCGAGTTTATATCTCGCAATTCTGACATTATAACAATTGCTAGTTTATACAACACGATTCTGAATCTTGAAATTCAGATTTTTTTGTAACAGATTTTTTTAATCTCGTAATTCTGACTTTTATAGCAACTGCGAGTTTATATCTCACAATTCTGATGTTTTTGCGTAATTGCAAAGTTTATATCTGGAAATTCTGATTTTTTTTTTTTCTCGTAACTGAGTATATCTTGCAATTCTGACTTTATAACATGCAATTGCGAGTTTAAATCTCACAATTCTGATGTTTTTTTCCTCACAATTGCAAGTTTTTATCTTACAGTTCTGATATTTTTCATGCAATTGCAAATTTATATCTTGAAATTTCAATTTTTTTTTTCGCAAATGCAAGTTTCTATCTCACAATTCTGACTTTTTTCTTGTAACTGAGTTTATATCTTGCAATTCTGACTTTATATCATGCAATTGTGAGATTATAACTCACAATTATGACTTTTTTCTTGTTAATGTGAGTTTATATCTTGCAAATCTGACTTTTTTCTTTGCAACTGCGAGTATATATCTTGCAGTTCTGATCTTTTTCTAATCTTTTTTCCCTCAGAATTGCAAGATGTAAACTCAGAATTATGAAAAAGTCAGAATTGTGAGAGAGAAACTTGCAGTTGCATGTTATAAAATCAGAATTGTAAACTAATTTATGAGAAAAGAATTTAGAATTGTTAGATAAAGTCACTATTACTATTATGTTTTATTTTTTATTCAATGGTGGAAATGCTTCCATAGTTTTTAAATATTAGTTTTTCATAAAGCAAGTTAATTTAGGTTGTTTTCTTGCTGAATCATGATGTTTATGTTGTGGAATATTTGGAGAATTTATTTGGAAATATTTTTTTGGAATAACTTAACTACACTAAAAAGTAAAGAAAACAGTTTTTGTTCTATATGTTTTGTTTTGTTTCTATATGCTGTTTGTTTGGAGTGGTAGATATTGTGCCAATATCGATTTGCTTTTAAGAGACGTTTGCCATTTCTCAACCTGCTGTCAAGATCTCCTGGTTTGTTTGTCAGCTGAAGTCCAGCAGATGATGCAAAGTGCACTTTTGACAGCCTTTTTAAAAGCTAGTGTCAAAACTACACATCGTACCTTTTTGCAATATGAGTGTAGAAGTTTACCTACTTTTTTGACAAACTCTCTTTTCTCTGGTCAGATTTCCTTTCTGCCGCATAGACAGCTACTGACTACAAATAAGCTGCTGAACTGTCTGGTTGTTCGTGAATTTTGCACCAAATACAAGCGTCCCATTCGTCAGCTGTCACGGCCGTTCAACCTTTCGGCGAGCAGGACCCGATTGAGTCACCATCTCATCCGATCAGACCCCTGACTGGGGTGATCCTGCCCTTCATCCGTCCCAGCATGACTCCCAAAACCAAGTCCAGATCTCGGTGCTTGATATTCAGTTCTGCTCTGAGAGGAGATGAAGTGTTGATAAAACACAGTTTGACCCAAATCGCAGTTGAAAGGCCTCGTCGTGTCCAATAACCGCTGCCTCCCATTAAAACCAGAACCTACAGAAAAGTTCAACCTCTGAAATCAATAATCACGTCCCTTTTTTCAATTTCTTTGCTCCGTTGCCGGAGATCAAAGTTCCTGCAGATCTGATAGAATGAGTTTCAGTCACAAATGATTGGCTCCATATTTTCCATTTTTTATTCTTCTTCAAGAGCGTGTTTTGGAGGTCAGTGAAAACTGTGGGTAGTGCAATAATTTAATTAGTATTTATTCTTTTTGTTTTTTGCTTTGACGAACATTTCTTTTAGGCTGATAATTGAATCTCTTGTCTCCGGCTGATGGATTTCAAGAAAGTTTGTTAGCAATTTCAGCTTCCTCAGATGTGCGGCTCGTCTGATCGGCGTCAATCTACATTCAGCCGTCTTCCATTACTCTCAGGTTGTTTCATCCCTACTCGTCTGTCATCGCTCTCTCTCTTCACTGCTTTCAGCCTTTCGCTTGGATGGGTGGGATGGCTGTCCAATTTTACGGCTGGCTACTCTTCTCCTGTTTGCGTGTTGCGTCCGGCGCTTTCTAAACGCTTCTTCAGATGGGCTTTTGGCGCCTGAGTGGAAATGAGAGACGAGCGAGAGATGTTTTGTGCCGTCTTTGTTTTTAAGCTTGTTTGTGTGAAACGGCCGGCACTTGATGAAGCGCGATCGCTTATTGGGATGTAGAGCTGGGTGCGATTAAATTGCATTCGTGACCGTTTTGCTGCAAGTATAATATTACTTAATCATGGAAATATTCAGTGTTTTAATCCACTTTAAATGCTGCCCTTGAATATGAGCTCAGTGACTTTCGTCTTATTAAAAATTGCAAACAATGTCAGATCAGATCATATCAGCAGCTGAAAATTGATTTCAGTAACACCTGTTTTTACGTTGGAATAAATTAAGTGATATCTGACTGTAAATAATGCATTAGATATCACTTTAAGACAAAGATTTTAGTGATTTGAGTGGTGAAGGGTGTAATTTTTGCACTGCACCAAATACAAGTAATGATTGTTTTGAACAGGTTTTCGAAACACTCACCAGTATTATATTTTATTTTATTGCAGTTTTATTTTTATTTTATTGCAGTTTTATTGCAGTTTTATTTTATTGCTATTTTATTTTATTTTATTTTATTGCAATTTTATTGCAATTTTATTTTATTTTATTGCAAAATTCCCCTTTGTATTGCTGGTTCGTTCAGTTCATTTTTGTGAAATCTGTTCAAACGGTCTATTTTATCTTACTGAATTGAAAACTCTTATCTGCGATTAATGCCAAAGTTTTTTAAATAATCAATGTAAAAAAAAAAAAAAATTAAATAAAAATATAATATAATATAATATAATATAATTTAGTATATTTTACTATTACAAAATAAATAATAACTATATAAAAAAAAAAAATATATATATATATATATATATATTTGTTTGTTTAAAATGAATTATGGTTGCACAAATTATGGTTATACTACACATAATTATTTAGCAAGGATTACTCAGAAGTGACAATAAAGACAATAATGTTAACGAAAGCTTTCTGTTTCAAATAAATGCTGTTCTTTTGAACTTTTTATTCATAGAAGAAATAGAAATAAAAACTATTTGCCAGCGCTACTGTTTTAGCATTGATTAATCAATGATTTCTGAAGGATCATGTGACACTGAAGACTGAAGTAACGATGCTGAAAATTCAAATTTGATCACAGAAATAAATGATATTTTAAACAAATTTGAAAAAAGCTGAATTGTTTGCGTTCCTCAGTCGTTAGTGTTTGCTTGCGGCCGTCAGCATAATGGAGATCTTAAATTACCTATTAGCATCCAAACGAGCGCAAACTGCGGCTCTTTCACACACTGACCTTCTAATTCTTTCAGCGTTTCGGGGCTCGATAACCGCGTGTAAGTCACGTTCCCCTGCAGCGCTGAATGAAGCCATTGTTACGACCCCGGCCCCCCCTCTGACCCCGTGGGCCCTCATAAGGGGTCCGCGCACACCTGTCAAACCCCGTCGGCCCGAACATCAGTCCATACATTCAGCAGAACCCCCTGGAGTTTATTGGAAACACACACACAAACAGGAGAGCGGCAGAGGAGCCGCCGAGGGCCGACTTCCACATCAGGAGCAGATTGGAGGGAAGGTCACTGGAAACACGATCAGCCAATTCACTTCTGCTCTCCAGGGCGTTTTTTTTAACATTCCTTTTCTCCACATTTGTATTATTCAGCCTCTTCCTGCCCATCAAAGGCTTTTCGATGAGCGTTTTTAAGTGACTCTCTACCGGAGATGTTTCTTTCATCACAACAAGAGGTTGAAAGAGCCCGAGAAAAGGGAGAAATCATACGCACTCGGGCTTTGAGGATTCAGGGTCTCGGTCCTTCAGCGCCACACTTATCGTTTCCGTTCTCGGACAAAACACAACCGTCCTTGGCTGCAGATGTGTGCGTTTGCGGGCCGTTCGGGTACAGATGTGGCTCTGGAGTCTGATTGAACATGCCGATGGCGTGGACGGCGTCGCCCATACAATTTTCCCCTCTGTTGCCTTTTAGATGGAAGTGCAGTGTGTGTTGTGTAATCATTGAACGCTTCACAGGGAAGTGTCATTACCATAATCATATTTCAACAACACACATACACTGATTCGGCATCTCTCTGCTGAGGGAGTGATTGGGACGAGTTCAGACTGACATGCTGTAGGAGCTGAGGACTGATGCAGAAACATTGTGTAGATGAAAGAAAATGAGCTTCAGAAAGTGTGTACATCATTTACTACAAGCATCAGTATTCATTCATGAATTCATGCATTCATTCATAAAATAAAATAAAATAAAAATAGAATAAATGATAACTGTAATTTAATTTTGTGTAACTAATTGAAGAGCTATTAATATAACGCATTGAATGGAAATATTAATAATGAATTTGCCGTTTCCGGAGTGTTCGTTCATTCATTCATTCATAACATAAAATAATAATAATAATAATAATAATAATAATAATAATAATAAATGAATAAATGCAGTTAAAACTGATGGAGTGTGTTCATAAACAAACAAAATAAAATATTTCTTGGAGCCATAAAAAAAAAAAAAAAATTGTTACAGAGTCCAGAAAAAAAATCCTCAAAACCCCAAAACAAACTGACAAAACTGATATATATGTTTAAATTCAATATAGTATGTAATTGATTAATCGATTTTATGTAACTAATTGAAGAGGTATTAATGTAATGCACTGAATGGAAATATTGGTAATGGATGTGCTGATTAATAAATAAATAAATAATATTTTTGTAGCCATCAAAAAAAATATATATATATTTTTTTTGTTGTAGCCATTAAAAAAAAAATATGTCCACAAAAAAAAAAGCCCACAAAAATCAAAACAGACAAAACTCATATATATTGTTTTAATTCAATATAATATATAATTCATTAATCAATATTATTTTTGCTTGTGTATGGACACTCAAATCTGATATAACCTGATGAAAGTTACAAAATAAAATTAATTTTATGTAACTGAAGAGCTATTAATGTATTGCATTGAATGAAAATATTCGTTCATTCATTCATTCATTCATTCATAAATAAATAAATAAATAAATGTAATGAAAACAGTGGCAGTGTGTTCATTCATTAATTCATTCAATAAATAAATAAATAAACAAATTTCTTGGAGCCATAAAAAAAAATAATTTTTGTTACAGAGTCCAGAAAAAAAAAAAAAAAAATAAATAAATAAATAATAATATATATATATATATATATATATATGTGTGTGTATGTATATATATGTATGTATGTATGTATATATAAAGAGTTGAGATGCAAAACCAGCTAAAAGCCATCTCAGTCAAAAATGAGATAATGATACTGAGTGAATGTTCCTGACACACATTATACGTCCATCAAATACTTTTACTTCAAACTCGTTAAATTCCAGCCTCAGCCCAATCAGAAGCACCAGTACTTACATAGAAACCTATACAAAGTAGCCAGAAAGAAATGCTCATTTTAAAGAAATATGTCAGATGGATTTAGAGGCTTTTGCATCTGAACTCTTCATATATATGTATATATGTATGTATGTATGTATGTGTATATGTGTGTGTGTGTGTGTGTGTGTGTGTGTGTATGGACACTCAAATCTGATGTAACCTGCAAAAGTTATAAAATAAAATTCATTTTATGTAACTAATTGAAGAGGTATTAATGTACTGCATTGAATGGAAATATTGGTAATGGATGTGCTGATTCTGGAGTGTTCCCACGTCGTTGTTACGGTGGGAGTGTTTATAATGACATTGGGAGTTTTATGGCTCATGATAATTCTGCTTGGAATTGAGTTTTAAATTGACAATGAAAAACAGACAATGAACAAACAGACAATGCAGTGTTCCTGGAGAACTGAATGGGCCAGCAGATCGATCTGAAGCAAAGGGAACTTTACAGCCGTGTGTGAGTCTGTGTGTGTGTGTTTGCTGTCTTCCCTGCAGATTCTGTTTTGTGGCGTATTATCTTAATCAGTGTACTGAAGCATAAATTGAACATCTCTATCTTCCTGTCTACAAATATTCTTTGACTGTTCGCATCCAGGACTGGATCTGTCTGTCTTATGGTGCTTATTGCACTCTCTTCAATTGAAAATTCCTCATACTATTTAGTTTTTTTTTCCCTACACAAAGGTCTGTAATTCATCCTCCTTTAATTCAATTAACTCCTTGAGTTAATTGAATTTAAAACAAATAAATAAAATATAAATGCTACTTTTTTAAATTAATTATAGCATTAAATATGCTCTTTATTAAATGTAGAAAAAGTTACATGTTTATTTAATTTATTTATTTATTTTTAAATACTGCCAGTGGATGCATATTATATTGTGCTAGTATTATGAATTTTTTATTTTATAACATTTTTCCGGTGTTGATAAGCATATTGATTTTTTTTTTTTTAAATTATTATTATTAAATGGAATTCGTTTTTTTTGTGTAATTTAATTTAATTTAATTTAATTTTTTTTTTAATTAATTTATCTTCCCTGTTGTTACTTTCTGATGTCCACCTTTATCTGCAGAGACAGTTTTATGATTCTCATGCATAATCAACAGAAAAAAAATAAAATAAAAAATTAAGTTAACCCTTGGTTTGTTGGATCTGAGCATAGAAACTACCGTGGATTTCTATTTAAAACAGGTCGGAGTAATTTATCACCTATGAAAGTGCTTTTGTTAGCGGAGCTGGCAGACCTGTCATGTAGACGTAACGCCGAGCGGTAATATGTTCTGTCACGCTACTCTGAAAACAAGGAACATTCATCCCCAATAACCTGAGCCTGCTGCTTTTATTTAAGCCCCAAACCCACGGGAACCTTTTAAATTGCCCAGTTCAACTGGAAAGAGTCGCTGAAGCGCACGGGTCGCTGTGTTTGGCTCCGGTTATTGGCTGGTGGATGTTTGGGCTCAAAAACTCTGGTGGCTTCTCTTAGTTGAAGGGCATTAGAGATTGTGTGTGTGGTATGCTGCTAATATCTTCACTAGTTTGAACTTGGAATTTCAAGTTTTGAACGATGACATCATTGTTCCGTTCAAGTGAGATGATGCTACGTTCGGTTCTGATTTCTCCAAAGTTCTAAATGTTCTATTTTTTTGTTATATCCGAAAATCAATTTTTCTTTTATTAAATAACTGGCAATGGACACATGGTACTGGTTAGCCAAGATTATGATTAGGGGAGTCTTTTGATAATTTTTAATTATTTGTTAAAATTAATAAGTATATTTATATTCATAAAATGGAGTGTTTATTAATTATTTATTAAAATGTTTCTTGTTACACCAAATGTTGTTTTCTACACAATCATTCAGGACGAAATCCAACCTGTTTTTGATTTACACGGTTTTTTTTATGCTTTTCTTTGCTGTTGTACTCTGTATTGAGTTTCAGTCACAGTTAATTCACCCCTCTATTTTAGCTATTTTTAGTTATTTTAATCCTAAGTGTATGTGTGTGTATGTATTTCCTGATTAAAAAAAAACAACAACAAAAAACAAACAAACAAACAAAAAAAATATGATGGCAATTAAATAAAATTATGTTAATTTTTAAATCATTTCACCATTTTGGTCTCGTCCCTGAGTGCGGCACTTACTTCTAAACTGCCAATTTACTGTGAAATATTCCAGGTGTTTCTTCATATATATATTTTTCTTTTTTCTAATTGAAATGTAAACACACAGCAAGCCAGACAAACAAGTTGATCTGGGAAACACACCAGCCTATTATGATAAACTGCAAAGCCCAAAGAGACCCTTATGAATGAATAACAACATCTGTGGGTAAACAGAAGATTAGTTTAAGTCTATCCTTCATCCACACTTTAAAATAAACATTTATGGCAAGCGTCGGCTTGATTTGCCCTCAGTGATTTTTGCCCGGCTTCATTTATGCTGCTTTAAATGCAGCTGTTATTTTACAGTATATTCACACAGACAGGGGGAAAAAACACTGCTTTTGTAATATCGTGACCAAATCAAACTAGAAAATAATACTAAAATGTATATAACCTTTGTAGGAGAAATATGATTTGGCTGTTGCATGCTAAAATATAGTATAGACTGCGTCCCATATGGTTTTAATAAGCCTAAAATAGCTAACTTAAACTTTTTATCTCCATCCTATCAGATATCCTGTTGATCATTTACATATAGGAAGCAAATTAAATTACAATTAATAATTTGCCTACAGCCTGAACAGAGCATTTATCTAAAAGTCTAATACACCTTTTTATAGAAATACTTCACATTCACCTCAGCTCACAGAGTTCAGCAGCAGTGACCCGTCTAATGGTGAAGCTTTTACACGAGTCTAATTTCTGATGCTACAATACACACGTCCACGCTGTGTTGTGTCGGACAGCACTAGCGTCTGTGTGTATCTGGGATGTGACGGACTGCCGGCGCGTTATTCATCACCCGCGGCGAGCCGAGGTCAGCGGCTGGTGAGCACTTGGCAGCCACTAAAGATTGTTAAACTTGGTGTTAAATGCTACGTATGTGTGACATGGGCGCTAACACATCGATCTGGAGCTGTAAGCCGTAAGTGCGGCAGAGACGTCTCTCATACATCACCCTCTGAGTCACCCGCACGCCAATCTCCATACATTAGAAGCGCAGTAATGCGAGAGTGAGTGGCTGCGTCCCAATTCCTGCACTGCTGCTGCACACTACAAGTGCTGCTTCACTGCTGATGGGAAAGTAGGCATTTTTCTGCACCATATTTGGCTGGAGGTTCACGCCACATTCTGCTTCTATTTAGTCAAGTTTCGAGTGTTCTATTTTCCAAATAGTGGAAAATCGATTTTACTTTCATGACGGAACTGATAATGGACACATGTCTGTGCTCAGCCATTGTTATGATTATTGGAAAGTAAACCTTTTTTAATTTATTTACTTTTTATAGAAAACATATTCAAAAGCATTTTTATTTTCAGTTAATTATAGCTTTATTCTCTATGCCAAAACACTGAATTATGTTTATGAAGTCATGAAACACATTGCCTGAGCATGTTATAAAATTGCGTCTAATAGTATTGAATGTGCACTTGTAGTGTAGTGTAATATAACTAATATTAATGAAATAATAGGCCACTTAAGTGACTTAAAAAGGGAACACACTTAAGTACACTTTTTACACAAAGTGACCTTTATAATAATGTTAACATGCATTAACATCAGTTGTGAAAATGAAAGTACATTTTAGTACTCATCTTTAGTACTCTTCTTCACCTTCTTCTTGAAGTCTGTAGAACCACTTGAGGGAAAGTTGTGAAATTTGGCACACATATAGAAGATAGTCTTAACATTAACCATAGCAAGTTTGGAGTCTGTAATTTAAACCCTGTAGCGCCACCATCAGCTCAAATTTTGACTTGCATTTATGCTAATAACTTTTGAACCGTAAGGTCTAGAATTGTTACTTCAAACACTTCCTAGACCGTTGCTCTGATTTTCACAAAAATTGGTGCAGATCATCTTCAGACCATGCTGACAAAAACCTGTAGTTTTATTCAATATTTTAAATGTACTAAGGTGCAGCTTCTCAATAGAAATGCATTAAAGCATAGATAAATAATTATGAAATGCATACAAACATGAATTAAGTCTTACTTAAAACAATCAAAAGTTCAGCTAATTGCATTTTAATATCAATTTTAACTATAATAAATGTAATAATTTAATTGCAATTTACATGCAATTTAAATGTCCAAAACTTAAAGAAAATTTAAGTTGTGAAGAAAAAAATTTGTTTAAAAATTGTGAAGTACGCTTTTTAAAAGTGTACTACTTTCCCAAGGGATGTCCAGCAACTTTCTATAATTGATTGATTGTGATTTAGTAGTTTTAAAAGTAGTTTTCATGTTAAAACCACAATATGTCAACACCATCAGCCAAATAGCAATGACATTGTTTGTGGTTTAAGGTAACACTTAATTTTACTAAATTTTACTAGGCATCATGTTTGTGTCAGTCACGCTTCAGCTGACGTCTATATAGGCTGATTTATCTTACATTTCAGACACATTACAGCAATCTTTTTAAATTCTCTATTCTCATTTTCTCAACTGCAAGCTGCTTTGAGCTGTCATCTCTGTTTGAGTCTTCATATTACATGGCCGCAAGCGGCTTTAAAGCTGACTGTATTTTGAAATAAGAATACTATTTTTTAATATCAGTGCTCAGTGGATCCTCCTTGGATTTGGACCGAAATATAGTGTCCATAACCGCTTAGGAGATTGTGGAGATAATGAACAAAGTTCTGCTCAAGTGTGAATGATTTCAGCACTGCTTTTGTGATCTGCGAGATGCATTCAGAGACACTGGACATGTTGGACCTGCCCCTGAGTTATGAAGGGACACTATGGAGTATCATAAATCAGCTGCACATTGAAAGGTTTAATTTAACACTGAACTGCACTACACTGACAAGCAGGCATTTTTACCGGCCACTGCTGATCATTTACACATGCTCCTCCTCTCTGTCTGTGCTAAGACAGGCCTTCAATTGTGAAAATGAAAGTAAACTTTAGTACTCATCTTTAGTACTCTTCTTCTTCTTCTCCGCCCTCTTTCCTGTGGAATTTGGCACACATATAGAGAACAGTCTCAACATTAACCATAGCAAGTTTGGAGTCTCTAACTCAAACCCTCTAGCAACACCAACAGCTCAAATTTTGACTTGCATTTATGCTAATACCTTTAAACCATTAGGTCTAGAATCATTGCTTTTTCAAACTCTTCCTAGACCATTGCTCTGATTGAAAGGTTTTATTTAATACGGAACTGCACTGAATTGACCAGCAGGCATTTTACTGGCCACTGCTGATCATTTACACATGCTGCTCCTCTGTCAGTGTTAAGACAGGCTTTCAGTCGTGAAAAAGATAGAACACTTTAGTGCTCTTCTTCTTTTTCTGCTCGTCTATGGCCGCTTATAGAACCGCTTGCAGGAAAGTTATGAGATTTGGCACACAGATAGAGGACAGTCTCAACATTAACCATGGCAAGTTTGGCATCTGTAACTCAAACCCTCTAGCGTCATCAACGGCTCAAAGTTTGTCTTGCGTTTATGCCAATAACTTTTGAACCGTAAGGTCTAGAACTATTTCTTGTTCAAACACTTCCTAGACCGTTGCTCTGATTTTCACAAAAAATGGTGCAGATCATCTTCAGACCATGCTGACAAAAATGTTATGAAATTCAAGTTGATTACTTAAATCGTTCTTGGATAGCGCACAAACGAATTTGGCGAAAACATGCCAAAATGGACGTGAGGCTATATCTCTGCAACTCTTTAACGTATTCAAACCGAAATTGGTGTGTGTTATAATAATCATGACTTGAAAGAATTTGTACAGTTTTGGCACAGCACCACCTAGTGGTCTGGAGATATGAGAAAAACTGTCTGTTTCATCAGCTCCATTCCCTGGAGGTACTCGAAACATTCCTGGTCAAACATTATAATGAAATTATAATGAAATGATTATATTGCTGAGGAAATCAATACCAATTATGCCATAATCACCTGAACTTCCTGTCCGTCATTTTAATTTTCTTTGAAGGCTGACTTTTTCCAAACTCCTCCTAGACCACTGGTCTGATTTTCACTACATTCAACTCGGATCACCTTCAGAACATGCCGGCAAAAAGTGGATTTCGTGTTGATAGAGGAAAACGTTTTTGCTTTCAACATCTGCGAATTTGCTGGAATGATCCCACCTGCATCTGAGGGTGTATTTCTGCAAAGCTTTGACATATTGACACCAAAATTTGTGTGCCATTGTCAGCTCACCATCTACTGGTCCAAAGTGATAAGCCATTAAATCATATTACTATTAATTGTATTTATAGTTTTTGCTTAAACTCAACACGCTCAGCTCGCTTCCTTGCTTGCTTCTGTATTGCTTGGGCCCTTTATGGCTGCTTGCAGCTGTATTTATTATATCAAATACAGTATATTTAAATGCATAACGTATCGGTTTCAGTAGTACGCAGTTCACTGAGAAATCCTCCAAATTCTGAAGAGTCTGTGTAGATATTAAGAGCAACCGATGGCTTAACTTACAAGATAAAAGAAACAGCTTGAAGCATGGACCTCAACCAGATTTCTTGCCTGAATCTAACTGGACAAGATCCTGTAATTTATCAACTTTTTCAAAAGGTCTAGAAGCCTTGAAATAAATGAGCAAATTATTCAGGAAGTGGAATTAAGACGCCCTGACAGGAAAAGTAACATCTCTTTTCATAATAAATTCATGACCCAAAACTTTCTTCATTGCCTCCCTAATGTGGAATAGTTTTTTCTGGAGGCAAAGAAACCAGCTTGATACTGCAAACAAGACTGATGCTCTGAAACTCAGTTTAATGTGTTGGGTTGAGAGTTTTTTGCTCTGAGAAGTTTCCTTTGAGAAACCGATGCAGCACTCAGATTATCTAACTTCTTATCTAACAAAAAGAACACTAACGGTAGATTAAAAGGGTTAATTAAGATTTAAATATTTCAATTGCATATGAAATGCCCATCCATTTGGATTGCACAGTTTTAACAGAAACAGACTTAATGTAATGCATATTGGTCAGTCATACAAAAATGCAACAGATCAGATTTCTGTAACAATAAATAATATACTGAATGTGTTTTAAATACACAAAAACCAGGTATACATTTATAATTCAATAAAGTCAATTTGTTGACTTTAAATGTCTAACTAATTGAATATTGCTTATTCCACAGCTTGCCATATTTTAACAATGTTTATTCTTTTGATGAATGCAATTGTTTTCACAATGAATAGATTTATGCATTTGAATAAATGCCTTTTGAAAATATGATTTAAATCAAATCAAACACATGCAAGTAGTAAATGATAAAATATGCCATGTTTTTGTGTTGAAATCTCATCTGTTTATTTTTACGTATGACTGACAAATATGCATCACATTAGGTTTTTCACTTTATTTATGTTCGAACTGTCATCCAAATGAATGGAAATTTCATATGCAATTCACAGGCATGAATCATTAGTTTAGGCTATATGTCGAAGAGGTGATCTTAAATGCCATCACTCAACCAAACACGCCTTCCAGCTGTTTTAATGAACTGAACACAGTGTTTATCTACAGATGCACAGAGAGAGAAAGACTCAAGCTGTCAATACTAGGAATACCTCGCAGCAATTCCCACTGGATGAAGAAAAACTGGAAAGTGAGAGCTGTCGAAGGGAAGTGCCGTGTGTCCTTTTGGACTTTTACTAATAAGCTGTCATCTACTCAAGGCACTTTAAGGGCCGACTGGAGATTATTACGGCGAACGTGAAACATCCTCTGAAGAAATGTTAAACACTTGCGTGAGTCCAGGCTACAAATAATTCACAAAACAACGATTCGGATGCTTTCTCAAGGCTCTGGCAGAAACAGATTCTCTGCAGACACACAGGCCTGAGATGCCTGTCTTTGCAATAACTGCATGCATGAATACATTTACAATTAGAAAACCTGCTTTCATTGACTTTGTACGAATCTGGCCTCTGTACGCTCTTTAGCTGGCAAGAAAACCCATGTGAAAAAGAAGTGCGTTTATTTGGATGAATGTGCATGTGTACTTAAAATAATAAAAATAAGTATTTATGTATATATTTTTGCTCATTTGATACAAGTAAGCACATAACGGCAGGACTGTGTAGAAAAATCACTATTTTAGTCAGTCTGTCAGGATTGTTCCATCACTAAGCCGTTCTGAATGACATATAGTTGTTTAGTCAAAACCATCAGATTTTCTGTCAGAATGGTGATAATTTGATGAAAGCTGTTGAAGTTTAGTGTGAAAACCATACTGCATTCGTCCGTCTGCAGTGGTTTCGGTGCGGATCGCCCCGTGAGTCATGCGGTCAGTCTCTCTCGGCCCGCTGCTTCTGCGCTGCCGCTAATGTGAAGAAGTGAGCCGGTCTCTTGGCTCGTGAGGTTCAGTTTCTTGACACTGTGGCTAGACAGTAATTAACCTCTTCTAGATCGGCCATCTTGGCTCTGTTGTGTGCTAACTTGTTCTGACCTGTTCCTCCATTATATATCTGCTGCTTGGCAACTTTGATTTTGGCTCATTTCTGCAGTCTCTCAAGTGCTTTTAGTCAGTCGTCTCATTGGCCAAAATTGATTAAGTTCAATGAAAACAAAAAGGAAACAAAAACTCCGGTCAGCTAACAAGGAGTTATTAGCGTAAGAGTCGAAAGTTTGGAGCGTGGCGTTCCTATTCGGATTGATATTGATCTTTAGCCATCTTGGCTGGACTTTGGTAATGCAAAACTGGATGGACTTGATTTCCTCAAGTGGGGTTTTTGCTCAGCTGTGCGGTGAATGGACTCACATCTGCCTTATTGAACCGTTGCCCGTCTCCTCTGGTGTTTAGGGTGATACCGCGGTCGTGACCTGTTGGACTGATGCTGAAAACATGGATGGAGTCCAGTAATGAAAATGGATTTTACTGTATAACGTGGAATGTCACGGAATTTGGAAAATTTGGATGAAATTTCAGAAAACAACATCATATACACACAGAAACTCAAAAGTCTTCTCTACAACCCGATAAAATTAAAGTTCAGTTTTATTAAGAAGTTATGTCAGAAATATATTGCTAATATAATACAGTAGAATATACTTCTGAAAGTAATAATAACCCTAAAACCATAAATTGGTTAAAACTGAATTGTTTGTGCATTTATTTGATCATTTGATCATTGTTTTTTTTTTTTCTTTTTTTTTAAAGATACATTTGTATTTAATCACATTATCCAAAAAAAAGAAAAATAGACAATACAGAATTATCTATTAACAAAATAAAACACACTGCATAGGCACTACTGTTGATTTAAAAAAAGAAAAAAAAAAAATGTTAATAAATTATGAAATTTTTAAATATTTTTGAATTCAGTTGATTGGGCATCGTTCTTGATTATAACATTTTCTTTAAACAAAAATAGAACTCTTTGTTCTAAAATAGAACTCTTTGTTCTATTTTAGGGAAATTTGGGGGAAAAATAAAATTGAATTTGGGAAAAATAAAAACTGATTGGGGCCATAATTTCATTTTTGTATTTTTTTTTTTTTTTTAATAAAGAAATGGATATTGGGAAAAATTAAAATTTTATAGTGCTCTGAAAAAAAGAAATTAAATTAAATCAGAATCCAGAAATAAAAATAAAATGGAAAACATGGAATTTGGGAAAAAATAAAATGTATTTCTTGCAACATTTATGTAACTTTTTTTTTTTTGTGAAACTTTTTAAGGAATTGTTAAATTGTATGAGTTTAATCATTAATTGATTAGACATGATTTCTACAAAATTAATGATTCTGACATGATTTAACAAAATTAAAATGTAACCATTTAAACAGAATACAGAAAATTTTAAGAAGAAACCACAGATTTTGGGGAAAACGAAAACTGATTTAATGTTTTTTTTTTTTTTTTTTTTTTTTCCCAAATAAATTGCGTTTAAAATGCATACATTTCATGATTTCAGCTGATTTGACATGCTTTTTAATTCATAAAATATTTAATGTTTAATATTTAATAGGATTCTTTTTTTTTGATTCATAACTTACAACATAGAACAGAACAGAATCCAGATCATTTTAAATGAAAACACAGAATTTGGGAAAAAATAAAAATCAATGAATGCAGGCTTGGACACACACGTGCGGCCCGCATGCAAACAGAACAAGCCGTGACCCAACGATCCCAGAGTGTGTCGACTTACACCCTGAACACGGCCTTTCACCCTCGATTAGTAAACACAGCCTGAACGCGAGCGCACAAACACACACGGCGTAAACACTTCATTAGTCTAATTGATGACTGTTCTCACTGAGGAATGTGTGTGCTGATTTCTGTTATAAATGAGTGGTTTGGAGGGCATGCTGGGTAATGTAGGAGCATTTTATTTATGAATTCTAAAGGAATTGGTTCAACTAGGCTTAAGCGCTCCTACAATTTCCCATCCTGATGTTTCATCACAGCGCAATAGAGCAATTTATATGAAAGAAGGAATTTGTGTCCAATTGTTTGCTATTATGAGAACCTGAGTTTGTCATAAGAATAGATGGAATAACATTTATTATTGTATGTGTTTTCCATCCATCCGTGAGAGAGGGAATGTTTCTGTAGCGTTACATCAGCTGAGATCTGCCTCATAAATCGTAACTACAGGAAAAGCGCCTAAAGCTCGCTCTCCTTTTCCACTGACAAGGTGCTGCTGCTCAATCTGGAATCATTCTGTGCATTAAAAAATAGTTTTTGGCTGGAAAAATAATGTCTGTGGACCATTAAACCAGTTGGTCTCTGACATTCAGTGTTGTTAAGCACTAAACTACAGGAACTAATGGTTTATTTTATTTATTTATTTAATGTTTTATCTGTTAGGGACCGATACAATAAACTTTTATAAAAAAGCTTTAATAAATTACAGTTACAAAATAAAAAAGAAAAAACAACAGCAACAACAAATAGTACACACATTTATAATAAAAATACACTAAACATGACTACAAGTTTGTTGCTGTATCAACCAGTATTTCGCTTTTTTAAAAATTATTATAATTTGCAATAGAATTTAAATAGTCAGGCAATGAATTCCAAAATTGTACAAAACAAATTTTTACAAAATTTGTTTCAGAACGACAGCTTTGTGTTTATTGTCCCACTCTTTTTGCTATTTATTTATTGTATTTATAAGTATCACATATTTGAATTACTCACTTGATTCAATTTTGAATTAGCTTTCCATAACTGTTTATATGTAGCAATTTGTAATATAATTTTGCTGCAAAATTCATTTGCCTGTTGTGAAACTTTTTAAGGAATTGTTAAATTGTACCAGTTGAATCATTTCAATTGATTAGACATGATTTCTACAAAATGAATGATTCTGACATGATTTAACAAAATTAAAATGTAACCATTAAAACAGAATACAGAAAATTTTAAATAGAAAACGCAGAATTTGCGAAAAAACAAAAAACATTTGATGATTTCAGTTCATTGAAAAATTGAAATTGTAAAGTTTCATTTCAATTATTTAGACATGCATTTTGATTACTAAAATTTTACTTTACTGTTAAAACAGAATCCGGAAAATAAATAAGATAAAAAAATAAAATAAATAAATAAATAAATAAATAAATAAATAAATGGAAATGGAAAACAGAATTTGGGGAAAAAATAAAATGTATTTCATAGGATACTTTTTTTTTTTTTTAGAATAAATAAATTGTTCAATTGTATAAGATCAATAATTTTAACTGATTTTGATTAATACAATATAAATGTAACTATTAAAACCGAATACAGAACATTTAAAACAGAAATCACGGAATTTTGGAAAAAAAAAAACAACAAAATTATCCTGTCAAAACAGTATAAGCTTTCAGCAAATTTGTATTAATTGTTCATCTGAAGTTTGCTAGGGATTTTTGAAGAAGAATGAATGAATGATTGAATAAAATAAAGGAACAAAAACAAAAACAGTTTTGTGGTCTGTTATCCTATAAATGTATGCCACATTACATTTGAGATAAATTACATCAAATAAATTCCACAGTTATGATCACATTGGAAATGTCAATAAAGATTAACCTGTGTAAATGAGTCACTGTTTAACCTATTTTGGCTTCAGGAGAATCGTAAAGAAATAGTCCAGTCAGTAAAGGTGAGTGTTTCCTCAGTCCGGCTACAATTAAATTAAACCTTATGTAGAGAGAAAGACTGTGAAAAATCGAGCACTGTCAGTGGAAATGAAATGCGGTTTCCACATCCTCTGCAGTGAATGGGTGCCGTCAGAACGAGAGTCCAAACAGCTGATTAAAAACATCACAATAATCCAAAAGTAATCCACACCACTCCAGTCCATCAGTTAACATCTTCAGAAGCCAAAAGCTGTGTGTTTGTAAGAAACAAATCCATCATTAAGATATTTTTAACTTGAAACAGTTGCTTCTGGCTAAAATATAAATCCATAATCCATAAAAACTCTTGCTTCATGTCCATCTCTGGTTGTTTCTCACATAAAAATCCACCCACATATTTGTTTAGAGCTGTTCTGAACTGTTTTAGCTTGTAAACGGTGCTTGATCTATGCAGATTTCTCTCCTGATTCAGACTAGACCAAGTATTATTACGGATTATAGACTTGTATTTTAGTTAAAAAAAAAACATCTTGATGATGGATTTGTTTCTTCCAAACAAACAGCTTTTGGCTTCTCAAGACGTTAATTGGTGGACAGGTGTGGTGTGGATTTTTGTGATGTTTTTATCAGCTGTTTACACTCTCATTCTGACGGCACCCATTTACTGCAGAGGATCCATTGGTGAGCAAGTGATGTAATGCTACATTTCTCCAAATCTGATGATGAAACAAACTCATCTACATCTCGGATGGCATCCGAGACCGTTATCGCTTGACGAATCCAGTGATTAGTTCCTCCTCATTGTAGCTGCCTTGTAAACACGACCTTTCCCAGATAAACCGCGCGCCCCAGCCAATCAGATTAGAGCTTGCCAGCGCGTGAGGCTGGTGCAAAAGAAACTGTGACATAACCGCTTTAGAAAAAAACAGCAAGTAAACATGGAGCTGAAGTAATCTAAAGTTTAATCTTCCTCATGAATATGCATGCATACATAATTAAGGTATCGCTGTCACCTTCAATGCAGTATGCAAATGAGGCAGTTATTGAGTTGATTTTTACTTGTTCCTGTCAGCTATATGCGTTTATGTGACAGGTGTTGATGGCCGTATGCAAATGCAAGGAACTTGCTAGCGAGATTGCAGTCTCCGCCCCTCAAGATACGCTTCATAAACGTGACAAGATGTATTTGCGTGCTATCTACAAGCTTTTACATCCCTCTTCAGCATTCAAATGATTTCTCTGAGCAGCCGTGCAAAAAATAAAAACACACCTTCTCTGATTCTCTAGTTGTGCTCTTAAAAGTTTCAAAGACAAATTTCTAGCAAATATATGCATTTAAATTTTACAGTCTTTCGTTTCTGGGAAATGTGACCATAAATATTGATGACATAATTTCCTGGGTGTCCAGGGGCGCATATAGATTTTTGTCCGATAAAAGTCTCTCTATAATGAGTCTGTCCCTCCAGCAGGACCACAGGGCTGTGGTGAGATGCTTAGTAAACACTACATAGTATGCTAAAGTGTGCTGCTTTTTTCGTAATGATTGGGAATGCTTCTCAAAGCTGATTTTTCATGTCATTTATTTAATTCACTGTATAAATTGAATAAATGCACTGAATGTGCCGCAGCACAATAGTAATACTAATAATGGAGTGTGGAGTTAGTCATGATGCTGTGAGCGTCTGTGTGTGTTTAATGCAAATGTGTTTATCGTTCTAAAACCTCCACCATTATGGGTTCAATGTCATTTACAAAATGTAATTTAGTGTGCTGTTTCAAAACAAGTTGATATATTTTTTTTGCCTGTGAAAATATGAGCTTGCTGCAATTGATCTTGATTGTTCACTTGAAGTTTGCTAGAGAATTTTTGTGGAAATTGATGTTTTGTAAGTGTAAAAAACTTGTGATGGGATAAAGCTCTTAACATTAAATAATTGTGACAGAATACTTTATATTATTCTTTAAATGAATTATGTTCAGTTCTCAAAACAAAGCAAGATGTTGTTTATGTTGTATAAATACATTGTATTATATAAATTGTGTATATATACATATACACAATATACAATTTGCAAAAACATATAACTGTTTTTTATTTTCAAAAATCATGTTTTTTTTATTATGTTTTTGTTGTATTGTGTTAGCTGTAATTTTTATTTTATTATTATTATTTTATTATTTTTATTTAAGAATTTTATTTTGTATTTTTTTGTTATTTTTACTTTATATCAAAATAATCTAAGAGAGATTAATTGAGATTAATTGGAATGCACAATGAAAAAAACATGATTTTTGAGTTCTCTGCTTTTCGCAAATAAACTGTTCATATATACATATACATATACATTAGTTCATTTATGTGTGTGTATGTATGTGTGTGTATAGATGTTGTATATATTGCTGGGGAATTTTTGTGGAAACTGATGTTTTTGTAAGTGTAAAAAAAACTTTTTACATCAAACAGCTACTTTAATTCTTTAAATGACTTTATATGTTAAGTTCTCAAAACAAAGCAAGATGTTTGTTTATATTGTATAAATACATTGTATTATATAAATTGTGTGTGTGCTTGTGTACATATATGAAGGGTTTATTTGCAAAAACGTAACTCAGGGTTTTTTTATTTTAAAAAATCATGTTTTTTATTATGTTATCATGTTTTATTGTTTTATTGTTTTATTGTGTTAGCTGTATTTTTCAAAGAAAATTTTTTTTTACTTCATATCAAAATAATCTAACTGCAGTTTGATTAACTGAGATTAATTGGAATGCACAATGAAAAAACATGATTTTTTAAAAAATAAAATAAACTTTTCACATGTGCATATACATTAATTCATATATACATATATACATGTAAACATACACACACACAATGTAATGAAACCGTATAAAACCTAATAATATAAAATAGAAAAAATAATAGGTAAATAGTTAAATTAAAAAAAAAAAACTGATAAACAAACATTTGCATAGTTTTAAAGAAATAGTTCAACCTAAAATGAACTTGCAAATGGCTTTCTTCCTTCTTCTGTGAGACTTAACTTCACTTTAAAGTTTTCACCATTTAATGACCTTTTTTCTTTCACTAGATCATTGAAATGGTGCAGCGGCGTGTCAAATGAATTTTTTAAAGGTACAAATATTTCAAGAAGTTTCTAAATTATTATGAGGTCATAAAAGCTGTATGCAGAGTCATCACAGAAAAGCAAAAATGGTGTTTAAATAGTTTCAGATGGAGTTCAGCATGTCCAAAAGAAGTTTGTCAAAGACCTACATTTGCATTGTGCGTGTGTTTATAGAGGACGTTCATCTAATCAGCTGTCACTCGTATCAGACTGAGGGATTCATCAGTCTGCTGATGTGATTGGATTTTTGTATTTTCTCTACATCACTTTATCTTCAAACAGGAAACAGTGTTTCTGCACAATAAATCTGTGATATAATCAGTGATAAAGTCATCCTCAGATCACAACCAACAAAGGATCTATAGTAGGTAATCTGATGATTATAACTGCCTCCTTACAGTTCAACTATGACTTAAACAACCCAGGTGATTATTCTTTTTTTTTTTTTCTTTTTCTTTTTACAGTGTATTCTTTTCACACATACTTTTACATTTCTGAAGTGCATGCTGAATTATTTCTTAAACATAGGTGTATGATATGATAATTTATGGTAAAAAGGGGTGCTTTAGGTACACACACACACACACACACACACAGACACTTATTACACAGTGCCGTGAAGGGAAATATTTCAGAAAATTATTATTTGATGGCCTCTTTCTCTCTCTGTCTGTTTTTAAAGTCACGGCCTGACAAATATGACCCACAATTTATAGCTGAGTTTTTAATTAAAAATAATGTCTTGTCGTTTGTGGTGATGAATGACATGATCGATATATAGAGCAGCTCAGGAGCATGAGAGCGCAGGGATCTCTCTCTCTCTCTCTCTCTCTCTTCATTTATTTTTTTTTTGCTCAGATCATTCACAACACATTTAGACTGGAAGAATTCACAAAGAAACATTTGTCTTTCTGTGATGTTGAGCAGGTTTGCTAGACATAAAACCACAGGAAGATGTAAGATTATTGGAACGTAGAAACAAAATCTGACCCGACAGCGAGTGTCAGTTCTGCCGTTTAGTCACGATGGTCTGAAAAGTTGTCTAAAAGCTAAAGCGCAGTGCTGTCAGCTCGCTAATTTGAGCTCCAGTGCTGAAAATATTAAGGGAAAAAATAGGCAAACTTGCTGCGCTTTAGCTTTTGGATTAAATGGATTAAAACACCAGCGCTACTGGCATACCACTGTACAATGTGATATTTCTGCCCAATTTAACCCTATTTTGTTGGTGCAAATTAATGTATTTAGGTCAGTTTAATGCCTACTGTATCATATTTGAGAAATGAATTTCTAAGGCCTCTAAATGATCAATATGATCAAAACGTTGTTAAACCCGTCGCACACAATCTACTCTGTCGACTTTCTAAGCAAGTGAAAGGCCGTTTATTTTGATTGTACAAATGTCCACCTTTAGCTTGTGCTTCATGTGTTTTTGTTATGAAATCTTTACTATTTATTTTTACAAAGTAAACATAAGAATAACTTTGCTATTAGTAAATTTTCAAGATGAACACTTACTGGAATGAAGCAGCTTCATTTCAATTATCCAGACATCATTTCTTTTTAGAAAAATCAGTGAGTATCAAAAATAATTGTCAGAATTTTGGGGAACAATAATTTGTTCATCCTTCAATCATCATTCAGTTTCACTGCATTATGTTTTGATCATAAAACTAAGCTTTTAGATTTCATCTTACTAAGATAAATTATTAGGAATATAGAGTGACAAGTGATATGTATATCATTTAATGATATGTACTGTATATCTGTTCATAGTCTCATTGATTTACATGACAAGAATCAGGATATATGAGCCATAAAAACCTCATGTATCAAATATGATGCTCAACAAAAAAAACACCTTTTTAAAAAATTTAAGAACGTAATTAAAAATCTCAAGACCTTGAGAGACTTTATCAAGAGCATTGTTTTACAGTAACTGATTCAAGCGTGATTTCTGTCCTTCAGTTCCTTTTTGACAATACTCTGACTGTATGTGTGATATATGTTGATGTGTGTGTTTCATGCAGTCACATGAACTCAGCTGGACTGTGAAGGTCAGCGCCGGGGTCACTGAATCACGTTCACTCAGTCAAAGGCCGTTCTGATCCGTTTCTCTGAAACCACCCATATGAATGAATATTCATGAATATAAATCATGTGGTTGAAGGATACAGTCTCTTCATATGATAATGATATAGTGGAAGTGACTCAATCTCATGGTCAGTGGTTACGCCACACAAGAAGTTGAGTTTCCTGATAAGTAATTATTAATGGAATGCAAAGAGCTTAAAGTAGAAATATTAACCACTTTCGCCTTTATATTCAAAATAATGTGTTATAATAATGTGCAACAGATAACATATCTGTTAACATCTAAAAATGTCTTATGGCTTCATGACCCTTAAATGTCACGTAATCACACACACTCATTCACTCTTGAGTTGCTCCTACACTTGTTTCTCACAGTGCTTCAATGAAGGCCATTGTATCAACATCACAAGCCTGTGTGTGTGTGTGTACAGATCATGTATGAAACTGAGTGTCGCAGTCCTGGAGCCCTGCTAAAATACGCCATATAATAACAGCTGTGTGAAACGAAATCGTTATTTTTGTTGGAACACAACAGCTTATGTTAGGAACTAGAACTTCTAGTGCAAGAATAGAAAGTAATGAGGATGTCTGGAAGCCCATTTTAGAATAATAATAAAAAAAAAACTGTGACAGTTTAAAATAAGAAATAAAGTGACTTTTTGTACCTTCAGGCAAAAGGAGACTTTCATAAAATTATTTACATAATATTTTCTTTTTTTTTTTTTTATATTATATTTTACATGGTTTAGCAGAAAAGTGGCATACTTTTTGTCATACACTAAGTGTAATCTCAGTGTAATGTTTTCATAATTTAATTGCATGTTAACTGCAATGAAATGAAAATAGTTTAAAATTATATTAAATGCATTTAGGGAATTTTGAGGGTTTTTTACCCACTTAAGTAGGACTTAAGTACTTTCATAATTGCTTTAATTTTCTTTTGAAATATAAGTACTGCTGAATCTACTGACAAGCATTCTGTTAAACTAAAATATACTTTAATGTCATTTTTGTTAATTTTATGTAATATATTTGTAATTACACATTTGTAGCAATTTAGTACATTTAAAATCTATTAGCTTAAGATGTAATATTAAATAACACACTACTGTACATTTAAATTAATAACAGTGTTCTTTACATGTGCTTTAGTATGTTAGTCAACTCAAACGTAAGTGTACTTATTTAAAGTATGACAAAAGCATGTTTTAATAAAGACATTATTGCAAAGTTAACTTTTTAAAAGTGTACTTAAGTGTGTTAAGAAACAGATGAAAATGTCTATTTAAGTCGCTTAAGTGGCCTTTTATTTCATTAATATATTATCTGCAACTACAGTTTTTTAAAAATATACTTTTAAGATTTAAAGTATACTACAAGTGCACATTCAACACACATTTAAACACATTCTTTTATAGAGACTGTGTTATATAATCACTCAATTGCACGTCATGTATAATAAGTAACTCAGTAACTCATTGCTTAAATAGTGTTGGTCTTTTCTGGAATTTTCTTGTCTGTTAATGTTTGTCTTAGCTGCGACTTTAATGATTAAAGATCTGAATTGCAGCTCAAAGGTTTAAGGTGAGTGTAATCCAGACATGAAAGTTCACAACCTGACCCCGTGGCTTAATTCCCATCTCAGTCTGAAATATTTCTCAAACACAGATCCAGACAAACTCTGATAAGGTTCGCTCCAGTTTCAGATTTGTGTTTGGTGTTTGGTGTTTGGTCATGCAGGTGGAGAGTGTTGCAATAGTTTAATCACTCACACCGATGTCGTCACTGGGAGGTTTGTTTAGTGAGCTCAGAGGGTGTTGTCCAGCACACACTCATAATCTTCAGCATGTTTGGAAAATCCATCAGTGCTTCCGATAGGATTAGATACGAGGCCTGTGCGTTACCTTGAGAAAAACAGACCTGCTCAGACTTCCTGTTTTATAATAACAGCGTGATAACACTTTGATAACGCCTTCAAGGTCTGAAGGCAGAGAGATTCTGTCTGTGACTGAATCAAGGCTCCAGACAAAAAATAGATGATAAAGGAGCCTCTGGCAGCTAAAATGAAACTTTAAGGAGTCATAAATTTTTTAGATGACAAATTTCACTATTGAAGCATGCATGCACTTTAAAACTTGAAACAACAACCAATTTTATGTTTGAATGTTTTCTGAATGCCATTATTTATTCATGCGACTACATTATATTTGCACATTATCATAGAGAAGAAGTCAATAAATAGACTGTTATTGATGTTATGATGAAGTATATGTTACCGTGATGGTTTGAAAATGTTTTGAAATGGACCAAATTTTAAAAAATGACTCTTGACTCAGAATGAGTCTGATTCAAACCGACAAGAGAATTTGACAAACATCACAGCTTGTGCACGCAAAGTTTCCAGACTGATGCCGGTGGTGTTTTAAAATTCAAAACTGTCATGTTTTTTATTTATATATTGAAGTCCGTACTGAATATAATCTAAACGAAATAAACTTAGGTGAAGTACGAGTATGTTTTCCAACTGATTTTATGTAGTAAGTATACTACATAATATACTATAGTATACTACATTGACAGTCTCTGTGCCGTCAATGTACTAGTATTTGATGTGATAATATTTGTAGCTGTACAGTTACAGTTCTTATTGGTGCTAAATTGGTCCAGTTTTAGTTCTTAAATGTATACTTGCAAGTATACTATTTTGGGACTAAATTGGTCCACTTTTTAGTTTGGAGATGCATAGTAGTCAACATTTGAAGTGGTTCAAAACTTTTCATCAAAGTTGTCCTAAAACCAAAATGTTATTGGGTATGTTCTTGTCTTCAGACAACTTTGGTGAACTTTTTTGATCCACTTCAAATGTTGACCACTGTATACTTGAAGGTGTACTATTGCAACACTTATTGGGACTAAATTGGTTCACTTTGTAGCTCACAATAATATACTTGTAAGTGTGAATTTTTTTTTTTTTTTTTTTCCAGTACTTATTGGGACTAAATTTGTCCACTTGTTAGTCTACAATAGTAATACTATACTAGTAAGTGTACATTTTCAGTGCTTATTGGGACTAAATTTGTCCCCTTTTTAGTGCACAATAGTATATTTGTAAGTGTACTTTTTCAATACTTATTGGGACTAAATTGGTTCACTTTTTAGTGAGCAATAGTGTACTTGTAAGTGTACTTTTTCAGTAGTTATTAGGACTAAATTTGTCCCCTTTTTAGCTCACAATAGTATATTTGTAAGTGTGATTTATTATTATTTTTTTTTCTTCTCTCCAGTACTTACTGGGACTAAATTTGACCACTTCTTAGTTACAATAGTAATAGTATACTAGTAAATGTACTTTTTCAATACTTATTGGGACGAAATTGATTCACTTTTTAGTTCACAACAGTATACTTGTAAGTGTACTTTTTCAGTACATATTAAAACTAAATTTGTCCACTTTTTAGTGCACAATACTATATTTGCAAGTGTAATATTTCAATACTTATTGGAAATAAATTGTTTCACCTTTTAGTTTACGATAGTATACTTGTAAGTGTGCCTTTTCAGTACTTACTGGGGATAAATTTGTCTACTTGTTAGTTTGTTAGTGTACTACTTCAATACATGTGTACACTACATTGTTCCACTGTTTAGTTCACAATAGGTCTATTATTTAAAATTATTGGGACGAAATTGGCCCACTTTTTAGTTTGCAAATATATATTTGTAAGTGCACTATTTCAATACTTATAGAAACGAAATTAACAAAAGTATAGTTTTAGGTGTGCTCTAAGTGTAAGAGTACAATCTGAGTACAAAACAAGTTTACAACATAAAGTTTTGTTTAAGTGAACCTAAATTACTTTTAGTTGATTACTGCTGCACATTAAACATACTACTAAGTTTCTACTTGGCTATTTGGATACTTAAACCTTTAAATGTTGTTTTTACTTAGGGTAGAAACACTATGATTTCCCTGAATTGAGTTTGCCAATTAGGTCTAGATAAGCGGTTCAGGTTTTGGTCCAGAGATTGAGATGTTTGTTTGTGTGTGTGTG